>CM046043.1:45805994-46510473 GCA_025215565.1 Flaveria ramosissima
ATGGCTAGAACTCAGGTAACTTCTGAACTTCGCTGTACTCCTGAATGCATAGCTAAGGTCAGCTTGTATAGAAATCACAATTTGGATCCCATGAAAGATGTTGAATCAATCAATCTTCTTAAAAATAATTTAAGAAAAATGTTCAAGCTCAAAAAACAAAAATAAGGGATCTAGAAAAGATGGTTTCATAACTAAAACATTAACAAACCAACTTAGAGACCCAAATTAATGATCTTCTAAATAGATTGAAATCAACACAAGGTGATTTAGCCATACCTAAAACCTTTGCTAATAAATATAATGTTCAAATTGAAAAGTTTGAAAATTATTTGCATTTATTAAAAACACCCAAAGGTCGTATCAAACCAAGATAGTTTTAGGGTATAATTATATGGAACCTCCGATATACACTCCCACATATACACCTAAGTGCAACCATGAGGTAAAGAATCAAGTACCTGTTGAACCCATCTTTACAAAGACATCTGCTTTAATATTGAGATAGTAGACAAGGAAGAGAAAGATAGAACAACTGAGGATGTTAATATAGACAAGGAGAAGAAAGAAAATAATGAGGAGGAGGATGAGAAGAAAAAGGAGAAGAACGATATAAGGAGAGAAGGTCTGAAGGAAAAATTCAAGCAAGATGTGATTAGGAAGATCACATTTGTAAAACAAACACCATCTTCCGAATCATACCAACTATCTGTCAGGTCAGAATCCTTCACCAAGACAAATCTTCAAACAAAGCAAAACTGCAACAAGAAGAACCATACCAGAAGTTGTTATGCTAGAACCTCAGACTCTACTGAAATGAGACCCCAACCTTATATTCAAAGATCCATTTCAAAAGCAGCTGACATTCATAACAGGAGCTTCCCAAAGAAGAAGATAGATTTATCCACTCATGCTTATTCTAAGATAAATAAAAATACGAGTGGAACTGAGGGAAACAAAATTGAGAGATGAAGAAGGAGCTAAAAGAGATCAGACATATGCTAAAGCCAGCAAAGAAGCAAATCAAAGTCACATGCCTAATGTGTGGGGATTGCAAAAGAGTGTCAATACAATCCCCTAGCCCACTCATTCAAAAATTCCAACAAGCCCAAACTCTAAAGAAAGTCTACAGCTGTCCAAAAACCATCAAAAGGACAAGTTCGGCAGCCAAGTCACTCAAGTGCTGAAATCAAGAAAAATTCAGCACCTCTGAAAGAACTTCCGAAAAGGTCGGTAGTTGCAGACCAAGAAATGAAGAAGTTAGAGAACCCTTCACCATCTCCAAAAGCTTCAAGGGCTCATAGCACAAAGAATGTAGTCAAAGCGAAACACAACATCAAAACAGAGCCTAGAAACCAAAGACATCTGTTGAATCCTTAGTTAACCCAAAACCAACAACCACCCCCGCAACAGTTACCATTGACATAAAATTGGTAAAACCGAAAGAGCCAAGAATAAACAGGCTTGGGTCCCATTTATCACTAACCAAATTATTTACGTTCAACATAATCCACATGCCAAAACGAACTTGTGGATTATGGATAGTGTATACTCCCGGCACATGATAGTTGACATGTCATGCATGCTAAATCTAGAACCATATGACGATGGATCTATTGCCTTTGACAGTGATAGAAAGGATGATACATTACTGGTAGGGGGACAATTAGTAATGGAAATGTAAGTTTTGATAAGGTGAACTATTTGAAAGATTTAAACTACAATCTTCTAAGAGTGTGTTAGTTGTGTTACCAAAACATAACACTCTTTTCACAGAGCATGAATGTATTGTCTTATCCTGTGGGTTTGAAATTCCAAATGATAAAATATTTTTAAGAGCTCCTAGGAAAGTCAATATGTGCATGCTTAACATGCAAAATGCATCACCTTTAGAAAATATGATCATGTATCATTTCCAAAGCTTCCTTAAATGAATCCTCTCTTTGGCACAAAAGATTGGCATATGTGAATCTCAAAAACATGAATAGACTAGTTCGGAATGTGTTAGTCACTGGACTAGCGAATAATCAGTTTGCATGTGCTGACCACTGTGTTGCTTCTCAAAAATGAAAGCAACAAAAATCTTCTCATAAGTCCAAAAAAAAAAGAATTCAGTTATAACTCCTTTACACCTACTTCACATGGATTTGTTTGGACAAACATGTTTAAAGAGTTTGGGTAGAAAATTATATTGCATGGTTATAATAGATATTTTACAAGATTCACTTAGGTTTTCTTTATAGAAACTAAAGATGAAACTGCTAAGATTTTAAAATCATTTGTTATTAAATTTGAGAATCGAATTGACCAAAAAGTTAATATAATAAGATGTGATCAGGGCACAGAATTCAAAAACCACATCCTTGATTTTTTTAATCGAAAAGTATTTGTAGGCAATATAGTGTTCCTGAGAGGAGGAACAGAACACTTATTGAAGTTGCAAGGACCATGTTTCTGACTCCAAACATCTTATAACATTCCCAGCTGAAGTAGTAAGCAATGCGTGCTATGTTCAGAATAGAGTGTTGATAGTAAACACACATGGAGAAACCTCTTATGAATTATGGCATAGATGAAGAACATTTTATAGGGTTCCTCGAACCTTTTGGATGTCTATGCACCCTAGTTAATACAAAAGATCATTTATCCAAATTTACTGAGAAATAAGTAGATGGGTTCTTTGTTGGATACTTATAATATGCTAAAGCTTATAGGGTATACAAAAAAGTTGACCACGTTATTGAGGAATTTGAAATTGTCACATTTAATGAAAATTCTTCAAATAGTGTTGGAAACATTCCAAGTTGGATGTTTGATCTAAATAGATTCACAAATGCATTTAATCATTTGATTGAGAATGTTTCAGGACACTCTCTTAACAAGATAGCAGAAATACATGCTCAAGTACTGAAGATACTGGATATATCTACCACACAGACACAACCATAGCATGTCATATGTGGCACAGTCCAACCATATTTAGAAGAGGTAGATGTTAGTACCATAAATAATGTGGGTCATCCATCACTTGCTCATTATGACTCATCAGATGAAGAGTCTCATGATCATTGTGGTACTACACAATCTCCTGGAAATGATCCAAGTATGACAAATGCTGAAGATAGAGTCATTTCGGTAGATGAACCAGTAAATCCATCCGCCAAACTTACTAAAACAAACTTCTGAAATTTGGTTCTATCTCAACAACTCTAGAAAATCCCAAGACTAAGAATTCATAAAGAGCAGCCAATTGCGAATGTTATTGGCAATATAGATGTTGTTGTCCAGACAATAAGTAAAGTGAATGAAGCAACCATCTGTTTGTTTTCATGCTTTCTTTCTCAACTAGAACCAAATAAAGTTGATAAGGACTTAAGAGATAATAGGTGGGTGGAAGCAATGCAGGAAAAGCTTCTCTAATTCACTCGACAAAAGGTTTGGAAACTATTTGCACTTTTTTTTGGGTAAACTACAATAGGGACCAAATGAGTTTTTAGAAGACAAAGGCATTGTTGTCAAGAATAAGGCCATACTTTTAGTACAAGGGTACACAAGAAGAAGGGATTGATTATGATTAAGTCTTTGCTCTAGTGGCTAGGCTTGAAGCAATCAAAATTTTTCTAGCATTTGCTGCCTTCAAAGACTTCAAGGTGTTTCAGATGGATGTTAAGAGTGCATTCCTCTATAGTGAGATTTACGAGGAAGTTTATGTCTACCAACCTCTAGGCTCGAAGATCCCAACTATCCAGATCACGTATGCAAACTTGATAAAACTCTTTATGGTCTTCAGCAAGCACCAAGGAAATGGTATGAGACACTCTCTATCTTTCTCCTGGAGAATGTACATACCAGGGGATCCATTAACAAAATCTCTTCATCAACAAGGTTGATTTGGTTATTATCTTGGTGCGAGTGTACGTTGATGATATCATCTTTAGGTCTACAAATGAGAGAATGTGCAAAGCCTTTAAAAGTCTCATGTAGTCAAAATTTGATATGAGTTAAATGGGAAACTCACTTTCTTTCTTGGGCTACAAGTGAAACAAACTTTTCATGGCATCTTCATAAATCAATCTAAGTATGTTCAGGAAATGGGAGAACTCACTTTCTTTCTTGGGCTACAAGTGAAATAAACTTCTCATGGCATCTTCATAAATCAATCTAAGTATGTTCGGGACATCTTACTAAGGTTTCGAGCTAGTGATGCTAAAGCTGCTAAAACCCCAACGTCGAATACATGTTCATTAACTCTTGACTTGAGGGAGAAGTAGTTGATCACCAATAGTATAAAGCCATCATTGGATCTCTCATGTATCTCACAGCCAGCAGACCAGATATCATGTTGTCCACATGCGTATGTTCAAGATTTCAAGCTACTCCAAAGGTGTCACATTTGATGGCTAACAAGAGAATTCTGAAATATCTCAAATGAGTACCTTAGTTTGGATTGTGGTATCCATAGAGTGTACTTCAATCTTTATGGATATACATAAAGTGACTATGGAGGATGCAACGTCAACAAAAAGTCCACCTTATGACAATGTTGATTTCTAGGGGGAAGACATGTTTCATGGTAATGCAAGAAGCAAACCTGTGTCTCTACATCAACTGCTGAAGCAGAATACATTGCTATATCAAGTCGTTGTGATAAGTTGTTGTGGATCCAAACTCAACTTAGAGATTATGGAGTAACTTCCATGAACACCCCACATCATAATAAAAAGAATAGTGCCATCTGAAACACTAACAATCCTGTTCAGCTTAAAAAACAAAGCACATTGATATTAGATATCATTTCATAGAGATTGTGTAGAAAATATAATCATTTAATTAACTAAGTTCAATACAAATGAGCATTATGCATACTTATTCACAAAAGCTTTTGATTAATCAAGATTTAAATACTTGTATGTCCTATTGTGATAATTTGAATAATTAAAGGAATGATATTTGAAAATATTGTAAGGAAATGGTTTTCTTGATAACATGGTAACAACTACATATCTGCTTAAATTTGCAAATTAGAAGATAAATAGGTATGTGTCGAAAATCAGCAGATATCTGAGTATATGCCGAATTAAGCAATTTCACTAGATAATTGGGCAAAGAGGGTATTTGCCAAATGAGAAGATTCAATAGACACAATGAATTCAGCACATGCTTTAAAAAAGATCTGGTAGATCCCACTATCCTCATCTGAGACGTAGTAGCGTCGTATTAGTTACGTGAAAAGATTATTTCATCATCTCACGTCATCGATTTAACTGTTATGGTGGTAAAATATTTTAAAATTCACATTTTTATATATTATCCTTAACTATTAAAATCAAAGATTTCCCACCATTGTCTTCTTCAATCTTCCTCACAAAGCAAACCCTCAAAACCTTCAAATCTCTTAAGCCCTACCAAAATAAAAAAGCTTTCAATTGTTGCTCAAAATCAAACCCTTGAATTCCGACCAAACTATAACATCACTGCATGGCTTCAACCCATATGCGAGAATGTCTACAATCTTGTTCTTCAATTCCTGAGAGATAGCAACTAAGCTTTTGCTATCTCAATCGACCTGGTGATTTGTGATTGGCAAATTACAGAATTCTGGTTCTGTAAGAGTTATCTTAGAGGCTGATGCTAACCAAAGATCTATCAGCATGCATTCTGAAGTATAAGAAAGTTACTTTGGAAGATTTGAAAGAATACAAACAATTAACTTAAGTGTCAAATCTTTCGAAGCCAAAGACCCGATTCTTCCAAAGTAAAAATTGAAGTGCTCCAAAACTTCAAGACAAGGTCTTCTGAAGCTTGAATACTAATTTCTTCTGAAGACAAAGAAGACATGATTTCTCTGACTTACTTTTGGTAAAAGTTGAACCAATTTTCGTTTCCATCTCTAAAGACTCACCAACATATAAAAGTTGATGATTATCTTTATACTTTTTTCAACTGTACATTATGGCCTTTGAGTCAGTAACTTTCGGCTCTTGTACTTTTATTCTTTTTTTAATAGATTAGGATGTGAGCTAAGGCATAGTCATAGTCACCAATCAAAATGCAATTTGTCTTTTGACTTTACATTGATCTTATTGTCTAGATTAGTGTATCAACTGACCTTTAAAGTATGGCTAGCTGTAGGATGTAGTATATAGGGTCTCATGTAACAAGTCCTTAGGACCAAGTCTCGTAACAATTGTAAAACATTTGAGAGCAGTATACATCATTAATGAAAACAATACTTTTGTTATTCTTGTGTTCTTACTTTTGTTATTTGTTTCTTGTGCCTGGTTCCCCATTTGATCTGTTAAGTGTTGCTCTCCAACTTGTGAAACTATTGCATAACAATAACCAATCCTGCAATTGGTATCAGGGCTTTTTAGTCTCTTGATTGTAAGATCTTACCATATTTAATCATCTTCAGTTTCACAGAACACTTACTTGCTCAAATGGCAGCTCTCAGTAAGGTTGACATGGAAGTGGCTAATTATTCTGAGGAAGATTGGAAGAAGACTGATATAGATCAGAAAGTCATGACCGCTCTTCAAACTGTTATTCCTAACTCAATCTAAAAAGGCTTCAAGAAGTGAAAGACAGCAAAACAACTCCGGGATGCACTATAGCTGATGTATGAAGGGTCAGATGAAGCTAAGGAAAACAAGAAGGATATCATGAAGTACCAGTTTAAAACTTCACCTTCAAGTCAGGTGAAACTATGACTTAACAATACTTTAGGTATGTTGAAATTGAAGATACTTTGGTGATACTGGAGTGAAACTTGACAATAGGGACATAGTATAGAAGTTCATGTTCTCTTCTCCTAGAGAATGGACATAATACTATGTGGCCATTAAGAGAACTGAAAACCTATCTATGGTCACTCTCATTGAGATGTATGGTATCCTGAGAGGTTACCAGATGGAGATGAACATGTGAAATCCATCTAACAACTCATCCAAAATCCAGAAGATTTCAGCCCTTCGTGTGGTTGAAAGGGATAGTAGAGAACCACATTATCATCTTATCTGCTACCTTGAAAACAAATAAAAGGGTCCTTTCATCACGTTCCCTGAGACACCAGGGGAGAATTACATCAAAGGAAACCCATTCCAAGATGTTGGTCCATGTGATCAATCTAACAAGTATACATTAATGAATCAACACAAACAATTTCCACTGATAACACAGATCTATAAATCTAACAAGTATACATGATGATTCAAGAGTATTTCATTGAGATTCCATTAATAGACAATGAAAATGAAATGCTTAAACAATGTGAACAATCATATCCAAGCTCAAAACAATAAGAATTCTCTCTCAAATAACACATACTTGTATTTAGTAAGATCCAGAGAATTACATAGCAAAATGTCAAGAAGACTATATATACAAGATAGTGTCGCTTATAGTTTCGAAGCCAGCGAAACTGTCAAGCCAACCAAACCAGACTAACCTAGTTTTACCCGGTAACTATGTAGTTTCGCCGGGTACAAAACCTATCCTAACATGGCTTGACTACCAGCGAAACTATAGTCTCTCTAGTAGTTTCGCTATAAATAGAAAATACAAAATACATTTAAAAATCAAATCTAACATATTTCCTATTAAATAATAAAGCAAAATACAAACAACAACAGTGGGGCTGACCTACTGTGATCATCAATACTCCCCCTAGGTCGGACCTCACTATGTCGGGTCTTCTGTTTAAGCTCTAGTGTGATTAGTTTCAGCTCTTGTGCCTTCTTCTTTTGTTCTTTCACTTGCTTCTATCGTCTATTTAGAAAGGTCATAAATATCCATTCGCAGCTCATCAACTTCAAATAATTTCTTTGCCAATGCCCTGATCTCTGCTTTAACCCCCTAGCTTGAAAAACTCCATGGGATCAAAGATTATGATTTCTGCTCCATCCTTTACTCTCACCACAGCCACTCCCATCTGGTTGTCGTAAAACCAGTTTTCAAAATCGTTTCATCTCCGTGGTTGTTCAGCTGGAATCCTAACCCTCGTCATTACCTTGGCTGGTTTAATCAATAACACCACCTTCCCTTCCCACGCAAACCAGTGTTTGTCATCTTCGGACACCTTCCGTACCGGCTTCAAATATCCAAATGATGTAAAGTTGTCTTGAGCTGCATTTTTAATCTATCTTTCAATGAACTTGGCTCTATCATCTGCCTCAACATTCAATAATGGTAGTTCTGCTAACCTTCTTAAATCCCACCGGGGCAAGGTATTCAGATACTTTCTCTTCTTAAAGTAAGAGATACCTCCCCTCTCCTTTTCATTAGATAGGCCTTTTGATATGCATCAAATTTCCAGCTCATTATCTTCCTATCGCACTCTTTGGTGTTCGGGGCACTGAGATTCTGAAATAATTGAGTGTCAAAAGGAGCTTCATCTTTTTTCTTAAACCATTCTGAGCTGTCTAAATCAACAATATCATTTTCTTTCGTCCCCTTTTTATACACATATGAAATCACCTTCTCTTCCACATCATACGCCTCCGCTTCATTATCAAAATCTATCAAGTCATCATAAGTTTTCTTAACATCTTCATCCACCAGTTTACCCTTGCATGGTTCAGCTATAACCTCCAAGCAACCCAAGACTTTCTATATATCCAAATTCAAATCGACTACTTCGGTTTCCCATCGAAACTCGGCATCAGAGTCTGCTTTATCTGCATCAACTACACCCCTTGATGGGCCCTCTCCTGCCTGGTGATGTGGTTGTCGAGACTCGATCAAAAACAAGTTAAATAACCGATTTTAGCTACTTTTATTGTGTAAGGGTAACTAAGGTCGTCTCTACAGGGAATATGTGAAAAGTGTTTAATTAACGCGACTCCATTAACTAAAATACTCAAACTTTATAATTAAAAATTGAAACATTGAATGGATTAAAGAGCAATAGTGCAAAAAGCAAGAAACTTTAGAACTAATCAACTTAAATAATAAAAGACAATTACTTCCGGGTTTCTAATTCTACAAGATCAACAATTTGTACATTTAAATTAGGGTTTGTAAGAAACAATACTTCAAGATCTTATCTTTTGATTAAAGTGACGACAAAGGAACAATCTTTTAAGACTCGTTCATTCACAATGTTACCAATTCACTTATATAACGTGTAAGGCCCCGTTCCCGGGAAGCCTCACAGTTGGTTAATCATAGCATAAAATCAGTTTAATAATAAAACATTGCAGCGGAAATAATTAGACATTCATTTAAAACTTAGAAAACCATATTATACTCATACATTTGTCCTTTGATTTCAAACAAAACATGCTAATTGTTCTTAAATTACAATAAATATTTCATAAGTAGGAATGCCATCCATAGCTCCCCAAGTAGCTCCGTGTGCCATCCTCAGCATCAGCGTTTACCTGCCAACTATAATGCATAAAAGTCAGCTTCGCTGAGCAAGTTCTAGTTTTAAATATTATAAGAAAATATAAACTTTATCCTTCATATAATGACCATGCATACAACATAGAATATAACATTACTTGCATCATAATAAGCATGTTCACTATCTTTCATTCTTTCATTATCTTTCACTTTCATCATAAACGAGATTGCACAAAGCAAGAGCTCCATGTTGATTGACAACAAATGCCAATCCCTGTCGGTACACATGAAAACGGTAGCTAACCCCCGACAGTTGATCCACACTGCAAGGCACATAGCCCTCTCATGAATACAGATCCATCATCATACATCAGACTCACATAAGTGAAGTCTATCATAGTGCTTGCAAGACTTTTCATCATCAAACGGGCCCGGGGGTAACATTCATTAAGTTTCGCTTTTCATTAATATCATCTTCCACCTTAATATATAATACTTAACTTATTAAGTACACAACATACCAAGTACTAGTCTTCATAAAACATAACCGATCCGCCGCGAGACAGCGGGGGTTCGGGGGCGGCAGCCCCTGACAGCGGGGTCCTAGGGGCAGCAGCCCCTAGTGGGGTCCAAGGGGCAACGCCCCTGGCTGGGGCCAAAACATTTATATAGCACATTTACTTATAGAAAAATCGTTCTTCCTGTTAAAACACCTTAAAATCTTGGTCATTTAAAAACGTAAATTTAGTATGCATAATAGCCCCAAAACATGGAAAACTTATAAATAGGGGATCTAGAACTCACTTGGATACCACGAATAGCTTCTAGGCTAAGCTTACAAGGCTAGGATCACTCTACACAGCCTGCAGAATAGCTAACACTTAAAGGGGTTAATTTCTGCCTAAATTCGCTGCTAATTTCGCTGCAAGATCAGCAATTTCGCAGCTAGGTTCGCCAACAGTTTCGCTGCTAGTTTCACCAGCAGTTTCGCTGCTAGTTTCGCTAGCACCTTCGCTGGCAGTTTCGCTGGCATCTTCGCTGCCAGCTTTGCTGCCAGTTTCGCCCAACTTTCGTTGGAAAAACATGTCTGCGAAACTACCTGCGAAACTATAATTTCGCAGGAAGATCCACAGTTTCGCTGATTGAATATGCAAATTCGCTGGATGAATACGCAGTTTCGCAGATCGCATAAAAATTACGGACCAGACCGTATTTAACCCAAAATCATAACTTTTTACGTCCAATCTCTTAGTTTATCATCCATGAGGCTAAATCTAAGCTTTATACATGTTTTCATACGTAAAAATGTGACCTTTATGCGATTCTTTGCAACTTTTCAAAACCCAAAACCCTAGAATCCGGGTTTGATCTACAGAAGGGTTTAGAGGTCGATTCTTACCTGGATTTGTTGTTTCTTTCTTAGATCTTGATGCTCCAACACCTAGATCTTCAATCTCTTCACCTTGGAAGCTTCAAATCTTGAGTTTTCTTCACTTTCTCTCTCTACTTTCTCTCTCTACGAATTTTGGTGGCTAGGGTTGTAATGAGGAAGATGAAGCTGATTTGGGTAGGTTAAGGGCTGATTATGGGCCTTAATCACTTAGGCTCTTGTCCATAAACCCAATTTGGCCCATAACCCATTTCCTTCTTTTATTAAATACCCATTATTTAAGCCCATTATTCTTAATGACTCGTTTCGACTTTTCGGGGTGTTACATAACGTTGCCTACTTTTCTTAATGAGCTCACGATGCAAGGAAACCGAATAGTGATAATCAAGCAAACAACTTTATTTATAAGTAACTTTTCTAAATTAATCAAACATAAAATTTCATTCAATCATTCCATGTTCATTACAAAAACTTAATCAAACATACAAATTGTCTCACTTGGCAAGAATTGTACTCCCGAAAGCAATTACAAGAATCAAGCCACGCATCATCTTCATCATGCATTCGATCTTGAATTGGAGAATGTTTGTGGATGATTTTGGGAGCCTTGGAACACAAAAATCACCTAAAGTTCGTTCAGATGTGGGACCGACATTCGGATTTCAAAGCTTATCCTTTTGAAATAACTTTGTCTCAAATCTATTTCATATATATTCACTTAATGGTTCCCCCCTCTTTCATTATGTTTTTCATCAGCATATTTCTCTAACCTAAATTCAACCACAAACCACCTTTGTTCGTATCTTCCTTCACCACAAAGCTAACTCAAAAAGACCAACATTGATCACAGAAAGCAACCCGATTTTCCCATGCACTTAGACAGGATACACAATCAAGTTACTCTGTTGAACTCTAAGAACGATCCTGGTTTCTCAGAGCTTTGCCGCTTTTGACTCTATCCAACTACTTTAACTCCCTCACCATAGATCATCCACTATATGAGGATCAGCTATTGGAGTTCTGGAGGACTTGCTAAGAGGTCACCATGGATGGGGCGAAGGCACTGTTTGCTACAGTGCAGGGGAGGATAATTGTCATCACTCCAGCCTCCATAAACATACATCTTAGGCTGGATGATGTAGAAGGAGATTTGTCTTTCCCATAATCTGATGTCAACCATTCCTTCAAGTAGATAGGCTAAGAAGGTGACTACTTTGTAAGACCTTCAAGAAAGGGAAGGTCTCCTCTTAATGGAAGTACCTCCTCCATGTTATCATCCACAGTTTATCTAACAAACATGGATGATGGGACCAAATTCTTGAAGACCTTTCCTATATAGTCCATAGGATGGTTCAGGGTCAAGTTCAGGTACTCTTAGTTTGTATACACAAATTTACTTGCTAACTTGGACTACTTAGAATATTACATGTACCTAGATATGTCCAGCACATTCTTAACTGTGAACTAGGCTCACAGTTAAGGGGCACATGTAATATTCTAAAAATGGAACAGATAAAACCTGTAATCTTCGAAACAATAAGAAAGCCAACTATTGGCTTCTCAGGGGTAGAAACAGCCCTTGTCCCAATAATGTTAGAGCTCATTGCTCATGGTGACAACCTAGCAGCACCAGCTAGTGTTGAACCAACACCTTCTACTTCTCCACCACCCAAGCAGCCTCAAATAACCATAGCCTACAAAAGAAAATCCAAACGAACCCCCTAC
Source organism: Flaveria ramosissima (assembly GCA_025215565.1). Lineage (NCBI taxonomy): Eukaryota > Viridiplantae > Streptophyta > Magnoliopsida > Asterales > Asteraceae > Flaveria > Flaveria ramosissima. Next base: position 45,818,452 of record CM046043.1, read on the forward strand.
ACAACTTACTTAGGTTGTGCAGGCCCACATATCACCACCTATGTATGACAAAGTGGACACTAGAGCTCCCACTTCCCTTGAGGAGCAAACCACTTCCATCTCACCAAGGATCAGTTGAGGTTCCTCATGCTCAGCGTGATGAGCTTACAACCCCAACGACCTTAAGTCGTCACTCAGAGTCTCAAAACTTTATTGAACAACCTTCAGGGGAAAGTTACCATTCCTAGCCTTTAGATCTAAACCAAGCCATACCCAACCTATAATTCTATGATGATGAAGATATGGGCTTCAGTGAGTACCATGAGTCTCTCTTCTCCACCCTTGCGATAAAAGAGATGAGTATTCCTGCATCACCCATTCTAGCGCACATAATTCACCAAATACTAAGGTGGATCTCCCTAAACAAGTTCAGGACATCCATATGGAAGAGGCTCTCACTTCAGCAAGTGACTACATCATTAAAAGCTCAACCATGAGGACGCAGGCCATTGACATTTCATAAGAAGCTATCATGGTGCAGGGGAAATCAAGCAGCTAAGAACATAGTTCTGATGATGAGGTAGAAGACTTTGGTCCTATTCTCTAATCCCCTCGTGATTCTTCTGATAAAGATGAGCGAAGTCTTAAACCAAAGGTGCAAAAACTGATTCAAACATGCACCTATTTAATCTCAAAGGTTGGTCACCTAGAATCTCAGGTGACTACCTTGCAAAAGTGGATCAATGACTACCAACTTGAGATCATCGATCTCAAGGGAAGCTATCTAGGAGACCACTAATAAGAACTCAACCAGGTCCATAAGAACCTATGGATGTGGTGGAACTAAGTTCCAGCTCACTAATGCAAAAGGGTGATGCTACCAAAAAGGGGGAGAAAGTACTTAGGAGTTCCTCTCAAACTATGGACATTGAGTACTCACCAACCTCACTTGCAACTGTCCATACTCAGCAACCTCCTCAAGTCCATATTGATGTTGACTCACTTATTCAAAGCTTCTTTGAGGAGGGTATCCCAAGAGCTATGCCTACCCCATCTCACCACTCTAAGAATCCAATTATGGGATGGAGGTATGACACTAACAGAAGAGCTCTGGTAATATTTAGATCTCAGGGGCAATAACAAATCTTAAATTTCTCCAGCCTGAGATTCTATGAGAGCACCTATCTGATTTACCTCCCACTTGCCAAACCTAATCAAAACAGGCAAGCTGCAAGGTTAGAAGATAGGATTCAAGAAAGGGTGATAGAAGAGTTCAAGCTAAGATCCAAATTATATAAACATAGGCTAGCAAGTTGAGGTAGACCCAAAGATTAGCTTTGAAGGGGAAACCTTGACAGAAGGCCTAGTCGTTGAGTCTTTGAACCTTGAGACATGAACCTCTTTAGCACCCATTACCCTCAGTGAGGCACCAGCTGGAGAAGGTGCTTCATAAGCTCTCTCTGGCCAGAACTTGACTCCTGAACCAAGCAATGAAGGCCAAAGCTCTCTCCACCCCGAGTCACCAATACTTATGAGTGATAAAGGGAAAATGAAACTAACTCCTTAGGAGATTAAGAAGGAGAGGAGAGAGAGGGAGAGGAAGCTAAAGGGAGAGAGTTCAAGTGGGTCCCCAGGCTTCATAGAAGCTGCAATCAGGGCTGACCCCATGCCAAATACTCAAGATAACTAGTTGAGAGCATCCAGATTAAACTACTTGGGGACCAGGTTCTACAATATAGATGAACTCATTTCTCTTCCCTTAGAAAAGCTCAATGAACTAGCTAACACAAAGTTGTCAAAGGAGAGGAATAATGCAAATAATACACAATTACTCCTCAAGATCAAGGAAGAAGGAAGTAGAAATGACTCTACAAACATGCTACTACCCTCTCCCCATTTCAAGAAAGCCCTAAGACAGAGGATGTGGCAACTGAAAAACCTCGGGTAGACAAGGAAGCAGATAGACAAAACATGATCGGCTACCTGAGTGCCACAGGCTTTTATCAGGCATCTGCACTTCTTCCCTTATCCTATGAATACATAGAATTTGAGTACCTCATGCACCTTGAGCAACAAGTGATGAAATAACAAAAAGCTGCTAAGATAAAGATGAGGGAAGAAGCCGCAAATACAAGAGATATCATCCAAAAGAGCCAAAAGAAGTGTGTTGATAGGTAGAGGATGATGAGCTTCTTGAAGCTATATGGTTTCTTTGGAAGGAGGATTGGTCCAATATTTCTATCCACTATGGATGAGCACATTTAAGTGATCAAGCAGAAGATAAAAAGGGGAGACATTGTTGACTTGCATTCTCCACCAAGTCATGCTCCTCCTGAAGTTGAGGTCAAGGTTGAATCCCAAGAGAAAATACAACCTGGACCTAGTGCTGGACCACAGCCAAGTTCTTTGCGGATCCACAGTAGGGTCCTAATCCCTCTCATTCTGAACCTTCGAGGAAAGAGGACCCAACTGAGAAAGACACACAAGAACAATCTAGTGCTAAGGCTAGTCTTCTTAATTAAAGTCATTAAAGAGGAGGAAGAGGATGGCCATGAAGAGGGACTCTAAAAAGAAGAATAAGTTTAAGGTATCCACCTCCACACCTCAGGATGAGTCAGAGCATCCTGAGGTAGCTCAAGAAGAGGCTGCTCAACCAACTCCAACACAAGTAGTGCCTCTTGCAGTTAGAAGACCCATCCTGTCCTGGACCTTTGGTGCAAATCCAGATAGATGGTATGTCATCAAAGATCAAGGAGGTCAAGTTGTCTATTTCTAGCAAGACATGCTTGATCTTACTCTGCATGATCTCTATCACATAAAAAGGTATTATGAGAGTCTGAGGGATCCTGACCAATTAATGAAGAAAGGAATGGTCTTAATCTGATGAGGATTGTCAATATATGATTTAACCTTCTCTGTTTTGGTAGAATCAGTTTAGGGAGAGTTTGTAAGGTTATAATTGAAAGGCTAATGCAACCAAAGCAATCAAAGAGCTTCCAGCATGCATGCATGATGTGCAGAGTAGAAAGTTACTTCCGAAGTTTTACATACTTTAGAGAAAATATTCTAAGCGTAAAATCTTTCTAAGCCAAAGAACAAATCTTCCAAAGCTTAATATGAAGTCTTCAGAAGCTTCAAATACAAAGTCTTCCAAAGCCAAAAGATGTGAAGATTTATTTCTTCTGACTACAGAGAAGACATGCTTTCTCTGATCAACTTTTGCATAAAGCTGACTAGCTTTTCGCTACCACTCTGTATACTCACCAACTTATACAAGTTGGTGAAAAGGTCCATACTTTTATAAACTATAGATTAAGGTTTGGGGTCTGTAACTTTCTACTTTGTACTTTTTATCCATTTTGTAATATATTAAAATGTGAGTTATGGCATGTCATAGTCACAAGTCAAAAGACAATGTGGCTTTTGACTGTACATTGATCTTGTTGTCTAGGATAGTGTTTCAAACTGGCTTTCAAAGTAAAGCCGGCTGTAGGATGTAGTATAAAGTGTCTCAGGTTCTTGTATTTATCTTCATGCTTTGTAACACAAGTAATAGAACTTGCAGGACAGATGAAGGGTATGCACTTTACAACACAACAACACAATGAGGAGAGTTGCTTAGAACACTTAACAGATCAAATAGGGAACTGGTTAACTTTTCAATGAAAGATGCTAAGAACACAAGTAAATATGAGACAGAACAAGATTGCAAATAACCCAAGTAATTGGTTTTCAAGAATGTTGTATATTGCTTCTAAAGTTCTATTACAAATGTTACAAAGCATACGATAGAAAGTTACAAGTACCTGAGATACTTTATACTACATCCTACAGCTGGCCATACTTTGAAGGCCAGCTTGATACAATTGACTAGACAAATACAAAATCAAATGTAGAGTCAAAAGGCTGATCTGCCTTTTGACTAGTGACTATGACATGCCATAGCTCACATCCTAATATATTACAAAAGGATAAAAGTACATAAAGTAGAAAGCACAGACCCAAGACCTCAATGTAGAGTTACCAAAAGCATGGACCTTTTCACCAACTCATGTAAGTTGGTGACTTTACAGAGTAGCAGCGGAAATGTGGTCCAGCTTTATGGTAAAGTACATCAGATAAAGGCATATATCTAAAAGTCTTCGGAAGAAATCTGTCTTCACTCTTTGGCTTCGAAAGACTTCACTTCTGGCTTCAGAAGATTTTACACTTAGAATATTTCTAGTGCACGGTGTAAAACTTCCGAAGCATTTCTACTTCTGTTCTTTAGTGCATGCAGAGAGACTTTGGATGTTTTAGCTGCATCAGACTTACAGGAATCCTTACAAACTCCCCCTAGGCTGATGCTACCAAAACATTTAGAAGATCTTCAGATGTTTGTAGTCTTCAGGACGATGATGACCATACCCTTCTTCATCAGATGGTTAGGATCACTCGGACTCTCATAATATCTTCTATTCTCAAAGAGATCATGCAGAGGTAAGTTGATTATGTCTTGCCATGTATAGACATTCTCAACACCTTGCTCTCTGATCACATGCCATCTCTCTGGATTAGTAGTGAAGGTCCAGGATAAGATGGGTCTCTCAGCTGCAAGAGGAGCCACTTGAATTGGAGTTGATTGGGCTGCCTCTTCATGCACTTCCTCAGGTTGATCTGACTTAGCTTGAGGTGTGGAAGTGGATGATTCAGGCTTCTTCTTCTTTGACGTTGGTTTGGAAGCCATCCTTTTCTTCCTCTTAGAAGACATCAACTGAGAAGACTGGTCTGCAGCACCTTGTTGATCATCCTTGTCTTTCTCAGTTGGGTGTTCCTCCCTCATAGGTTCAGAAGAAGGGGGAGTTTGACCTTGCTATGGATAAGAAGATGAAGCTTGCTGAGGATCAGCAGGAGGTCCAGGTTATGTTGTCTCAGGTTGTTCAACCTTAACCTCCACTTCAGGTAGGATTTGACTTGGAGGAGAGTATAAGTCAATCAGCTCTCCACTCTTAATCTTCTGCTTGATTACCCTGATATGCTCATCTATTGTGGATAGAGACATAGGGCCAAGTCTCCTTCTGGAGAATCCATACAGCTTCAAGAAGCTCATCATCCTTTGTCTGTCAGCAGACTTCTTCATACTCTTTTGGATGATGGCTCTTGACTTTACAGCATCTTCCCTCATCTTTTTCATTATTGCTTTTTGTTCTTTGAGCATTTGAAGTTCAAGCTTTTTGAGATACTCAAACTCAATGTACTCAAAGGACAAGGGAAGAAGTGCAGATGCCTGGTAGAGACTTGTGGCACTCAGGTAGTTGATCATGTTTTGCCTATCTGTTTCCTTGTCTACCTGAGGTTCTTGTGTAGGTGCCACATCCTCTTGCACAGGGCTTTCCTGAACTGGGGAGAGAGTTGGAGCATGCTTGTATAACCTTTTCTGTCTCTTCTCCTCTTTGAATTGGAGAAGTAACCTTGCATCCTCTGCTTCCTTCATCTCTCTTGAGACTTCCATGTCATCCAGTTCATTTAATTGCCCAAGGGGAGAGATATAATCTCATCTATGTCATAGTTCCTGGTCTGCAGGTAAGTAATCCTGACTGCCCTCAACTCATCTTCTTGAGTGTTTGGTCTGGGGTAGCCCTGATTGCTGCTTGCATAAAGCTTGAAGACCTAGAGGAACTTTCTCCCCTTAGCTTCCTCTTCCTCTCTCTCTCCTCCTCCTCAATCTCCTTAGGAGTTAGAATCCTTTTCCCTTTGTCACCCACACACCTTTGTGACTCAGTGTTGAGAGAGCTTTGGTCTTCATTGCTTAGTGTAGCATCCAAGCTCTGGCCAGAGAGAGGTTGTGAGACACCTTCACCAGCAGGTGTTTCACGAAGGGAATGAATTTCTGAAGCAGTTGTTGGTGTGACAGAGCTCTCAGGCTCTATCAGTGGGCCTTCAGCCAAGGTTTTCCCTTTAAAGCTAATCTCAGGGTCTGCCTTAGCATCCAGTTGACCAATGATATTACCTGATTGCCTTTGTCTCCTTCTAACACTGAACTCTTCAGTAATACTGTCTTGAATCTTGAGTGCTAACCTGTCAGATTGTCTTGATTGACTTGGGCTGACAAGTGGCATGTTGATCAGGTCAAGACCTTCATAGTAGTTCAAGGTCTGAAAATTGAATACTTCTTGCTGCCCTTGAACTCTGTGAAGAATGAGGGCTCTTTTATCAACATCATACCTTCACCCAAGAATGTAGTTTGAAGTTCCTTGAGGTGGAGATGACACAGCCCTTGGAATGCCTTCCTCAAAAACACTCCTAATGACAGAGCCTATAATGTTCACATTAATGTGAACTTGAGGAAGTTGTTGAGTATGCACAGGTGCAAGTGAGGATGGTGAGTTCTCAATGTCCATACTCCCTGAAGAACTCCCAGGTTCTGTGACTGTAATGACTTTCTCCCCCTTTTTGGTAGCATCACCCTCTTGCATAGGTGAGCTAGAGGTTAGGTCAATCACATTCACAGGTTCTTGTGTTCCTGGTTGAGCTCCTCTTAAAGGTCTCCCAGCTAGTTTTTCCTTGAGATAAGATATCTCAAGTTGCTGATCATTGACACTATTATGTAGGGTAGTCACCTGAGATTCAAGGTGACTAACCTTAGAGACTAAATAGGAGCATGTTTTTGACAGTTTTTGCACCTTTAGTCTCTAATTACCCTATTCTTCATCAGAAGAATCATTGGGGGATGAGATGAATGGACCAAAGTCCTCTCTCTCACCACCAGCCTCAGGTTCTTGGCTGCTGGATTTCCTCTACACATTGACATCCTCAGTTGAGGTGTCAATGGGCTGAGTTGCCATGGTTGAGGTCTTAATGATGTAATCACTTGCAGAAGTGAGAGCCTCTCCCATATGGATATCCTGAACAGGTTCAGAAGTATCCACCTCAGTGATGGGTGATTGATGTGGGCTAGACAAAGGAGACTTAGGAGTACTCATCTCTCTTTGAGTAGGGATAGAGTAGAGAGACTTATGGTACCCACTGAAACCTAAGTCTTCATTAGTATAGAATGAGAGTTTGGGAATGGGTTGATTTAAGTCTAATGGCTGGGGATGGTAACTGTCCCCTAAAGGTTGTTCACTTAAGTGTTGAGACTCAGAGTGAGGGCTTAAGGCAGTTGGGCTTGTGAGCTCATCAGGGTGAGCATGAGGAACCTCAGCCCTGATTGTTGAAGAGATGGGAGTGGTTTGCTCCTCAGGGGAAGTGGGAGCTCTAGTGTCCACTTCCTCCTGTATAGGTGAGTATATGGGGGCCTACATAGACTCAATAGCTTGAGAAGGGGTTTGTTTGGATTTTCTTTGGTAGGTGAGGGTAACTTGGGGCCTTTTTGGTGGTTGCGAGGTAGAAGGTGTGGGTTCAACACTAGCTTGTGTTGCTAGGTTGTCACCTTGAGTAATGAGCTCTAACATTTTGGGGACTAGGGCTGTTTCTACCCCCGAGAAGCCTACAGTTGCCTTCTTCATAATTTTAAAGATGTCGGGCTTGATCTATCCCAATTTAAGAATATTATCTGTTTCCCTCAACTGTGAGCCCAGTTCATAGTTGAGAATGTGTTGAACATATCTAGGAAACATATAATACTCTAAGGAGTCCAAGTTAGCTAGCAAATTTGTATAAACAAATTCAGAGTACCTGAACTTGACCCCTTGAACCATTCCATGTACTATGAAGGAGAGATCCTCAAGAATCTGGTCCCACCCTCTATGCTTGTTTGACAAGCTGTGGATAACCACATGAAGCAGGTATTTCCACTGGGATGAGACCTTTCCTTTCCTGAAGGTCTTTGCACAGAAATCTCCCTCATAGCCCATCTGCTCAAAGGAATGATTTACAGCTTCCTTTGGGAAGGACAACTCACCTTCTTCATCATCCAGCTGTAAGTGAGTATTGATGATGGCCGGAGTGATGAAGATTGTCCTCCCTTGCACTGTGGCAGGCAGTGCCTTCTCCCCCATCCATAATGACCTCTTGGCAGGTCTTCCAAATTCAAGAAGATGATCCTCATAGAGAGTAGGATCAATGGTTAGGAGGTGGAGTAGTTTGATAGATCTAAGAAACGGCAAAGGAGGTTTGGGAGAATTTAGGTTGGCCATTTTTAGAAGCTTAAGGAGAAATCTGGGTTGTTTCTGAGGTTTAGGTTGGCCATTTTTAGAAGCTTAAGGATGAAGAAAGATGAAGAACAAAAGGTGGTTTGGGAGAATTTAGGTTTAAGGAATAGTGTAATTGAGGAAGATAGTGAAAGAGGGGGGGAACCGTTGGGCATTTATGTGAAAAGGGATATGAGATAAAGTTAATGAAAGAGGATAAACTTTGAAATCCGGATGTCGGTCCCACCTCTGAAAAGTAGTTTGCTTTTGCCGAAAAAGTAGTTTTCTTAGAAGTCGAGACATCTTCCGAAGGTTATTTGCTTCGGAAGTTCTGAAGAAAAAGCTTCCGAAGGCAAATTGGCTTCAGAAGAGATTTCAAAGGTTTTTGAGAATTTTGCTTCGGAAGATAATTTTACGCTCAGAGATTTTTATTCTAAGAAGAATAAATAGTTCCGAAGGTAAATTGGTTTCGGAAGAAACTTGTTCTTTGAAAACATACAGAGTACTTAAGTTGATTTTAAGCTTCGGAAGATATTTCAGAAATTTCTTTCGAAGGTAAAATCACTGAAGCAATTATGTGTTTACTAAGACATAAATTTTTTCCGAATGTAATTTTGAATCTTCCAAAGAGATCAAGATTTTTAAAAATCTAAGAAAAGTCTTAAAAAGATTTTCTTCCAAAGAAAACAAGGGCTTATGAAGGTGATAAAATAGATAAAGTAGGTCACACAGGTTTTTAGAAATAAATATGATTAAGTTTTAAGAAAAGCTATTCAAAGTTAATCATCCCAATAGTTGATACAAGATATTTAAATCTCTACTCATCAAAAGCTTTTGTGAACAGATCAGCATATTGTTCATTTGTGTTAACTTTGACTAGTTTGATTAATCCCTTTTCAAAATTACCTCTAATCAAATGATACCTGATAGTAATATGCTTTGTCCTTGAGTGCTACACAGGATTCTCTGTGATTGAGATAGCACTGTTGTTGTGTATGTGGATGGGAGTCTCTTTAAAGTTGAATCGATAGTCCAGCATCTGATTTTGAATCCAAAGCACTTGAGCACAGCAGCTTGCAGCAGCAATGTATTCAGCCTCAGCAGTTGATACAGACACACAGGATTGTTTCTTGCATTGCCAAGAGACTACTCTTCCACCAAGAAATTTACATCCCCCTGATGTAGACTTTGCAGTCATGTTGCAACCACCATAGTCACTATCTGTATAAGCATACAGATTAAAGTAAGAATTCTTTGGATACCAAAAGGCAAGTGATGGAGCACCTTTAAGATATCTTAAGATTCTTTTGACCGTGACCAGGTGTGACATCTTGGGGTTGGCTTGATATCTTGCACAAATGCATGTAGCAAACATGATATCTGGCCTGCTAGCTGTGAGGTACATAAGAGACCCAATTATTGCCCTATAGAGATGTTCATCAACACACTCCCCCTCAAGATCAGGTCCATGGTAGTGACTTCTAGCTATGGGTGTCTTAGCAACCTTACAATCAGTCATGTTGAATCTTGTAAGTATGTCCTGTACATACTTTGACTGACTTATGAAGATGCCATTGTCAACTTGCTTCACTTGAAATCCCAGAAAGAAATTGAGTTCCCCTATGGCACTCATTTCAAACGTGTCCTTCATCAGCTTCTCAAAGTCTTTGCAGAGCTTTGGATTAGTTGACCAAAGATAATGTCATCTACATATACTTGAACTAGCATTATGTCATTTCCTGTTTCTTTGATGAAGAGAGTTCCAACTATAGTACCCCTTTTGTAGCCATGTTGACAGAGATACTGAGATAGAGTCTCATACCACTTCCTTGGTGCTTGGTGTAGCCCATAAAGAGCTTTATCAATCCTGCAGACATAATCAGGATGATCAGGATCTGCAAACCTAGGTGGTTGTCTGACATAGACGTCTTCATCAATCACCCTATAAAGAAAAGCACACTTGACATCAAGTTGGTAGACCTTGAAGTTCTTGGATGTAGCAAAAGCTAGGAATATTCTAACAGCTTCAAGTCTTGCTGCAGGAGCAAAAACATCTGTGTGGTTAATTCCTTTTTCTTGAGTATACCCTTGAACAACTAGTCTTGCCTTGTTCTTGATGACAAGTCCTCTATCATCCTTCTTGTTCCTAAAAACCCATTTGGTTCCTATGGTAGTCTTCCCTTGAGGAAGAGGACATAGGTTTCAAACCTTTTGCCTTTTGAATTGAAGCAGCTCCTCTTGCATAGCTTCAACCCAACTTCCATCCTTTAGAGCCTCATCAATTTTCTTTGGCTCTATCTGGGACAAAAAACAAGAATGAAGACATACATTTGCTTCATGGGTTTGTCCTCTTGTTCTCACCCCTGAATCAACATCTCCAATGAAGTTTGTGGTAGGATGAGACTTGTGGATCCTTAGCCGAGGGATCATAGCAAGTTGCTTAGACAGATCTAAATTTGAAAAATTCTGATCTGGCAAAGAAGATTCACCCTCCACATCAGCACACTTATCAAGATTGACTTGATCCAATGAGTGTGTAACATCATTGATGTTGTCTTCAATGCAGTGGTTATCAGCATCAAGAAATTCCTGATCACTTTCACCATCACCATTTTCTCCAACATTTGAAGCTCTTTCTTCTCAGTTTTGTGCCTCTAAGCGGGAATTTGAAGGCACCCCAGAGACAGTAGTAGGATTTGTCATTGATGTGCTGCTAGAAGCTTCATTTGCAGAAATAGTAACCACTGGAGCTGAAGATGTGTAACTTAAAGGTCTTCTGAGCTCAAATCTTGGGTCAGGATCACCTGTAGGTAATATATCAATAGATCCTGAAACATTCTCACAAGATTTGTTAAAACAGTTGGTAACTAAATCAAGATCAAATAGCCAATCTGGACAAGAACCTTTCACATTGGGAGTGTGCACATTGAAAGTCACATTGGCTGACTCCTCAACTACTCTAGTTCTGAGATTGTATACTCTATAAGCATTAGCTTGAGAAGAGTATCCAATAAAGTGTCCATCATCCGATTTCTCAGCAAACTTGGCAATTTGATCTTTGGTATTCAAGATGGTGCAAAGACAACCAAATGACCTGAGAAAACCAATGAAGGGTTTCCTCCTGTGCCAAAGTTCATAAGGAGTCTTACCATGTGTCTTAACTACTAAAACTCTATTTTGCACATAGCAAGCAGTGTTCACTACCTCTGCCTAGAAGGTGATGGGCAGTTTAGAGTCAGACAACATTGCAGCTTCAATTAGTGTCATGTTTCTCCTCTCAGTAACACCATTTTGCTGAGGAGTCCTGGGAGCACTATATTGTCTTGTAATACCTTTTTCATCACAAAATGTATCAACGATTTGATTCTTGAATTCAGTTCCTTGATCACCTCTTATGGTTTTGACCTTGTGATCACATTGATTCTTAATCTTTAAGATGAAATTCTTCTGAATCTCAGGGGTCTCATCCTTAGTTCTAAGAAAGAAGACCCAAGTGAATCTTGTAAAATCATCTTTGATCACCAAACAATAAGAGGTCCTTCCTAGACTCATTACACTGGTGGGGCCAAAGTGATCCATATGTAATAAGTGTAAGGGATTAATGATGAAATTTCTTTCCTTTGGCTTGTGAGATACCTTGTGTTGCTTCCCTTTCAGGCATGCAACATAGTGGTCATCACTTGTAAACTCTTTTTTTGGTATTCCAGTTACCAAATCATTCTTAGTTAATTTATTCATTTTTTTAAAGTTTACATGGCACATTTTTTATGCCAGAGAAAAGATTCATTATTATTTGCTTTAGATAGAAAGCATGAAACTTCTCCTGAGGGAGATGTTTCTTGCAATTCCATCTTCTACATGTTCCATTTCCTGGGGGATCTAAGCAAGATATGCTCATAAGGAATGACCACCCCGGGCCTGAGAACAATGCACTCATGCTCAGTGAAGAGCATATTATGACTCTGATCACAAAATTAGGATACACTCCGAAGATTGTACCCAAGCTCCTTGACAAAGTTTACCTTCTCAATGCTGAGCTTACCATTTGCAACCTTGCCCCTTCCAGTAACGTAACCTCCTGCATCTCCTCCAAAAGCAACTGGTCCTCCATCAATTCTTTCAAACTTTTGGAGTAGTGACCTATTGCCTGTCATGTGCCTGGAACAGCCACTATCAATGATCCATACATTCATGTTTGTCTTGAGCTGTTCCTGCACAAAAAAGATGATTAGTTACATTTGGAAACCCAAGTTTCATTGGTTTTGGGCTCATCAAAAGACGTTTTAGACAATGCAACAATAATTGATCCTATAGTCATGCTAGAAGGATCATTTGCTGATGTTGATGAAGAACTTACAGCCACTTGGTCTTTCTTTCACTTCCACACCACCTTTGGAAGCTTAGACTTGACCTTCAATACTTCGGAAGTTTTTATGACTTCGGAAGTTTTGATGACTGGACATTCGAAAGATATTGCTTTCACTGCAGCAGGCTTCAGTGCTTCGAAAGTATTCCTTTCTTCCGAGACCAAATTTTCTTCCGAAGGAAAGTTTCCAATTGTCTTCTTCTTCATTTTGGAGCTTCTGAAGGAAACAGATTTTCCTTCCGAAGCTTGCTTCTTCTTCTCCAAACTCTTAGAAGTTTCTTTCTTGGTCATGTGGAGAGTACTCTTTGGATTGTAAACACAATCCTTAGCAAGATGAGAAGTACTCCTACACATTTCAAAGTCCATTTTCTTCCTTCTAGGAGTTTTCTTTTGAGAACAAGGCTGAACTTGATCACTTTCCTTCTCCATCTTCACCTTTGCAGATGTTGTGGCAGTTCTTGCGGGGATAGAACTACCTTTGGAGATGGATGGTTCAGATTGTACAGCAGTGATACACAACTGATCAGCCTTTTTCTTGATGATGGGATGATTTGGACATGAACTAGAAACTCTTGTTGATGGAGTTCAAGTTTGTGTCTTCAGCCTTTACCACTTCAAATCCTGCAGAGATGAAGACTTGTTTCTGTGCAGAATTGAAAATGGCCTTGATCTCTTGAGCATTTTTGGACTTTCTTTTGGCCTTCCTGATCAAGTTCTTTCTTCTTGACTTGGTCATCCCTACAGCTTTGCTCTCCTCAGAGGGGTCTTCTTCACTCTTCTTAGAGCCATTCTCCACCATTTCCTCTTCATCCTCTTCAGTCACATGATCTATGAGGGGAAGCTCATCTTCACAAGTTCCACACCTGGGAGATCTTATAGACAAGATTGTGTGTGGAAGAGCTATCTCACAAGATCCTAGTCCCTGCTTATTTTGATAACAAACTTTTTCATGCAAGGATGATGATATTATGTTCTTGAAGGTCTCTTCTTCAAGAAAACATTTTTCTTCCTTGGCTTTGCTGATACAAGCTTAGCCTGGCATTTAGAAAACATTTGATCTGAGTCCTGTAGTTTGTATGCTCATGTTTAAGAGTTGAAATGGTTTTCTCTAAGTCCTCTATCTTTAGTTTATAATCATTTTCAGCTCTTTTAAAATCAGCTTTTAAGATATTTAAGGACTCAAGATCAGATCTCATTTCTAAATTATAGAACCTTTATCTATTAACTTTAGCAATGCATTCAGGAGTACAAAGATGTTCCAATACCTTGGCTTCATCGTGGTCTGCCATGAGTGCTTGGTTTGTAGATGCATCTTCTACCTGAAAGCTCCAGTCAAAGCCTCCTTCTTTAACAGCAACTGTAGCTTGCTGCTTTGGCTTCTCATTCTGGGGGGCTTTCTTAGTGTAGTTTGGTATGGTTTGTGCTTGGCCACCATTTGTCCTTGGTGCCTTACACTCTCTTGCAAAATTTCCCATCTGGTTACAGTTGTAACGCTTTACTTTGCTTTTATCCAGCCCAAACTTTCCACTGGCTGCATTGGTTGGAAACTTTCTCCCTGTCCTCTTATAGAACTTCTTGGCTCCATGAGTGAAAAGAGCCATATGTTGGACTATCTCCATGTACTCCAGATCATCTGGATGGATACAGTCAAAATCTTCAAGAGTGAAGAGAAAGTTGCCTGAGGTATCATCAGCAGAGACAAAAGCATGAGAAGAACTTGTCTCTTGGAAAGGACTTCCTTGAGTGTAGCTTTTCCTTGGAGTCTCTTGGAAGGTGATGAAAGGGCCCTTTTGTGAGTTGTCAGGGAAGCATGTAAGATGATGTTGTGGTTCAATGCTTTCCTTTTTAACCATATGGAGGGCTGAACTCAGTTGATTGCTGGAGTTACCAGATGAGTTTTGCATGTTCATCTCCATCTGGTAGCCACTAAGAATACCATACAACTCTGTGAGAGTAAGAGTCTTGAGGTTCTTTGTCCTCTTGATAACAACACAATAATGTGTCCATTGTCTAGGAAGAGCGGACATAAACTTCCTTACAATGTCCCAGTTCTCAAGAGTTACTCCAACATCCATTAGAGTATCCACAATCTCAACATACCTGAAGTATTGTTGAGTCATGGTTTCACCTGCCTTGAAAGTGAAGTTTTCAAAATGCTACTTTAGGATATCCTTCTTGTTCTCCTTTGCTTCAGTAGACCCCTCATACATCAGCTTCAGTGCTTCCCATAGTTGCTAGGTAGTTTTGCACTTCTTGAAGCCTCTGTAGATGGAGTTTGGAAGAGCAGTTTGAAGGGCTGTCATGGCTTTCTGATCAATCTCTATTCTCTTTCTATCTGCTTCAGAGTAATCAGCCACAGCCTTAGGAATCATACCTCCACCAGTAGCAGAAGTGGTGCTTGGTATGTAAGGTCCTTTAACAACAGAGTCCCACATCCTGGAGTCTTGAGACTTGATGAAGCCTTCCATTCTTTGACACCAAGTATCAAAGTCTTCAGGAATGATCAGTGGAGACTTTGTCATAGTTTCAGTTTCCATATCAGCTTTCGTTATAGCTGCCATTTGAGTTGTTAAGTATTTTGTGTGTGTGAGGGATCTTAAGATGGTGAGATCTTATATCAAGAGCCTGAAATGCTCTGATATTAAATGCAGAACCGATGAAGGGTATGCACTTACAACACAACAACACAATAACACAATGAGGAGAGTTGCTTAGAACACATAACAGATCAAATAGGGAACTGGTAAACTTGGTAATGAAAGATGCTAAGAACACAAGTAAATATGAGACAGAACAAGATTGCAAACAACACAAGTATTTGGTTTTCAAGAATGTCGTATATATTACTTCTCAAGTTCTATTACAAGTTACAAAGCATCGATAGAAAGTTACAAGTACTTGAGATACTTTATACTACATCCTATAGCCGGGCATACTTTGAAGGCCAGCTGGATACAATTGCAGGACCGGTGAAGGGGGTCACTTACAACACAACAAGTAAGAGACAGAACAAGAGAACACAAGAGATTGGGTTTCAAGGATGCAGTATATTGCTTTCTCAAGTTCTATTACAAGTGTTACAAAGCATAAAGAAAGATACTAAAACATGGAATTCTTATACTACAATCTACAGCCGGCTATACTTTGAAAGCCAGCTGGATACAACTGACTATACACAAACAAAATCAATTGTAGAATCAAAAGTCATATCTGCCTTTTGACTTGTGACTATGACATGCCATAGCTCACATCCTAATATATTACAAAAAGGATAAAAGTACATGAAGTAGAAAGCATGGACTCAAGACCTCAATGTACAGTTACCAAAAGCATGGACCTTTCACCAACTCATGTAAGTTGGTGACTTTACAGAGTTGCAGCGGAAAGGTGGTCCAGCTTTATGGTAAAGTACATCAGATAAAGGCATATCCTTAAAAGTCTTCGGAAGAAATCTGTCTTCACTATTTGGCTTCGGAAGACTTTGTCTCTGAAGCTTCGAAAGACTTCACTTTTGGCTTCGGAAGATATTGGTCTTGGCTTCGGAAGATTTTTCACTTAGAATATTTCTAGTGCATGGTGTAAAACTTCCGAAGCAATTCTACTTCTGTTCTTTAGTGCATTTCTTGCAGAGAGACTTTGGATGTTTTGGTTTGCATCAGACTTATAGGAATCCTTACAAACTCCCCCTAGGCTGATGCTACCAAAACATTTAGAAGATCTTCAGATGTTAGTAGTCTTCAACACAATGATGACCATACCCTTCTTCATTAGATGGTCAGGATCATTCAAACTTTCATAGTATCTTCTCATCTAAAAAAGATCATGCCAAGGTAAGTTGATTATGTCTTGCCATGTATAGACATTTTCAACACCTTGATCTCTCATTACATGCCATCTTTCTGGATTGGTAGAGAAGGTCCAGGATAAGATGGGTGTCTCAGCTGCAAGAGGAGCCACTTGTATTGGAGTTGATTGGGCTGCCTCTTCATGCACTTCCTCAGGTTGATCTGACTCAGTCTGAGGTGTAGAGGTAGATGATTTATGCTTCTTCTTCTTAGACTTTGGTTTAGAATTCATCCTCTTCTTCCTCTTTGAAGGTTTTAACTGAGAAGACTGGCTTGCAATACCAGATTGATCTCTGTTGTCTCTCTCAGTTGGGACTTCCTCTCTTTCAGGTTCAGAAGGAGAGGGAGGTTGACCCTGCTGTGGTCAAAAGATGAAGCTTGCTGAGGCTTAGCAGGAGGTCCAGGTTGTGTTGTCTCATGTTGTTCAACCTTAACCTCTACTTCAGGTGGGACTTGACTTGGAAGAGAGTGTAAGTCAATCAGTTCTCCACTCTTGATCTTCTGCTTGATTACCCTTATATGCTCATCCATTGTGGATAGAGATATAGGGCCAAGTCTCCTTCCGGAGAATCCATACAGCTTCAAGATGCTCATCATCCTCTGTCTGTCAGCAGACTTCTTCATACTCTTTTGGATGATGGCTCTTGACTTTGCAGCTTCTTCCCTTAGCTTCTTCTTAGTTGTCTTTCTGTCTTTGACTAACTCAAGCTCAAGTTGTTTTAAGTACTCAAACTCAACATAGTCATAGGACAAGGGAAGAAGTGCATCTGCCTGATAAAAGCCTGTGGCGCTCAGGTAGTTGATCATTTTGATCCTATCTTCTTCTTTGTCTACCTGAGGTTCTTATTGAACCATATCTTCTTGTACAGGATTTTCTTGAACTGGGGAGAGAGTAGGAGCATGCTTGTAGAGTCTTTTCTGTCTCTGCTCCTCTTTGAATTGGAGAAGTAACCTTGCATTCTCTTTTTCTTTCATCTCTCTTGACACTTCCATGTCAGCCAGTTCATTTAGTTGTTCTAAAGGGAGAGAAATAATTTCATCAATGTCATAGTTCCTGGTCTGCAGGTAAGTAATCCAGACTGCCCTCAACTCATCATCTTGAGTATTTGGTCTGGGGGCAGCCCTGATTGCAGCTTGCATAAAACCTGAAGACCCAAAGGAGCTTTCTCCCCTTAGCTTCCTCTTCCTCTCTCTCCTCCTCCTCAATTTCCTCAGGAGCCAATGTGGATTTCTGCCACTGGGCCTACAGTCAAGGTTTCCCCTGTGAAACTAATCTTAGGGTCTGCCTCAACATCCAGTTGACCGATGGCATTACCTGATTGCCTAAGTTTCCTTCTTAAGCTAGACTCTGCAGTGATCCTATCTTGGATTCTTTGAGCCAATCTGTCAGCTTGTCTTGAGTTGCTTGGGTTGACAAGTGGCATGTTGACTAGATCCAGACCTTCATAGAAGTTCAAAGTTTGAAAATCAAATACTTCTTGTTGCCCTTGAACTCTGTGAAGAATAAGAGCTCTTCTATCAGCATCATACCTCCACCCAATGATGTAGTTTGAAGTTCCTTGAGGTGAGGATGACATAGCACTTTGTATACCTTCCTCAAAGAGACTCCTGATGATAAAGTCTATAGAGTCCACATTAATGTGAACTTGAGGAAGTTGCTGAGTATGCACAATTGCAAGTGAGGATGGTGAGTCCTCAATGTTCATACTCTCTGAAGAGCTCCCAGGTTCTGTGTCTGTGATGACTTTCTCCCCCCTTTTTGGTAGCATCACCCTCTTGCATAGGTGAGCTAGAGGTTAGGTCAACCACATTCACAGGTTCTTGTGTTCCTGGTTGAAATCTTCTTAAAGGTCTCCTAGATAGTTTTCCCTGAGATAAGATATCTCAAGTTGCTGATCATTGACCCTGTTTTGAAGGGTAGTCACCTGAGATTCAAGGTGACTAACCTTATAGACTAAATAGGAGCATGTTTTTGACAGTTTTTGCACCTTTAGTCTCAGATTCCCCTCTTCTTCATCAGAAGAATCATTGGGGGATGAGATGATTGGACCAATGTCCTTTCTCTCACCACCAGCTTCAGGTTCTTGGCTGCTGGATTACCTCTGCACATTGACATTCTCAGTTGAGGATGTCAATGAGCTGAGTTGCCATGGTTGAGGTCTTAATAATGTAATCACTTGCAAAATGAGAGCCTCTTCCATATGGATATCCTGAACAGGTTCAAAAGTATCCACCTCAGTTATAGGTGACTGATGTGGGCTAGACTGAGGAGACTCAAGAGTACTCATCTCTCTTTGAGTAGGGGAAGAGAAGAGAGACTCATGGTACTCACTGAAACCTAAGTCTTCATCAGTATAGAAGGAAAGGTTGGGAATGGGTTGATTTAGATCTAAAGGCTAGGGATGGTAACTGTCCCCTAAAGGTTGTTCACTTGAGTGTTGAGACTCTGAGTGAAGGCTTAAGGCAGTTGGGCTTGTGAGCTCATCAGGGTGAGCATGAGGATCCTTAGCCCTGATTGTTGAAGAGATGGGAGTGGTTTGCTCCTCAGGGGAAGTGGGAGCTCTAGTGTCCACTTCCTCCTGTAAAGGTGAGTATATGGGGACCTGCACAGACTCAATAGCTTGAGCAGGGGGTTTGTTTGGATTTTCTTTGGTAGGTGAGGGTTACTTGAGGCCTTTTTAGTGGTAGAGAGGTAGAAGGTGTGAGTTCAACACTAGCTTGTGTTGCTAGGTTGTCACCTTGAGCAATGAGCTCTAACATTTTGGGGACAAGGGCTGTTTCTACCCCTAAGAAGCCTACAGTTGGCTTCTTCATGATTTTAAAGATGTCGGTCTTCATCTGTCCAATTTAAGAATATTATCTGTTTCCCTCAAATGTGAGCCCAGTTCACAGTTGAGAATGTGTTGAACATATCTAGGAAACATATAATACTCTAAGGAGTCCAAGTTAGCAAGCAAATTGGTATAGACAAATTGAGAGTACCTGAACTTGACCCCTTGAACCATTCCATGCACTATGAAGGAGAGATCCTCAGGAATCTGGTCCCACCCTCCATGCTTGTTTGACAAGCTGTGGATAACCACATGGAGTAGGTATTTCCACTGGGACGAGACCTTCCTTTTCCTGAAGGTCTTTACAGGGAAGTCCCCCTCATAGCCCATCTGCTCAAAGGAATGATTGACATCTTCCTTTGGGAAGGACAACTCACCTTCTTCATCATCCAGCTACAAATGAGTGTTGATGATGGCCGGAGAGATGAAGATTGTCCTCTCTTGCACTGTGGCAGACAGTGCCTTCTCCCTATCCATGATGACCTCTTGGCAGGTCTTCCAAAATTCAAGCAGATGATTCTCATAGAGAGTAGGATCAATGGTTAGGGAGGTGAAGTAATTTGATAGAGCTAAGAACTGGCAAATCTCTGAGAAACTTTCATCTTTCTCAGAGCTTAATAGAGCAACCTGTTTATGTTGCCTGTGAAGTTGCATGGAGAAATCTGGGCTGTTTCTGCGGTTAAGGTTGGCCATTTGAGAAGCTTGAGGATGAAGAAAGATGAAAAGCAAAGGCGGTTTGGGAATTAGGTTTGAGGAATAGTAGAATTGAAGAAGATAGTGAGGAAGAGGGGGAACCGTTGGGTATTTATCTGAAAAGGATTTGAACCAAAGTTAATGAAAGAGGATAAACTTTGAAATCCGAATATCGGTCCCACCTCTGAAAAAGTAGTTTGCTTTTGCTCAAAAAGCAGTTTTCTTGGAATTCGAAAAGCTTCCGAAGGTAAATTTTCTTTGGATGTTTTAATGAAAAAGCTTCCGAAGCTGAAATGACTTCGGAAGATTTTCCTGAGAATCTTGAAAATTTTGCTTCGGAAGAGAAATAAACACTTGAATGCTTTGTTTATAAAATAACAAAGCTTCCGAGAGTTAATTTTACTTCGGAAGGAAAAAGTCCTTAAAAACAAATAAGTGTCTGAGACAAGTATTTAAGCTTCAGAAGATAGATTGAGACTTCTTCCGAAGGGAAAATTTCTTAGACAGTTATTTATTTTGAAGATATGATTTACTTCCGAAGGTAAAAATATATCTTCCGAAGGATCAAAAAATTTTCAAGAATCTAAGGAAAGTCTTCAAAAAGGATTTGATATCCATAGAAAACATGAGCTTATGAAGGTGATGAACTAGACAACTTAGGACACACATATTTTAAGAAATAATTAGAATTAGTTTTAAGAAAAGATCTACTCAAGGTTAATCATCCTAATAGCTGATATTAGATATTTAAATCTTTGTTCATCAAAAGCTTTTGTAAACAGATCAGCATATTGTTCATCTGTATGAACTTTGACTAGTTTTATTAATCCCTTTTCATAGTTATCTCTTACTAAATGATACCTGATATTGATGTGTTTGGTCCTTGAGTGCTACACAGGGTTCTTAGTGATAGAGATAGCACTATTGTTGTCTATATGGATAGGAGTCTCTTTGAAGTTAAATCCATAGTCCAGCATCTGAGTTTGAATCCAAAGCACTTGAGCACAGCAACTTACAACAGCAATGTATTCAGCCTCAACAGTTGATGCAGACACACAGGATTGTTTCTTGCATTGCCATGAGACAACCCTTCCACCAAGGAATTGACATCCCCTAGATGTAGACTTCGCAGTCATGTTGCAACCACCATAATCACTATCTGTATAAGCATACAGATTGAAGTCAAGATTCTTTGGATACCATAAACCAAGTGTTGAAGCACCTTTGAGGTATCTTAAAATCCTTTTGACAGTGATGAGGTGAGACATCTTAGGGTTGGCTTGATATCTTGCACAAATACATGTAGCAAACATGATATAAGGCTTGCTAGCTGTAAGATACATAAGAGACCCAATCATAGCCCTATATAAGTGTTCATCTACACACTCCCCCTCAAGATCAGGTCCAAGGGAGTGGTTTCTGGCTATGGGTGTCTTAGCAATCTTACAATCAGTCATGTGAACCTCTTGAGTATGTCCTGGACATACTTTGACTGACTTTTGACGATGCCATCTTCAACTTGCTTCACTTGAATTCCGAGAAAGAAATTGAGTTCTCCCTTTGCACTCATTTCAAATCTGTCTTTCGTCAGCTTCTCAAAGTCTTTGCAGAGCTTTGGATTAGTTGAACCAAAGATGATGTCATCCACATACACTTGAACTAGCAATAACTCATTTCCCTATCCTTTGATGAAGAGAGTTCCATCTATAGTACCTCTCCTGTATCCATGTTTACAAAGATACTCAGACAATGTCTCATACCACTTCTTGGGTGCCTGATGCAGCCCGTAAAGAGCTTTGTCAAGCTTGCAGACATAATCAGGATGATCAGGATCTACAAAACCAGGTGGTTGTTTGACATACACCTCTTCATCAATCACTCCATACAGAAAAGCACACTTCACATCAAGTTGAAAGACCTTGAAGTTCTTGGATGTAGCAAATGCTAGGAATATTCTAACAGCTTCTAATCTTGTTACCGGAGCAAAGACATCAGTGTAGTCAATCCCTTCTTCTTGTGTGTATCCTTGAACAACTAGTCTTGCCTTGTTCTTGATGATAATGCCTCTATCATCCTTCTTATTCCTAAACACCTATTTGGTTCCAATGGTAGTCTTCCCATGAGGAAGAGGACTAAGGTTCCAAACTTTTTGCATTTTGAATTGAAGCAACTCTTGTTGCATAGCTTCAACCCAACTTCCATCCTTTAAAGCCTCATCAACTTTCTTTGGCGCTATCTGGGATAAGAAACAAGAGTGAAGACAAACATTTGCTTCATGGGTTTGTCCTCTTGTTCTTACCCCTGTGACAACATCTCCAATGATGTTTGTGGTGGGGCGAGACTTGTGGATCCTAAGCTGAGGGATCATAGCAAGTTGCTGAGAAAGATCCAAATTTGAGAAATTTAGATCTGGCATAGATGATTCACCCTCCACAGCACCACACTTATCAAGATTAACTTGATCCAATGAGTGTGTGACATCATTGATGTTGTCGTCTATGGTGTGGTTATTAGCATCAAGGAATTCCTGATCACTTTCACCATCACCATTGTTGTCTTCCACAATTAAGGTATCTTTATCTGGTTGTGGAGCCTCTGAGCTGGAATTTGAAGGCACCCCAGATGTATCAGCTGAATTTGTCATTGTAGTGCTGATAGAAACCTCATTTGCTGAAGTACTTCCAACTGGAGCTGATGATGTATGAGTTGAAGGTCTTCCTAGCTCAAATCTTGGATCAGGATCACCTTTATTTAAATTTTCTGCAGATCCTGAAACATTCTCATAAGATTTTTTAAAACAATTGGTAACTAAATCAAGATCAAATAGCCAATCAAGACCAGAACCAACCACACAGAGTATGTGTTCATTGAAAGTCACATTTGCTGACTCCTCAACAATTCTAGTTCTGAGATTGTATACTCTATAAGCCTTAGCTTGAGAAGAGTATCCAATGAAGTGTCCATCATCTGATTTCTCAGCAAACTTGGCAATTTGATCTTTGGTATTCAAGATGGTGTAAGGACATCCAAATGACCTGAGAAAACCAATGAAAGGTTTTCTCTTGTGCCAAAGTTCATAAGGAGTCTTACCATGTGTTTTAACTAGTAAAACTCTGTTTTGCACATAGCAAGCAGTGTTTACTGCCTCTGCCCAGAAGGTGATGGGTAGTTTAGAGTCAGACAACATAGTTCTTGCAGCTTCAATTAGTGTCCTGTTTCTTCTCTCAGCAACACCATTTTGCTGAGGAGTCCTGGGAGCACTATATTATCTTGTAATACCTTTTTCATCACAAAATGTATCAGGGATTTGATTCTTGAATTCAGTTCCTTGATCAAATCTTATGGTTTTGACCTTGTGATCACTTTGATTCTCAATTTTCAAGATGAAATTCTTCAGAATCTCAGGGGTCTCATACTTAGTTCTAAGAAAGAAAACCCAAGTGAATCTTGTAAAGTCATCTGTGATCACCAAACACTAAGAGGTCCTTCCTAAACTCATTACACTGGTGGGGCCAAAGAGATCCATATGTAATAAGTGTAGGGGATAGTGATGGAGTTCCTTTCCTTAGGCTTATGAGATACCTTACGTTGCTTCCCTTTCAGGCATGCAACACAATGATCATCACTTGTAAACTCTTTCTTTGGCATCCAGTTACCAAATCATGTTTAATTAGTTTATTCATATTCTTAAAGTTTACATGGCACATTCTTTTATGCCATAGGAAAGACTCATCACTATTTTCTTTAGATAGAAAGCATGAAACTTCTCCGGAGAGAGATGTTTCTTGCAAGTCCATCTTGTACATGTTCCCTTTCCTGGGGGCTCTAAGCAGGATGTGCACATGAGGAATTACCACTCCAGGCTTGAGAACAATGCACTCATGCTCAGTAAAGAGCATGTTATGACTCTAATCACAAAATTAGGATACACTCAGAAGATTGTACCCAAGCTCCTTGACAAAGTTTAACTTTTCCATGCTGAGCTTACCATTTGTGACCTTGCCCCTTCCAGAAATGTAACCACCGTCATCTCCTCCAAAAGCAACTGGTCCTCCATCAATCCTCTCAAAGTTATGGAGTAGTGACCTATTGCCTGTCATGTGCCTGGAACAGCCACTATCAATGATCCAGACATTCTTGTTTGTCTTGAGTTGTTCCTGCACAAAGAAAATGATTAGTTATATTTGGAAACCCAAGCCTTATTTGTCTTGGGCTCACTAAGTATAATAGAAGGTAATGCAACAGTAATAGATCCTATGGTTGTGCTAGAAGGATGTTGAGCTGTTGTTGATCGAGAAACTTCAGTCACTTGGTCTTTCTTAGACTTCCACATCACCTTTGGAGTCTTGGACTTGACCTTCAAAACTTCGGAAGCTTTTGGGACTTCTGAAGTTTTGATGACTGAACCTTCGGAAGATTCTACAGTCACTGCAGCAGAATTCAGTGCTTCGGATGAATTCCTTTCTTCCGAGACCAACTTCTTTTCCGAAGGTAATTTTCCATTTGCCTTCTTCTTAGATTTGGAGCTTCCGAAGGAAACAGACTTTCCTTTCGAAGCTTGAATCTTCGTGAAACTCTTTGAAGTCTTTGTCTTGGTCATATGGACAGTACTTTTAGGATTGTATGGATAATCCTTAGCAATGTGAGAGGTACTTTCACACATGACACACAACATTTTATTCTTTACAAGAGTCTCCTTATGAGAGCAAGACTGTCTTTGGTCACATCCCTTCTCCACCTTTATCGTTGCAGATGCTGAGACAGTTCTTATGGGCTGGGAACTGTTCTTGGAGTTTGATGGTCCAGGCTGTGCAGCAGTGGTACACAGCAGATCTGTCTTCTTCTTTGTACTGAGATGATTTGAACAAGAACCAGAACTCTTAGCTGAAGAGTTTTGGTTGATGTCTTCAGTCTTTACTACTTCAAACCCTGCAGAGATAAAGACTTGTTTCTGCTTAGAGTCAAAAGTAGCCTTGATCTCTTGAGGCTTCCTTGCTTTTCTTTTGCTCTTCCTGATCAAGTTCTTTCTCATTAACATGGTCATCACAGTAATCTTCTTCTCCTCAGAAGGATAGTGGCCCTTCTTAGAATCCTCCTCTTCACTCTTCTCAGAGAAAATCTTCAATATCTCTTCTTCATCCTCTTCACTTATAGGATCTATGAGAGGAAGCTCATCTTCACAAGTTCCACACCTAGGAGATCTTACAGAAAAGATTGTGTGTGGAGGAGCTATCTCATTGGATCCCAGTCCCTGTCTATTTTGATAACACACCTTGTTGTGCAGGGATGAGGATATCATGTTCTTGAAGGTCTCTTCTTCAAGAACACTCTTTTCTGCCCTGGCTTTGCTGATCACAAGCTCAGCCTGAAACTCAGTCAGCTTGGTTATGAGATCTTTGATTTGAGTCCTAAAATCTGTATGCTCATGTTTTAGAACTGAAATGGTTTTCTCTAAGTCCTCTATCTTTAGTTTATAATCATTTTCAGACTTTCTAAAATCAGATTTTAAAATGTTTAAGGACTCAAGATCAGATCTCATCTCCAAGTTATAGGACCTGTATCTGTTAAATTTAGCAATGCATTCAAGAGTACAGAGATGTTTCAATACCTTGGCTTTATCATGATCAGCCATTAGTGCTTGGTTTGGAGAAGCATCTTCCACCTGAAAGCTCCAGTCAAAGCCTCCTTCTTCAACAGCAACAGCAGCTTGTTGCTTTGGCTTCTCATTCTGAGGGGCTTTCTCAGTGTAGTTTGGTCTGGTTTGTGCTTGGCCACCATTTGTTTTAGGTGCCTTACACTCTCTAGCAAAGTGGCCCATCAAGTTACAGTTGTAACACTTGATTTTGCTTTTATCCAAGCCAAACTTTCCACTTGTTGCATTGCTTGGAAACCTCCTTCTAGTTCTCTTGTAGAACTTCTTGTCTCTATGAGTGAGAAGAGCCATCTACTGGACTATTTCCATATATTCCATATTATCTGGATGGATACAATCCAGGTCTTCAAGAGTGAAAAGAGAGTTGCCACAACTTTCATTAGAAGACACAAAGGCTTGAGAAGAGCTTGTCTCTTGGAATGGGCTTCCTTGAGTGTAGTTCTTCGTGGGTGTCTCTGAGAAGGTGATGAAAGGACCCTTTGGTGAGTTGTCAGGGTAGCATATGAGATGATGTTGGGGTTCTATGCTATCCCTTTCAACCACATGCAGGGCTGAACCCAATTGATTGTTGGAGTTGCCAGATGAACTTTGCATGTTCATCTCCATCTGGTAGCCACTGAGAATCCCATATAACTCTGTCAGAGTAAGTGTTTTGAGATTTTCAGTTCTCTTGATCACCACACAATAGTGTGTCCATTGCCTAGGAAGTGAGGACATGAACTTCCTTACAATGTCTCTGTTTTCAAGAGGAACTCCTCCATCCACAAGGGTATCCACTATCTCAACATACCTGAAGTATTGCTGAGTCATGGTTTCACCTGTTTTTAAGGTGAAGTGTTCAAATTGCTGCTTCAGGAGATCCTTCTTGTTCTCATTGGCTTCAGAGGAGCCTTCATACAGCAGTTTTAGTGCATCCCACAGCTGTTTATCTGTTTTGCACTTCTTGAAACCTTTGTACACAGAGTTTGGAAGGGCAGTTTGAAGAGCTGTCATGGCTTTTCTGTCAATCTCTACTCTCTTCCTATCTTCATCAAAGTAGTTAGCCACATCTTTAGGGATCATACCAGCACCAGTAGCAGAAGGAGTGCTGGGTATGAAAGGTCCATTTTCAACAGACTCCTAAATTCTTGAGTCTAGAGACCTGATGAAACCTTCTATTCTCATACACCAAGTATCAAAGTCATCAAGAGTGATCAGTGGGGACTTGTTCATGGTTCCAGTTTCCATATCAGTATTTGAAATGGCTGCCATTTGAAAGTTTAGTATTTGTGTGTGTGAGGGATCTTAAGATGGTGAGATCTTATATCAAGAGCCTGAAATGCTCTGATACCAATTGCAGGACCGGTGAAGGGTGGTCACTTCCAACACAACAACACAAAAAGGAGATTAACCAAACTTAATCAAATAGTAAACTGGATTAACCACAATAATGATACTAAGAACACAAGTAACAAGTAAGAGACAGAACAAGAGAACACAAGAGATTAGGTTTCAAGGATGCAGTATATTGCTTTCTCAAGTTCTATTAAAAGTTTTACAAAGCATAAAGAAAGATACTAGAACATGGAATACTTATACTACAACCTACAGCCGGCTATACTTTGAAAGCCAGTTGGATACAATTGACTAGACACAAACAAAATCAATTGTAGAATCAAAGGCATATCTGCCTTTTGACTTGTGACTATGACATGCCATAGCTCACATCCTAATATATTACAATAAGGATAAAAGTACATAAAGTAGATAGCATGGACTTAAGACCTCAATGTACAGTTACCAAAAGCATGAACCTTTCACCAACTCATGTAAGTTGGTGACTTTACAGAGTTGTAGCGGAAAGGTGGTCCAGCTTTATGGTAAAGTACATCAGATAAAGGAATATCCTTAAAAGTCTTTGGAAGAAATTTGTCTTCACTATTTGGCTTCGGAAGATATTGTTCTTGGCTTCGGAAGATTTTACACTTAGAATATTTCTATTGCATGGTGTAAAACTTCCGAAGCAATTCTACTTCAATTCTTTAGTGCGTTTCTTGCAGAGAGACTTTGGATATTTTGGTTTGCATCAGAATTATAAGAATCTTTACAATAATTGACTAGACAACTAAAAAATCAAATGTAAAGTCAAAAGGCATATCTGCCTTTTGACTTGTGACTATGAAATGCCATAGCTCACATCCTAATATATTACAAAAAGGATAAAAGTACATAAAGTAGAAAACATGGACTCAAGACCTCAATGTACAGTTACCAAAAGCATGGACCATTCACGAACTCATGTAAGTTGGTGACTTTACAGAGTAGCAGCGGCAAGGTGGTCCAGCTTTATGGTAAAGTACATCAGATAAAGGCAGATCTCTAAAAGTCTTTGGAAGAAATCTGTCTTCACTCTTTGGCTTCGGAAGACTTTGTCTTTGAAGCTTCGAAAGACTTCACTTTTGCCTTCGGAAGATGTTGGTCTTGGCTTCGGAAGATTTTACACTTAGATTATTTCTAGTGCATGGTGTAAAACTTTCAAAGCATTTCTACTTCTGTTCTTTAGTGCATGCATGGAAAGAGACTTTGGATGTTTTGGCTACATCAGACTTATAGGAATCCTTACACGCTTTCTCTTTTTACATATATTTTATATTTACTTTTATTTAGTTTTGAATTTGATTTGATTTTTTAACCTTTATTTTTTTTTCTTTAATTATTGAAATTTATTATTGATGTTTATTTGAATTTATTATGTTTAATTTTAAATTTATTTAAATTTTATTTGATTTTCAATATTTTTTAATTTTCAAATTTTTTTAATTTTTTGAGCAAATTGCACAACTAGTCTCTATAGTTTGATCATATTGTATATTTAGTCCTCAGATCGTTAAAAACTAACGGGTACTAACGGATATTTGCAACAAACTTCAAAAAGTTTGGACTATATTTGTAATCTTTAAAATCTGGCGACCAAACTTACAATAAAATCAAACCACGGGGACTATTTTTGCAATTTTCTCTAAAAATAATGTAACATAGAATTATGGTGGCGTTGTTTGGCTCCAAAACAAAGTCCTCACGGTGATTGTTTATGGTCATCTTTCACGTTGTTTTATCAACGATTTGTTTAAACTTTTTCCAATTGTATTAATACAGATCACAGATGTTGTTACAATGATCAAACTAATATTTGCTGCAACGATTATGGTATCACTAGCAGTTCTTGTTTGAATGTTGCAACAATTATATATGATGTATTGATTTAACATGTTCATGAATTTGATTGCAGGGACTGTTCAAATAGGCTTATGGTGCTAGAATTTTCACAGGAAGCTGGTCACAAGGATGCATCGATCAATTCGCGGGTTCAATCTGGTTATTCAGGGATTGCAAATTAATATCCTATCAAAAACTCATCGCAAGTCTGATCAAAAGATTTTATGTTTAAATTCTTTTCAGTATAAACACATAAGTATGATCATTTCTTCTACATCTCCAATCACTTAAATGGTTAACAAGGCTCTGATATCAATTGTAGGATCGATGAGGATCAAGAGATTGTATTACATAATGTTTAGTATTCAGATATAAATGACATGTAGATTTCCAGGGAAACAAAAGAAAATACACACATATTTTCATGTATTAATCGATTGTTACAGTTGAGAGTTTACATGGGTATTTATAGGTCGTGAGGAGGCGGATTGTTAATACATAAACCGACTGCAACGGTTCGATCACTTAACCACCAAGTAACCAAGATAACTAACTAAATTGGGATATTTTTTTTATAACACAGCTATTAACATTAAACTTTGTTTAAGTTCTGAATTAATTACTTCCAACCGCATTCTTAATCTCATTATATGCTTTATCAATAACTCAGTTTGAATCACTTTTCCAGGAAAATAATGTGTGAAAGAGAAACTGTTCTTCCAAAAAACTTCCGATCCCATTTGTAAAAAAATGCTTATAATATAGAGAACTTGATCTTTTTTTTTTCCACACACATGGATTTTTCATTTCGAATAAAAAGTTTATAATAATGTGACAATTAAACGTCTAACAAGTTGCACAGCAACCACTTTTTGAATAGTAAAAGTAATTCTATTAAATAGAAAGCTTTGAGACTTAGAAGCTGAAAAATTACTATACACGATCTGTTTAAACCTGTTCAGAAATTCCACCGTATGTGGGGCGAGAAAAACAGAGTCGGAGTACGTATAAGCTATCGACTATCAAAGGTCGCAAATTTTATGAAAAAATTAGGAAAAAAAAACTTAAAATTAATTAAACATAATTATTGGTCTCAAAATTAAGAACAAGATTAATAAATTAGAATAAAATAATATACCAATCGCAAGTAAGTCTCAAATAACCGAAAATATGCGGTTCATTTGCTCATTGATCGCAAAAATAAATTGTATAAGGGTTATATCATTACCTTTTGATTTAAATAATTACAACGAAGTCCTCAATATGATCAATAGGTGTCATTTAAGGACACTGAATGATAGTTATGGTTACTAATGTACAGTTAAAGACACCGGTAATAAGATATGGTTAATTAAGGTCAATGATAGTGAATTATGGCCGTTGATACTCAAATATTGCCAATGATATGATGATTAATGGTTATTAGAGTCATTTTTTGTGATCGGTTTGATATCGGATAATATATGGTTGATTACGCTCAAGTAAGGATGATTGATGGTCCATTAGAATGATTGTTGGTCAAGTTGGGTTAATGATGAACGATTTAACATCATATATTGTTAAGAATGATAAATGATGGTCAATTAAGGTGGTTAATGGTTAATTAGAGACATTTATAGTAAACTATGATAAAAGTAGGGCCATTAATGGTTATCGTGGGTCAATTATGGTCAATTAAGGTCATTAGTTGTCAACTAGGCAGATTATGGTTATTTGTGGCGAATCAACTTCACATAGGGTCAATGATGGTAAGTCGATTTATCGTGATTAAAGGTCAACCGTGATTATTGATGGTCAACTGGCCTGTATAAAGTTCAATTATGTGTTAATTAACTTAATTATGATTCTTAAGGGTCAATCAAGAACAATTAGGATGATTAATGGTGTCTTATGTTCTAATGTGCTCAATGGTGGTGAATGAGTATGGTAATTATGACCGTTTTGAAATGTTATCGCATACCATCATGTTGAAGGGGTTGGGGGCATATTGTAGCGATCCAATGAAGTGAAGGGACTGACTGTGCAAGAAACTAACATCGAAACATTAACGGAAACCCATGAGTTGATAATAAAAAACAACACTTTTATGTTATTCGTAACATTCGAACCTTATCTAAAACAAAAATGTCACAAACTCATGTGTTATGACGGACCCATCGATAATACTTGCAGGTTTAAATAAAAAAAACTTTGGTCCAAAAACTTATACTAATAAATTTTTGGTCCAACTTATGGATGCATAACTCTCTAAAATGTTATCCGAATAATGTGATTTTCTCTAAAAAGCATGTTAGCGTTCAAAACCGGTTTGTCTCATTTCAATTTTTTATTGGTTTCGACCTCTAAAAAAGTTTCATGCTATGACATACAATTTTTTATTGATACGTTCTTAATAATTTCTTGGACATTATGTTGCTTGTTAGCTTGATGTAATTTTGTGTATGAAAATAGACATGTTTGGTTGGTGAAGTTAATAGAATGAACTATTACATAATTAATTGCATTCTCTCGAATTCATTCCATCCACCCTCCCCCCCCTTTATTTTTGGTTCATTTCCATGTATCTTTCATTCTTAGTCATCAACACCACCCACTCACCCACCACAACAACCACCATCGACCACCGATATCGATCGTCATCGGCCACCACCAGGCATGGCCACCACCACCATCATCATTGGGCACTTAGATCTATTGCCATCGACAACCACTACAGGCACGACTATTACCACCACCACAACCACCAATCACTACCGGCCACCACCAGAATTAGCGGCTGCCACCACCACCCGGACACCACTACCACAACCGCCAGCACTACCAATTACCACCGACAACTACCGGACACCACCACCGGCTACCCCTAACACCATAACCACCATCACCGCCGCCACAACCACCATCATCATCACCAGCTTCGCCCGTCCGCCCACCACCTCCGCACCCTTCCGTCACTGGCTACCAAACACCATCGCCGTCGCCGCCGTCATCGTCGGCCACTGGACACTATCATCACCGCCAAATACCGGCCACAACACCAGCTACCACATCACCACAACCACCCTCACTATCACCACAACCACCTCTGACGCCGCCGCCCCCTGTCGTCGTCGCCAACCACCGGCCACCGCCACCACCACCCTCGCCGCCAACCACCGTCACTGCCAACAGTCGTTGCCGCCGCCGAACATAAAGTAATGATTTATTCCATTCCCATATGGTAACCAAACATGACAATGGATGTAATAATTCATTTCATTCCTTCATCAATTCTATTCTCGCATCTATTCCATTCACTCATCCATTCAATTACCTCATACCAAACATACCCTAATACTCTTGGATTGACACCCCCACCCCGCGCAAGTTATTATAACATTGGTCAAGATTTGAACCCTTAAGTGAATATTGTAAGTCACCGACAAGATTTGAACTCTTGGATTGACACCCCCACCGATAAGATGGATATTGTATGTCATTAGGTTTGGTTTTGACCACAATTTGTACATTAGAACTTCTTTTTAATATAACTTACTGTAACGCCCGGAAATTTTCTTTAAAGCCAACGAAAGAAGAAAAAGAAATAAAGTCCAAAGTCGAGGGACCAAACTCGCCAACGAGAGAAAGTTAGGGAAGTGGGAGTATTTAAGGGAGAGGGCAACCCTTACCCTCTCCCACACCCACCAAAATCAGCCATCAAAGAAGAGAAGAGAGAAAGAAGAGAATAGAGGAAAAAGTGTTGGTTCGGGTTGGTTCGAGTGGCCGAAATAGTTGAGGAGCGAGTCAAATCGAAGCCCTTGTCGTCGTGGTCGTTTGTGTGAGTTCTAGGACCCATCTTTTACTTGTTTTCAAACGATTTTAGGGCTGGAACACATCTGAAATCGGGTTTTCGTGTGTGTTTATGCTTGACCCGTTTGTGTATGAGTATGTGTGTGTATGTTGCGTTTGAGTCTTGATTGTGAGCTTGTGTGTGCTTGAATGGTGTTGTGGTATGCATCCCTAAGGTTTAGGATGGTTGATTTGGGCTCAAAATGAGTTTAGATGAGTTTGGAGGCCGAAAACTCTCGGCTGCAGTCGGGATGAATTGCATTCTACATCAGCTAGGGCTAGGCGACCGACTAGAGGGAGACTGAAGGCCATTCGGCCGACTGGAGGGAGACTGAAGGCCATTCGGCCGACTGGAGGGAGACTGAAGGCCATTTGGCCGACTGAAGGGAGACTGAAGGCCATTCGGCCGACTGGAAGGAGACTGAAGGCCATTCGGCCGACTGGAGGGAGACTGAAGGCCAGTCACCCGACTGGAGGGAGAATGAATGTCCAATCACCCGACTGGAGGAGAATGAAGGTCCAGTCACCCGACTGGAGGGAGAATGAAGGTCTAGTCACGCGAATGAAGGTCCAGTCACCCGAATGAAGGTCCAGTCACCCGAATGAAGGTCCAGTCACCCGAATGAAGGTCCAGTCACCCGAATGAAGGTCCAGTGACCGGAATTAAGGTCCAGTCACCCGAATTAAGGTCCAGTCACCCGAATGAAGGGCCAGTCGCATGGAGGCCATGCGACTGGAGAGTGTCCATACGCCCAAATAGGGCTGTTGCACCCGAGGAGAAGTGTAGTCTAACTTCTGACTTTCGGGAGAAAGTACAGATGTAAGTTTTGATGTAAAGGTTCCCGTAAGTTCATGTAAGGTGACGATTGAGGCCTTAGAGAACATGTAGGGAATAATGATGATGATGTCGCATGTTTATGCATGATGCATATTATGTATGTATGATGTTACCCTATATGACGTGATGACTGTGCATGTTAATGTTTCTTATTGTTATGCGTGATTATCCCGTGGTTGTGCGATGTATGTTAATGAATGTAATGAAAGTATTATGTAATGTAAAGTGGAAGATAATGAAAAGAGGAACGTAATGAATGAACGCAAGCATGAACGAACTAATGAGAGTAAGGATGGCTTGCTAAAGAAGAAAGGAGGTTCATGACTCATTGAGAGTTGTTAGCTCAACTGTGTGTGTATTATAGCGTGCGATCTTGGCTTACTCATAAAGGGACATAGACACAGTAGGGAGTTCAGTTTTGGTAACTGCTCCGATACGTGCGATGTGGTATTTACTATGTGCTATGTAGCGTGCGATTTTGGCTGCCTCATGTGGTTTATGTAGCGTGCGATCTTGGCTAACCCATGAGATGGCGTGCGATTCTGGCTAAACCCCGAGAGTTCTCAGACACACAGGGGGAGCCGGTCTTGGTGACCACTCCGATGGTGCGATTTGTGAGATTTGTGCGATATGTGCGATGGACAGCATAAGGGTAGCGTGCGATTTTGGCTAACTCATGTGGTTTATGTAGCGTGCGATCTTGGCTAACCCATGAGACAACCTGCGATTCTGGCTTCCTTATGTGTGCGATCCATGCGATATGTACTTCGGGTACGATGATGCGAAGGTGCGATTTGAGCGATGGTACGATATGTATGGAATGAACGAACGGGATCCTTGTCATTCGACCTCAGTAATCATGGCTGAGTGCCATCAAGAGGGTAAAGCTTGACAGGATCTACATGAGAAATGAATGATAATAAAAGTATGAAACGTGCGAACGTGCGATATGTATGTAATGAACGTTAATGAATTATCATAATAATATGCGATACGGATCCTTGTTATTCGACCTCAGTAATCGTGGCTGAGTGCCACGAAGAGGGTAAAGTCTGACCGGATCTCGAGAGAAGTGAAAGATAATGACGTACGTTGAATGAACGAAAGTTAACGAACGTAATGATGAAGATAATAATGATATTATCTGTATGTACGTATGATGTGTGATCATGTACGAAAGTATAGTATGATTTGAAAGAAAGTAAAGAACGGTTTTAACGAAAGAAAAGTATGTTTTGTTATAAAGCTAGAACTCACTCAGCAACGCTGACTTTGATGTGTTTCCAGTTGGCAGGTATGTTGCTGAGGATGGCACGAGGCGGCTACTCAGCGTATTTTGGATGGCATCCTTATGTTTAATGCTTTTGTAATGAATGAAAAATGATATTGTGTAATGAATGGTTGTTTTATTTTGTAAAAGCATTTTGATGAAATGAAATTGTTGTTTTTAATGTTTCCGCTGTAACGATTTATGAAAGGAAAATGTAATTATATGTTTTATGTGTGATGAGGATCCAGCTGTAAGCGTCCCGGGAACGGGGCCTTACAAGTTGGTATCAGAGCCAAAGTTTAAGTGAAATGGGTAAAATTTTCAAATAAACCTTAACTTAAACTGAGAATAGGACGGAATAGGAATGGGATGCCAATCTGAGTAGCTACGTGCCATCAGGTATTTTCATAATGTTAATCGGTATTACGTGCGCATGTTATATGTTTTATATGTTGTTGGTAGATTTAGATACTGATGTAGTCAGGACAGGTAATGCTTGGGGTATGAAGAGTAAAGTAAGGGGCTAATCACAACTGGCAACTGTAATTAGGGACTTACTATACTTGACATAAACTGAGCTTTTCCTTGAATGACCATGTTAGTGTTTGAATCTTTCGGTGTGTTAGAGAATGGCCGGTGGTAGATCTTCGAAAGCTTCTCGTGGTGGAGGTGGTGGTGAACGTGGTGCTGAACCACGGGTCACAAGAGGAAGACCCAAAGTTGAAAAAGTGGTTTATGAGGAACCCGAGACCCCTCATCCCGAGGGCGGTGATGAGAATGCTAATCAGAGGGCCTCGATGAGAGAGGCGGTCGTGGAGGAAGTGCATCAGGTCTTGCAGACGATCCTACCGTCTGTAGTGACCGAAGTGATAAAGACTGTTAGAGATGAGGAGAGAAAGGAAAGGGGTAGACCTTCGGGCGAAAGTAGACGGTCCGAGACTTAAACAGTTCTCTCTGATGACGAAGAGGAAGAAGAAGAGGAAGAAGAGCTTGCGCCGGAGGCGGCACGAGGCTGTAATTATGGGGCGTTTTAATGATGCAAGCCCCCTACTTTTGATGGCAATGACACTGATGCTGCTGCTCACCGATGGGTGAGGGAAATGGAAGCTGTTTTAAATATCAGCGAGTGCCGAGAAGATCAGAAAGTAAAATTTGCAAAACACTCTTTCGTTGACTCAGCTTTGTGCTGGTGGGACAACATAGTCCAAGTTGAGGGTAGTCGGGCTGTTGGAAGGATGAGATGGTAAGAGTTGAAGAGGCTGGTGGTTGAGGAGTTCTGTCCTCACCATGAGATGGATAAAGTTAAAAGAGAGTTCCTGATGCTGGAAGCGGGAACAATGACGCCTCAGCAGTACACTACCAAATTCAACGAAATGGCACGGTTGGTGCCGGATCAGGTGACACCTCTTTCGCGAAAGATCAAGAGGTATATTCAGGGCTTGCCGGCGGATATCCGTAGGCACATGATCGCTACCCGACCGAGCACGTTTAGGTCGGCAGTTGGCTTAGCAGGAAGGTTGTACGATGAAAGGATTGCGATGGCGGAGGTGAGTGAGAAGGATGATGGAGACCGGAACTGGAGTAGGAAGAGGACTGGACGGGGTGGTGTCCCGACGAATAATAAGCATGCACGGGGGGATGACCGTCATGTGGTCACACTTGGTGCGGAGTCGGATAGATGTGGTAAACGCGGGATGGAGCATTCGAGAGAATGCAAAAGGGGACCAAACACTTGTTTCAAGTGTGGGAAGCCTAATCACGTGGCTAGAGAATGTGGGATTGTGAGATGTTACAATTGTGGAGAAATTGGCCACATGAGCAGGGATTGCAAAAAGCCGAGGGCGGAAGGTTCGAGAGTGAAGAAGATCGGAGGAGGCTAGGACGGACTTCGATGTTGTGTCAGGTATGTTCCTAGTAAATAAATCCTTAGCCTTGTGTTATTCGATGCCGGCGCTAGTAAAAGTTTTATTCCTGCTGCTTTTTGTGCTAAATTGCCTGTTAGTGGAAAGAATATAGATACGTCATTTGATGTAGTCCTAGGAGTGGATTGTTTGGCGGACTACGGAGCGAACATTGTGTGTTGCAGGAAAATGATACGGTTGACAGCACCCGACGGGAGCACGGTGACGGTTTAAGGTGATTGAGTCACGACGATTCCAAAGGTGATTTCGATGGCAAGTGGCGGGGAAGTGCATGAAGCGTGATATGGTGGAGTACGAGATTAAATGCCTTACTTGTTTACAAGTGAAGGCCGAGTACCAAATGTCATGTGGAAAGTATTAAGGTGATCGAGGCCACGATCGAGAAGCTCGAAAGGATCAAAGCCTTGATGAAGGTAGCCAGAGATAGACAAGAAGTAGTGTGTGGATAAACGACGTAAACCGATTGAACTCCAGGTGGGAGACTAGAAAAGAGATGAGACAGTATTGTCCGCGACGTTTTAAGGAATAACAGGTTTCGGGGACGAAACCTATATAAGGGGGGTGGACTTGTAACGCCCGGAAATTTTTTTTAAAGCCGACGAAAGAAGAAAAAGAAATAAAGTCCAAAGTCGAGGGACTAAACTCGCCAACGAGAGAAAGTTGGGGAAGTGGGAGTATTTAAGGGAGAGGGCAACCCTTACCCTCTCCCCAGACCCACCAAAATCAGCCATCAAAGAAGAGAAGAGAGAAAGAAGAAAAAAGAGGAAAAAGTGTTGGTTTGGGTTGGTTCGAGTGGCCGAAATAGTTGAGGAGCGAGTCAAATCGAAGCCCTTGTCGTCGTGGTCGTTTGTGTGAGTTCTAGGACCCCTCTTTTACTTGTTTTTAAACGATTTTAGGGCTGGAACACATCTGAAATCGGGTTTTCGTGTGTGTGTATGCTTGACTCGTTTGTGTATGAGTACGTGTGTGTATGATGCGTTTGAGTCTTGATTGTGAGCTTGTGTGTGCTTGAATGGTGTTGTGGTATGCATCCCTAAGGTTTAGGATGGTTGATTTGGGCTAAAAATGGGTTTAGATGAGTTTGGTGGCCGAAAACCCTCGGCTGCAGTCGGGATGAACTGTATTTTGCATCAGCTAAGACTAGGCGACCGACTGGAGGGAAACTGAAGGCCATTCGGCCGACTGGAGGGAGACTGAAGGCCATTCGGCCGACTAGAGGGAGACTGAAGGCCGTTCGGCCGACTGGAGGGAGACTGAAGGCCAGTCTCCCGACTAGAGGGAGAATGAAGACTGGAGGGAGACTGAAGGCCATTCGGCCGACTGGAGGGAGACTGAAGGCCAGTCTCCCGACTGGAGGGAGAATGAAGGTCCAGTCACCCGACTGGAGGGAGAATGAAGGTCTAGTCACCCGACTGGAGGGAGAATGAAGGTCCAGTCACCAGAATGAAGGTCCAGTCACCCGAATGAAGGTCCAGTCACCCGAATGAAGGTCCAGTCACCCGAATGAAGGTCCAGTCACCCGAATGAAGGTCCAGTCACCCGAATGAAGGTCCAGTCACCCGAATGAAGGTCCAGTCACCCGAATGAAGGTCCAGTCACCCGAATGAAGAGCCAGTCGCATGGAGGCCATGCGACTGGAGAGTGTCCATACGCCCAAATAGGGTTGTTGCACCCGAGGAGAAGTGTAGTCTAACTTCTGATTTTCGGAAGAAAGTGTAGATGTAAGTTTTGACGTAAAGGTTCCCGTAAGTTCATGTAAGGTGACGGTTGAGGCCTTAGAGATCATGTAGGGCATAATGATGATGATATTGCATGTTTATGTATGATGCATGTTATGTATGTATGATGTTACCCTGTATGACGTGATGACTGTGCATGTTGATGTTCCTTATTTTTATGCGTGATTATCTTCCCGTGGTTGTGCGATATATGTTAATGAATGTAATGAGAGTAATATGCAATGTAAAGTGGAAGATAATGAAAAGAGGAACGTAATGAATGAATGCAAGCATGAACGAACTAATGAGAGTAAGGATGGCTTGCGAAAGAAGAAAGGAGGTTCACGACTCATTGAGAGTTGTTAGTTCAACTGTGTGTGTATTATAACATGCGATATTGGCTTACTCATAAGGGGACATAGACACAGTAGGGAGTTCAGTTTTGGTAACTGTTCCGATACGTGCGATGTGGTATTTACTGTGTGCTATGGAGCGTGC
This sequence comes from Flaveria ramosissima, assembly GCA_025215565.1. NCBI lineage: Eukaryota > Viridiplantae > Streptophyta > Magnoliopsida > Asterales > Asteraceae > Flaveria > Flaveria ramosissima. Next base: position 45,857,199 of record CM046043.1, read on the forward strand.
GATTTTGGCTGCCTCATGTGGTTTATGTAGCATGCGATCATGGCTAACCCATGAGATGGCGTGCGATTCTGGCTAAACCCCGAGAGTTCTCACACACACAGGGGGAGTCGGTCTTGGTAGGTGCGATTTGTGCGATATATGCAATGGACATCATAAGGGTAGCGTGCGCTTTTGGCTAACTCATGTGGTTTATGTAGCGTGCGATCTTGGCTAACCCATGAGACAGCGTGCGATTCTGGCTTCCTTATGTGTGTAATCCGTGCGATATGAACTTCGGGTACGATGATGCGAAGGTGCGATTTGAGGGAAGGTATGATATGTATGGAATGAACGAACGGGATCCTTATCATTCGACCTCAGTAATCATGGCTGAGTGCCATGAAGAGGGTAAAGCTTGACAGGATCTAGATGAGAAATGAATGATAATAAAAGTATGAAATGTGCGAATGTGCGATATGTATGTAATGAACATTAATGAATTATCATAATAATATGGGATACGGATCCTTATCATTCGACCTCAGTGATCGTGGTTGAGTGCCACGAAGAGGGTAAAGTCTGACCGGATCTCGAGAGAAGTGAAAGATAATGAAGTACGTTGAATGAACGAAAGTTAACGAACGTAATGATGAAGATAATAATGATATTACGTATGATGTGTGATCATGTACGAAAGTATAGTATGATTTGAAAGAAAGTAAAGAACGGTTTTAACGAAAGAAAAGTATGTTTTATTATAAAACTTGAACTCACTCAGCAACGCTGACTTTGATGTGTTTCCAGTTGGCAGGTATGTTGGTGAGGATGGCACGGGGCGGCTACTCAGCGTATTTTGGATGGCATCCTTATGTTTAATGCTTTTGTAATGAATGAAAAATGATATTGTGTAATGAACGGTTGTTTTGTTTTGCAAAAGCATTTTGATGAAATGAAATTGTTGTTTTTAATGTTTCCGCTATGACGATTTATGAAAGGAAAATGTAATTATATGTTTTATGTGCGATGAGGATCCAGCTGTAAGCGTCCCGGGAACGGGGCCTTACACTTACACATAAATGTCTTATCACTAAAAGCACAACACAATAGTTTTATGATAACCTACAATCTTACCAACCATGCATTGACATTTTCGAGCATTATTTTCAAGTGACTGATGTAGATTGTCGTTTCTACTCAAAAACAAATTAAAATTAGTACTTAGCTCACCTATACTAGTACAAGTAAATAAGGTCATCTCCATGAGAAATTTATGGAAAGTGTACTTGTAGTTCAATTACTTTAACTTAATAATGAAAACAACCTTGAAGTGACAATTAAATTAAAAACAATATTGCAAAAAAATAAATTTAATTTATTATGAAGATCATAATAAGAATAACGATTCACTCTAGGTTTCAAGTTTATAAAACACAACTTGTAGATTACTCACATATAGCAAACAATTATATAGACATGATCGTATTGTTTTAATTAATTTCAGTGAAAAAGATAAAGAAAATAAAGTTGTAAACGGACAAATTTACAAACTACCAATTTCAATTTGCTACCCAAAACCTAACCCTCATAATATTCATGATGTAATGAAACAAAAAAAATGGTAAGAATTAGATTGAAACTCAAAACAAACTCAAATTGTTTAGGGAAATAAATCAATGAATGGAGTCATATGGCTTTACATGCCAATCAAAACTCTAAACCATCCTAAGAACAATTGTGTTAAACAAGTTTCATAAACAAAAACCCTAGACCCCGTGGAAATCACTGATGGTTTAGCCTTCGTGGTCGTCATGGAATCAAAAGCGGTTGTTGTAAGAATCGATTGCAAGAAAGAATGAGTCTATATGCGTTTTCTTCTCTTAAATTCGCCCTTTGTAAGGTCCAAAACTGTTGGCAAAAGTCGATTATCCTATATCCTTTTTTCCATCAGGCAAACCTTGAATTTTACACCCTGACAACATAGGAACATAATGTTGATCTATGAAAAGGATGAATCTACCAGATACTCAAGGACTACCAAATTCTACCAAGTGTTAAACCACTGTTGATCGGTAGTGAAAGTGATGAAGTGTTGAATGCCTTCTTATCAACACTCAAAAGTATGAGCTATTGATCAACTACAACATTAGACAAGACTGTCTGTACCGAAGTACATTGGCGGTTGTTGTGTTCTACCTTTTAGATACAACATAGTACTAAAGCTACTAACTTTTGATATGTCGATTGGCTGTGTATGTTATACATACCTTTTTGTAAACCATGAATAGATGTAAAGTGATTTATTCTTTGTGTTTACCTTTGATAGTATAAATACCTCTCACTTTTATAGTTTTGAGGTTTGTTAGTTAGCCTACTTGTTTGTCTGCTAATTATAGCAATTTGTATTCAAAAAAGATTAATCAAGTATATACTTTGAAAGAACTTATTGTGTCCTTATTATTACTCAAAGTATATGTGTTTGTAAAGTAAGACAGTTGACTTAGATTACGCATTTTTCATTTGCAGATCAAACAGAAAAGTCTTGGTTAGTCCTTAACATGATTCAACATGTAATTTATGCCCCTCCTTGAAATCTTAATTTCTGTCATAGTGGTAAGTCCTAGTTTATGTTCCCACCTTGATAGAATACTGATAAGACATAAATTACGTCCTTAGGAAAATAATCTATTTTTCTCCTTATTTTGTCTTGGTTTCTTCTCTTTTTCAACTTTTGTTCCTCTCGTTAGTTTCTAGCTTCCATTGTAACTCCCACAAAAACATCTGAATTGCATCTTTAAGCTTCATACACTTGCAATTCAATTCATTCTAAAGTAACTATTTCGCATTAATAAACATGTAAAAATGTTTGATTAAACGTGTTAACACACTTAAAACCCCTAACACATGACTTCCCCACACTTGAGTTTTGTTTGTCTCAAACAAAATTGTCGTGTCAACATTTAAAAACCCAAATTGGACAATTTCACTAATTCATACCAACTCTTAGTTAAATTCGAAGGTCATACTTTATTCACAAGACTTATATCGTTCGATAGATTTACTTTCTAGCAAGTCAAATGGTGTGCAAGTAAAACAAAAAATCAGTCAATTACACCTAACATGCTTCTGATTTTCATTTCCATACGCACACTGCTCTCAATGCTTCACTTCTCTTAGTCTATTTAGTAGGCTTTAGTACATTTTTAAGTTTTTAGCCCAATTTGAAGTACACAACCATCGTGCTAAGTACAAATCGATGAACGTACACTGTCACCATGCCCAAGGCTGACTAGAACATAACTGATGTCACAGTGTCCCCTCATTGTAAAGTCAACGGCCAATGCACTTATTTTAGTGACAGATGTCACAATATCCCCTCATTGAGAGAATTTCATCCCGAAATTTAGTCAGAGTTATCAACTGCAATGCCTTCCGTGAATAGTTGAAGGTACTTAGTACAAAATTGGTCTTCTCGCACATAGAGAAAATATAGGTCCTTGTTTGAGTTCCATCTAATCTTTAAAATCAACGTTTTAATACTCTTCAAAGTTCAATTTTTCCTAGTCATGATCTCAGTAAGTTCTTTGACAAATCGAAGTTAGCACTTGAAGTTCTTCGATTGATACAAATAAGGTTTCATCAGCGAGACACTACTTGAGTTTTGACACCTGGAACATGTCATGCACCCCTCTAGGTTCTTGTTGTAACTCAAACCGATAATCTATTGACAAAATCCATTCGGTAGTCTTAGTTATACTTACCATTAAAGGTGCTAATTTCCTCTTTTTGTCAAAGTAGACACTATCTTCTAAGGCAGCAGCTCACATCCAACCCATAAACTAAGGTCTCTTGAGATGACTGCTTAAGTTTATAACCAATTTCTTGATATCTCTAGAGTATGGTTGTTGTTCATTACCTAAAGTTAGTTCCCAGTCTTGTTCTGATTACATATTCAAAGTATCATTAGTCTTTATATATAAGTGTACCTCAACTAACCCACCACACTAGTAATACCTTTATAGTGTATTAGTCACCAACCGTAACTAATTTCCAATTTGCTAACGTCTGAGAGCATGTGCCTAAAGCAAGGCTTCCTTTAATTGTTAGTGTAAATTTCTGATGATTCTTAGCTGCCTTTAGTCTGTCCTCAATCCAAAAGCCCTAATCATTCATCTCTTGAATGATTTATGGTCCTGTCATCTAACTTTGCCTGACTTTTGCCCATTATATTAGCGATCGACACTTACATCTGTAAAGTGCCTCGAATGGTGCTGTTAGTGCTCTAGAAAGATTGACATGTTGTCTTTAGATGTCTTTTAATACTTTGTAATAGTATAGGGACTAGTTTTGTAATTTGTTAGTTCCTTTTTGTTTCATTATAAATAGCTTAGACTTACAGGTAGTAGGTAACTAGTTGAATACGAAACTGCTTACATACTTTGTAATTTGTCTTTGCTTGATATTAATGAAACCATGAATTTTGTTGATATCTTGCTTGATTTGATTACTTTGTTTGTATTTCATCGAATTGTGTTCATACATCATCACAGATTGGTACATTTGATCCTATCAAATGGTATCAGAGCTGTTGGTAAGCTGTTAGTGAGTGAAAATCTCACTGAATCTGTGATTGATAGACAATTCAATTGAAAATTTGTGAATTTTAGATGTGTTTCATCATCAGAAACAGGATTTGAATCACAATTAGCAGTTAAATTCATCAAATTCAAGTTAATTATTGAATTTGTGTTCGAAAAAGGTTACTATTTTTCGGACTGAAAATCTCAAAATTGATTGATTTGTTGTTGATATTGAAAGAAATTGATGTTAGAAGAATGATTATCGGTATAAAACATGCTTAATTGGAAAGTTTCAATCCAATTCATCAACATTTGAAGAATTTCAGAAGATTTGAGTTAGTTACATTCATATGAACATGATGAATGTGGCGCATGAGTTGAGATTGGCTGAAAAAATCATCTAAGTGTTAGGCGTTTGACAACTGTTTAGTCGCTTTAACACTGTGTGGACGTTTTTAGTTCAGACGTTTGACTATTGTTGAAGAGAAAAAGGCCAGACACATCATATTTGTTAAGACGAATTAGAACTGTTTAGACGTTTGACAACTGTTGAGGCGCTTTACAACTGTGTAGGCGCATTTCAACTGTTCAGGCATTTTAAAACTGTTTGGACGCATCAACTTGGGCGTTTTGGAAAATTTTCTAAGGCATTCCCTTAGACGTTTCTCAACTCAGGCGCATCAACTGTTTGGGAGTATAATCACTGTTCAGGCGTATCACCTTTGACACTTAGATTTTTTTTTAAAGAAAATTTTTCAAAAACTTTTTCATTTATTTTCTTAATTCAAAATCTAAGAAAAACAACAAAAATATAAGAATGGTGAAATCAGAAGATTCTGAAAATAGAGTTCCAAAACATAAAAATAGAGCTGATTTCAAAAATTGGTCTCTTAGGCTAAAACAACATTTTAATTCCATTGACACTGATCTTTGGAAATCTATAGAAAAAGGACCATACATTCCTATAATCACTGATGGGCCTGACAAAGGGTTTGTTTATACTAAAGATTCTTTAGAACCCTATCCTGAAGATGGTCTTCAAGGAGATGATTTGAAAAGAGTAAAGAATGATATCAAAGCATATTCCTTGATGTGTAAAGGACTACCTCTAGAAGTTCTTGCAAGGCTTGATGCATATCAAACTAGATACACCTTATATAAAGCCTTAAAGACTATTTGTGATGGAGGCAAGGAGATTCAAAATCTCAAGAAACAAAAGTTGAAAAGGCAATTAGAATTGTTTCAACATTTGTCTGGAGAAACCATAAATCAGATGAGGAACAGATTTGTTCAACTTACAACTGAGATGTCAACAGCTGGTATTAAGCCTGATCTTGAAGATCTAAATCTTAGACTACTCAATGCTTTACCCTCATCATGGAAACAAACGGTAACCTTACTAAAGCATGCTGAGAAGTTCCCTATGGATCTAGATCTACTCATTGCGAAGATAGAGTCAGTAGAGATTGATGAAAGCTCAAGGAACAATGATAGAGCAGCATCAATGTCCCAGTATCAGTTTGTTGCTTCTCCTGCAACCACTATTGAAAATGCATTCATGATAAAAAGTGAGAAAAGTACAGAAGAAGAGGGAGATTTGTTTGTTGGAGCAGGATTTTTCACTGACTCATCATTTACCAGTGCTCCTGCTTATACAACTCAGTCTCATTCTCAATCTCCTCCTAAATCTCAGTCTCAAACATCTAATATTCAAACAGAGACTTCTTCATCTAACTCTGTGAAATCTAGCAAAGTTAAAGATGTGATAAACATCCTATTAGAGGATGAAGAGTCTAAAACTGCATTCACTGCATTTATGGCTAGTTTTCAAGCATATCAAGGTATCCATTTAACTCAACTAGATTTTTTTTGCAGGATTTGTTTGAGATGGATCCTGAAGATGTTGAAGAGATGGACTTAAACTGGCAGATGGTGGTGATTGCTTACAGGACACAAAAACATTCATATGTCAACAGGAAGTACAAGCCAAGTGCTAACAAGACTGTTGGGTTTGACAAGTCAAAATCTAGATGTTTTAACTATAATAGTTATGAACACTTCTCCAGAGAATGCAAAGCTCCAAGGAATAATGGAGGAAATGCTCAATCAAGTTCTAGCAATCAAAGGTTTTGTTAGGATCGTGTATTGCACGAAATACTAACTGATTAACGTGTATACCAACTCAAATACTGCGGAATCCTATTTGATTGGCGATCCAATCAGTGAGAACGCATGTCGAATTAATTATCAATTGAATCTAAACGTTAAGAACGATCTAGAATCGATCTAATGCGATCTGTGAACTTCGAACAGGTTCTTGGAGGTTTCTGGACGGCTAGGGTACGTCTGGAGTCAAAGTAAATTGAAGTGTTAAGTTTTTCCATGAATTATGTGGTATTTATAGGTTAGGATTGCTCATTCGTGCGACTGAACCATAAGCATGGTTCATTCGTGTGATTGAGCCATGCGGTTGAACCATTCACACGACTGAGTGTTCAGTCGTGCGGCTAAGTCAGTCGCATGAAGTTGTTCAGGCGTATGAACTGCTTAGGCGCATGGACACTCAGTCGCATGGCCATTCGGACGCATGACCACTGTTGGGGCGCATGGTCCAGTCAGACGCATGTGAACTTCACTTAACCAAGTTTGAATCAATTCATTAATATAACATTATGTGTATCAATTCAAACAATCACAAACCTATATAATCAAGTCAATATCAACTCATTAATGAAATATTAAACATTATAAATAACAACCAAACTTTCTTATTCCATTAATAACCCAAGCATTACATAAGTGCAAGACATTCAAGACATATTACATTAAGATCCACATCTAGGTACATATGTATCAACAAACTCCCCCTTGGACCTTGGTCTATCTAATGTCTTTCTTCTTCATTACCTCCTCATACTTCTCTTCTTTTGTGATTCCTGCGTGTATCTCAAATGCAAAGCAGAGTCTTATAATGTTTTGGAACTGTGGAGCTTGTACAATATCTTGAGAGTCATAGAATAGTGGCCACTTGTAAAATGTGTAGACATCATTTGCAGACAAGTTAGTAAGCCACATTGGGTCAAATACCCTGATAGTATCCATTTTTTATTTTTTTAAGACTATAACTGCCTCTCCTATTCTCCAATCGTAGTACCACCATTTGAAATGTGGAGTGAAGTCCTGTGGCATTTCCCGTAGTGGGATCTTGGACATGGTGCGCGGAGGACTCCACTTCAGCACTATTCTCGGCTTTCCAGTTATGGAATCAACCTCAGACCTTCGGATATACCTCGTAGGTTGTTGAGGTTTAAATTTGACCCATCTAGTGTGGTACTCCTTCTTTAATGCAACCTCAAACCAGCCTGACATCTTTCTCGGGTCAGCATATAATAGCTTCAGCTTGGCCAGCTGGTTGAGCTTAAAACCAGGTAGAGTCTTTAGATCATGTGGGTTAAGATCCTCAAAATGTGCCCACGCGATAATCTTGCCTGACACCTTGTGATGTTTCTTCACTTTGTAGAGCTTGGTGTAGACATTCTGTTTAGGAGTAGCGCGTTGGGCTCGGATTTCCTCAAAACATGCAGCCCATTCTGCCTTTTTGATGTTAACATCGGCGTCCGAGGCTTGGGCATGTTCCTCACTCTTCTCGGACTCTTGCTCCATCTTATCCAGCATCTCAAATTTTTCACTGACCAGCGAATCACCCAGGTTCGGCACCACATTTCCTTCCTTGTCAGCATACTCTGGATAATGCTCTGCAGTGACATCCTCGATCTCTATCTCATCAATGTCGTTCAGCTCTTCGTCACTGGTTGACTCAAAAGTTGGAGCATCCTTGATAATCTCATCAGGATTCAGCTTGAACATTTCAGTTAGTTGCTCATTTGTAAGATCATGAATTATTTCCCCCTCTTCAGGGGTGTAACTCACTGATCTCCTGACGATCCCTTGCAGATCAAGAATCATGGTTAGTTGAGTCTTGACCTGCTGAAGGGGAGCAACATCGTATTCGTCCCTTTGAAAGTTTGGATCTGCTTGATTTAAACATGTAACACATCAAACATTAGTTAATAATCAAAACAGAAACCCATTAACATTATATAAACATTAAGTACATATATTTAATACAAGATTCAAGTACAAAAGCTATCAAATACATAAATATCTAATCATTACTTTTGTCCCGAATAGCTGGCTCATCAGTAGGTGAGGCAGATGACGAGGCTCGTTGGTCTTGATTTCTCTTCGAACGTCTTTCTTGACCCTAAGCTGAGGCAGATGCAGCTGCATCTCCTCCTTCATCATCATCATCATTCTGCCTTTCCTCTGTCTTTTCTTCATCGTTCGCCTCATCATCATCACTATCTTCATCCTCATCCTCATCCTCATCCTCGTCATCGTCATCACCAACGTCATCACCATCTCTTTCCTTTATCTTCAGAGGCTCCTCCTTAGTTCCTTTAAGCTTGAGCAAAATAGTCTTTTTGGCATCCTCCAACTCCTCTATCTTCTTTGTTGATAGGACTTTATGCTCCTGGAGTTGTGCAATCTCTTGGCTCTAAGCAGCCATCTGTTGTGCCAGCTGCTCAATCAGCTGAGCCTGCTGAGAAATTTGCTGAGATTGTGCAGCTGTAAGATCTACAAACTGACGAATCTGAGCTGTCTTCTCGTCATCGGCTGCCAGCAGCCTCAGCACCATACGGTTCAGTGCTGAGAGCTGTTCCTCAACCCCACTAGGAGGAAAAGATGATCCAGATGGATGGGTGGGATGTGATGATGGCCCGGCTTGGTGGCTATTGGTGGTGGTGGTGGTGGCAGTGGTGAAGATTGGGGTCCGTCTGGATGAAAGTGGTGGTGGAGTGGGTGTGGTAGATATGGTGGTAGATGGGATGTATGTAATGGTGGGTGGTGTGGTGATAGTGGTAGAGGGTGTGGTAGTGGTGGTGGTAGCTGTGGTGGTGGCTATGGTGGTGATCAAGGTAAATCTTCTTCTCTTGCTCTTTATTCCATGTGGCTGAGCCATCCTCTTTTTCCTCGTTCCCTTTGAGGAGGATGCTCCCCCTTGGCTGGTGGGTGGGTCTGGAGTATATGATGGATCAGTATCAGCAACTGCAGCATCCCCGGATTCCCCATGGCGTCCACCAACCGCCCTAATACCTCTCTCAGTGGCAACCACCTTGCTGCCCACTGTTCGCACCAGAGTCCTTCATTTGACTCCTCCTCCTGATCCATTTGGAAGTCAGGGTGAATAGGAGCTGGTTCGGGTCCACCCTGAACATCCCCTCTCTGATCAGCATCATGATCATCGTCGTCGGAGTCATCGGAGGGTAGAGCAATCTGTTCAACGTCCGAGTCACTGTCATCGTGGCGCCACTTCCTCCGAGCTGGCGCCACATAATCCTCATGGGCCAGATGCCCAAACAGTCGCCTGACAGGGGGTTTCACCTGCTTCCCCCTGTACACCTTCATCCTGCCTAAGGTGGTATCATCCATCACCTCAAGCACCACGGCATCTTCCTTCTCTTTCGGCAAGGAAGGGAGCTTCTGGTCAATAATCATCTGCATGAATCGAGGGTACATGCAGAAGCCCTCCTTCACTTTCCCCTTAATGTTCTCCACCAAGTAGGTAAAGATCATCATGGAGAAGCTGAACGGATGGTTCAGCACCAACGCTGCATATGCGTTCTGGATCTGATCCGATAGCTCATCAAATCCTCCCTTCCTAGACGCTATGCACTTCAGCAGCACATGAGCAAGGTACTTGAACTGGGGGAACAGGTTGCTCTTGTTGAGCACCCCTGCGTTGATGTCCCTAGAATACTTAGCTCGCAAGAAACATCCTCTGATAGTAAGGGGTGTAGTCTAGTGGGTCAGTCAGCATCGTCCCCAAACTGCAGCACAGTCCTGAGATCATCCTCCGTGATCTCAATGGCCTCTCCAAAAATAGTACTCCTGATAAGATGAGGGTCAGAAGATCTGTCAACAACTGCGCCTTCCCAGAAAGCCTGCTGAATAGAACGATATGGTGTACATGGAGCAGATATAGCGTGAGCGATCCTTGATCTCCTCAGAAATGTGATAATGCCAGAAAAGTCTGAAGCATTTCTGGATGTCAGATCCAGATGAGCACAAATGTTGTGCTTAGTACTCATAGTCCAGCGACTCGCCATCTATTACACAATAAATATAAACATTAGTATCCGTTGGCTAAAAATATCTTGAATCACTTGGACTTGAAAATATTTTTTTCTGTCATGCGAATGAGGCTGTGCGACTGAGATCAAGTCATGCGAATGAGCAGTGCAACTGAGATCCAGTCGTGCGAATGACCTCATACGTACGACTGAGTGTGCGACTAGGCTCATACGTATGTAAACACATGCGTTTACACCAGTCGTGCGACTGAACTCATACGCATGGTTCAGTCGTGTGGTTTAGCTATTCGCACACCTCAGTCGTGCGACTGAAGTTCATCAACCTATCCATTCGCATGACTTTCTGGCTATTCAATTCAAATTCAATTTTGACCAATTTTTAAGTTTAGACTTCGTGTTATGGTTCATTAGACTCGCAATCATTTAATTTATCACCTAACAACTTTGATTTCATTATGTTACTTAGTTTCGTTAGGTTATTAGTCCAAACATGTTTCGGTTTTCTTGTAGGTCTGATTGTCCAAATTATGTATCAAATTGAGTGAAATACTGATGGATTTGCACCGCAATATACCTGTATAATCAGTGCAGATAGTCAGTACACAACAATCAATGATTTATAGTGATCAAACGAAAATTTGGCAGAGTAACGCTATGTCATGCGAAATAGGGCAAATTTCGGAGTGATGAGTCTCTGCGACCGACTCCCCCTCTATTTATACTAAACCTGAATTCAATCGTACGACTGGACTCATATGCTCATTTCATTCGGGCGAATGGGCCTCAGTCGTGCGATTGGTTCAGTTGCCCCCCTTCAGTCGTCCGACTAGAGTTCAGTCGTGCGACTTGTTCATTCGCTCGGTCTCAATCGACCGACTGGGTCATTCGTATAAGCCATTCGGTTGAATGGCCCATACTCATGTCCATTCAGCTATAGAAGGCATGAGTATGGTCCATTCGTACGATTGGCCCATACTCATGGTTCAGTCGTGCGAATGGGTCATACTCATGAAATTTTCTACCTTTATGACCATTTGACAATTAAACCTTTTTTAAACTGTTGAATTAACATTATGAACATTTGATCATCTCAGACATGATCATTTAACTTGAAAACCATTTGATCACCTCAGACGTGATCCTTTTAAACACTTTGTCACCTCAGACGTGACCCATTTACCTTTTGAAAAACATGTGGTCACCTCAGACATGACCCTTTTAGGTGATTGACTCCCTTACTGAATTCCATTATGTAGTCCGATATCAAACAAACTGAATTGACTAAATTTTAAATAAAATAAAAACTTAAACTGAAGTACAAAAATAAACTTGTTTTTGACTTTTTGTGAGGTGTAAATCTTAAGATAGAAATCTACTGGATTCGGTTCCGGAATAGGCAGCTTCAATTTAATTTGACCATAACTGGACCGATTCAATTTGGAATCATACAGGCAAGTCAAATCATTTGGGACATGTTATCAACAACTTTTTGATGCTCACTTCTTGTTTTTCATCCAGAGTCGTTAGCAAATTTAGGAAATCATACTGGTACTATTAGATCCCCACATTGATTTGGACTTTCAAGAATTGTAGCCACGATGATTGTCAGTATACATGTCCTCTTAAATCCATACACGGACTTTTGACACAGATTGGTGATTGTCTAAGGTTTAATTATTTCAACCAACATTTGTGGATCACACGCTTATGTGGTAATCAACATTCCTCAGGAGATTTGGAGCGGTCTACGGGTATTTTGACAAGAAGAGACTATTCTTAGAGCTTTCAAAGAGAAGCCAAACCTCAGGTCAGTGCCATCGCACAACAGAGAGGCGGCAAACAACATTGAATTCTAGAATATCTAGGTTATGCTTATCCTCAGGTCAGTGCCATCGCACAGCAGAGAGGCACACAACCTATCTTCTTGTTAGAGCATCTTTATTTTTCTTTTGCACATAACGCACCAACAACATAAGTTATTAGCTAGTTAGCATTTGCTTTTCATTTTTTTCATGCTTTGCTCTATTTATGGTCATCCGCTCATATTTGTGGCGTTTATTTGCTCGTCACCCCTTATTGGAATATTATTGATTGTGTTAACCAGTGATAAGATGTGAACCCTTAGTCAGTTGAACAACTTAGTTTGATCTTGAGATCACCAATCAGGTCTAATCATCTATTGTGTTGAATCTACCGACATTTCATTTGTGGTCTAGCAACCTCTAGGTCTACTTTCGTTGTGTTACCTTAGTAGTTACCAGTTTTTCTATCATTTTTCCTTTTATATTGCTCAGACTACACAGACTTATACTTTGAATTTGACATCTTATCTAATTTAAACTTTTAAAGTCCCACTTGATCTGTTCCTGTGTACTATCATTTTCCAAAGTATTTGAATCGGTATCACAGATACGATCTACTTTCTATCAGCTAGCCTCTCCTTCTCCCTCGTTTTTTTTAATGTTACTAGCTGACCTATTCTCCCCCTAAAATTCTAAAACCGTAACCGATTTACGTTTTTTAGGATTTTAATAGACAGCTAAATAACATATATTTAATTTAAACAGAAAATAGGATAAATACCGGAAATAAAAAGAAAAAATAAAAAATTAGACTAAATGCATCGGACTACACATGGTCATCATCTGGAATGACATCACTTTTCTTTTTAACGCCGTTGACCTCTAACAAATATAGAAAACGTGGTTTGTCAAAAGTCTTTGTATAGAGGTCAGCGCGTTGAAAATCAGTGTTTATTTTTACCACATCGATTAAATTCTTTTCAAAACAGTCACGTATAAAATGATATTTTATGCCGATGTGTTTGGTCTTAGGATGTTGTACTGGATTTTTAGTTACTGCAATTGCAGCAGAGTTATCAACAAAAATAGGAGTAGAAGAGAAATTTAAACCGTAGTCCCGCATTTGCTGTTGAATCCAAATGATTTGTGAACAGCAACTTGCAGCAGCAACGTATTCGGCTTCACAGGTTGACAATGCAACCGAGGTATGCTTCTTACACTGCCATGTCACTAATCTCCTCCTAAAGAATTGACACCCTGCTGATGTAGACTTGTAATTCATCTTGCAGCCACCGTAATCCGAGTCACTATACGCCGTGAGCTCAAAATTATCATCATGAGGATACCACAACCCAAGTGTTGGGGTACCCTTCAAATACCAAAAAATCCTTTTGACCCCAATCAGATGGTTAACCTTTGGCTTAGCCTGATATCTAGAACATAGACATGTAGCATACATGATGTCAGGTCTTGAGGCAGTGAGGTACATGAGAGATCCAATCATTCCTCGGTACATGGTTGCATTGACCAGATCACCATTTTCATCAGGTGCTATATCATGGTTTGTAGTAAGTGGAGTCCCAGCTGCAGAAGCATTCTCCATATCAAACCGACTGTGAATGTCTCTTACATAGTTGGTCTGATGTAGGAAAATTCCTTTTGGTGTCTGATCCACCTGTAATCCGAGAAAAAATTTCATCTCTCCCATGGCACTCATCTCAAATTCAGCCTTCATCACTGCTTCAAACTCTTTACATAACTCTTCATTCATTGATCCGAAGATGATATCATCCACATAGATTTGAACAAGTAGCAAATCACCATCTTTCTCTTTGATAAACAGTGTGCAATCAATAACCCCTCTGCGAAATCCATGTTTCACAAGGTGAGTTGAGAGTTTCGCATACCAGGCTCTTGGAGCTTGATGAAGCCCGTATAAAGCCTTGTCGAGTTTGTAAACTCTGTCCCGATGATATGGAACTTCAAATCCCTCGGGTTGACTGACGTACACTGTCTCTCGGATTTCACCATGAAGGAATGCACTCTTCACATCCAATTGATAAACTTTAATCTTCATATACGATGCATAGGCAAGGAAGATGCGGATAGCTTCCATCCTTGCCACGGGTGCAAACACTTCATTGTAATCAATGCCCTCGACTTGTCGAAACCCTTGAACTACAAGTCGAGCCTTGTTCCTGATACTGACGCCTTGGTCATCCTTCTTGCATTTTAAGAGCCATTTGGTGCCAATGACCTTAGCACCTTTAGGTCTATCTACCAGAGTCCATACACCTAACTTCTTGAACTGAAGAAGTTCTTCTTGCATGGCACTCACCCATGCCTTATCATTCAGTGCTTCACTGACATATTTTGGCTCAACCTGCGAGACAAAACAACGATAAGCACCGTCGTGAATGTATCCTTTTTCCATTACCGAGGCATAATCAGTTGAGTATAGCTGATTTCTGGTCTGCACTCATGATCTGACATCCCCAATGACATTGTCTAGGGGATGATAGACATTTAGACGTGATCCTGGAGTGGTGGGAACAACTACCTCAGAGTCAAGATTATGAACATTTGGTTCTGTATCTCAGGTAGTAGGAGTTTGAGGTTCCGAAGTTGAAGCGGCATCACTGTTAGATGCTTGTGGACTTGCAGGAATTGGAACCTGTCCTTCCTGATTGTTCTCGTCATTTTCCTCAGCTTCATCTTCTGAGGAGGTGTCACTTGCTTCGAGTGCCCCCCCGAGTGGTGAGATGAGTCACCTTGTGAACCCGATGATGCTGAATCTAGTGACGGTGAGTTCAAGATATCATACATCATTCTCGTTGCAAACTCCTCGTCACAAGTGGAGATGAGTATGTTAAAGGACTTGAAGAATCCATCGTAGTCGAAAAAGAAAGCGGGTCCTTTTCCAGTAGGTGGTGTGGTGTATCTCTGAACATCTACATTACACCACACTTCTACTAAACCTGTTGAGTTGTTGTAAACTCTCTTGTTCGGTATGTTGTATCCTAGGAAGATACCTTCTTCAGCCTTCTCGCTGAATTTTCCTTCTTGAGTCTTCTTCAGTAGGGTGCACGGGGCGCCAAATGGTTCGAGATACTCTAGATTAGGTTTACGTCGTTGTAGTAACTCGTAACATGTCTTGCCATGGCGTTTGACTACCAGAACTCGATTCAATGTGTAACATGCATTTGCCACTGCCTCATTCCAGAACTGGATAGGCAGTTTCGAGTCTACTAGTATTGTTCGTGCTGTCTCTATCAAGCTGCGATTCTTTCTCTCAGCAACGCCATTCATCTGAGGCGTGTAGGCAGAAGTGAACTGGTGCACAATTCCCTTTTCCTTGCAGTAAGCCTCCATCCACTGATTCTTGAACTCGGTCCCGTTGTCTGAGCGTACTTGTCTTACCTTTAGCTTGTAGAGAGATTCTAGTGTAGTTACTAATTCCTTGAAAGACTCAAATGTTTCTGATTTGGACTTCAGAAACATTACCCAAGAGAATCTTGAGTAGTCATCAGTAACCACATAGCAGTATAAGTCGCCTGCAATGCTTTTTGTACTGACTGGACCAAACAGATCCGTGTGAAGAAGTTCAAGAGGAAGCTCGATGGAATGAACTTTCTTTTCCTATGAGACTTCTTCGTCTGTTTGCCTTTCTTGCATGCTACACAGAAATCCGGAAGTTGGAAATTTTTGACGTTAACTCCTCTCACTAGATCATTCTAGATCAAGTGATTCATCTTCCATTGATTAATGTGTCCCATTCTCCTATGCCAGGAAAT
Organism: Flaveria ramosissima; assembly: GCA_025215565.1. Lineage (NCBI taxonomy): Eukaryota > Viridiplantae > Streptophyta > Magnoliopsida > Asterales > Asteraceae > Flaveria > Flaveria ramosissima. Next base: position 45,873,506 of record CM046043.1, read on the forward strand.
GGAGTCCTTCTCAGTAGCTTTTGATAAGAAGCACTGAACTTCATGATCCGTTGTGGAAGTCGTTGAGAGATCCAAAACATAAAGATCTTTATATCTTGAAACTGTCATCAAAACTTGGTCCTTCGGAATCACATAGTCCTTTTTCAGGACATAACACTTATTGTTGTCGAATACAACCTTAAATCCTTTGTCACATATTTGGGAAACAGAAAGTAACTTGTTTTGAAGTTGTTGAACGTAGTTCACTTTATCAAACTTAACTTTCTGATTTCCAACTTCCCCTTGAGCTGTGATATAACCTCTTTTGTTACCAGCAAAAGAAATGTGCCCTCCTTTTATTTGTTTGACGTTTGATAAGAGTGCCCTGTTTCCTGTCATATTCCTGGATGCTCCGCTATCTACAATCCATGTGTTGGTTTCAGCACTGTAGCGAACACCCTGCACAGTCAATTTAAAACATTAGTTCAGGTTAGGAACCCAAGCGTTTACTGGCTTGGGTTTCCCAGAGGCATCACACATCATGAATTCAACCCATTGACACTTAGAAGGTGAGGGTAGCTCATGTGACTTCTTGTCCATATTATATGACACAGAGGCTGACTTTTCTTTCCATAATCCAGATTTGTGTAAGGCCTGTTTGTGATAAACAGACGACTAGCTAATGGGTTGAACTTTGGGTTCACTAGTTCTTCTAGGTGGAGTCAATGAGTTCCTCTTAGAAGACCTAGGTTTTGATTCCTGAAGTTCAACTTTCTTCCTAGGTGTCTGATAGTAAGGACAGTAAGAAGCAATGTGTCCACACTCTCCACAGTTGTAGCATGACCTGCTATTAACTTTATGATTGAACTGTCTATGTGGAGACGTGTGTGACACCCTAGTGACATTGTTATGTTTGGGTTTTGACTCAACATCTTTTGATGTTTTATCTTGTTTAACAAACTTAATTATTTTAACATTCTTAACATCTTTTCCATTTTGGTTATCTGGACTTTGACATGAATCTCGTGATAGGTTAAGATTAACAGTCTTTTTAGGTTCAGATTTGACTTTGTTTGACCCTGACTTTACATTAACCTTTTCAAATTCTTTTTCCAGATTAACACAAGGCATTTTACCTTTTGCCTTTGAAGTGGCATCCTTTTGTTTTGTTCCAGATTCATTCGAAGTACATGAGGAATCTGGATCACTTACAAGTGGAGTAGACACCACATGATCCTTGATTGGATTGTTATTTGTTGGTTTACTCCTAGTGTTCATCAAGGTCTCAGGTGGTGGTGGAACCACTTTATATCCCAAACCCTCCCCATTGTTTTGCTCTATCACTAAGTGTTGGACAATATGAGATGAACTTGTCCAACTATGCAGTTTTTGCTTTAATGAATTGACTTCTACTTCTAAAACTGCTTTTTGTTTCTTAGTGTCTTCTAGGGAGTTAAGATAGTACCTAATATCATTTGCTTGGTTAAAGATAGTGTCTTCTAGGTGGTGGTGGAACCACTTTATATCCCAAACTACTTCTGTTTCCCTAAGCTGTTTATTCAAAAGGTCTATCTTTTCTTTGTAACTATGCTCATTTTGTTTTAAAACTCTGTTTGCCTCAATGCACAGTTGCAAATCCTTTACTAAGCTATCATTATGATCTAATAACCTAGCAAATTTCAGATCTATGCTTTCTCTAAATTATTACAATCAGAACAAGCATGATTTTTGAAATGTTGGTCAGTAGTACTTACCTAGGAGATTCTGATAAATCAGCCATCAACGCAACATCTGATGTTTCTGGTTCTGGTGATTCTGTCTTTGTTGTAGTTGTCCCTTCTTCAGGCTAGTAGTTGACGTCAGTTGCAGTCTCTTCACTGTTTGACATCGCGAGGTCTACTGCAATATCTCCTTCACTCGCGGAATCATCATCTAAGTCTTCCACACTAGCAATATTGGATTCTTTCGGAGAGACAAACCGAAAACTCCAGTCCTGTCCTTCATCATCATGAGCAGTCAAGGCTTTTGGATCCTTGCTTGATGAAGTAGGACTGCTAGTTGGCTTATCTTGATGAGTGAAGGACGAGAATGGATTCCCGTTTCTAGTCTTCTTGGGCTTCACACACTCTCGTTTGAAGTGCCCCTTTTCTCCACAGTTGAAACAGGTCACCTTGCTCTTATCAAAACCAAAAGTAGTGTCCTTAGTAGCAACCAAGTTTTGTCCGGTCTTCTTCATAAACTTCTTAGCTCTCCGGACAGCACTTGCTTAGGCCCACATTATATCCATCCTCTCCAGCTCTGTCTCATCTACCTGCTCGTAGTCCTCGTCTGCCAGATGGCAGTTTCCAATTTTCCCAGCAACAAGTCCATCATAGGAGTGGACTACTGCTGCTAAGAGATCCATGTGCTCTCTTGCTAGTTCTACCATCACGTTTCCGAGATTCTCGGTCTTCACTCTTGTAGCATTTGCTTCAAATGCAATTTATTGGGTACTAGAAGACCCTGACGTTTCTGATCCTGAAGTAGAGGCTTGTGAAGGACCAGATGAGCTTGACACAAAGGCGGTCTGAAGTGGTGCTCCAGATGTCTTTACTTGTGAAGTAGCATTGTACAGAGCTGGATTCTGAGTATACGAAGACTTTTGAGCTCGGTACTTCATCCTTAGGGCTTCTTCTCACAGCGTTAGAATGAAATCATTGATGTCCAACCTCGCTAGCAATCCATTCTGTCTCAGATTTGAAACAAAAGAAGCCCAACTTTGTCTTCCATGGTCGTTGTGACACCATGCGTGTGCAGCTCGCTCATCAAATGGTAGAATCTATCAATGACATCATCTAAACTTTCATTACCCATCGATGAGAAGTTGTCAAACTCTTTCTTCAACTCTTTAGCTTTAATAGCCTTCAATGACGCATTCCCGTCATACCTTTTCTCCAGCTCATCCCATAACTTCTTGGCTTGCTTATTCTCAGAGAATTGATGGAAAATATCCTTAGGGATAGACTGAGTAAGCAACGCATACACTCTCTTTTTAGCATTATATTTGACTTTCTGTGCATCAGTCATGCCTCCTAATGTAAGTTTCACCCCATCAGCACCTACTGGCATACTGTACCCCGTCTCAATGGCTTCCCACATATTAGGATCTACTCCATTTAAGTAGATCTCAAAACGTTGTTTCTAGTGTGGGAATTCATCTAATGTTATAAGCTTAGGGGGTTTATAGTGATTCCCTACTTCACTCTCCAGTAGCAGTAAGTTCTGAATACGTGAGTCCTTCCCGGCTAAAAACGCTAAATACTGGTCCTCCATTTCGATTAACTTTAGTCTCTTAAACAACCTGTTTTACTAGTGCGAATGGAGCTGTGCGATTGGGCTACCCGTGCGATTGAACAATGCGAATGGTTCAATCGTGCGGCTGAACTAATGCGATTGGTCCAGTCGTGCGAATGAACTGATGCGGTTGAACAATGCGAACTGTCTGCTTAGTCGTACGAGTGAAGGTAAGAATGAGTCCAATCGTAAGTCTGAGGGATGTGAATGAGTCCAGTCGTGCGATTGAGTCAACCGTGCGACTGAAGCTGCTGGATTTCGAAAATTTCTAGGTTTAAGGTGTTTTGGCCGTAAAAACCCGAATTTTCACCAACCCTAATCGCCGTATGCCGGAAAAACAAAAACTTTATGAGCAGGGGACGTCTAAGACACCGTTTGACACGAAAAGATTGCGTTCTTAGTGAAAAAACACAACTTTTGTATAAAAAACGATTGAATCACACGTAATCAAGAGCCAAAGCTCTAATACCACTTGTTAGGATCGTGTATTGCACGAAATACTAACTGATTAACGTGTATACCAACTCAAATAGTGCAGAATCCTATTTGATTGGTGATCCAATCAGTGAGAACGCACGTCGAATCAAATATCAATTGAATCTAAACGTTAAGAACGATCTAGAATCGATCTAATGCGATCTGTGAACTTCGAACAGGTTCTTGGAGGTTTCTAGACGGCTAGGGTACGTCTGGAGTCAAAGTAAATTGAAGTTTTACGTTTTTCCACGAATTAGGTGGTATTTATAGGTTAGGGTTGCTCATTCGTGCGACTGAACCATAAGCATGGTTCATTCGTGCGATTGAGCCATGCGGTTGATCCATTCGCACGACTGAGTGTTCAGTCGTGCGGCTGAGTCAGTCGCATGAAGTTGTTCAGGCGTATGAACTGTTTAGGCGCATGGACACTCAGTCGCATGGCCATTCAGACGCATGACCACTGTTGGGGCGCATGGTCCAGTCGGACGCATGTGAACTTCACTTAACCAAGTTTGAATCAATTCATTAATATAGCATTATGTTTATCAATTCAAACAATCACAAACCTATATAATCAAGTTAATATCAACTCATTAATGAAATATTAAACATTATAAATCACAACCAAACATTCTCATTTCATTAATAACCCAAGCATTACATAAGTGTAAGACACTCAAGACATATTACATTAAGATCCACATCTAGGTATATATGTATCAACAGGTTTCAACCAGCTTAGAAGACTTTTCAAAAGCGTTATCAAAGTCTTCCTATGCCTGAGCTTAAAGATAAAACAAAATCATCTGATGAAACCAAGAAAGCTTTAGTAGTCAGCATTAAAGATGGTTATGATTGGAGTGCATATGCAGATCAGTTTACTAATGATTTAACATCAAGTTTATCTCTTATTGCAGAAATTCAAGGAGAAGATTGGTCAGAAAACAATGATCCAAAGGTGGAAAGTGAGAATGAAGAAGATGACTATGATTGGAGTGACAAATTTGATCCTAAGGAGGATACAGATGAAGTAGCTCAAATGGCACAGTCTGATCAACCTAAGGTTGGCACTTCATCTTCAAAATTTGAAATCATATCTCCAAAATTCCCTGAAATCCCATCTGAAGTGAGAGAAAAACTCTGCACAAAATCATGCTATGAACATGTTGAATACTATAGAAACTACTTATTCAAAATCTGTGAGAAGCTAAAACAAGAAAAGTCAATGCATAACAAACTAAAATCTGATCATAAAATAGCAGATCAAAAGATTATCTCTATTCAAACTTCATGGAACAAAACTATAAAAGATTTAGAAATTGTTTCTAAACAATTGGAAGAGATGACCAAAAATCTTGAACAGGAGAAGATAGCACATGCTGCTACTTAAATGGATCTTGCTAAAGTAAAAAGTTCAAAGATGATTGTAGAAAAACTGGTAAGTGAAAGAAAAGATAAACAAAAAGCAGGGTTAGGTTTCACTCATGAACCTATGCCTGAATCTATTACAAACACAATACCAGAGAACTTCAATACACATGATCATTCTCCTGAGAATAAAGCTAAACTTAAAGCGTTTCAGATCAAAAACAAGAATTCAGAAGAAGAAAAGGAAAATGTACAAGTGTTTGTTGAAAATGATCAAGAAAAGATTAAAAATGGTCATCCAATCAAGATAACATCTTATGAACCAAAACAAACAAAACAAATCACTTCTGATCAAATTCATGTCGTATTAGAAGAAGTGAAAGTTCAAAGCAAAGAAAAAGATAAACAACAGGTAGGAACATCAGAAGATTCAAACAACATTAATCTGAAACAAGTTCAATCTGAAAAGGAATCTTCTTCTGAAGATGTTCAATCTAAAAGTAAACCTAGTTCTTCTAAATCAAAGAATCAAGAAGAAGAAAGAAATCATCAAAAACAACATCTGAACAAAACAAAAGTTTAGAAAATTTGATCAAAGCAACAAATCATGCAACAAAACTCAAACCGATAAAATTTGTGTCAGCTGGTTTGTTAAATATGAATTCTCTTCAAAACAACAAAGTAAAAACTATGAACAAATCTCACTCTGATCTGAAATCAAGTTCAGATTCTAAGACTTCCGCTGTAGCAAAAAGATTTGTTCCTAATGCATTCAAGAAGGAAGTTCATGTTAAACAAATGCAAAATAATTTGGCACAAAATCAAACTGTGAAAAATGAAAGACAAAAGTTTAACTATTTGACACCAAAATCAAACATCATGTCAATGTCAAAAGTTAACAAAAAGTTGTTTTTAACTTCACAAAAGTACTGTGAAATTTGTGATATGAAAAATCACAATACTGCTGAGTGCTACTTCAACAAGTACTGTCACATATGTGACATGAGAAATCATTCCACAGCAGATTGTTATTTTAACAAATATTGTACTTATTATGATGAAAAGACTCACAATACTGCAAATTGTTATTTTGGAAATAGATCTCTTAGTATAGGATTTGCAAATTCAAACATGAGCAAAGGTTATGTTAATCCTCAATATTTGAGAAATCAAACTGATGGATTTCAAAAATTCACTAATCAACCTTCTTTAGGTTTGAGATCTTTTCCAAAGAACAATTATGTGAGATCTAAACAAAATATGCAAGAACAGTTCATACCAAGATCTGTAAGAATGACTAATAAAAATGTTAGTCATCAATACATTTCAAAAGTTGATCAATCAAATGAAATGAATGTTCTCAAAAATAAATCAAACAATTTTCAAAATAATTTCCAAAATAAAATTGGTAAATTCATCAAGAATAAACCTGATTTGAATAATCTTCATTACAAACAATTTACAATTGTTGATAAATTTGGAAAACCCAAGACCATCTCGGCTTGGGTAGATATCTCAACTTAATTTTCTTGTTGTGCAGGTACGCCCAAAAAGACCACTCAATACATGGTATGTGGATAGTGGGTGTAGCCGACATATGACAGGCAATCCTGCCTTGTTACAAGATTTTAAGTTAAAGGATGGAACACACGTCGCCTTTGGTGGTGATGCTGGAGGAAAAATAATTGGAGAAGGATCAGTATCAAATGGGATAATAAGCTTTGACAAAGTCAACTTTTGTTCACAGTTGAACTTTAATCTTTTAAGTGTATCCCAAATATGTGATAAATCATACTCTGTTCTATTTGATGATTCATTCTGTTATGTTTTGAAGCCAAGTTTTAAGATAAGCAAAGATTGGGTAATTGTTACAGCTGAACAGGATAGAGATGTATACAAGTTGGATATGTCTCAAGTTGATCCTTCTACTGAAACAACATGCCTAATTGCTAAGGCATCAAATGATGAAAGTCAGCTTTGGCATAGACGTCTCGGACATTCAAATTTCAAGAATATGAACAAGCTTGTAGCAGGAAATCATGTCGTTGGACTTCCATCTAAGAAGTTTGCAACAACTGATCACTACTCAACATGTTTGAAGGAAAAGCAACACAGAGCATCTTATAAGTCCAAGCTCATAAACTCAACATCCAAACCTCTTCAAACGTTACATAAGGACCTTTTCGGACCAACAAATGACAAGAGTATTGGACGAAAATCATATTTTTTAGTTATCATTGATTACTATACAAGATTTTCATGGGTTTTCTTTTTGTATGCCAAATTTGAAACGGCTGATTTACTGAAAGAATTTATCATTAAAGTTGAAAATCAATTAGAAAATAAAGTGAAAATAATAGGAAGTGATAATGGAACGGAATTCAAAAATGCTAACATTGAAATGTTTTGTGCACAGAAAGGGATAGCTCATCAGTTCAGTGCTCCCAGAACTCCTCAACAAAATGGAGTTGCTGAAAGGAAGAATAGAACACTAAGTGAAGCTGCTCGTTCTATGTTAGCTGATGCAAAAATTCCTATCACTTTTTGGGATGAAGCTATATCAACTGCGTGTTTCGTTCAGAACAGAATCTTATTTGTGAAAGATAAAATGAAAACTCCATATGAGTTAATGTTTGGCAGGAAACCGAACATAAACTTTTTAAAATCATTTGGTTGTCCTGTTATGATTCTTAATTCAAATGATCAATTAGGAAAATTTGAAGCAAAATCTGATAATGGATTTTTCGTTGGATACTCATCTGTTTCAAAAGCCTATCGAGTGTACAACTCTAGGACAAATATAATTCTTGAAACACGTCAAATTTCTAGAAAAAATTTTTCCATCAGTTTCAAATGGTCCTGCATGGTTATTTTATTTAGATTCATTATCAAACTCTCTTTAATCTAACTTGTTTAATCAATCAAATTGTCTTGATTCTACAGGTAAGAAGAACTCTAGAGGAGATCTTGGATCTTTCAGTGAGGATTCAGATTCTGATGACCCAGATGATTCTAGCTCAGACTACCCATTGTTATCATTTGTCAAGGATTCAACAATACAATTCGATGACACTAATCATGATAATACAACTTCAGATCATTCAGTTTCATTTGATCAGGAAGGATCACATCATATTCCTAATGATGGTAATGAGTTTGTGATACCTGAGTCTGGAACATCATCCATCTCTGGTGATGTAGTTGATACTGGTAACTTTGATTACTTTATTAACTCACCGACTCAAGTTCCAAACTTCAATCCACATTCTTCTACTTTGTTACATGAGCTTTCCAACTTGAACCAAACAAATCTGGATGTTAATGTTCAATGTGATGAGATTCCAACATCTCGTATTCACAAGAATCATCCAATTTCTCAGATTATTGGTCCATTGAATGAAAGAACAACAAGGAGTAAATCAGAACAAGCAAACATGTGCTTATACTCTAGTGTTCTTCCTCAAATTGTTCCTAAAAATGTTACCGAAGCATTAAAGGACAATGGTTGGATAGAAGCCATGCAAGAAGAATTACTTTAATTTCGCAAACAAGAAGTATGGAATTTGGTGGATCTACCTGAAGGATAAAATGCTATAGGCACGAAATGGTTATTTAGGAATAAGACTGATGATCGTGGTGTTATAATAAGGAACAAAGCGAGACTTGTTGCACAACGATACACACAGGAAGAAGGAATAGATTATGATGAAGTGTTTGCACCAGTTGCAAGACTTGAATCCATTCGAGTTTTCCTGGCTTATGCTTCATTCATGAAATTTAAGGTGTATCAAATGGATGTAAAGGGTGCATTTTTATATGGTCCTATCACTAACGATGTGTTTGTGACGCAACCTCTGGGCTTTGAGGATGCAAAATTTCCACATCGAGTATATAAGCTGAGTAAAGCTTTATATGGACTTCATCAAGCCCCTAGAATTTGGTATGAGACATTATCACAACACTTAATCCAACATGGATACACAAGAGGAAAAATTGATCCAACTTTATTCATAAAGAAGGATAATGATGATCTCTTATGTGTACAAGTGAACGTTGATGGTATCATATTTGGTTCTACTAGTCCAAAATTGTGCAATGAATTTGAAGAAATCATGAAATCTCGGTTCCAAATGAGTTCTATGGGAGAGATTAATTTCTTCCTTGGACTTCAAGTCAAGCAAACTGATGATGGCATTTTCATCAATCAAGAGAAGTTTGTTGACAAGCTCTTGAAGAAATTTAAGTTGCAAGACTGTCAGTCCAACGAACTCCAGCAGATGTTAACACCAAGATTGAACCTGATCCAAAAAGAAAATCTATTGACCAAACGTTATACACATCAATGATTGGTTCTTTGATGTATCTTACTGCATCTAGACCAGACATTATGTATGTTGTTTGTGTTTGTGCCAGGTATCAATCTGACCCGAAAGAATCTCACTTAATTGTTGTCAAAAGGATATTCAGGTATCTCAGAGGTAAACCAGCTTTAGGGCTTTGGTATCCTTACGATGGTAACTTTGAACTACATGGATACACAGATAGTGATTATGGTGGATGTTGTCAAGATAGAAAATCTACTTCGGGTGGGTGTCATGTTCTTGGTCCCCGATTAGTCTCGTGGCAATGTAAGAAACAAACAAATGTCTCTGTTTCAACTGTAGAAGCTGAGTACATTGCTGCATCAGCAGAATGTTCTCAAATCCTTTGGTTGCAAAATCAACTACTGGATTATGGGTTCAATTTTCTTAAAACACCAATTTACATTGATAACACTGCTGCTATGTTCATAACACCTAATCCTGTTCAACATTCAAAAACAAAACATATTGAAATTCGATATATTTTCTCAGAGATAACTCTGAAAAAGGATTAATCATATTTATTCAAATTGCAACAGAAAACCAGTTGGCAGATCTATTTACTAAAGCCTTCCTACCAGGACGGTTTGAGTATTTAGTAGAGTCAATTGGTCTCATTAATCATATGTGAACCCTCTAAATCAAAAGATTATCATAAGTGAACCTCTCAATGTTAATTGCCTGTTTATATTTTGTGTGTGTGTGATTTTTGTATTCTTAGAGAAATCAAATACAAAAATATAAATCAAAACTACAAAAATAGAGTCTTTTCCTAATTATCAGTTTACATTTTTTAGAAAAGAATATGTTTATGCAATATGTGAGAAATGATAGTACATTAGTGAGATCAGTTGCATACTTCACTCATTAATAAAGTCTGACATGATCAGACATGCTGTGTAGACAATATCATACTACTATACTGGAAAAGTAAATTCTTGTGATCACACTAAATCTTAATGCTTGTGTGTATTCGTCTGAGTACTTTTGAGTTGTTTTGGCTTATCAGATTGATTGCTTGTTAAGTTACACCACTCACACCTGTTGATAATGTGTTTAATCATGAGATCTGTTACAAAGCATCATATCACTTCTCTGTTATGAGTCATCGTAGACCTGAAGTGCTGAGATATCCTTTGTTGTAAGTGATTACAGACCTGCATTCTCTCTTTGATGCAAAAGATGCTAATGTGCACAAACTATTCAAATGAATAGTCAGAGCTGATCAAATGGTTATCCGTGATCACTCTTTATTAATTTAAGTAACATGAACTCTGGTGATACATATGTTTCAGGTAATAAGTTGAGTATGTGTTCTTTCTTGCATGTCATGATGATGGTTGAGCTCTCTCAGTGTCTGTATGATTTACATCATGTCATATCTAAATCTACCCTAATCAATCCAAGAATTGAAAAAGTAAGTGAGTTGATAATTTGTCAAAAACACTCATTGTCTGTCCTTAGATCTTGTGTCTCCTTTGCTGTGATATCACTGACCTGGAACACACTTGATCCGGATTTATTCATTGTCTATGACTATTAACATTTTTTTTATTTTAATGTGCTGATCTTCATTAATATGATCTCACTGCACACATTAATTCTTTTGTTTATATTAGATTTTGATTCTACTTTCATTTTGATTTTATGCATGTTTTTTTGTGTGTGAAGGCAATGTCACAATGAGATGTGTGATCTTATTATCTTACCTAGGAAACTTATAAGTTTTTCAAACATAAAGTTTAGGGGGAGTAATAAATGGAAGAATTGTTCTCAGAAAATCAAAATCAAAGTTAAAATGTTGAATTGAAAGGATGATGCTATATGTTCAAAGTATATGTGTAATTTGAAAATGTAATTTTTGAAAATGATAATATGAACCTACATAAATTTTCAAGTGAAAAGGCTTCTGTCAAAAGTTGGAAATTAGATGATACTTGATTTTATGTTGAGACTAAAATGAAGGGACAAAATAAAATTTTAAAAATTAAACAACAAATGAAAATTAAAATTGTTAAAAATTAATAATTGAGTGTGCAAAATGCAAAAAGTTAAAAATTGAGGGACTAAAAGGTAAAATTTGGAAAATTCAAAATTATGCTTTAAAATATTTAAATATTAGTATGAAATATTACTAATATGTTTAAACAGTGTGTAGGTGAAGAATTTGGAAAACACAAGTGTAAGACTCATGAAAGTCAACTCAAAGTCAACTCATGCGCCAAAATAGTGTACATACGTCTAAATAGCAGCATGATGAACTTTCAGGAATTATACAAGTGTTTGGGCGTTTGTCACATTCCCCTGCGTCTAAACAGTTGTAATAAGTCCATGGAATTATACAAGTGTTTGGGCGTTTTTCACATTCCCATACGCCTAAATAGTTGTACTAAGTCCATGAGTTTAATCAAGTGTCGGGCGTTTTTCATAAACCCATGCGCCTAAACAGTGAATGAGTCTGACTTTAACCAAGTGTTAGACGTTTGAAATGTCTCATGCGTCTACATAGTTGAAAAGTTTCAAAGTTACTAGTGTTAGACGTTTCAGGAACTCCATGCGACTGAACAGTGCAAAAGCGCCTAAACAGTGCTTATGCGTCTAAACAGTTCTCATGCGTCTGAGTCAAAACGCACAAACAGTGCTCATGCGTCTCAAAAGTTTGTGAATTTTAGGGTTTCATACTGTCACACCCCCGCTAAAAGCGGAAACACGGGGAAGTAACGAGACCGGGATCGTCATAACACATGGTAAACGATAGAGAGCAATATATATAAATGATGACATGTGTGTCATGACGACACCCGACGACAAGGGGACTTGTGTCGTGTTTAGTCAATGTCCACAACACATAGCCATAAACAACATGATGATGATAACATATATACACATAAGATGAAAATGTAATTGTTAATTCCCACAACCCGGGAACAAGTTCAAATGTTGTTAATTGTTTACATGCGTTCACATTGTTCAGAAGATTGTTTATCAAAAAGAGCTAAGTCCCAAAATGCATCCTAGGGTCTCCACTAAGGCAGCACACCTAGATTCCTGGACTTGCATGATCACCTGAAAAGATATGCTTAAAACGGTCAACAAAATTGTTGGTGAGCTCGCAGGTTTATGTAATAAAAATGTAAGTGATGCTGTAATAAGTAAGCGCGTCGGAATACCGTGAATACAGTTATTACACAAGTAAATATCACATGACATGAGCTTTGCAACCAAACCTAGCGACGTACACAAAGAAATTGTCGGCATATATTCACCCAAGGGCCCGTTCCTGGCCACTGATGGTACCAACTAGTATACCATCGAACGAGGGTGGGGGTGTCAACCCAGTAGTACTACCAATACCTAACCGTCGGTTCCCGCACTGGAATTAAATAGTTGCAAAGATAGAACCACACAGCAGACCCAAGCATGTATCAAATAGTACTTGCAACACAGTATCACGTTGATTCCTTGTATGTAAAATGTATGTAAGTTGTACAGCATAAAAATTGTGTAAGCATACTTTTCCCCCAATTTGTAAATGATTGAAATATTGTATAAATGTGAAAAGGGGCCACGAAACTCACTTGTTAGGTGGTAAGTATGTATGAGCGATGTAATCCCAAATGTTGTATGCAAATAAACAGTCAAACACCTATTGACAGTTATTGTATAGCATTAATGATATGATATATATATGTTTAAGCGCGCAATAATGATGGTTCGGTTCGGGTCGTATCGGATAGGTCGCGTACAACACACACAGACTGATACACGTACTAGATCTTATGTAGATCCAAGTACAAGACATTGTTGCCACTAATGATGATATTTAAGTAAAAGTATCGTTGTTATTCGAAAGAATATTGAATAAGTGTCAATAGTTATAAGTCAATTTAGTCGTTCGTAAAGTGTTAGTTAAATTTGCTCAAAATAGTTTCTGTGCCCTTTCTCACGTTGACTTTAATCTTTGTGGCCAAACAATGGCATAATTGTGTTAGTGTTACCTCGACACCACACGACATACTCACGCCACGCACAAGGGGTCAAACACAACAATTTCAGTCGCACACAAGGCCAGACGCACGACTCAACCTCCATTCGTGCGAATCAACCCTCAATCGTGCGAATCAGCTTCATTCGTACGATTGAGCCTTCATTCGTATGATTGGCCTTCAGTCGTACCACACAACACCCAATCGTACGACTCAACTTCCATGCGCACGAATCAACCTTCAATCGTCCGAATTAGCTACTTTCGTACGACTGAACCTTCATTCGTGCGATTGGACGCCAGTCGTGCGAATCACATTCATTCGCACGCATTCAGTCGGTCACCTGACTCAATCGCACACCATCACTCAATCGCATGACTCTTTCGCATACACTCAATCGCACGCATGACTCAATCGCACACAGACACTCAGTCGCACGACTCAGTCGCACGACATGCCCAGTCGCACCACTCAGTCGCGCGATTGACTCAGACGCATGATCCAGTCGCACGACCCACTCAGTCGCACGGCTCAATCGCATGGATGACCCAGTCGCCCAATCTGCAGAATCGCGACTGTGGTCGGGAGGAGCAGCCCCCGAGCCGCTCTAAACACGGGTTTTACACCACAAGGACCTCCAGAAACACTCAACAAACATACACAAGCATAAATCACAAGCAAAGAGACCTCACACGCACCCATACGACCTTGTGTGTTCGGGTTGAACCCGAACACCCGAAACCCTAGTTTGGACAGCCGTGAAAAGGCTCTAAAATGGACAACCAAAGACAACTACCTGCTAAGAAGGGGTAGTCTATGCTGTAGACGATGTCAAGACGAAGAAAACGAGACCTCTCGGGTCGGATTTGGTGCTAAAATGGAGTTTTAGTGTGTGAAGAGGAGATGAAGATGAAGAAGATGGATGAAATGGGGGTTTAGGGCTGGAAATGGGGTATTTATACCCAGCCCAAATTTCCAAAATTACAAGTTTAGTCCCTGCACTTAACCCCCGAGTTTTCCCAAATTTTGTTCGGTTGAAAAACGACTTCGTTAGGTGTTTTATATTAATTATAAAAGTATATTTAATGTTATTATGACTTAAGAAATGGTTATATTAAAACATTTATTATATTTATAAAATGATATATTTAACGTTTTCAAAAAAAAATGGAAGTTTTATAGGTCTTTTTAAGGTTCACACACGGTTTTTTTAATCGAATGCACACACAACGATAATATTGCACACATGATATCCACATAATGAGTCAAATAATGATGAGGAATGACCAAATAATAAATAGATGACAGACAATCACGTCAATTGACGGACCTTAAAGTGACGGATGTCACAGTATCCCCCAGTTGAGAGAATTTCGTCCCGAAATTCAGCTGGAGTTAGGTCCAAGAGTGTCATCCTCGAAAAGATGTGGATATTTGAGTTTCATCTGATCTTCACGTTCCCATGTAAACTCTGGCCCTCGTTTTGAATTCCACCTTACGCGAACAATAGGTATTCTGCTGCGCTTCAGTTGCTTGACCTTTCGATCCATGATCTCAATGGGTTCTTCAACAAAATGAAGCTTGTCGTCAATCTTGATTTCCTCGATTGGCACGTGAAGGGATTCATCGACCAAACATTTCTTGAGGTTTGACACGTGAAAAGTGTCATGTACACCGCTAAGCTCTTGTGGCAACCTTAACCGGTAAGCCACTGGACCGATCCTTTCAGTGATCTCAAATGGTCCAACGTATCTTGGGGCTAACTTCCCTTTCTTTCCGAATCGAACGACTCCTTTCCAAGGGGAAACTTTGAGTAACACACGATCCCCAACATTGAATTCTAGAGGCTTCCGACGATTGTCGGCATAGCTCTTTTGGCGATCTCGCGCTGCTTTGAGTCGATCTTTGATTTGGAAAATCTTGTCTGTTGTTTCTTGGATGATCTCTGGGCCTGTCAGTTGACTTTCACCAATTTCGGCCCAACAAACGGGAGATCTGCATTTCCTTCCATACAACGCTTCAAATGGAGCACATCCAATGCTTGTATGGTAGCTGTTGTTGTAGGAGAACTCAATCAACGGCAGATGAGCATCCCAACTGCCACCAAAATCGATTACACACGCTCTCAACATGTCTTCTAGCGTCTGTATAGTGCGTTCACTTTGGCCATCTGTTTGAGGGTGATAGGCTGTACTCATGTCTAACCGAGTACCCATCGCTTTCTGTAGCGTCTGCCAAAAACGTGAAGTGAATCTGCTGTCTCGGTCGGATATGATTGACACCGGCACCCCGTGCCGTGTCACGACCTCTTTGATGTACAATCTCGCCAACTTATCCATCTTGTAATCTTCTCGGATAGGCAAGAAATGTGCTGATTTCGTCATTCGATCAATAATGACCCATATCGAGTCATGACCGCTGTTTGTTCTAGGGAGTTTGGTGATGAAATCCATAGCTATGTTCTCCCATTTCCACTCGGGAATTTCAGGTTGCTATAATAATCCCGATGGCTTTTGATGTTCAGCTTTGACTTTCGAACACGTCAAACATCGACTGACGTATAAGGCAATGTCTTTCTTCATGCCTGGCCACCAGTATAGATCCTTAAGATCATGATACATCTTGTCTGCACCAGGATGAATAGAATATCGCGTCTTGTGGGCTTCATCCATGACTAAGGTTCGAACACCTCCCCATTTGGGTACCCATATGCGATCCATGAAGTACTGAATACCATCATCCTTGCGAATCATCTGTTTATCTAACCCCCGGAATTCTTCTCCCGCAAGGTTTTCTTCTTTCAATGCCTCACTCTGTGCAATTTGAATCTGAGCTTTTAAGTTGGTTTGGATGGTCAATCTCAACGCTCGTGCACGTAGTGGTTTCACACGTTCTTTACGGCTTAAGGCATCAGCCACCACGTTAGCTTTCCCCGGGTGATACCGGATTTCACAATCGTAGTCGCTAAGAAGCTCTACCCAACGTCGTTGGCGCATGTTGAGTTCCTTCTGATCCAGAATATGTTGAAGGCTTTTATGATCGGTGAAAATGATGCATTTGGTGCCATACAAGTAATGCCTCCAAATTTTGAGTGCAAATACTACAGCGCCCAACTCAAGATCATGAGTGGTGTAGTTCTTTTCGTGCACTTTAAGTTGTCGCGAAGCGTAGGCAATCACCTTATCTTTCTGCATCAATACACATCCCAATCCTTGATGTGATGCATCGCAGTAAACCACAAAATCATCTGTTCCGTCTGGGAGAGACAGTATCGGCGCGTTGCACAACTTCTCTTTCAACGTTTGAAACGCTTGCTCTTGTGCAAATCCCCAGTCAAACTTCTTGTCTTTCTGAGTAAGCAGGGTCAATGGTTGCGCGATCTTTGAGAAATTCGCTATGAAGCGACGATAATAACCGGCCAGTCCTAAGAATTGCCGTATCTCTGATGGCGTCTGGGGCGTATCCCATTTCTTCACCGCTTCGATCTTGCCGGGATCTACGTGAATCCCGTCCTCATTAACCACATGACCCAAAAATTTCACTTCCCGCAGCCAAAATTCACACTTTGAGAACTTGGCGAAAAGTTTCTCTTCGCGTAGCAGCTCCAGAATAGCCCGTAGATGTTCTACATGATCCTCCTTTGATCGGGAATAGATAAATATATCGTCTATGAACACTATCACGAACTTATCCAAGTATGGTTTGCACACCCGATTCATTAGATCCATGAACACAGCTGGTGCGTTGGTCAACCCGAACGGCATGACCAAGAACTCATAGTGCCCATAACGAGTTCTGAACGCAGTCTTCGGTATGTCGTCCTCAAAAACCCTCAGCTGATGATACCCAGAACGAAGATCGATCTTTGAAAAATACGAAGCTCCTTGCAGCTGATCAAATAAATCGTCGATCCTGGGGAGAGGATATCGGTTCTTCACCGTCAACTTGTTCAGTTCACGGTAATCGATGCACATACGGAACGATCCATCCTTCTTCTTGACAAATAGTACCGGTGCTCCCCACGGCGAATGACTCGGTCGAATAAAACCCTTCTCCAGTAGTTCCTGTAACTGACTAGACAACTCTTGCATCTCAGATGGCGCTAGTCGATAAGGCGTTTTCGCTACCGGTGTAGCTCCAGGAACCAACTCAATACGGAATTCCACCTGTCGTGGAGGAGGTAAACCAGACAAGTCATCTGGAAATACTTCTGGGTAATCCCGTACCACTGGAATATCCACCAGTTTCCTTTCCTCGTCTTTCTTTTCAACTACATGAGCCAGAAAAGCGTAGCACTGCTTTCGTAGACTCTGGCGTGCTTTCATGCAGGAAATCAACTTTAAGCTCTTACCCGGTCGTTCTCCCTGAACCTTGAGTACTTCCCCGTTAGACATAGGGATACGTACTACCTTGTCTCGACAGACCATCTCTGCTCCATTCTGTGACAACCAATCCATACCCACAATCACGTCGAAGCTCCCTAACTCAAAGGGTATCAAATCTATGTCGAATGTATGATCCTCCAACGTCAACGAACACTTCCTAATAATCTCATCGGCCTGAGCAACCTTACCATTGGCCATTTCTACAGAGTAGCTAGTTTCTAGCCTACTAGGACTCAAATCAAGTAATTGCACAAACTCGGAAGAAATAAAACTATTGTCGGCTCCAGTATCAAATAATATGGATGCGAAGTGATGATTGAGTAAGTGCGTACCCGTGACAACATTTGGGTCCTGTCGAGCATCATTGGCTCCAATGACGAATGCACGTCCCCGAGCTGCATTCCCCTGAGTAGCCGGGCCTTGATTCCCAGCAATAGCCAACACCTGCTGCTGGTTGTTCCCCTGTTGACCCGGTGCCCGATTCAGCCTGGGGCACATATTCCTGTAGTGATCGGGGCTCCCACACTCAAAGCAAGCCCTTGCATTCCCGGCGGGGTTAACCGCGTTGACGGGTGCTACAAGATTCGGTGCAGTTCTGCAATCTCTGGCCAAATGACCCGGGCGCTTACAGTTAGCGCACACCCGGCACTGCGTCCCTGGGGGATGATGATAATTGCACCTGTCACATTTGGGGTGCGGCCCCACATACTCTCTTCTGGCCTGAGACACGGCCACAAAGTTTCTGGTCGGCTTAGACCTCTTCTCAAACCTTCCGGCACTCGACCGGCTCGACTCGCCAACATCCTTCCTCTTCTCGGCCCCTCGGCCCAATACCCCTGTTCTAACCATCTCATCAGTCAGAGCGCCAGCTTTCAGAATTGCGCTCTGAATAGTAGGAGGAGCGGCTGCTGTAACCATCGCCCTAATTTGAGGCGCGAGTCCCCAAATGTACCTTTCGATCCTCTTTGATTCCGGCGTAACCAGATGCGGAACCAACCTTGCCAGCTCATGAAAACGATCAGTATAAGCTGCATGCCCTGCCCCCACCATAGCATGATTCCAAAACTCATGCTCCAGTTTCTGCATCTCGTTGAGAGGGCAGTATTCCTCGGTGATTAGGGCTTTGAACTCGTCCCACGACATTTGCATCGCGGACTCTCTTCCTCTTGCTTGAATCTGAGTGTTCCACCAGGTTAGGGCTTTACCCTGTAGCGAACAAGTAGCATACTTGATCCTCTGGCTGTCGAGGCACTCACTGATGTCAATCACTGCCTCCATCTTTTCCAACCACCTGGTTAGGGCTATCGCCCCACCTTTCCCATCGAATTCCCTTGGCTTACAAGCCACGAACTCCTTGTACGAGCATCCCCGACGAGCATTGACCACTCCAGTCTCAATACCGGCAGTACCACCGTTCCCGGTTTCCTGGTTGCTCTCGTTTCCAGTCGGGTTCCCGTTTCCCGTTTCAGTTTCGATCCCACCTTGGGCTCCATCATCGTTGCCACCATCCCCGTGAGGGTGGTGTTGTTGAAGTGCGTCGCTCACTTGGGCCACGATAGTAGGAATAAGTGCGGCCAATTGCTGAGCGATCAGGGCTGCCATGTCGGCGTTCCCTGTTCCTTGACTGTTGCTGGCAGGAGCATCGTTTGCTCTTGGTGCTCTGCCTCTGCCTCGGCCTCTGCCCCTTGGGGCTTCACTCCCGCCACTACTGCTACGGGTGACTCTTCGAGGCGGCATGTTCTAATCATAAAAGAGGTAACATATAAACTTTAGTCACCATATGATACAAATGTATTCCACTTATCAAATTCCAATGTTCATGTTCAGGTCGGCCAGACCACCATGCAGCCCATTTCAAGCATATTCTCGGTATACCGGTGGTGTTTATATATAGGGTTCCCCGCAGCGTTCCCACCACACCCACGATGTACCGAGAATGATGCCTGATCCGGTTACATGACATCCGACCTTCCTTTACATCATATCCATCAAGTCCATGTATTTCATGTCAATATCATGCTTATTGTCATCACACATCACAACAGTTGTAAGTCCATGTATACAATCACATTTAGTCTGGCGGAGGTTGTCTATTTCCTCATTCTTCGAGGTTTCAGACATATTCCTCCTTAGAGTTATCTCAATGTCCAAGGTCAAGCACAATAGTATGTTCTGTGTAGATTACTTCGGGTTAATACCCGGATCTGATAAGTTAACTCGGCGCGCAGAGGGAACGGAAGATCCAATAGGGTATCCCCATAAAAGAGTGAGCACAAGGGCTCTCTCATAGGGTAGAAAGATCACATAACAAACAGATGAGCAAATCAAGCAGCGAGGAACACATACACGAGATATAATATGCATACAGAGTCCTAGCATGCAAATCTACATGAAGGTTCCTAGGTTATAGTCTAGGTCAAGCGTATTGCCTAATTCTCTATAACCAATGGCTCTGATACCAATCTGTCACACCCCCGCTAAAAGCGGAAACACGGGGAAGTAACGAGACCGGGATCGTCATAACACATGGTAAACGATAGAGAGCAATATATATAAATGATGACATGTGTGTCATGACGACACCCGACGACAAGGGGACTTGTGTCGTGTTTAGTCAATGTCCACAACACATAGCCATAAACAACATGATGATGATAACATATATACACATAAGATGAAAATGTAATTGTTAATTCCCACAACCCGGGAACAAGTTCAAATGTTGTTAATTGTTTACATGCGTTCACATTGTTCAGAAGATTGTTTATCAAAAAGAGCTAAGTCCCAAAATGCATCCTAGGGTCTCCACTAAGGCAGCACACCTAGATTCCTGGACTTGCATGATCACCTGAAAAGATATGCTTAAAACGGTCAACAAAATTGTTGGTGAGCTCGCAGGTTTATGTAATAAAAATGTAAGTGATGCTGTAATAAGTAAGCGCGTCGGAATACCGTGAATACAGTTATTACACAAGTAAATATCACATGACATGAGCTTTGCAACCAAACCTAGCGACGTACACAAAGAAATTGTCGGCATATATTCACCCAAGGGCCCGTTCCTGGCCACTGATGGTACCAACTAGTATACCATCGAACGAGGGTGGGGGTGTCAACCCAGTAGTACTACCAATACCTAACCGTCGGTTCCCGCACTGGAATTAAATAGTTGCAAAGATAGAACCACACAGCAGACCCAAGCATGTATCAAATAGTACTTGCAACACAGTATCACGTTGATTCCTTGTATGTAAAATGTATGTAAGTTGTACAGCATAAAAATTGTGTAAGCATACTTTTCCCCCAATTTGTAAATGATTGAAATATTGTATAAATGTGAAAAGGGGCCACGAAACTCACTTGTTAGGTGGTAAGTATGTATGAGCGATGTAATCCCAAATGTTGTATGCAAATAAACAGTCAAACACCTATTGACAGTTATTGTATAGCATTAATGATATGATATATATATGTTTAAGCGCGCAATAATGATGGTTCGGTTCGGGTCGTATCGGATAGGTCGCGTACAACACACACAGACTGATACACGTACTAGATCTTATGTAGATCCAAGTACAAGACATTGTTGCCACTAATGATGATATTTAAGTAAAAGTATCGTTGTTATTCGAAAGAATATTGAATAAGTGTCAATAGTTATAAGTCAATTTAGTCGTTCGTAAAGTGTTAGTTAAATTTGCTCAAAATAGTTTCTGTGCCCTTTCTCACGTTGACTTTAATCTTTGTGGCCAAACAATGGCATAATTGTGTTAGTGTTACCTCGACACCACACGACATACTCACGCCACGCACAAGGGGTCAAACACAACAATTTCAGTCGCACACAAGGCCAGACGCACGACTCAACCTCCATTCGTGCGAATCAACCCTCAATCGTGCGAATCAGCTTCATTCGTACGATTGAGCCTTCATTCGTATGATTGGCCTTCAGTCGTACCACACAACACCCAATCGTACGACTCAACTTCCATGCGCACGAATCAACCTTCAATCGTCCGAATTAGCTACTTTCGTACGACTGAACCTTCATTCGTGCGATTGGACGCCAGTCGTGCGAATCACATTCATTCGCACGCATTCAGTCGGTCACCTGACTCAATCGCACACCATCACTCAATCGCATGACTCTTTCGCATACACTCAATCGCACGCATGACTCAATCGCACACAGACACTCAGTCGCACGACTCAGTCGCACGACATGCCCAGTCGCACCACTCAGTCGCGCGATTGACTCAGACGCATGATCCAGTCGCACGACCCACTCTGTCGCACGGCTCAATCGCATGGATGACCCAGTCGCCCAATCTGCAGAATCGCGACTGTGGTCGGGAGGAGCAGCCCCCGAGCCGCTCTAAACACGGGTTTTACACCACAAGGACCTCCAGAAACACTCAACAAACATACACAAGCATAAATCACAAGCAAAGAGACCTCACACGCACCCATACGACCTTGTGTGTTCGGGTTGAACCCGAACACCCGAAACCCTAGTTTGGACAGCCGTGAAAAGGCTCTAAAATGGACAACCAAAGACAACTACCTGCTAAGAAGGGGTAGTCTATGCTGTAGACGATGTCAAGACGAAGAAAACGAGACCTCTCGGGTCGGATTTGGTGCTAAAATGGAGTTTTAGTGTGTGAAGAGGAGATGAAGATGAAGAAGATGGATGAAATGGGGGTTTAGGGCTGGAAATGGGGTATTTATACCCAGCCCAAATTTCCAAAATTACAAGTTTAGTCCCTGCACTTAACCCCCGAGTTTTCCCAAATTTTGTTCGGTTGAAAAACGACTTCGTTAGGTGTTTTATATTAATTATAAAAGTATATTTAATGTTATTATGACTTAAGAAATGGTTATATTAAAACATTTATTATATTTATAAAATGATATATTTAACGTTTTCAAAAAAAAATGGAAGTTTTATAGGTCTTTTTAAGGTTCACACACGGTTTTTTTAATCGAATGCACACACAACGATAATATTGCACACATGATATCCACATAATGAGTCAAATAATGATGAGGAATGACCAAATAATAAATAGATGACAGACAATCACGTCAATTGACGGACCTTAAAGTGACGGATGTCACACATACGCACAAACAGGGCTCATGCGTCTAAAGTTTCACTTAATATAAATTGAACACTTACACTTGTTTCTCATTCACACTCAAAATTTTCCAAAGACAAATCCCTGAACTGTCGACTATTAGTCATCATCAAACTCTCAGATTCTGATTGCAACAAATCTTGTTGATTGTAGATATTATTTGGATCTATAAACGTAAGTTTGTGATTCAAATCAGTAAATTTTTAATAAATCATGATGATAGGTATAGGCGTTTGACTGCTATTTGGGCGTTTGAACAACATATCCTTCAAAGTTTAACTAATCAAAATCTTAATCATATCTAAAAATTGACTCTGGATTGTTGATAAGTATCTGATTGCGAGTAATTTGATATAAAGTTCATCAACTGAAAGTGTAAATGACATTGATAATAGTTCGATCAGTTTGTTCATCGATGGAAGAAGAAGATGATGAACAGACGGATTTAAAAATTTTGAATAAAAATAAAAATAAAAATAAAAATAAATTTTTTTTAACAAAAAGTAAATAAATCAGAATTCAAATATGTGATAATAAATTCAAAATGAATAAATTTTAATGTTTCACAAATTAAAATCATAATTCAAAAGTCAAAATCATAAGTCAAAATTGAATTTAAAGTTATAAGTCAAAATTGCCAATTCATATGTAAAAATGAAACTCATTAATCAAAATCTCAATGTTCTCATATTATTTTCTCTATGTTTTTCAGATGGCAGAATTGAAGTTTGAGTCAAAATATAATGTTGCTGCATACTTAGATGATGAAAAGAGAGAAGCCATTGGTTATGAAGAGATTATTCGTTTTCTGCTTAGATCAAAATATGTCTATGCTATGTGTGCAAGACCAATGATTAATGGAAGATTGATCAAAAGAATTTGGAGAACTGCAAAAGTAGATAGAAATGAAGAAGGGAATAAAGTTCTAAGAGCCTTTATTACATCAGATAGAATGCTTGAAGTTTCTGAGCAAGCAATCAGAATAGCTCTAAAACTTGGTGAAAATGACCCAAAAGACTTATCAGAGTATACCTTCAATGAATGTAGAGATGTATTTCTACAAATGGGTCATCCTGATCACTTCCCTAAGAAGCAATTCTTCAAAGCACGAGTATATAAACACTGGAAATTGTTGTGTTATATATTTCAACATTGCATGTCAAAACGAAGTGCTGGTTCGGATTCATTCCCAGTAGACATTGCATCTCCTATTATTGCTTTAGCCACAAACAGAAGATTCAACATGGCTAAGTGGATAATGAATGGATTCATATTTAATCTTGAAAGAGGAAAGAGAAATAAATACTTGATGTATCCAAATTTCTCCAATTGCTTATTAATGAAGAGAATGCAGATCTGTATGTTGAAGGAGTTACAGGAGATAAGCTGCAATTAGAGCATATGTCGCAAGCTTTGTATAAAAGACTGGCTATGATTACTGGTGCTCAAAACATTCCAGTATTTGATTATATCAGGAATGTATTTATGGATGAAGTAGATATCACTCAACAACATTATCATTTATGTGAAGATGAACCAATAGATCCAAATGATCTTATTGAGGATGTTGTAGATGACATGAGTGATGATGATGATGAAGAAAATGAGGATGAAGCTATTGAAAGCTCATCAGATGATGATAACAATGAAGATGATGATAATAATGATGATGATAATGGTAATGATGGTGCAACTGAAACACATCAAGAAGAAACTGATGAAAGAACTGAGGATGATAATGTACATGAACCTCAAAACTTAGCTGAAGAAATCAATGATGATGATATTCATGCTGATGCTGTACATGAAAGAGATTCACAAAATCAAACCTTTGATTTTGATTTCATGACTGATATGTTATATGACCCAGTATTTGAAGCTGATGTGAATGAAGAAGTAGAAGAAATTCCTGTTAGTACTACACACAATGTGTCAATACAAACAGAGGAGATAGTAGATATTGATGATATGGAGAGACTGAAAGAAGAAAACTTGATTAAAGAGAAAGAAAATGAAGAGTTGAAAGTTTAAAATGAAAGGTTAAAAGAGATGAATATATCTCTTGAAAAGGATATTCAAAGGCTTAAGGATGAAAATTTGAAGTTGAATGAAGAAAATTCATTGAAAGATGAAAAGATTGTGAGTTGTGCCAAAGATAAAGAAGATGTCATCAAAAACTTTGAAGTAATGATAAAGGATTATGACATTCTTGAAGAGAAATTCAAGAAATTAGCAGAAGAAAATGAAAAACTAAAAGATGAATTACTAAAGGAAAAAGAAGCTCAAAAGCCTATCTCACCAGATCAAGTGATAAGTGCTGAGATGAGTGTTGAAGAAAATCTTGAGCTGCTCAAAGGCAAAAGAAAAATTGATGATGTAGCAGATACAAATCTAACTGAATCATCTTCCAAAGTGCAAAGAACAGAAGAAAATGTTGAAGAATAAAAGGTTCAAGAACAGATTGAAGCATTAGAAGATATTGAAGAAGTCTATAATGATGATTGGTATGATGAAGTTTTGGATGAAGAAGATATTGATGAAGCTCAATTTGTATCACATATCTCTTCACAAGAATAAACTCAAGAACAAGACGAAATTCCACAAGATTTTAAAGACAGATATAACTATCTTGTGAAGATGAAATACAATCGAGTATTTTTGGATGGACTGACTGTTTCTCAAATAAATGATGAATATGAGAAATGCATTTCTGCAGAGTCAATTGCACCTGTTGATCCAAATGAGATTGTAATTGAGCATGGTGAATGCAATAGAGCAAAAGAAAGTATTAATGTAGAAGAACTATCAAGCTCTGAGCTGCACCATCCTGATCCAGATGATATGAGTATTCCAGCTTTAAGATCATGGTTGCAAGCTAGGAATTACCCGTGGAGAAAACTGAAAAGATTACAATCTCTAGCCTTGAGGAATCTTGTCAGAAGTTTTCAATAAACATAGAAACAATTGAAGTAGATGATTATACTTGATACAGATAATCCTTAATATCTTGAAATTACAAAAAGAACAAGAATGTTAAAGCCACAAGAGATCAAACAAATGGCAATAAAGACAGCTGCACATGATAACAAAAAAGAATTGATTGAAATGTTTGCTGATCCTGAAAGGCAAGCATACAAAGCCTCTTCTGAACAAAGGCAAATTTTTGATAGTTCAAGATCAACTGGAGACTTGGTAAGAAATGTACTACAAAGAGGACAATCAGTTGCTGAATTGTTAAATGCTATGATTGCTCCTGATTTTACAAACCAAGTAAATATTATAGCATGGAAGTATGATGAAGTATTTGATGCATTTTTGATAAAAAGAGTAAATGCAGTGTGTGATGTATATCATTTTTACTCTAGCATCATAAAACTTCCAGTGCAAGATTTGAAAGAGCTAAACCGATTACCTCTGATCAATCCATATGATTCAAAACATGGCAAGATGATGGTAGAATTATTAAGAAGAGGATTGGATAGATCAAGTAGTTTTCTTAAAACAATAAGTGATCAAGAGGATAAAGAGTACTTTCTTACTTTAAAGAATAATAAAAAGCTCAAAGGATTACAGTCTGAAGAAGAACATTCAATGATAGAATTTTGTGACAATTATTTTGAAAAAGTCACAACTCCCGGTCTAAAAGTGATTGATGGTAATCAAAATTCAAAGCCAATTCTCATATGGTTTTATAACACTGAGACATTTGAACTTAAATTGGTCTGAAATCTCGAACAATGGGATGAGGACATGATTACATTATTTGGAGTTTTTGAACTGAAGCTATTACATCCAAGGTATATATCATTTTTGTCGGTACAAAAGTTTGAAAAGGTATCTCCAGAGATAGCAGAACAAGACAAGAAGTATTTTATTTCTATCATCACTGTGATGAACGCTGCAATGGAAAGAATATCATTGAGGAAAGCTCTTGCTTATGCTAACATTATTAAGAAAGATATAAAAGACATTGAATAATGAGAATTTCAAGGAAAGGAGTATTAGAAGTATACTCAAAGGAAAGTCAAAATCCTATTGAGTT
The DNA here is from genome assembly GCA_025215565.1 of Flaveria ramosissima. Taxonomy (NCBI): domain Eukaryota; kingdom Viridiplantae; phylum Streptophyta; class Magnoliopsida; order Asterales; family Asteraceae; genus Flaveria; species Flaveria ramosissima. The sequence continues at coordinate 45,900,575 of CM046043.1, forward strand.
ATATGCTAATATTGATATCTCATGTCTTTCAAAAGATACATTGGAAATATTGAACAAGATGGACATTAAGACAAATGAAGCAAAACCAGAACAAGGCATTCTTGCTAGCAAATTCAAGTCTGCTATTTCAAATACTTTGAAAGAACTTGAGATGTACAAACAGAAGCCAATGTTCAAGATCAAGGAAGAACGAGAAGATTTCTTTGAGTGATGAAGATAAGAGTTGAAGATAAAAGCTGAAGATGGAAGATGAAGAAAAGAAAAAGAAGACAAGTTTGAAGATTTTGAAGACTGAAGACCATGTAAATCTTAGGGGGAGTATTGTTAGTGCTCTAGAAAGATTAACATGTTGTCTTTAGATGTCTTTTAATACTTTGTAATAGTATAGGGACTAGTTTTGTAATTTGTTAGTTCCTTTTTGTTTTATTATAAATAGCTTAGACTTACAGGTAGTAGGTAACTAGTTGAATACGAAACTGCTTACATACTTTGTAATTTGTCTTTGCTTGATATTAATGAAACCGTGAATTTTGTTGATATCTTGCTTGATTTGATTACTTTGTTTGTATTTCATTGAATTGTGTTCATACATCATCACAGATTGGTACATTTGATCCTATCAGGTGCTAGTATAATACTCCAACAGTAGGTATTGTTATAAGGAAACTCAACCAATAGTAGGTGAATGTCCTAACTACCACTAAAGTCGATGATATAAGACCTTAACATATCCTACGATGTCTTAATAGTTCCCTCACTATTTGCTAGAATAGTGGCATGAAACGACTGTCATGATTGAAGACAACCAACGTAGGTACTCCATTTCTATCCATAATTTAACTAAGATAAATTATTGCAAACATTTCAATTTTGTAGCCCTCGCGAATAGTCAGGAAGTGGGTAGATTTGGTCATTTTATCCTAAATGACCCAAATAAATTTGTATTCACATTAATGTTTTTATTCACTTTCGTTCCACAATCTCAGGCTGTTACAATAGGCCAGGTAGCCTTTGATGCTTAAACCTTCAAACAAGTCAAACACTCACACACGTAGTCTGTTATGTTCCGTTATATTTCAAACCACCAATATAAGTCCTTAAGATCTAGGTACCTCTTGTTAGCGCAAGGATGAATAATATACTTAAGCTTGTATGCTTCGTCCGACACCAATGGCGGCATATTCACCATAAATGGAATCCAAATTTGATTAGTAATGTACAATCCTCCATAGTCCTTTTGTACATATTGTTTGTCCAGACCTCTCAAAACCTCATTCTGTATGTCCGGTCCCCTAATTGACTCGACTTGAGTACCAACAATATGGGTTTTAATACCTAATTGAATAGTCATTCTCAATGTCCTGACACACACAGGTTTGACTATTTTATTACGACCCAAAATATCGAAACCCACATTTTCCTTTCCCGAGTGACATCTTATTTCATGGTCGTAGACACTCAACAACTCAATTCAATGTTTTTGCCTCATTTTCAGTTATCTATGATAGAAAATGTGTTGAAAATCTTGTGGTCAGTATAGATGACACACTTGAAGAACTTAGCGTATAGTTTATATTTTTCCAATAATTCTAGGGTTGTCCCCACATGTTTCTCATGATCCTCCCTATCCTCCAATAAATTAGAATATCCTTAATGAACACTATGATAAATTTATTCGGATATGGCTTATACATCCGATTCATCAGATATGTAAACACCGCAGGTGCCTTTGCTAGCCAAAAATGTATAACTATGAACTCGTAATCTCTCTATAACGAGTTCTAAATGCTTTCTTTGGTATGTCATCCTCATAAATGGGGTTAAGTCCAACTTAGTTACAAAAGTCAAAGTCACTATGGAGGGGTCCTGTTGGGCATCATTAACATCAATCATGATTGCCTTTCTATGAACAGGGTTGCAATATTATCTTGCCCTGGGTTTGCACATATCGCAGACCAGATTTTGTGTTGTTTCTCCTATAATTTTGATTAACCATTTGACCTTGAGCCTAATTTAACCTTACATATGCATTTCAATGATGCTCCTGGCTTCCATAGTTATAATGTCAACGTCGGACTCTTCCTGATTTGACTGCATTAATCGACACAGCTGGGTTCATTAGCACTTTAAAACCTTTGGCTAAGCGCTCTAATTGATAGAAATTGAAACACACGGGATGTGGAGTCATAGTTGGATGTTGAAGATTACACTTATTACACTCCGGACAAGTGCCAACATAGTCCTTCATTGCCAGCACGGCAGCCACATATCTTTTCACGACCTTGTCCTTCTTTTCCACTTTAACTCCAGCTAGCTTACCCAATTCCCAACATCCTTCTATGTCTCACTAGTTTTCTCCAACCACCAATATGAACCATCTCGTCTGTCAAACTACCTGTCTTTAGTATTGCACTCTAAATGGTTGGGGGTGCAGCAGCGACCATCATTCCACGACTGTGGAACCAGCCCCTGATGTGCTCTCAGCCCTTATCTGATTTATGTGTCATAATTGTGGCACCATCTTTGCTAGCTTATGGAATTGGTAGGTGCAGGATCGGTGTTGGTCTCTTAAGACAAAGTTTATCTCTCAAACTCACTTAAACACACTCGAATGATGAATCAGAATCTCTTAACAAAGTTGATAATAATATATACTAAGTTAATGAACATAAGAATGGTTTTCAAGATACTTGCCACTAGAAAAATACTACATTGCTAGAAGTAAGGTATTTAAGATAAATTACTATCCTAGATTAGGTAGTCATGACATGTCCATGAGTTACCATTTTTCACCAACCAAAGTTGGTAATTGTACTAACTGATAAAAGATGAAAAGTGGATTAAAGTATGATCAACTACATGGGCGTGAAAAAGCACCATGCAGTATATAAGAGTTGGCAGCATGTGTCAGTCAGATCATACTTTTGTGTTTAGCTTCGCAAGAAGAATTACTTAGTCTCGGAAGACTAAGTTCTTCTTCTAAAGTTTTTTTATTTTTGAGCTTCGGAAAATCATTAACTTAGATTCAGAAGAGCAGCTTTGTCTTTGGAAGACTTCTTCAGTTGTACTCAAAATCTTCTAAGTGTAGTTTTGGTTGCACCGGCCTCATATGATCCAACAGTAGGTATGGGCGTCAGGACCACATCCTACCATTGCATGATTCCAAGACACAATATCTAACTTTTTCATCTAGTCCACAAGGTAGTACTCCTCGGTTACCAATTCTTTAACATCATCCAAAGTCATATCCATTACAATCTCCATACCTCGAACTAGTGAATGGGCATTCTACTACATTAGTTCTTCGCCCCATTGATGAACAAACAACACAGTCTACCTTATAATTCTCAGCATAGTTCTCGATGTCTACATCCGTTCCAATTTTCTCAATGCGACGAGTCAGGGTTGTTGCTCCCACTTTCCCATCGTACTACTTTGGCTTACACGTTATGAACTTCGTGTACGTATAACCAATCCTACCTCCGGTACTACTACCTTCCCCGTTATTAGTCCCCCCATGTCCAACTCCAAACTGCTAGGATCATCACATAGCCCAGTTCAAGCACACCCGTAGTATACTGAAGATGTCTATATATATGGTTCCCCGCAACGTTCCCACCACACCAACGATATACCAAGAACGACGCTTAAAATGGTTACATGACATCCGTTTATTCCATCAAACGTAGCGTTAGGACGTTCAAATAGCCATTGCCCCAAGTCTTAAGATCAGTCTGAACAAAGCAACATAGGTACAGGGAGTCTCACCTCTCCACTTCAACTCTTCAAAGACCAAGTTTATTTGAACATGTAGTCAATTTCCATGATCACAAAAAAAGCAGGAGTAACTACTCTGGTGTACTGAGCTAAAATGTCAAAGTATGATTCCCACGAATCCAACCATAAACGAATCAACATTATGGTCACTAACTAAAGGTTATCAGCACAATTTTACGATCAATCCAAGTCTAATTAACCGGATTATATTCACTCAAGGGCACGCACAATCTCAACTAGCATACCGACAACATAGATGGGGGCGTCAACCCGTTAGTTATAACAATACCTCTCTATGACAATCAAGCACAAGCACAATTACAATTACACACTCATGAATGAACATCTAGACTCAACCCATGATCCTAATGTTCCAAAATAATCTTTAATACATGACATAGTCCTAAATAATGAGCAAACCTTTTCCCCAATAATACAAGTTAAAAGGGGCCGTGAAACTCACTTCGAAATAGCACGGTCCAAATCCCACAATACGCAAAGCAAGCACTAAAAGTACAAATCACAAAAGGATTAATAAAGAACAATATGACCAATATGGGTGTTATCCCTGTAGCCCAGTCGTTTATGCCCATCAAGGTTTTAATTTTATGAAAATATGATTTACTAATAGAACAGGTCCAATGTCGGATTTAAACTTTAAATCTCGTCATATTAAGGTTTTAGTTGTAAGTTTATATTAATTTATTAAAGCCCTTCAATGAACATCTATTAGTCCATATTCAATGAATTTTAGACATTATCAACTTATTATTCTAAAAATTCATTTAACCGCTTTTAAATACAAGTCTTTTCTTTATTTGATTATTTAGTTTCAAATCCATAGTTTTAAGTTCATCAAAATATTTCAGCATGTAGAGCCGATTGCGCACCCGTTTTGCGTAAACTATTTGGATATTGAAACGATATATAAACATTTTGTGATAAATATCATTTGAAAGATAAGAAAATTAAACTACAGAGAAATAATCATCTGCATTGGATAAAATATAAGAAAGATATGACTCGGCGAATTTAGACCTTCAGTTTTGCTTGCCACGTTTGGACAACCAAACGATGTCGAAACGACACGAGACAACTTGTATTAGTTAGAGGACTCATTGAACTTGTTTCTAGATGGAGAATTAGACCCATTTGATGTTAATATGACCGAGTTATGACCTGCACAAAACGTGCTATTTTTCTGGCAGCAACCTGTACAAAATTTCAACTTTGACTTTTGAATCCCATGACCACAATTTTGACCAACATTGACCCGAGACCTAGACCACTGATCATTCCTTGTAACATTTTACCAAACCACTATATTAGACCTTTATATTATCAAATGTTTCCAGTTTGAGTAGTTAAGATTTTAATCTTCTAGTTCGTGTTTTTAGTCGATTAATACATAGATCCGATTCCTAATGCATCTATCAATTTAAAGAATTAGAATTAACATTTTTAATCAGAGATTTTGTAGATGTTTATTAAGACTAGATCTCACAAGTTTACAACCCAAAACATTAAATCGAAGAACATCTGTACATCAAAAACTAGGTTTTACCAATTTCGCAGAATCAACACCCGGAACGCCTATTTCTTCATGATCCAACCCAAACCCAAGAAGACAAGATTATTAAATTATGATTTTGATGTTAGATAATGAAAATCATCAATACATGATTAAACAAGAACTAAATATCAAAACAAGTGATTTTCTTACCGGAAAACAAAAAGAAGAACAATGCTTGAACAAAAACAAATCTTGAATGATCCAACACAACAAAAATCAATGGAATGATGCTTGATGATGATGACTTTCTAAGATAATGAAGAAGATAAGAAGAAACATTATGGAGGCGAGGGTTTTCTCTAGAGAGAAAACTTGAATAGAAAGTTTTGAATAATTAAAGAATGAAAAACAAGGGGAATCCCCCTTTTTATTAAAAATTTGGCCAAGGGGGTTGGGCCTCCTGGGCCCTTTGCCTATCTCGTCTAATTCCATCTTGTCCCGATACGCGTGCCGTCCAATTTTTGCGTATTAATACTCGTCTCGTGAATACAATTCCAACAGACTATTATAAGCTATATGAAACTATTGTATTCATATTAAAAACTAAATTCAGTTTATTTAGTAGGCTTTAGGTAATGGGATGTCTGATTATTGTTGTTCTTAACGTATAATCTATATATTTTTACATTTTTAAGTTTTTCGCCTAATTTGAAGCACACAACCATCGTGCTAAGTCCAAATCGATGAACATACACTGTCACCATGCCTAAGGCGTCCTAGAACATATTAAGCCCATAATATATAGTTCTAGAACTTAGCGTATCTACACGCATCTAATTCTCAGACGAAGACAACATTAAGTTAGCTTTCAAGTCAAAGAGTCAAAGTCATAAAATCAAGTCAATAGCTAATGCACCTTTTTTGGTGACAAATGTCACACGTGATTTGGGGAACGGGACTTAGACCAAACCTCCCGTGTTTACTCCATATGATTATGATACTTGGAAAATCCGAATGGAAGGTTTCATAATGAACGACCTAAGATTGTGGCTCTCTATTCTGAATGGACCATATGTCCCCATGGTCCAAGGCGTTGGTTAAGGTGGGGCAATGATTCCCAAAGATCCTACAAAGTAATCACATGAAGATCATAAGAAAATGGATGTGGATTCAAAGTCTCTATGGTTGATCAAATGAGTATACACAACAGCGTCATGTATAGCTTCAAGAAATTCACAATTGCTCAAAAGTTGTGGGAAGCCTTAAAGGCCAGATTTGAAGGTACGGAAGATATGAAGGTAAACAAAAGAGATGTCTTGTAACAGAAGTTTGAAAACTTTGGTTTCATAAGGGGTGAAACCATGACTGCTACATATCTTATATATGAAGAACTTCTAGACTCTCTTAATGAAGCTAGAGTGCAGATGGAGAATAATGATGTTCTCACAAAGTTTTTAAGATCCTTACCAAAGACATGGATAGATTATACGGTGTCCATAAAAAGAACTGAGAATCTGAAGATAATGACTCTAAAGTAGTTATACGGTATCCTCGGTGCTTATCAAATGAAGATGGATGCAGATGAAGATTTATGGGAAAATCTTCAAACCCCTCAAAGTCATAAGCTCTCATGGTCCCTATTCATGAGCCAGTTCATTATCACTCCTTCTCCCAAGTCTATCAAACTCCCATGGTGACTTATCAAGCACCTAAGATCATATACCCTGAATCTCCAACTGCTGAATCACAATCATCACCATCATTCAGTAGATGGAATCAACTACCCTTAACATCCTTTTCACAATCATATCCTATAAACTTTGCCTTTATCGATGACCAAGCCAACTTTTTTCAACTCTCTGAAAAAGATCTAGAGTGCATTCATCCAGATGACCTTGAAGAAATGGATATCAACGACTTGATAGCAATGATATCCTTTAGGGCCAAGTAGTTTCAATAGAGGACTGGAAGAAAGTTCGTAAAGTAGAGAAGATCAAGATTTGGGTTTGGCAAAAGCTAGGTTAAGTGTTTCAACCGCAACCAGCTAGGACACTTTGCCAAGGAATGTAAAGCACCCAAGTCTAACCCATCTCCCTAAGCTCATCAAGCCATCAACAACAGTCAACTCATCAAGGCCCTTCCTCCTCATTTAGCCAAAGAATACATCAACAATAGCCTCAGGAGAAGAGGTGATTAACTGGAGCTTCCAAGTAGAAGATGCCACTTCCATCAATAATTCGTTGATGCTGGAAGTTCAAACCTCTCACCTCAAGTAAATTCTGAACCTTGCTATACTTCTGAATGCATAGCTAATGTTAACTTGTACAGAAGTCATAATTTCGATCTCATGAAAGATGTTGAATCAGTTAATCTTCTTAAAACTGATTTTAAGAAAACTGATAAAGCTTAAAAAGATAAAATTATGGAGCTGGAAAAAATTGTTTCATAACTAAAACATGAATAGACTAACTTAGATCAGTAATCACATGTGCCCCTTTGTCTTGGAACTGGGGACTTCCTGCCTCAGGAGCAAGTCCTTCATTGGCAGTTGCCTCTAGGGAGGTCTTAGAGATGATACCTGCTTCATCATGTTGATGTGTTGAAACAGGGGAAGAGGTAGCCTCACCAGATGTTCTAGTCTCCACATCTACACTAGGAGATTGAACTTTATAATCCCTATGCTGTTGGTTGTCAACTACATTATGATCCTCTCCCTCAGCTGTTGAGGTTTTCCCAGTGTTAATAGGTTTCTGGGGAGGGGTAGAGAAATGTAGTTGAGTCAGCACTTGTGCAATGACTGCAGTTGGGCTTGTAGGGGTGGTATCAGTGGGAGATGGAGGTGAAAAGGATTGCACCCGGGGAGAATGGTGCTCTTCAATGGCAATCTTCTCAAGTGAGAGAGATTCCAGTAATATGGCTTCCCCAATATTGGTTGCATCAGGATCCTGTTGAGAGGATACCTGAGCGGTTTCAGCTGGTGGAGTCATTGAAACTACAATGGGATTAAGGCTTGTAGTTTCATCCTGCGTTTGTGCTGCAGGGGCATCATCAGGGGACTTAACTCCCTGAGTAGCCTTTTTGGTTTTCTTGTGTTTTGGTTTGGAGGGGACTTTAGATCTAGAGGTGGAGGCTGTGGGTTCCCTCTGCTTTGGTTTTAGCAGTTTGGCAGCCTCTTTGAGTTGTGGATTGGAGTTGTGCTTGGAGTATACCTCTGGCAAAACTACCAGAGCAGGGACTCCAAGGCCAACAAGGCCATCAGATTTTAATTGATTTAGAATTATGGCCATAAGGAACCTTGGATATAAGATCCATCTATTTGCCACAGGTTTCATTGCCAAATCTTTTAATTCCAAAAAGATAATTTCAGAAAAATTTAGGCTTTGATGTTCAAGGATAGAAAACAATACCTGTTGCCACCTGGATGACATTTGATCCCATGAGGATGTTTTGGGGGCAAGACAGACATTGATCATATGGAAAATAAGTCGCTTAGCATCATGGAAGTGCTTCTTCAGTATAGTAGTAGCACTTAGGTCACCCTCAAAACCATGATTAGCAAAGGATAGATCAATGGTGCCTTTGGGGTATTTGGTGACAAAGGTGGCATCATTCAGGTCTATGGTTTGACGAATGATCTCAGAAGTGATGACCACCTGTTTCTGGTTGACAAATGGCTGGAGAGTGATGGTGTCATCATTCGCAGCAGTATGAACAGTGACGTTTGTCCAGAATTGGCAAAGGGTATCGGGATAGATGGTAGGATTCAAGAGAAAGGCTGTGCGATATTGGGAATCAACCATCAAATCAATAGCAGCATCAAATTTGTTCCAAAAGGGTGATTTGGTAAGGTAAGCGACACAGTTGTGTCGAGGTTTGATTTGCATGGTCGCCATTAATGGAAGATGAACGTTTGGAGAGTGGGTTATGAAAAGTTTGAAGTTAGTGTTAGGTATATATAGGGTATGAAACGGCTGAAAGAAAACAACTGAAAGTTTTGGTATGAGTCATCAGGTGTTAGAAAACAACTGAAGACATGGTTTTAACTTTCAGATGTTGTAAACAACTGAAGACTTGGTGTTGGTCATCAGTAGTTGTAAACTACTGAAGACTTGGTTTTGGCTTCAGTTGTTTTGAAATGAAACAATAGTTGTCGTCAATTCACAAAGTTCAGCTGTTTCAATGACCTTAACACTTACTCATCAAATCATCTGATTTTCAGATGTTTCATTGGTCATTAGTACTTATTTATTATAAAAGACATCGGTAGTTTGAACTACATCAGTACTTTCCAACAAATGTAGTACTTTAGTACTTTTAAGTAATTTAATCTTCAGTAGTTATAAAAACTACTGAAGATAAAATGACTTATCAGCACTTATTTTTGACAAAAGTATACTAATGCTCATCAGTATTTATTGACTAAGAGCATCAGTAGTTGTCAAATTATTCTAGTTGCAGCATACCAAGCCTGAGTACAAGATTATGAAAAGTTGCACTATCCAAAGGCTTAGTAAATATATCTGCAAGCTCATCAGCACTAGGCACAAACTTTGGATCAATCAGACCTTTTTCATAACAATCCCTGATAAAATGATGTCTGATCTCAATATGTTTGGTCCTAAAATGCTGGACAGGATTCTTAACAATACAAAGAGCTGAAGCACTATCCATCAGTAAAGGAGTCTTAGTCTCTGTAATGTCATAATCCAATAATTGATTTTGAAGCCAGAGTACCTGAGATGTACAACTTGCAGCAGCAATGTACTCTGCTTCAGCTGTGGATGTAGCAACTGAAGTTTGTTTCTTACTCTGCCAAGAAACTAAACAATTGCCTAGAAATTGGCATCCACCAGAAGTTGATTTTCTGGTTAATTTACACCCTGCATAGTCACTATCAGAGAAAGCAACTAATTTGCAAGAGTGCCCAGTGGAATACCAAAGTCCTAGAGATTGAGTTCCTTGCAAATATCTAAAGATCCTCTTGACTGCAATCATATGGGAATCCTTAGGAGCAGCCTGAAATCTAGCACAGACACAAGTTGCAAACATAATATCTGGTCTAGAAGCTGTAAGGTACATCAAGGAACCAATCATACATCTGTAAAGAGTTTCATCAACTGCTTTACCTTTTTGATCTGCATCCAGTTGTGTGTTGCTGCACATGGGAGTAGAACAGGGTTTACAGTTTTGTAAATCAAACTTGGTTAACAAATCTTTTGTGTATTTTGACTGATAAATGAAAGTTCCATCAGCCATTTGTTTGATTTGCAAACCCAGAAAGAACTGTAATTCTCCCATGGCACTCATTTCAAACTTTTGTTGCATCAATTTAGTAAATGCATCACACAACTATGGATCAGAGGATGCAAAAATAATGTCATCAACATAAATTTGAACAAGGAGCTTATGCATGCCTACTTTCTTAATGAACAAAGTTTTATCTATGGAGCCTCTAGTGAAATTATTTTGAAGAAGAAAGTTAGATAGTGTTTCATACCAGGCTCTGGGTGCTTGTTTCAACCCATAAAGAGCCTTATCAAGCTTATACACCCAATCAGGATGTTTACGATCTTCAAAACCTAGTGGTTGACACACATAAACCTCTTCTTTTATTTTACCATATAAAAATGCACTTTTGACATCCATTTGAAAAACTTTAAGGTTATGAAAAGCAGCATAATCTAAAAACAATCTAATTGCCTCCAGTCTGCCTACAGGGGCAAAGGTTTCATCATAATCAATACCTTCTTCTTGTGAAAACCCCTGTACAACCAGTCTGGCCTTGTTCTTGACAATTTGGCCTTTTTCATCAGTTTTATTCCTAAACACCCATTTAGTGCCTATTGCACACTTACCTTGGGGTAGAGGAACCAGTTCCCACACTTGCTGTTTTTGAAATTGAAGAAGCTCAAGCTGCATGGCTTCAACCCATCCATTGTCCCTTAATGCCACATGATAATTCTTTGGCTCTTGCTGACTGATGAAGAGAGCATAAAGACAGAAATTGGACAATTGACTTCTTGTTGAAACACCAGCATTAATGTCACCAATGATCTGGGACATGGGATGATTCTTCAATTCTTGATACTCAATAATATCTGTGCAAGTGTTTGTAGGAGATTCAGCAGCAACAGATGTTGATACAGACTCTTGAAACCTAGACTGAGATGGCAGTTCAAATGAAGTAGAGGATTCAGAGATTTCATTAGCATTTGTTGTGGATGGAGCTGCTGAGGCTACAGGAACATCAAGTGTAGTAGAAAAAGGTAGATGATCACTACAACTTGCATTTGTATCATCAGATGGAGAGGATGGAACTTCAGAAACAACAACAGGTGGAGACTGATATGGAACATATTGCAGTATGTCCAAGTCAAACAACTCAACAGGGTTTTAAGGAATCTTGTCTTTTGGAGATTCATTAAACTTGACATGCAAAGTTTCTTCAACAATCTTTGTTCTGCAATTGAAAACTCTATATGCCTTGCAAGTAGATAAATACCCAATAAAATACCCTGCATCCACCTTGGATTCAAACTTCTGAAGTAGATTCTTTGTGTTAAGAATATAACAGGGACACCCAAATGCTCTAAAGAATGAAATCAGAGGGGCCAGATGATGTAATAGCTCATAAGGAGTCTTCATCAACCTCTGATTTACTAACACCCTATTCTGAACATAGCAGGCTGTGTTGACAGCTTCAGCCAAAAGGTTAGTGGCAAACCAGAGTCAGCCAACATTGTCCTTGCGGCTTCAATAAGGGTCCTGTTCTTTCTCTCCATCACTCCATTTTGCTCAGGAGTTCTTTGAATACTATATTGTCTTTTGATTCCTTTAGACAAATAGAATTCATCAAGAGTGTGATTCCTAAACTCTGTCCCATTATCACTTCTCACACATTTGACTGGAAGTGAATGCTGCTTTTCCACATGGAACACAAAATAAATGATACTTTGAGCAGCCTCATCCTTGGAATGCAAGAAGAAAGTCCATACATATCTGGAATAATCATCCACAATTACCAGACAGTACTTTTTCTTTGCCATACTCATTACTCTCACTGGACCAAAGAGATCCATATGCAGTAATTGCAAGCAGGCAGTGGACTTAGGTTCTTCTATAGGAGGGAATGAAGCTTTGTGTTGCTTTCCTTTTAAGCAAGCTGGACAGTTATCATCACACTTGAACTCCTTCAATGGCAAACCTCTCACTAAACCATGATGAATGAGCTGATTTATGTTCTTAAGATTCACATGACCAAGCCTTCTATGCCATAGTTCAGATTCTTGAAGAGAGGCTTTGGAGAACAGACATGGATGGCCTTTAAGATCGATTTTCTTTGATAGATCTAAGGCATATACTCTTTCAATCTTGTTGGCCTTCAGGAGAGTATATTCATCCAATATCTTGTCAATCTTGTGCAAAACTTTGGAAGACAGAATCCTACAGTTTTGACTTGTGAAAAGTGCAACATGCCCTTTATCACACATTTGACTGACACTCAAAAGATTGTACTTGAGGTTCTCCACATGGTTAACATCATCAAATCTTATCTCCCCATTTGAGACAAAACCTTTCCCAATGATGTAACCCTTGGCATCATTTCCAAAAGAAACAAATCCCTTCTTCCCTTGAGAATAATCATGAAGAAGAGAGCTGCTTCCTATCATATGCATGGATCCTCCACTATCTACATACCAGATGCTTCTTTGGCATGCTGAAGAACCCTGCATTTTTCACAGACATTAGTTAGCCTTTGAGACCCAAACCTTTTTTGTTTTGGGTCTGTTTTCATCAACAGATGTTAAACTAACAGATTGTGCATGATTAACAGCCTTTGAAGATGTAGATGGTGCTGAAAAGGATTCCTTGGATTTTGGCTTAGGTGTCCTTTTCAGTGGTTTAATCACAGAAACATCTAATTGGTTAACTCTCCCCAATAGATGTTGAACCATCATCACAAGTTGTGTCTGATTGGTTGTTAGAGTTTTCAACTCAGTTGACACATCAGTACATGTTGATGATTTGTTCTTGTGATTCACTACATTCTTCTTTTGAAAAGACACAGACTTAGTCTGAGTTTTTAATATTCCCTGAGGAATATTTGCAGCTGTTGTTTGACAAACCCCTTCCTTCTTTGTGACTTTTTGTAAAAGTTTCGGTTTATCAGAATGAGATGATTGTGGTACAAACTTGGTTTGAAATTCATCTTTCATTTTATGCATTTGCTTCTTAATGATTTTCTCTTTGTTGAATTTTAAAACCCTTGTTATACCAGCATTTATCAGTAAGATGATTAAACAAACCACCAATTTCACATGGCTTTCTTTTCATCTTTTCTTGATCAACTGCTGAAGATGATGAAACTACTGAAGATTTGTTCTTCAGTACTTTCTTCCTTTCAATACTTTTGGGAAGTACTGAAGGATTTTCAACAACTGAAGATTTGTTCTTCAGAAGTTTTCTATCAGTACTTTTGAGATGCCTGATAGATTTTTCAGCAGTTGTCAAGGAATGCTTGTTTTCCTCTGATTTGAAATGCTCTTCAGGTGTTGTGTTTTGCCCATCAGTACTTTGAGTACCTTGTGGAACAACACCTGAATTACTCAGTCTCTTCTTGATCAAGTGTTTCGAAGCAGTGGGACCATCAGTAATTTGATTAGCTGAGGTACTCACACTATCTTCATCCTCAGATTTTGAATTATCATTTGAGGATGAAACACATGTTGATGTGATTTGGGAATGACAATCATCCTCAGATTTTACTTCTAACTTGGGAGTAAAATCTGTAGGAGGTATGGTATGATTATACCCAATCCCAAACTTCACATTAGAAGCTGTTTGCTTACTGAGAAGCATTTCAAATCCCTTGCATGATGTTACCCAGCGTTCACAATCAACTTGGGTAGCTGCAAGTGTTTCTTTGAGATTCTTGTGATTTTCCAGAATTACCTTTTCCTTTGCTTTTTCATCAGTGATTTGACACTTTAGTTTATAAATCTCCTCATCCTTCTCTTTTAAAACAGACTCAAACTCAACTTTTCTTTTGGAAATTGCTTTTTCTAGGTCAAGGTTTTGATTAATTAAAGCTACATTTGCTTCCCTAATTGAAACAAAAGCAGCTATGCATGACTCAGAACATAACTTGGCCTTAGCCTCAGAAGATACATGTGGTACCTGTGATGATGAAGAATTTTCATCAGTAGATTCCAGGGCCATTAGAGCAAGATTTCCAAAAGGGTTTTCACCACCATGTTGACCAGCACCAGCAAATTGTTCAGAATAACCAGAGACATCATCTGGTAAGCTGCTCCAGTTAACAACCTCAGGGGTGAAAAAGCTCTGATGAGATTGAGATTGAGATTGTTGATTTGTTTGAGATAGTTGAGGATCAGGTAGAGCATGTGGTTGTTGAGCCATGGGTATAGGAACTTGACCAGACTGAGGCATGTAAAAAAATGGATAAGGATATGGCATTCGATTTTGAGGAACAAAGTATGCAGGAGATGATTGATGTTGTGAATGATGATTAGAACTGGTAGAATGTTGCCCTTTGGATTGTGAGCTATTGCTTGGAAAAGTCATAAAGGGTGCAGATGAGTTAGATCCAGATGATCTACACTCTCTAGCAAAATGTCCAAGTCTATGGCACTTGTGACATCTCAACTTACTCTTGTCAAAACCAACCTTGGTTTTGCCAGAGAGACCAGGGAATTTTCTACCTGTTCTTTTGTAAAACTTTTGAGATCTGATATTGATCAATGCCATTTGGCTCAGAATATCCATCTCTTCCAGATCATCATCAGCAATTCCTTTCAAATCATCCATCATAAAACACAAATTATAAACACTAAAACCTGAGTTACCCTCAACACCAACAAAAGCATGATTTCCACTCTTTGAAGAGTAATCAATATGCTCATCATATGAACTTTCAGATGAAGCATATTTAGACTCATGACCAACCAGAGCACTGTTACCTGGTACAAAGTCATCAGTGAGCTTTCCAAATGAAGATAGTTTCCTTTTCTGTTCTATCTCTCTCTCAAATGTTAAGAGTTTCCCATGAAGTTGGGTGAGAGATAGAGTATCCAGATTTGCACTGGAGCGTAGGACAATGGTATAAGTGTCCCATCTCTCAGGCAGGGATCTGAGGAATCTGTTATTCATCTGGCTGTTTGAATATTCATGTTGAACCATTTTTAGCTCAGAGATCAAACATGAAAATCGCTCAAACTATTGAGTCAATGTCTCATCCTTCCTATGAGAGAATGTCTCATATTGCTGGGCAAGGATTTCTCTGTTGTTTGCTAAGACCTCATCAGTTCCTCCAAATTGTTCCTTCAGAGCAACCCAGAGATCATAAGCAGTTTCATGATGCATAAGCTTAGAGTAGATTTCATTAGGCAGTGCCATGGCCAGAATTCCATGGGCTTTAGCATCAATCTCAAACAGCTTTAAATCCTCATCAGAATATTGTTCCTTCTTCTTTGGAACCATCTCATTGGTTTCAGGATTACTCACCATAGGCTTGTATGGTCCATGAACCACTGACTTCCAACAACCTGAACTGTTAACAGACAGGTGATGGAGCATTCGGCGTTGCCATATGTTAACGCCACAAATGTGTGCGGATGACCATAAATAGAGCAAAGCACTAAAAAAATGAAAGGCAAATGCTATCAGCTAATAACTTATGTTGTTGGTGCATTATGTGCAAAAGAAATTAAGATGCTCTAACAAGAAGATAGGTTGTGTGCCTCTCTGTTGTGCGATGACACTGACCTGAGGATAAGCATAACCTAGATATTCTAGAATTCATTGTTGTTTGCCGCCTCGGATTGGCTTCTCTTTGAAAGCTCTAAGAATAGTCTCTTCTTGTCAAAATACCCGTAGACCGCTCAAAAGCTCCTGAGGAATGTTGATTACCATATAAGTGTGGGATCCACAAATGTTGGTTGAAATAATTAAACCTTAAACTATCACCAATCTGTGTCAAAAGTCTGTGTGTGGATTTAAGAGGACAAATATACTGACAATCATTGTGGCTGCAATTCTTGAAAGTTCAAATCAATGTGGGAATCTAATAGTACCAGTATGATTTCCTAAATTTGCTAACGACTCTGGATGAAAACCAAGAATTGAGCATCAAAATGTTTTGATAAGAAGTCCCAAATGATTTGACTTGCCTGTATGATTCCAAAAGTGAATTGGTCCAGATATGGTCAAACTAAATAGAAGCTGCCTATTCCGGAACCGAATCCAGTATTTTTATCTTAGGATTTATCTCTCACAAAAAGTCAAAAAAAAAGTTTAATTTTTGTATTTTTGTTTGATTTTCTAAGTTATTTAGTCATTTCAGTTGTTTGTTTGTCGGACTACATCATGAAATTCAGTATGGGATTAACTCACCAAAAAGGGTCATGTCTGAGATGACCACATGTGCTTTCAAAGAATAAATGGGTCACATCTGAGGTGACAAATTGTTTAAAATGATCACGTCTGAGGTGATCAAAAGTGTTTCAAGTTATAAGGATCATGTCTGAGATGATCAAATGCGTATAATGTTGATTCTAAGGTTTAAAAGGGTTTAAATGTTAAATGGTCAAAATGGTAGAAAATTTCATAAGTATGACCCATTCGCACGAATGGACCATTAGTATGGACTTATCATACGAATGGGAGTCATTCGTACGAATGGACCATGAGTATGGACCATTCAACCGAATGGACCATACGAATGGCCCAGTTGGATGCTTAAGAGCGAACGAATGAGTAAGTCGCACGATTGAGCTCAAGTCGGACGACTGAAGGGGGGCGACTGAACCAATCGCACGACTGAGGCCCATTCGCCCGAATGAAAGGTGCGTATGAGCCCAGTCGTACGATTGAATTTAGGTTTAGTATAAATAGAGAGAGAGTCGGTCGCAGAGACTCACCACTCTCAAATTTACCCTAAATCGCACGACTAAAGTTACTCTGCCCAAATTTCGTTTGATCACTATAAACCCTCGATTCTCGCATACTGACCATTTACATTGACTCTACAGGTAATTTTGGTGAAGAAACCTTACCAAATCATTCAATTTTACACTAAATCTGGACAATCGGACCTGTTAGAAAAACTTT
The DNA here is from genome assembly GCA_025215565.1 of Flaveria ramosissima. NCBI lineage: Eukaryota > Viridiplantae > Streptophyta > Magnoliopsida > Asterales > Asteraceae > Flaveria > Flaveria ramosissima. Next base: position 45,917,994 of record CM046043.1, read on the forward strand.
GACATATGTGGCAAAATAACCTAACTAAACGACGTAAACAAATGAAATTAAAGATGTTAGGTGTTAAACGAATGGATTGCGAGTCTAATGAACCAGAACACGAAGTCTAAAACTTATAATTGGTGAAAAATTGAATTTGAATTGAACAGACAGAACAACATGCGAATGGACAGGTTGATGAACTTCAGTCGCACGACTGAAGGGTGCGAATAGCTTAACCGCACGACTGAACCATGCGTATGAGTTCAGTCGCACGACAGGTGTAACCGCATGAGGTTACATACGCATGTGTCCAGTCGCACACTCAGTCGTACGCATGGGGTCATTCGCACGACTGAATCCCAGTCGCACTGCTCAGTCGCACGACTGATCTCAGTCGCACAACCTCATTCGCATGACAGTAAGAATTTTCTTCAAGTCCAAGTGTTTCATGACATTCTTAGACAATGATGTTTACTTTCTTTGTGTAACAGATGGCGAGTCGATGGACTATGAGTATGAAGCACAATATTTGTGCTCATCTGGATCTGACATCCAGAAATGCTTCAGACTTCTCTAGCATTATCACCCTCCTAAGGAGATCGAGGATTGCACACGCCATATCTGCTCCATGTACTCCTTATCGTTCTATTCAGCAGGCCTTCTGGGAAGGTGCGGTAGTTGATCGATCCTCTGAGCCTCACTGCATCAGAAGTACTATCTTTGGAGAGGCTATAGCTATCACAGAGGAGGATCTTAGGATCGTGTTATAGTTGGGGGACGATGCTGACTGTCCTACTAGACTACACCCCCTTAATGTGAGAGGATGCTTTCTTCGAGCCAAGTACTCTGGGGACATCAATGCTGGGGTGCTCAACAAGAGCAACCTGTGTCCCCAGTTCAAGTACCTTGCTCACGTGCTGCTAAAGTGCATAGCTTTCAGGAAGGGAGGTTTTGATGAGTTATCCGACCAGATCCAGAACGCCTATGTTGTGTTGGTGTTGAACCACCCGTTCAGCTTCTCCAGGATGATCTTCACCTACTTGGTGGAGAACATTGAGGGGAAAGGGAAGGAGGGCTTCTGTATGTACCCCCGATTCATGCAGATGATTATAGACCAGAAGCTCCCCTCCTTGCCAAAGGAGAAGGATGATGCTGTAGTGCTTGAGGTGATGGATGATACCACCTTGGGCAGGATGAAGGTATACAGGGGGAAGCAGGTGAAACCCCCTGTCAGGAGATTGTTTGGGCATCTGGCCCGTGAGGACTATATGGTGCCAGCTAGGAGGAAGTGGCGCCACGACGATAGTGATTCTGATGTTGAGCAGATTGCTCTACCCACCGATGATTCTGATGATGATGACAGTGGAGATGCTGGAGATGACATGCCCATTCCACCGAGGGGCACAACTACTGATAGCACACCTCCAGTATCTGCCCCCACTGGAGATATAGCTGAGTCGGCTGGGTTCCACCAGGACTTTATACCTGGTGAGGAAGAAGAAGAGTCAGATGAGGAGCCACTGACTAGGACTGTGGGAAGCAAAGTTGTTCCCACAGAGCATGGACTTCGGGCGGTTGGTGAACGCCCCAGTGGATCAGGAGAAACTGCTGCTGACCCGACGTATGCTCCAGAGCCATCAAGCCATGTTCTAGGGGGAGCATCCTCCTCGACCGGATCGAGGAAGAAAAGGATGGCTCAGCCCCACGGCATGAAGAAGAAGAAGAGAAGACTCACCTACATCACCACCACAGCCACCACCTCAGCCACCACCACTACCACCTCTACAGCCACACCATCCACCACCACAGCCACCACAGCTACCACTACCACTACCACTACCACACCCCCTACCACCACACCTCCCACCACTACATATATGCCAACCACCACCATATCATTCACACCTACATCACCTCCACTATCATCTAGACCTAACCCCATCTTCACCAAAGCCACCACCACCACCACTAGCCACCAAGCAGGACCATCATCACATCCCTCACATCTATATGGATCACCTCTACCTCCCATTAGGGTAGAGGAACAGCTTTCAGCGCTGAACCGTATGGTGATGCGGCTGTTAGCCGCTGATGAAGAGAAGACTGCGCAGATCCGTCAGCTGGCAGGTCTCGCAGCTGCGCAGTCCCAGCAGATCTCGCAGTAGGCTCAGCTGATCGAGGAGCAGGCCCAACAAATGGCTGCTCAGAGCCACGAGATTGCCCAACTTCAAGAGCATAGAGTCTAATCAGCTAAGAAGATTGAGGAGTTGGAGGATGCTAAAAAGACCATCATGCTCAAGCTTAAGGGATCTAAAGATGAGCCTCTGAAGATTAAGGAAGGAGATGGTGATGATGGTGATGATGATGATGAGGATGAGGATGAGGACGATGATGAAGAGAGTGATGATGATAAAGGGATTGAGGAAGAGAGGACAGAGGACAGGCATGAGGATGATGATGATGAAGGAGGAGATGCAGCTGCATCTGCCTCAGCTTAGGGTCAAGAAAGGAGATCAAAGAGAAATCAAGACCAACGAGCTGCATCCTCTGCCTCACCAAGTGATGATCCAGCGATCCAAGACAAAAGTAATGATTAGATGTCTATGTATTTGATAACTTTTGTATTTGAATCATGTATTTAAACTTATGTATTTGATGTTTATATTAAGATTAATGCATTTCTGTCTTGATTATTAACTAATGGTTGATGTGTTACATGTTTAAATCAAACAGATCCAAACTATCAAAGGGATGAATTTGATGTTGCTCCCCTTCAGCAGGTCAAGACTCAATTAACTATGATTCTTGATTTGCAAGGGATCGTCAGGAGATCTGTGAGTTATACCCCTGAAGAAGGGGAAATAATTCACGATCTTTCAAATGAGCAACTAGCTGAGATGTTTAAGCTAAATCCCGATGAGATCGTTAAGGATGCTCCAACGTGTGACTCTACCAGTGACGAAGAGCTAAATGACATTGATGAGATAGAAATAGAAGACTTCACAGCAGAGCACTATCCTCAGTATGCTGACAATGAGGGAAATGTGGTCCCCAATCTGGGTGAATCCCTAGTCAGTGATACATTTGAGGTATTAGACCAGATGGAGCAGGAATCTGAGAAGACAGAAGGAAAGGCCCAAGCCTTAAACGACGATGTTGATATCCGAAAGGCTGAATGGGCTGCTTGTTTTGAGGAAATCCGAGCCCAACGCGCTGCTCCTAAACAGAATGTCTACACCAAACTCTACTGAGTGAAGAAAGATCATAAGGTGTCAGGCAGGATTATAGCGTGGGCACATTTTGAGGATCTAAATGTTTATGCCATTAAGAGGGAGAAGGGCATAGAGTACTTTAGATTTCCACATGATCTAAAGACTCTACCTTGTTTTGAGCTCAACCAGCTGGCGAAATTGAAGCTTCTATATGCTGACCCAAGGAAGATGTCAAGCTGGTTTGAGGCTGCCCTAAGGAAAGAGTACCACACCAGGTGGGTCAACTTCAAACCTCAACAACCTACGAGGTATATCAGACGTACAGAAGTTGATCCCATCACTGGTAAGCCCAAGATTGTGCTGAAGTGGAGTCCTCCAAGAACGATGTCAAGAATCCCTCTCAGGGAAATGCCACAGGACTTCACTCCACACTTTAAGTGGTGGTACTATGATTGGATAACCGGGGAAGCGGTCATAGTCCTAAATAAAGAGGGACAAATGGATACCATCAGGGTGTTTGACCCAATGTGGCTCACTAACTTGTCTGCTAATGATGTCTACACATTATACAAGTGGCCACTGTTCTATGACACGCAAGATATAGTACAAGCCCTCCAATTCCAGAACGTCATAAGACTCTGTTTTGCGTTTGAGATTCACGCAGGAGTCACAAGAGAGGAAAAGTACAAGAAGTATGAGGAGGTGATGCAGAAAACAAGACATTAGATAGATCTAGGTCCAAGGGGGAGTTTGTTGATACATATGTACCTAGATCCTGATATGAATGTAATATGTCTTGTTTGTTTTACACTGATGTAATGTTTGGAATATTAATGAAATGAGAATGGTTGTTTGTAATTTATAATGTTTAATATTTCATTAATGAGTTGATATTGAATTTGTTAAATAGGTTTGTGATTGTTTGAATTGATACACATAATGTTATATTAATGAATACAATCAAACTTAACAAAATAAGTTCTCATGCGAATGGCCCATATGAATGGACCATACGCATGAATAACTTCAGGCGAATGACTCAGTCGCACGACTGAACCAGGAGACTGGATCAGTCGTATGATTGTAACATAAGATTGGCTCAATCGCACGACTAACACTCAGTCATGCGGATGGATCAACCGCATGGTTCAATCGCACGACTGAACCATACTAATGGTTTAGTCGCCCGAATGTACAACCCTAACCTATAAATACCACCCAATTCATGGAAAAACGGAAGCATTCATTCTATTTCGACTCTAGACGTACCCTAGCCGTCTAGAAGCCTCCAAGTTCATACTCCAAGTTCATAAAACGCTGTAGATCGATTCCTAATCGATTCTTAACGTTTGATTCAATACTTTATTGATTCTACGTGCGTTCTCACTAATTGGATCGCCAATCAAATAGGATTCCGCACTATTTGGTTTGGTTTACACGTTAATCAGTTGGTGTTTTGTTCAAATACCAGATCCTAACAACATCAAAGTCAGCGTTGCTGAGTGAGTTCTAGTTTTATAATAAAACTTACTTTTCTTTCGTAAAACCGTTCTTTGCCTTCTTTATAAAAACGTTCGTTAAATACATGCGATCACACATCATACGTACATACAGATAATATCATTATTATCTTCATCATTACGTTCGTTACATACATCATTCATCGTACGTTATTATCTTTCACTTCTTTTTAGATCCTGTCAGACTTCACCCTCTTCGTGGCACTCAGCCACAATTACTGAGGTCGAGTGACAAGGATCCCATTTCATACGTTATTAGGATATTTCGTTAACGTTCATTTCATACATTCGTCCTTTTCATCATTACCTTCTCATTCATTAACTCACGCCATGCTCCTGGCTCATGTCCGAAGACTGGAACAATACCGGAGTACGCGACAAGGACCTCTAACGAGTGTGTTGCGACACAGAGTCGCTCACCTCATATGCAATCTCAACGATTGCACGCTATACGAGTCTGTTGCAACAACAGGGTTGCTCACCTCATGCATATGCTTGGCTTTATGCTACACCCCCGAAGTTATGCGTAACTCGGGTAACCATCACATATTTCACCCCCATCAACATAGGTACTACACCCCCATCGAAATGGGTACATCACCCCCATCGAAATGGCTACAACACCCCCATCAACATGGGTACTACACCCCCATCGAAATGGGTACATCACCCCCATCAACATGGGTACTACACTCCCATCGTAATGGGTACATCACCACCATCAACATGGGTACTACATCGAAGGTCAGCCACGAAGAGTGGAACCCTTGCGTGCACACTATAGGATAGCTGAACCTCACGCGGTTGAGCTTAAGGCATTTAGAGTCGTGCACTTCACTACGCTTCACTTGCAGCCTCTCGCGATTTCATTCATTCATCTATGCATGCATTCATTCATTACGTTCCTCTTTTCATTATCTTCCACTTTACGTTACATAATACTTTCATTTCATTCACTAACGTTCAACGCAAAGCCATAGAAAGATAAACATACATAATAAGGAACATAACATAAACATAAACATATAGCATCATCATCATACGCATCAACCATAAATCACATCACACACATCATACATACTATGCATCAAACGCACCGCCATGCCTAACATCACACATAACATCATACATATCCTTATCATCAACATCATCAAGGAAATCCATCTCGACCATCATCTCTCAAAGTCCCTCAAAACTCCTGTGCGCATAAACCCTATTCGGGCGCATGGACATCCTCTAGTCGCATGGCCTTCAGGGTGACTGAACACTTAGGCGAATGGGCATCTATGCGAATGGACCCTATGCGAATGGACTCTCAGTCGCATAACTTTCATGCGTATGGCCTTCAGTCGCATGACTTCAGGCGCATGGGCTTTAGTCGCATACTCTTCATGCGAATGAACCTCAGTCGCATGGCCTCCAGGCGCATGGACTTCAGTCGCATATCCTTCGTGCGAATGAACCTCAATCGCACAATCTCTCAATCGCATGACTCCCAAGCACATGAACTTCAGTCGCATGACCATCATGCGTATGGACCTCAGTCACATGGCAAACGTGCACATGGACCTCAGTCGCACTCCAATCGGCCGAATGACCTTCAGTCGCCCTCCAGTCGGTCGCCTAGCCCTAGCTGATGCAGAATGCAGTTCACTCGACTGCAGCCGCGGGTTTTCGGCCTCCAACCTCTTCCAAATCTCTTTTAAGCTCAAATCAACCATTCTAAACCTTAGGGAAACGTACCACGACCTCATTCAAGCATAACCAAGCAAGAAATCAAGCCTCAAACGCATCATTCACATACATACATGCATAAAAACAAGTCTTCACCCAAAAACTCAAAAATAGGTTTTTAGATGTGTTCCAGCCCCAAAATCAGTTGAAAACGTGTAAAAGAGGGGTCCTAGAACTCACCTTAGCGATCCCGTCGAGTAGAGCTTCGATTTGACTCGTTCCACGTCGATTTCCACGCTCGAATCCACCCGAACCAACTTTTCTCCTCTTTTTCTCCTTCTCTTCTCCCCTCCTCTCTTGGCTGAAAATGGGAAGAATGGGGGTGTTTTCCCCCTTTTATACTCCCGTGCATCGTAGTTTCTCACGTTTGCGGGTTTGGTCCCTCGGCTTCGGACTTTATTTCTTTTTCTTCTTTCGTCGGCTTCAAAGGAAATTTCCGGGTGTTACAAGTCCACCCCCCTTAAATAGGTTTCGTCCCCGAAACCTGTTGTTCCTTGAACCATTACGGCAATATTGTCTCATCTCTTTTCCAGTCTCTCACTTGGAATTCCATCGCTCTACGTCGTTTATCAACATACGGCTTCTTATCTATCTTTGGCTAGCTTCATCAATACTTTAATCCTTTCGAGCTTCTCGATCGTGGCCTCGATCACCTCATTACTTTCTATTCGGCATTTGGTGCTCGGCCTTCACTTGTAAACAAGTAAGGCATTTAATCTCGTACTCGACCATATCTCGCTTCATGCACCTTCCCGCCACTGTCATCGAAATCACATTCGGAATCGTCGTGACTCAATCACCTTAAGCCATCACCGTGATCCCCTCAGGCGCTGTTAACCGTATCATCTTTTTGCAACACATAGTGTTCGCTCCGTAGTCCGTCAAACAATCCACTCTTAGGGCTATATCGAATGACATATCTATATTCTTACCACTAACAGGCAATTTAGCACAGAAAACAGCAGGAATAAAACTTTTACTAACGCCAACATTAAATAACACAAGCTAAGGATCTATTTACTAGGAACATACCTTACACAACATCGAAGTCCTTCCTAGCTTCCTCCGATCTTCTTCACTCCCGAACCTTCAGCCCTTTGCTTCTTACAGTCCCTGCTATTATGACCTTCCTCACCACAAGAATAACACTTCCCCATACCGCAGTTCTTCGCTACATGCCCGGTCCTTCCACAACGAAAGCAGGCATTAGTCCCCAATCTACATTCCCCGGGGTGCCTGTGTCCACACTTGTCACACCTTTCCGAACCCACATCATTTATGACAACACGCTGGTCATCCACCCATGCACCTTTGTTACTTGGAGTGGCTCCGCCGCGTCCCAATCGCTTCCCGTTCCAATCCCGATCACCATCTCCTTTCTTGCTACTTTCTGTCACCACCATCAGTATTTCATCGTATAATCTTCCGACTAAATCAACCGCCGACCTAAACGAGCTCGGTCGGGCAGCAATCATGTGCCTACGAATGTCCGCTGGCAAGCCATGAATATACCTCTTGATCTTTCGTGAGAAGGGTGTCACCTGATCCGGAACCAGCCGTGCCATTTTGTTGAACTTGGTGGTGTATTGCTGATGCGTCATTGTTCTCGCCTCCAGCTGCAGGAACTCTCTTTCAACTTTATCCATCTCACGGTGAGGACAGAACACCTCAATTACTAGTCTTTTCAATTATGACCATCTCATCCTCCCGATAGCCCGACTACCCTCAACTTGGACTATGTTTTCCCACCAGCACAAAGCTGAGTCCACGAAAGAGTGGGTAGCAAACTTTACTTTCTGATCCTCTCGGCACTCACTGATATTTAAGAAAGCTTCCATCTCCCTCACCCACCGGTGAGCAGCAGCAGCAGTGCCATTACCATCAAAAGTAGGGGGCTTGCATCGCTGAAACTCCCCATAGTTACAGCCTCGTGCCAAATCCGGCGCAGGCTCTTCCTCTTCTTCTTCCTCTTCGTCATCGGAGAGAACCGTTTCAGTCTCGGGTCGTCTCCTTTCGCCTGAAGGTCTACCCCTTTCTTTCCTCTCCCCATCTCTAACTGTCTTTATCACTTCGGTCACCACGGACGGTAGGATCGTCTGCAAGACCTGATGCACTTCCTCCATGACAGCCTCTCTCATCGAGGCCCTCTGATTAGCATTCTCATCACCGCCCTCAGGATGAGGGGTCTTGGGTTCTTCATGAACTACTCTTTCAGCCCTAGACCTTCCTCTTGTGACCCGTGGTTCAGCACCACGTCCACCACCACCTCCACCATGAGAAGCTTACGACGATCTTCCACCAGCCATTCTCTAAACACACTGAAAGATTCAAACACTAACACGGTCATTCAAGGAACAGCTCAGTTTATGTCAAGTATAGTAAGTCCCTAATTACAGTGGCCAGTTGTGATTAGCCACTTACTTTACTCTTCATACCCCAAGCATTACCTGTCCTGACTACATCAGTATCTAAATCTACCAGCAACACATAAACCATATAATATGCGCACGTAATACCGGTTAACATTACGAAAATACCTGATGGCACGCGGCTACTCAGATTGGCATCCCATTCCCCTTTCTGTCCCATTCTCAGTTTAAGATTAGGTTTTTGAAAGTATTTACCCAATTCACCTAAACTTTGGCTCTGATACCAACTTGTAAGGCCCCGTTCCCGGGACACCTATAGTTGGTCATTCATCGCACTCAAAACATATAATTACATTTTTCCTTTCATAAATAGTTGCAGCGGAAACATTAAAACACAATTTCATTTCCATCAAAATACTTTTGCACAATAATACAATCGTTCTTTTAACAATATTATGTTACATTTATTACAAAAGCATTAAAGATAAAGATGCCATCCAAAATACGCTGTGTAGCCGCCCCGTGCCATCCTCAGCAACATACCTGCCAACTGGAAACACATCAAAGTCAACGTTGCTGAGTGAGTTCTAGTTTTATAATAAAACTTACTTTTCTTTCGTAAAACCGTTCTTTGCCTTCTTTATAAAAATGTTCGTTACATACATGCGATCACACATCATACGTACATACAGATAATATCATTATTATCTTCATCTTTACGTTCGTTACATACATCATTCATCGTACGTTATTATCTTTCACTTCTTTCTAGATCCTGTCACACTTCACCCTCTTCGTGGCACTCAGCCACGATTACTGAGGTCGAGTGACAAGGATCCCATTTCATACGTTATTAGGATATTTCGTTAACTTTCATTTCATACATTCGGCCTTTTCATCATTACCTTCTCATTCATTAACTCACGCCATGCTCCTGGCTCATGTCCGAAGACTGGCACAATACCGGAGTACGCGACAAGGACCTCTATCGAGTCTGTTGCGACACAGAGTCGCTCACCTCATAGGCAATCTCAATGATTGCACGCTATACGAGTCTGTTGCAACAACAGGGTTGCTCACCTCATGCATATGCTTGGCTTTATGCTACAACCCCAAAGTTATGCGTAACTCGCCTAACCATCACATATTTCACCCCCATCAACATGGGCACTACACCCCCATCGAAATGGGTACATCACCCCCATCGAAATGGGTACATCACCCCCATCAACATGGGTACTACACCCCCATCGAAATGGGTACATCACCCCCATCAACATGGGTACTACATCGAAGGTCAGCCACAAAGACTGGAACCCTTGCGTGCACACTATAGGATAGCTGAACCTCACGCGGTTGAGCTTAAGGCATTTAGAGCCGTGCATTTCACTACGCTTCACTTGCAGCCTCTCGCGATTTCATTCATTCATCTATGCATGCATTCATTCATTACGCTCCTCTTTTCATTATCTTCCACTTTACGTTACATAATACTTTCATTTCATTCATTAACGTTCAACGCAAAGCCATAGAAAGATAAACATACATAATAAGGAACATAACATAAACATAAACATACAACATCATCATCATACGCATCAACCATAAATCACATCACACACATCATACATACTATGCATCAAACACACCGCCATGCCTAACATCACACATAACATCATACATATCATTATCATCAAAATCATCAAGGAAATCCATCTCGACCATCATCTCTCAAAGTCCCTCAAAACTCCTGTGTGCATAAACCCTATTCGGGCGTATGGACACCCTCCAGTCGCATGGCCATTAGGGTGACTGAACACTTAGGCGAATGGGCATCTATGCGAATGGACCTCAGTCGCATGACCATCATGCGTATGGACCTCAGTCGCCTGGCAAACGTGCGCATGGACCTCAGTCGCACTCCAATCGGCCGAATGGCCTTCAGTCGCCCTCCAGTCGGTCGCCTAGCCCTAGCTAATGCAGAATGCAGTTCACTCGACTGCAGCCGCGGCTTTTCGGCCTCCAACCTCTTCCAAACCTCTTTTAAGCTCAAATCAACCATTCTAAACCTTAGGGAAACGTACCACGACCTCATTCAAGCATAACCAAGCAAGAAATCAAGCCTCAAACGCATCATACACATACATACATGCATAAAAACGGGTCTTCACCCAAAATCTCGAAAATAGGTTTTCAGATGTGTTCCAGCCCCAAAATCAGTTGAAAACGTGTAAAACAGGGGTCCTAGAACTCACCTTAGCGATCCCGTCGAGTAGAGCTTCGATTTGACTCGCTCCACGTCGATTTCCACGCCCGAATCCACCCGAACCAACTTTTCTTCTCTTTTTCTCCTTCTCTTCTCCCCTCCTCTCTTGGCTGAAAATGGGAAGAATGGGGGTGTTTTCCCCCTTTTATACTCCCGTGCATCGAAGTTTCTCTCGTTGGCGGGTTTGGTCCCTCGGCTTCGGACTTTATTTCTTTTTCTTCTTTCGTCGGCTTCAAAGGAAATTTCCGGGTGTTACAAGTCCACCCCCCTTAAATAGGTTTCGTCTCCGAAACCTGTTGTTCCTTGAACCATTACGGCAATATTGTCTCATCTCTTTTCCAGTCTCTCACTTGGAATTCCATCGCCCTACGTCGTTTATCAACATACGGCTTCTTATCTATCTTTGGCTAGCTTCATCAATACTTTAATCCTTTAGAGCTTCTCGATCGTGGCCTCGATCACCTCATTACTTTCTATACGGCATTTGGTGCTCGGCCTTCACTTATAAACAAGTAAGGCATTTAATCTCGTACTCCACCATATCACGCTTCATGCACCTTCCCGCCACTGTCATCGAAATCACATTCGGAATCGTCGTGACTCATTCACCTTAAGCCATCACCGTGATCCCCTCAGGCGCTGTTAACCGTATCATCTTTTTGCAACACATAGTTTCTCTCCGTAGTCCGTCAAACAATCCACTCTTAGGGCTATATCGAATGACGTATCTATATTCTTACCACTAACAGGCAATTTAGCACAGAAAGCAGCATGAATAAATTACTAACGCCAACATTAAATAACACAAGCTAAGGATCTATTTACTAGGAACATACCTGACACAACATCGAAGTCCGTCCTAGCTTCCTCCAATCTTCTTCACTCCCGAACCTTCAGCCCTTTGCTTCTTACAGTCCCTGCTCTTATGACCTTCCTCACCACAAGAATAACACTTCCCCATACCGCAGTTCTTCGCTACATGCCCGGTCCTTCCACAACGAAAGCAGGCATTAGTCCCCAATCTACATTCCCCGGGGTGCATGTGTCCACACTTGTCACACCTTTCCGAACCCACATCATTTATGACCACACGCTGGTCATCTACCCGTGCACCTTTGTTACTTGGAGCGGCTCCGCCGCGTCCCAATCGCTTCCCGTTCCAATCCCGATCACCATTTCCTTTCTTGCTACTTTCTGTCACCACCATCAGTCTTTCATCGTATAATCTTCCCGCTAAATCAACCGCCGACCTAAACGTGCTCGGTCGGGCAGCAATCATGTGCCTACGAATGTCCGTTGGCAAGCCATGAATATACCTCTTGATCTTTCGTGAGAGGGGTGTCACCTTATCCGGCACCAGCCGTGCCATTTCGTTGAACTTTGTGGTGTATTGCTGATGCGTCATTGTTCCCGCCTCCAGCTGCAGGAACTTTCTTTCAACTTTATCCATCTCACGGTAAGGACAGAACTCCTCAATCACTAGCCTTTTTAATTCTGACCATCTCATCCTCCCGATAGCCCGACTAACCTCAACTTGGAGTATGTTGTCCCACCAGCACAAAGCTAAGTCCACGAAAGAGTGGGTAGCAAACTTTACTTTCTGATCCTCTCGGCACTCGCTGATATTTAAGACAGCTTCCATCTCCCTCACCCACCGGTGAGCAGCAACAGCAGTGCCAAATCCGGCGCAGGCTCTTCCTCTTCTTCTTCCTCTTCGTCATCGGAGAGAACCGTTTCAGTCTCGGGTCGTCTCCTTTCGCCTGAAGGTCTACCCCTTTCTTTCCTCTCCCCATCTCTAACAGTCTTTATCACTTCGGTCACCACAGACGGTAGGATCGTCTGCAAGACCTGATGCACTTCCTCCACGACCGCCTCTCTCATCGAGGCCCTCTGATTGGCATTCTAATCACCGCAAGAATGTACGAAGTTGGTTGTGGAGTGCTCTCGAAGTGTTTTGGGCAGAAGTTGATTGATTTCAAGGCTCGTTCGTTTGGTTTCGTGTTTGGTTTTGGTTTCGATTGATACAAAACATACTATGTTGCGTATGTGAATGATTAGTGTGATTCCAATGATTGTTATAATCAGATTTGATTATATGGGTTCACGAGTGTGTTCAAAAGCCTTGAGAATCAAAACTCTATAACATTGAACGTTGTTACGAAAAGCTAAAAATTATCCATGCGAGAACTATTGTTTTTAGTGTTTTGGTATAAATAGTTCCTTTCCCTTGTAATTAGTTAAGCTTTCATGAATACTTTGATGCACCAATTTATAGTTGCATAATTTTGATTAAAATACAAGTAAATCTTATTTACTTGGTCGTGTTACCTTGATTTGACTTTTTTTTCATCGATCACGCACTGCTTCTTTGTTTAACGTCTCATTACTTTCATTCCACGTGTGTAATTTGATTCTTGATTCTTATTCAGTGAACACATATACTTTCTTGCTTCTTTACACCTGGTTTCCTTGCCTAGATGGTCAATAAAGTATTCTGTTGATCCACTATTGTCATTTCGATTCATTCGGTGGATTTTTGAGGCAAGAATGTACGAAGTTGGTTGTGGAGTGCTCTCGAAGTGTTTTGGGCAGAAGTTGATTAATTTCAAGGCTCGTTCGTGTGGTTTCGTGTTTGATTTTTAGTTTCGATTGATACAAAACATACTATGTTGCGTATGTGAATGATTAGTGTGATTCCAATGATTGTTATAATCAGATTTGATTATATGGGTTCACGAGTGTGTTCAGAAGCCTTGAGAATCAAAACTCTATAACATTGAACGTTGTTACGAAAAGCAAAAAATTATCCATGCGAGAACTATTGATTTTAGTGTTTTGGTATAAATAGTTTCTTTCCCATGTAATTAGTTATGCTTTCGTGAATACTTTGATGCACCAATATATAGTTGCATAATTTTGATTAAAATAGATGTAAATCATGTTTACTTGGTCCTGTTACCTTGATTTGACTTCTTTTTCATCGATCACGCACTGCGTCATTGTTTGACGTCTCATTACTTTTATTCCGCGCGTGTAATTTGATTCTCGATTCTTATTCAGTGAACACGAGTACTTTGTTTCTTCTTTACACCTGGTTTCCTTGCCTAGATGGTCAATAAAGTATTCTGTTGATCAACTATTGTCATTTTGATTGATTTGGTGTATTTTTGAGGCCAGAATGTGCGAAGTGGTTGTGGAGTGCTCTCGAAGTGTTTTGGGTAGAAGTTGATTGATTTCAAAGCTCGTTCGTGTGGTTTCATGTTCTGTTTTAGTGTCGATTGATACAAAACATACTATGTTGCATTTGTGAATGATTAGTGGGATTCCAATGATTGTTATAATCAAATTTGATTATATGGGTTCACAAGTGTGTTCAAAAGCCTTGAGAATCAAAACTCTTTAGCATTGAGCGTTGATACGAAAATTAAAAAATTATCCATGCGAGAACTATTGTTTTTAGTGTTTTGGTATAAATAGTTCCTTTCCTATGTAATTAGTTAAGCTTTCGTGAATACTTTGATGCACCAATTTATAGTTGCATAATTTTGATTAAAATACAAGTAAATCTTATTTACTTGGTCGTGTTACCTTGATTTGACTTCTTTTTCATCGATCACGCACTGCTTCTTTGTTTAACGTCTCATTACTTTCATTCCACGCATGTAATTTGATTCTTGATTCTTATTCAGTGAACATGAATACTTTCTTGCTTCTTTACATCTAGTTTCCTTGCCTAGATGGTCAATAAAGTATTTTGTTGATCCACTATTGTCATTTTTATTCATTCGGTGGACTTTTGAGGCAAGAATGTATGAAGTTGGTTGTGGAGTGCTCTCGAAGTGTTTTGGGCAGAAGTTGATTGATTTCAAGGCTCCTTCGTTTGGTTTCGTGTTTGGTTTTGGTTTCGATTGATACAAAACATTCTATGTTGCGTATGTGAATGATTAGTGTGATTCCAATGATTGTTATAATCAGATTTGATTATATGGGTTCACGAGTGTGTTCAGAAGCCTTGAGAATCAAAACTCTATAACATTGAACGTTGTTACGAAAAGCAAAAAATTATCCATGCGAGAACTATTGATTTTAGTGTTTTGGTATAAATAGTTTCTTTCCCATGTAATTAGTTATGCTTTCGTGAATACTTTGATGCACCAATTTATAGTTGCATAATTTTGATTAAAATAGATGTAAATCACGTTTACTTGGTCCTGTTACCTTGATTTGACTTCTTTTTCATCGATCACGCACTGCGTCTTTGTTTGACGTCTCATTACTTTTATTCCGCGCGTGTAATTTGATTCTCGATTCTTATTCAGTGAACACGAGTACTTTGTTTCTTCTTTACACCTGGTTTCCTTGCCTAGATGGTCAATAAAGTATTCTGTTGATCAACTATTGTCATTTTGATTGATTTGGTGTATTTTTGAGGCCAGAATGTGCGAAGTGGTTGTGGAGTGCTCTCGAAGTGTTTTGGGTAGAAGTTGATTGATTTCAAAGCTCGTTCGTGTGGTTTCATGTTCTGTTTTAGTGTCGATTGATACAAAACATACTATGTTGCATTTGTGAATGATTAGTGTGATTCCAATGATTGTTATAATCAGATTTGATTATATGGGTTCACGAGTGTGTTCAAAAGCCTTGAGAATCAAAACTCTTTAGCATTGAACGTTGTTACGAAAATTAAAAAATTATCCATGCGAGAACTATTGTTTTTAGTGTTTTGGTATAAATAGTTCCTTTCCTATGTAATTAGTTAAGCTTTCGTGAATACTTTGATGCACCAATTTATAGTTGCATAATTTTGATTAAAATACAAGTAAATCTTATTTACTTGGTCGTGTTACCTTGATTTGACTTCTTTTTCATCGATCACGCACTGCTTCTTTGTTTAACGTCTCATTACTTTCATTCCACGCATGTAATTTGATTCTTGATTCTTATTCAGTGAACATGAATACTTTCTTGCTTCTTTACATCTGGTTTCCTTTCCTAGATGGTCAATAAAGTATTTTGTTGATCCATTATTGTCATTTTTATTCATTCGGTGGACTTTTGAGGCAAGAATGTATGAAGTTGGTTGTGGAGTGCTCTCGAAGTGTTTTGGGCAGAAGTTGATTGATTTCAAGGCTCGTTCGTTTGGTTTCGTGTTTGGTTTTTGTTTCGATTGATACAAAACATTCTATGTTGCGTATGTGAATGATTAGTGTGATTCCAATGATTGTTATAATCAGATTTGATTATATGGGTTCACGAGTGTGTTCAGAAGCCTTGAGAATCAAAACTCTTTAGCATTGAACGTTGTTACGAAAATTAAAAAATTATCCATGCGAGAACTATTGTTTTTAGTGTTTTGGTATAAATAGATCCTTTCCCATGTAATTAGTTAAGCTTTCGTGAATATTTTGATGCACCAATTTACAGTTGCATATTAAAATACAAGTAAATCTTATTTACTTGGTCGTGTTACCTTCATTTGACTTCCTTTTCATCGATCACGCACTGCTTCTTTGTTTAACGTCTCATTACTTTCATTCCACGCGTGTAATTTCATTATTGATTCTTATTCAGTGAACATGAATACTTTCTTGCTTCTTTACACCTAGTTCCTTGCCTAGATGGTCAATCAAGTATTCTGTTGATCCACTATTGTCATTTTGATTCATTCGGTGGACTTTTGAGGCAAGAATGTACGAAGTTGGTTGTGGAGTGCTCTCGAAGTGTTTTGGGTAGAAGTTGATTGATTTCAAGGCTCGTTCGTTTGGTTTCGTGTTTGGTTTTGGTTTCGATTAATACAAAACATACTATGTTGTGTATGTGATTGTTTAGTGTGATTCTAATGATTGTTATAATCAGATTTGATTATATGGGTTCACGAGTGTGTTCAGAAGCCTTGAGAATCAAAACTCTATAACATTGAACGTTGTTACGAAAAGCAAAAAATTATCCATGCGAGAACTATTGTTTTTAGTGTTTTGGTATAAATAGCTCCTTTCCCATGTAATTAGTTAAGCTTTCGTGAATACTTTGATGCACCAATTTATAGTTGCATAAATTTGATTAAAATACAAGTAAATCTTATTTACTTGGTCGTGTTACCTTGATTTGACTTCTTTTACATCGATCACGCACTGCGTCTTTGTTTGACGTCTTATTACTTACATTCCGCGCGTGAAATTTTATTCTCGATTCTTATTCAGTGAACACGAGTACTTTGTTTCTTCTTTACACCTGGTTTCCTTGCCTAGATGGTCAATAAAGTATTCTGTTGATCCACTATTGTCATTTTGATTGATTTGGTGTATTTTTGAGGCCAGAATGTGCGAAGTGGTTGTGGAGTGCTCTCGAAGTGTTTTGGGCAGAAGTCGATTGATTTTGAGGCTCGTTCGTGTGGTTTTGTGTTCGGTTTTAGTTTCGATTGATACAAAACATACTATGTTGCATTTGTGAATGATTTATGTGATTCTAATGATTGTTATAATCACATTTGATTATATGGGTTCACGAGTGTGTTCAGAAGCCTTGAGAATCAAAACTCTTTAGCATTGAACGTTGTTATGAAAATTAAAAAATTATCCATGCGAGAACTATTGTTTTTAGTGTTTTGGTATAAATAGTTCCTTTCCTATGTAATTAGTTAAGCTTTCGTGAATACTTTGATGCACCAATTTATAGTTGCATAATTTTGATTAAAATACAAGTAAATCTTATTTACTTGGTCGTGTTACCTTGATATGACTTCTTTTTCATCGATCACGCACTGCTTCTTTGTTTAACGTCTCATTACTTTCATTCCACGCGTGTAATTTGATTCTTGATTCTTGTTCGGTGAACACGAATACTTTCTTGCTTCTTTACAACTGGTTTCCTTGCCTAGATGGTCAAAAAAGTGTTCTGTTGATCCACTATTGCCATTTTGATTCATTCGGTGGACTTTTGAGGCAAGAATGTACGAAGTTGGTTGTGGAGTGCTCTCGAAGTGTTTTGGGCAGAAGTTGATTGATTTCAAGGCTCGTTCGTTTGGTTTCGTGTTTGGTTTTGGTTTATTTTGATACAAAACATACTATGTTGCGTATGTGAATGATTAGTGTGATTCCAATGATTGTTATAATTAGATTTGATTATATGGGTTCACGAGTGTGTTCACAAGCCTTGAGAATCAAAACTCTATAACATTGAACGTTGTTACGAAAATCTAAAATTATCAATGCGAGAACTATTGTTTTTAGTGTTTTGGTATAAATAGCTCCTTTCCCATGTAATTTGTTAAGCTTTCATGAATACTTTGATGCACCAATTTATAGTTGCATAATTTTGATTAAAATACAAGTAAATCTTATTTACTTGGTCGTGTTACCTTGATTTGACTTCTTTTTCATCGATCACGCACTGATTCTTTGTTTAACGTCTCATTACTTTCATTCCACGTGTGTAATTTGATTCTTGATTCTTATTTAGTGAACACGAATACTTTCTTGCTTCTTTACACCTGGTTTCCTTGCCTAGATGGTCAATAAATTATTCTGTTGATCCACTATTGTCATTTTGATTCATTCGGTGGACTTTTGAGGCAAGAATGTACGAAGTTGGTTGTGGAGTGCTCTCAAAGTGTTTTGGGCAAAAGTCGATTGATTTCGAGGCTCGTTCGTGTGGTTTCGTGTTTGGTTTTGGTTTTGATTGATACAAAACATACTATGTTGCGTATGTGAATGATTAGTGTGATTACAATGATTGTTATAATCAGATTTGATTATATGGGTTCACGAGTATGTTCAGAAGCCTTGAGAATCAAAACTCTATAACATTGAACGTTGTTACGAAAAGCAAAAAATTATCCATGCGAGAACTATTGATTTTAGTGTTTTGGTATAAATAGCTCCTTTCCCATGTAATTAGTTAAGCTTTCGTGAATACTTTAATGCACCAAATTATAGTTGCATAATTTTGATTAAAATACATGTAAATCATGTTTACTTGGTCGTGTTACCTTGATTTGACTTCTTTTTCATCGATCACGCACTGCTTCTTTGTTTAACGTTTCAATACTTTCATTCCACGCGTGTAATTTGATTCTTGATTCTTATTCAGTGAACACAAGTATTTTCTTGCTTCTTTACACCTGCTTTCCTTGCCTAGATTGTCAATAAAGTATTCTGTTGATCCACTATTGTCATTGTGATTAATTCGGTGGATTTTTTAGGCAAGAATGTACGAAGTTGGTTATGGAGTGCTCTCGAAGTGTTTTGGGTAGAAGTTGCTTGATTTCAAGGCTCGTTCATGTTGTTTCGTGTTTGGTTTTTGTTTCGATTGATACAAAACATACTATGTTGCGTAGGTGAATGATTAGTGTGATTCCAATTATTGTTATAATCAGATTTGTTGATACATATGTACCTAGTTTAGGAACTTAATGTAAAATGTCTTTCATGTCTTACATATATGTAATGAATGAGTTGAATGAAATGAAATATGTGATTGATGATTATATTGTTTAATGTTTCATTGTTTATTGTATCGTAACACATATTGAACTAACTATATAGGTTTGTGGTTGTTTACATAGTTCTTAGTCAAGAATGGTTAAGAAATGTGTTTAAACTTAATCATATGAAGTATTCATGCGAATGGACCATGCTAATGGACCATACGCATGAACACTTCATGTTGATGGACCAGTCGCACGACTGAACCGGGAGACTGTATCAGTCGCATGATTGAGACATAAGATTGGCTCAGTCGCACGACTGAACCTTGAGTCGTGCGTATGGACCAATCGTATGATTCAGTCGCACGACTGAACCATACTAATGGTTCAGTCGCACGATTGACAAACCCTAACCTATAAATACCACTTAATTCGTGGAAAAACGTAACACTTGAAGAATTTCGACTCACATACGTAACCTAGCCGTCCAGAGACCCTAGAGAACCTGTTCCAACTTCATTGATCGCAGTTGATCGTGTTCTAATCGTTCAAAACGTTTCATTAATCTCTAGATTGATCGAAACTGCGTTCTCACTGATTGGATCGCCAATCAAATAGGATTCCGCACTATTTGATTAGGTATACACGCATTATCAGTTAGTACTCCGTCCGTACACGGTCCTAACAAGTGGTATTAGAGCTTTGGCTCTTGATTTTGCGTGTTGATTCGATTAGTTTTGGTGCAAAAATCACGTTTTTCATTCAAAAGAGTCACTTTTTGAGTAAAAACAGTGTTTTCAGCGTCTCCAGATCTAAAGTTTATGTTTTTCGGCACACGGCAGATTAGGGTTCGTGAAAAATCGTATTTTTGTGTCAAAATACCAAAAACCTTCTAATTTTCAAATCCAGCAGCCTCAGTCACACGATTGGTTCAATCGCACGACTGAACTCAATCGCACCTCCCATACGAACGGTTGAACTCAGTCCCTCATCCATTCGTACGACTGAACACCTCATTCGCATTGTCCATCTGCACTTGTTCAATCGCACGATTGACTCATCCGCATTGGTTCAATCGCACGATTGATTCATCCGCATTAGTCCATCCGCACGATTGACCCAATCACATCTCTCCATTCGCACCAGTGAAACAGTTTTTGTTCTAACTCTCAAAGTTTAAAGAAATGGAAGATCAGTACTCTGCGTTTACTGCCAGTATAGACTCTCGAATCCAGAACCTTCTGCTTCTGGAGAATGAAGTTGGAAATCACAATAAGCCCCCTAAACTTATAACGTTAGATGAGTACCTACAATGGAAGCAAAGGTTTGAGATTTATCTAAATGGAGTTGATCCCAATCTGTGGGAAGCAATCGAGACATGTTATAGCATGTCGGTTGGTGCTGATGGTGTTAAACTTACCTTTGGTGGCATGACTGATAGCCAGAAGGTGAAGTACAATGCTGCGAAGAAAGTGTATGCTCTGTTGACTTAGTTGATACCTAAGGATATATTCCACCAGTTTCCTGAGAACACACAGGCAAAGAAGCTATGGGAAGCCTTGGAGAAACGATACGACGGGAATGCATCGTTAAAAGCTCTAAAGGCAGAGGCTTTGAAGAAGGAGTTTGATAACTTCTCGTTAATGGGTAAAGAGAGCTTGGATGATGTCATAGACAGATTCTACCATTTAATGAGTGAGCTGCACACTCATGGAGTCACAACGTCAATGGAAGATATGGTCTCAAGCTTTGCTGATGGTCTGCCAGAGAAGTGGGACTCGTTTGTATCAAATTTAAGACAGAACAAGTTACTGGAAAAATTAGATATAAATGACTTCATCCTGAAATTGAGAGAGGGGGAACTGAGGATGAAATACAAGTCACAGAAAGGACCCTATGACCAGAATCCTTCACTTTATAGATCCTCTTCCACTTCAACAAGTTCAGGAGCACCTCTTCAAACGGCATTTGTGTCTAGTTCAACTGTTCCTTCCCAATCCACTGTTTCGAGATCTGAAACGTCAGGGTCATCTTGTACCCAATATATCACACCGGAAGCAAATGCTACGAAGTTGAAGACCGAGAATCTCGGGAATATCACTATGGAGGTTGCAAAGGAGCATATGGACCTTTTAGCTGCGGTCGTTCATTCTTATGATGGTCTTGTTGCAGGAAAGATCGGAAATTGCCATCTGGCTGATGAGGATTACGAGCAGGTGGACGAGAATGAATTAGAAAGAATGGACATTATGTGGGCTTTAGCAAGTGCTGTCAGGCGAGCGAAAAAGTTTGTGAAGAAGACAAGACAGAACTTGATAGCCACAAAGGATACAACCTTTGGTTTTGACAAAACCAAAGTTACCTGCTTTAACTGTGGAGAAAAGGGGCACTTCAAACGTGAATGTGTAAAGACCAAGAAGACAGTTAATGGGAATCCTTTCTCGTCTTTCAACCGTCAAGACAAACCTACAAGTGGAGGTGCATCGTCAAGCAAAGATACAAAGGCCTTGACTGCTCAAGATGATGAAGGACAAGACTGGACCTTCAACTTTGTGTCTCCGGGCGAATCGAACATTGCTAATGTTGAGGGTCTGGATGATGACACTGCAAGTGAAGGTGAAATAGCAGATGAACTACTGATGTCAGATCATGAAGATATTGCTAATGTGGTCAATCACCTGACTGAAGACGATCTTAGAACGACAAGTACAGAATCTCCAGCATCCGAGGAATCAAACTCTGCGCTGATGGCTGATTCAACCGAATCTTCACAGGTAAGTAACAAAGACCAACTTTTTGAAAGTCATGCTAGTAATGAATGTAATAAGTTTAGAGAAAGCATTGATCTTAAATTTGCTAGGTTATTAGATCATAATGATAGCTTAGTAAATGACTTACAACTGTGCACAGAAGCTAATCGGATTTTAAAACAAAATGAGTGTAGTTATAAAGAGAAAATAGAACTTTTAAATAAACAACTAAGGGAAACCGAGGTTGTAGCTTTTAATCAAGCAAATGATATAAAGTTTTATTTGAACTCTTTGGAAGAAACTAAGAAAGAAAAAGCAGTTTTGGAAGTCGAAGTCAACTCATTTAAACAAAAACTGCACAGTTGGACCAG
Organism: Flaveria ramosissima; assembly: GCA_025215565.1. Classification (NCBI taxonomy): domain Eukaryota; kingdom Viridiplantae; phylum Streptophyta; class Magnoliopsida; order Asterales; family Asteraceae; genus Flaveria; species Flaveria ramosissima. The sequence goes on from CM046043.1 coordinate 45,940,623, forward strand.
TTCCTCTCACATAGTTCAAAACTTAGTGAAAGAACGGAACAATGGGGAAGGGTTGGGTTACAAAGTAGTTCCACCACCACATGAGATCTTGTTAAATGCTAAATGTAGACCTGTAAATAACAATCCTGTTAAGGATCATGTGGTGTCTACTCTTTTGGTTAGTGATCCTGATTCTACAGGTAAACCGGTGAATTCTGTCACTAAATAGAAGGAGGCTACTATGAAATCTAAAGGAAAGATGCCTATTGTGAATTTGGAAGAACAATTTGAAAAGGTTAATGTAAAGTCAGGTTCAAACATGTCTTCTTCAGAATCCAAACTGACCAAACCAGTTAACCAAACACATGCTTCACATCAAAGTCCAAATAAAGAAAAGGGTAAAGATGTTAAAAACGTTCAAACAATAAATTTTGTTAAAGAAACAAAAACATCTAAACAAGAAGTGTCCAAACCCAACTAGACTAAAGTCACTCCTGTTTCACACACTTCCCCACAAAGACAATTTTCCCAATATGTAGAGGTAGATCATGCTACAATTGTGAAAAGAAAGGACACATCGCTTCTAATTGTCCTCATTATTAGACACCATGAAGGAAAATTGAACTTTATGATACTAAACAAATTTCTTCAAAAAGGAGTTCTATAACTCCACCAAAAAGAAGAAATGAACTAAAGTTCAAACCGTAAGCCAGTCGTCTGTTTATCACAAACAGGCCTTACAAAAAACTGGCTTATGGAAAGAAAAATCAAGTTCAGTGTCTGATACTGAGAATACTAAGAAGCATGATATGCCCTCACCCTCAAATGGACAGTGGGTAGAATTTATGATGTGTGATGCCTTTGGGTCACCCAAGCCAGTTAAGACTTGGGTACCTAACCTAAACTAATCATTTCCTTTTAATGTGCAGGGTGTCCGGTTACAGTGCTATCACAAATACCTGGATTGTTGATAGTGGGGCGTCTAGGCACATGACCGGGAACTTGTCTCTCCTTTTCAATGTCAAACAAATTAAAGGGGGACATGTATCATTTGCTGGAAACGAAGGAGGATACATCACGGCTCAAGGCGAAGTGGGAAACCAAAAAGTCAAGTTTGACAAGATCAACTACGTTCAACAACTTCAAAATAACTTGCTTTCTCTATCCCAGATTTGCGACAAAGGATTCAAGGTAGTCTTTGACAACAAGAAGTGCTATGTGTTGAAGAAGGAGTATGTGATACCGGAGGACCAAGTCTTAATGTCAGCTTCAAGATATAATGATTTTTATGTCTTTAACCTATCAAAGGCCTCCACAACCAATCATCAAGTTCAATGCTTCTTGTCAAAGGCAACAGAGAAAGACTCCATTTCCTGGCATATGAGGATGGGACACATTAATCCACGGAAGATGAATCACTTGATCCAGAATGATCTAGTGCGTGGAGTAAATGTTAAGAACTTCTAATTACCAGATTTTGTGTCGCGTGTAAGAAAGGGAAACAGACAAAGAAGTCTCATAAGGAAAAGAAAGTTCACTCAATTGACCTACATCTTGAGCTTCTTCACATGGATCTGTTTGGGCCAGTTAGTACAAAGAGCATTGCCGGTGATTTGTACTGCTATGTAGTTACAGATGATTACTCAAGATTTTCTTGGGTGATGTTTCTGAAATCCAAATCAGAGACATTTGAATCATTCAAAAAGCTAGTAACTACATTGGAGTCACTCTACAAGCTGAAGGTAAGGCAAGTTCGCTCAGACAACGGCACCGAGTTCAAGAACCAATGGATGGAGGCATTCTGCAAAGAAAAAGGAATTGTGCACCAGTTCACATCTGCCTACACCTCCTCAAATGAACGGAGTTGCTGAGAGAAAGAATCAAAGCTTGATAGAGACAACCCGAACAATGCTAGCAGACTTGAAACTGCCTATCCAATTTTGGAACGAGGCAGTAGCTAATGCATGTTACACTCTAAATCGAGTCTTGGTGGTGAAACGTCATGGTAAAACGTGTTACGAGTTGCTCCAACGACGTAAACCTAATCTAGAGTACCTCGAACCGTTTGGCGCACCATGTACGCTGCTTAAGAAAAATCAGTCAGGGAAGTTCTGTGAAAAGGCTAAAGAAGGAATCTTTCTAGGATACAACATACCGAATAAGAGAGTTTACAACAACTTAACGGGTCAAGTAGAAGTGTGGTGCAACGTCGACGTTCAGAGACACACCACCCCCCTTGCTGGTAAAGGACCCACATTCTTCTTCGATTATGATGGATTCTTTAAGTCCTTCAACATTCATCTCTCCCTTTGTGATGATGAGTTAGCGACCAGAATGATGTATGATGTCTTAAACACATCGTCTCTAGACTCGTCAACATCAGTTCCACATGGGGAGTCTTCTAGTTCTTCAGGGGGAGCACTTGATGTACGTGACTCCTCCTCTGACGATGAAGAAGTGGACTCTGAACAGGTGAACCAGGAGGAACAGGTTCCTGCTACAGCAAGTACACAAGCATCAAACCCTGATGCCTCTGATTCTTCGGAACCTCAAACTCCAACAGCTTCAGATACTGAAGCTGTGGTTCACAATCTGGAAAAAGAGGTAGTTGTTCCCACGACTCTTGGATCACGAATAAATGTTTATCATCCTTTGTACAATGTCATTGGAGATGTTGGATCAGGAATTCAGACTAGAAATCAGCTATACTCAGCTGATTATGCCTCAGTCATGGAAAAGGGATATCTTCACGACGGTGCTTATCGATGTTTTGTGTCTCAATTTGAGCCAAAATATGTTAGTGAAGCATTAAACGATGAGGCATGGGTAAGTACGATGCAAGAAGAACTCCTACAGTTCAAAAAGCTAGGAGTATGGACCCTTGTAGACAGACAAAAAGGTGCTAAAGTCATTGGAACTAAATGGGTCTTGAAATGAAAGAAAGACGATCAAGGGGTCATAATTCGCAACAAGGCTCGACTTGTCGTTCAAGGTTTTAGACAAGTCGAAGGAATTGATTATAATGAAGTGTTTGCACCTGTGGCAAGGATGGAAGCAATCCGTATCTTCCTAGCATATGCCTCTTACATGAAGATCAAAGTTTATCAATTAGATGTAAAGAGTGCATTCCTTCATGGTGAAATCCACGAGACAGTGTACGTCAGTTAACCCGAAGGATTTGAGGATCCATATCATCAGGACAGAGTTTACAAGCTGGATAAGGCTCTCTACGGGCTCCACCAAGCCCCAAGAGCATGGTATGAAAAACTCTCAACTCATCTTGTGAAACACGGCTTTCGCAGAGGAGTGATTAATTGTACATTGTTCATCAAAGAAAAGGATGGTGACTTACTGCTCGTACAGATTTATGTTGATGACATAATCTTCGGTTCCAAAAACGAAGATCTATGTAATGAATTTGAAGCAGTAATGAAAGCTGAATTTGAGATGAGTGCCATGGGAGAAATAAAGTTCTTTCTCGGGTTACAGGTGGATCAGACACCAAAAGGAATATTTCTATATCAGACCAAGTATGTAGGTGATATCCTAAGTCGGTTCGATATGGAGAATGCTTTGGCAGCTGGAACTCCACTTGCTACAAACCACGATGTGGCACCCGACGAAAATGGTGATCTGGTGGATGCCACCATGTACAGAAGAATGATCGGATCACTCATGTATCTCACTGCCTCACGACCTGATATCATGTACGCGACGTGTCTCTGCTCCAGATATCAGGCGAAACCGAAAGTCAACCATCTCATAGGCATCAAAAGGATATTTCGTTATCTGAAGGGTACTCCAACACTTGGGTTGTAGTATCCTCATGACGATGACTTTGAGCTTACAGCGTATAGTGATTCGGATTATGGCAGCTGCAAAATGAACTACAAGTCAACTTCAGCAGGATGTCAATTCTTTGGGAGAAGATTAGTCACGTGGCAGTGTAAGAAGCAGACATCGGTTGCTCTGTCAACTTATGAAGCTGAATACGTTGTTGCTGCAAGCTGCTGTTCACAAATCATTTGGATTCAACAGCAAATGCGGGACTACAGTTTAAAATTCTCTAACACTCCTATATTTGTTGATAATTCTGCTGCTATAGCCGTAACGAAAAATCCTGTCCAACATCCTAAGACCAAACATATTGGAATTAAATATCTTTATACGTGATTGTTTTGAAAAGAATTTAATCGATGTGGTTAAGATTAATACGGATATTCAACGCGCTGACCTCTACACAAAAGCTTTTGATAAACCAAGATTTTTATATCTGTTGGAAGTCAACGGGGTGAAAAAGAAAAGTGATGTGATCACAGAGGATGAAAATGTTTAGTCCGAAAACGTTTTGGTTTTATTTTCTTTTATTTTTCTTATTTTAATTTCCTGTTTCTATAAAATCCAAAAACTCAAAAAATACTTTCGGTTTTAGAATTTTAGGGGGAGAATAGGTTAGAGTAGTATTAAATTAGGTGTTTTAATTTCAGTACTTAAAAAAAAGGGGGAGAAGGAAAGCCTAGCTAAAAGGATAGAAATCAAATCTGTGATACCGATTCAACGTATTTGGAAAATAATAGTACACGGGGAACAGATTATTTGGGACTTCAAAAATTTAAATGATTAAGATGCAAAAAGAAAGTATAAATCTGAGAAGTCTAAGCAAAATAAAAAGGAAAAATGATAGTAAAACTAGTATGCTACTAAGGTAACATAGAGAAAGTAGACCTAGAGGTTGCAAGTTCATTATATGATGTGTCGGTAGATTCAACACAATAGATGAGTAGACCTCATTGGTGACTTAAATTCAAACTAAATTGTTCAACTTGCTGTGGGTTTCCATCTTATCCCTGGTTAACACAATCAATGTAGTTCCAATAAGGGGTGACGAGCAAATAAACGCCACAAATGTGTGCGGATGACCATAAAAAGAGCAAAGCACGAAAAAAATGTGTAAACGCTATCAAGCTGATAACAAATGTTGTTGGTGCGTTACGTACAAAAAGAAAAGAATAATGCTCTCACAAGAAGATAGGTTGTGTGCCTCTCTGTTGTGTGATGACACTGACCTGAGGATACGCATAACCTAAATATTCTAGAATTCGTTGTTGTTTGCGCCTCTCTGTTGTGCGATGGCACTGACCTGATGCTTAGCATCTTTTTGAAAGCTCTTAGAATAGTTTATTCTTGTCAAAATACCCGTAGACCGCTCAAAAATCTCCTGAGGAATTTTGATTACTGTAAGGATTCCTTTAAGTTTGATGCAATACAAAACATCCAAAGTCTCTCTGCAAGCAATGCACTAAAGAACCGAAGTAGAATTGCTTCGGAAGTTTTACACCATGCACTAGAAATATTCTAAGTGTAAAATCTTCCGAAGCCAAGACCAATATCTTCCGAAGCCAAATATGAAGTCTTCCGAAGCCTCAGAGACAAAGTCTTCCGGAGCTTCATCTCATGAAGACAGATTTCTTCCGAAGACTTTTAGTAACATGCTTTATCTTATGTACTGTTCCATAAAGCTGGACACCTTTCCGCTGCATCTCTGTAAAGTCACCAACTTACATGAGTTGGTGAAAAGGACCATGCTTTTGGTAACCGTACATTGAGGTCTTGAGTCTGTAACCTTCTACTTTATGTACTTTATCCTTTTTGTAATAGATAAGGATGTGAGCTATGGCATGTCATAGTCACAAGGTCAAAAGGCAGATATGCCTTTTGATTCTACAATTGATTTTTTTGTGTCTAGTCAATTGTATCCAGCTGGCTTTCAAAGTATAGCCGGCTGTAGGTTGTAGTATAAGTATTCCATGTTCTAGTATCTTTCTTTATGCTTTGTAACACTTGTAATAGAACTTGAGAAAGCAATATACTGCAATCTTGAAACCCAAATCTCTTGTTCTGTCTCTTACTTGTTACTTGTGTTCTTAGCATCATTATTGTGGTTAATCCAGTTTACTGTTTGATCAAGTTTGGTTAATCTCCTCTTTGTGTTGTTGTGTTGTAATTGTCAAGCCCTTCACCGGTCCTGCAATTGGTATCAGAGCATTTCAGGCTCTTGATATAAGATCTCACCATCTTAAGATCCCTCACACACACAAATACTAAACTTTCAAATGGCATCCATTTCAAAGACTGATATGGAAACTGAAACCATGAACAAGTCCCTACTGATCACTCTTGATGACTTTGATACCTGGTGTATGAGAATGGAAGGTTTCATCAGGTCTCTAGACTCAAGAATGTGGGAGTCTGTTGAAAATGGACCTTTCATACCCAGCACTCATTCTGCTACTGGTGCTGGTATGATTCCAAAAGATGTGGCTAACTACTCTGATGAAGATAGGAAGAGAGTAGAGATTGATAGAAAAGCCATGACTGCTCTTCAAACTGCCCTTCCAAACTCTGTGTACAGAGGTTTCAAGAAGTGCAAAACAGCTAAACAGCTATGGGATGCACTAAAACTGATGTATGAAGGCTCCTCTAAAGCCAAGGAGAACAAGAAGGATCTCCTGAAGCAGCAGTTTGAAAACTTCACCTTCAAAACAGGTGAAACCATGACTCAGCAATACTTCAGGTATGTTGAGATAGTGGATACCCTCATGGATGGAGGAGTTCCTCTTGAAAACAGAGACATTGTAAGGAAGTTCATGTCCTCACTTCCTAGGCAATGGACACACTATTGTGTGGTGATCAAGAGGATTGAAAATCTCAAAAATCTTACTCTGACAGAGTTATATGGGATTCTCAGTGGCTACCAGATGGAGATGAACATGTAAGGTTCATCTGGCAACTCCAACAATCAATTGGGTTCAGCCGTGCATGTAGTCGAAAGGGATAGCATAGAACCCCAACATCATCTCATATGCTACCCTTGCAACTCACCAATGGGTCCTTTCATCACCTTCCCAGAGACACCCAAGGAGAACTACGCTCAAGGAAGCCCATTCCAAGAGACAAGCTCTTCTCAAGCCTTTGTGTCTTCTGATGAAAGTTGTGGCAACTCTCTTTTCACTTTTGAAGACCTGGATTGTATCCATCTAGATGATCTGGAATATATGGAAATAGTCCAGCAGATGGCTCTTCTCACTCATAGAGCCAAGAAGTTCTACAAGAGAACTAGAAGGAGGTTTCCAAGCAATGCAACCAGTGGAAAGTTTGGGTTGGATAAAAGCAAAGTCAAGTGTTACAACTGTAACTTGATGGGCCACTTTGCTAGAGAGTGTAAGGCACCTAAAACAAATGGTGGCCAAACATAAACCAGACCAAACTACAATGACAAAGCCCCTCAGAATGAGAAGCCAAAGCAACAAGCTGCTGTTGCTGTTAAAAAAAGAGGCTTTGACTGGAGCTTTTAGGTGAAAGATGCTTCTCCAAACCAAGCACTAATGGCAGATCATGATGAAGCCAAGGTATTGGAACATCTATGTACTCCTGAATGCATTGCTAAAGTTAACAGATACAGGTCCTATAACTTGGAAATGAGATCTGATCTTGAGTCTTTAAACATTTTAAAATCTGATTTTAGAAAGTCTGAAAATGATTATAAGCTAAAGATAGAGGACTTAGAGAAAACCATTTCAGTTCTAAAACATAAACATACAAATTTTAGGATTCAAATCAAATATCTCATAACCAAGTTGACTGAGTGCCAGGCTGAGCTTGTGATCAGCAAAGCCATGGCAGAAAAGAGTGTTCTTGAAAAAGAGACCTTCAAGAACATGATATCCTCATCCCTGCACTACAAGGTGTGTTATCAAAATAGACAGGGACTAGGATCCAATGAGATAGCTCCACCACACACAATCTTGTCTGTAAGATCTCCTAGGTGTGGAACTTGTGAAGATGAGCTTCCTCTCATAGATCCTATAAGTGAAGAGGATGAAGAAGAGATAGTGAAGAATTCCTCTAAGAAGAGTGAAGAGGAGGATTCTATGAAGGGCCACTATCCTTCTGAGGAGAAGAAGATTACTATGATGACCAAGTCAATGAGAAAGAACTTGATCAGGAAACGCAAAAGAAAAGCAAAGAAGGCTCAAGAGATTAAGGCTTCTTTTAACTCTAAGCAGAAACAATTTTTTATCTCTGCAGGGTTTAAAGTAGTAAAGACTGAAGACATCAACCAAAACTTTTCAGCTAAGAGTTCTGGTTCTTGTTCAAATCATCTCAGTACCAAGAAGAAGACTGATCTGCTGTGTACCACTGCTGCACAGCATGGACCATCAAACTCTAAGAACAGTTCCCAGCCCATAAGAATTGTCTCAGCATCTACAAAAATGAAGGTGGAGAAGGGATGTGACCAAAGACAGTCTTGCTCTCATAAGGAGACTCTTGTGAAGAAGAAGATGTTGTGTGTCATGTGTGAAAGTACCTCTCACATTGCTAAGGATTGTCCATACAATCCTAAAAGTACTGTCCATATGACCAAGACAAAGACTTCAAAGAGTTTCAAGAAGATTCAAGCTTTGGAAGGAAAGTCTGTTTCCTTCGAAAGCTCCAAATCAAAGAAGAAGGTAAATGGAAAATTACCTTCGGAAGAGAAGTTGGTCTTGGAAGAAAGGAATTCTTCCGAAGCACTGAAGTCTGCTGCAGTGACTGTAGAATCTTCCAAAGGTTCAGTCATCAAAACTTCCAAAGTCCCAAAAGCTTTCGAGGTTTTGAAGGTCAAGTCCAAGACTCCAAAGGTGGTGTGGAAGTCTAAGAAAGACCAAGTGACTGAAGTTTCTCCATCAACAACAGCTCAAGATCCTTCTAGCACAACCATAGGATCTATTACTGTTGCATTACCTTCTATTATACTTAGTGAGCCCAAGACAAGTAAGGCTTAGGTTTCCAAATGTAACTAATCATTTTCTTTGTGCAGGAACAACTCAAGACAAACAAAAATGTCTGGATCATTGATAGTGGCTGTTCCAGGCACATGACAGGCAATAGGTCACTACTCCATGACTTTGAGAGGATTGATGGAGGACCAGTTGTTTTTGGAGGAGATGAAGGTGGTTACATTTCTGGAAGGGGCAAGATCACAAATGGTAAGCTCAGCATTGAAAAGGTAAACTTTGTCAAGGAGCTTGGGTACAATCTTCTGAGTGTATCCCAATTTTGTGATCAGAGTCATAAAATGCTCTTTACTAAGCATGAGTGCATTGTTCTCAAGCCTGGAGTGGTCATTCCTCATGAGCACATCCTGCTTAGAGCCCCCAGGAAAGGGAACATGTATAAGATGGACTTGCAAGAAACATCTCCCTTCGGAGAAGTTTCATGCTTTCTTTCTAATGCAAATAGTGATGAGCCTTTCCTATGGCATAAAAGAATGTGCCATGTAAACTTTAAGATAATGAATAAACTAATTACACATGATCTGGTAACTGGAATGCCATAGAAAGAGTTTACAAGTGATGATCATTGTGTTGCATGCCTGAAAGGGAAGCAACATAAGGTATCTCACAAGCCTAAGGAAAAGAACTCCATCACTACTCCCCTACACTTATTACATATGGATCTCTTTGGCCCTACCAGTGTAATGAGTCTAGGAAGGACCTCTTACTGTTTGGTGATCACAGATGATTTTACAAGATTCACTTGGGTTTTCTTTCTTAGAACTAAGGATGAGACTCCTGAGATTCTGAAGAATTTCATCTTAAAAGTTAAGATCAAAGTAATCACAAGGTCAAAACCATAAGATGTGATCAAGGGACTGAATTCAAGAATCAAATCCTTGATACATTTTGTGATGAAAAAGGTATTACAAGACAATATAGTACTCCCAGGACTCCTCAACAAAATGGTGTTGCTGAGAGGAGAAACAGGACACTAATTGAAGCTGCAAGAACTATGTTGTCTGACTCTAAACTGCCCATCACCTTCTGGGCAGAGGCAGTAAATACTGCTTGCTATGTGTAAAACAGAGTTTTAGTAGTTAAGATACATGGTAAGACTCCTTATGAACTTTGGCACAAGAGAAAACCTTTCATTGGTTTTCTCAGGTCATTTGGATGTCCTTGCACCATCTTGAATACCAAAGATCAAATTGCCAAGTTTGCTGAGAAATCAGATGATGGACACTTCATTGGATACTCTTCTCAAGCTAAGGCTTATAGAGTATACAATCTCAGAACTAGAATTGTTGAGGAGTCAGCCAATGTGACTTTCAATGAACACACTCCCTGTGTGGCTGGTTCTGGTCCTGATTGGCTATTTGATCTTGATTTAGTTACCAACTGTTTTAACAAATCTTGTGAGAATGTTTTAGATCTGCAGAGAATTTAAATACAGGTGATCCTGATCCAAGATTTGAGCTAGCAAGACCTTCAACTCATACATCTTCAGCTCCAGTTGGAACTACTTCAACTCATACACCTTCAACAAGAGATTTGGGTTTCAAGAATGTTTTAGATCTGCAGAGAATTTAAATACAGGTGATCCTGATCCAAGATTTGACTACACTGATGTCTTTGCTCCTGTAGCAAGATTAGAAGCTGTTAGGATATTCATGGCATTTGCTGTATCCAAGAACTTCAAGGTCTTTCAACTTGATGTGAAGTGTGCTTTTTTGTATGGAGTGATTGATGAAGAGGTATATGTCAAACAGCCACCTGGTTTTGTAGACCCTGATCATCCTGATTATGTCTGCAAGCTTGACAAAGCTCTTTATGGGCTGCATCAGGCACCCAGGAAGTGGTATGAGACATTGTCTGAGTATCTTTGTAAACATGGATACAGGAGAGGTACTATAGATGGAACTCTCTTCATCAAAGGACAGGGAAATGACTTATTGCTAGTTCAAGTGTATGTAGATGACATCATCTTTGGTTCAACTAATCCAAAGCTCTGCAAAGACTTTGAGAAGCAGATGAAAGACAGATTTGAAATGAGTGCAATGGGAGAACTCAATTTCTTTCTGGGAATCAAGTGAAGCAAGTTGAAGATGGCATCTTCATAAGTCAGTCAAAGTATGTTCAGGACATACTCAAGAGGTTCAACATGATTGATTGTAAGATTACTAAGACACCATAGCCAGAAACCACTTCCTTGGACCTGATCTTGAGGGGGAGTGTGTGGATGAACACTTATACAGGGCTATGATTGGGTCTCTTATGTATCTTACAACTAGCAGGCCTAATATCATGTTTGCTACATGTATTTGTGCAAGATATCAAGCCAACCCTAAGATGTCTCACCTCATCACTGTCAAAAGGATTTTAAGATACCTCAAAGGTGCTTCAACACTTGGTTTATGGTATCCAGAGAATCCTGACTTCAATCTGTATGCTTATACAGATAGTGATTATGGTGGTTGCAATATGACTGCAAAGTCTACATCTGGGGGATGTCAATTCCTTGGTGGAAGGGTTGTCTCATGGCAATGCAAGAAACAATCCTGTGTGTCTGCATCAACTGCTGAGGCTGAATACATTGTTGCTGCAAGTTGCTGTGCTCAAGTGCTTTGGATTCAAAACCAGATGCTGGACTATGGAATTAACTTCAAGGAGACTCCTATCCACATAAACAACAATAGTGCTATCTCTATCACTAAGAATCCTGTGCAGCACTCAAGGACCAAACACATCAATATCAGGTATCATTTAATAAGAGATTACTATGAAAAGGGATTAATTAAACTAGTCAAAGTTCATACAGATGAACAATATGCTGATCTGTTTACAAAATCTTTTGATGAACAGAGATTTAAATATATAATATCAACTATTGGGATGATTAACTTTGACTAGATCTTTTCTTAAATTTCTTAAAATATGTGTGTCCTAAGTTGTCTAGTTCACCACTTTCATAAGCTCATGTTTTCTTTGGATATCGAATCCTTTTTGAAGACTTTCCTTAGATTATTGAAAATTTTCTGATCCTTCGGAAGATATATTTTTACCTTCGGAAGAAAATCATGTCTTCAAAATAAATAATTGTCTAAGAAATTTTACCTTCGGAAGAAGTCTCAATCTATCTTCCGAAGCTTAAATACTTGTCTTAGACACTTATTTGTTTTTAAGGACTTCTTTCTTCCAAAGCTGAATTAACTCTCGGAAGCTTTGTTGTTTTATATACAAAGCATTTAAGTGTTTATTTCTCTTCCGAAGCAAAATTTTCAAGACTCTCAGGAGAATCTTCCGAAGTCATTTTAGCTTCAGAAGCTTTTTCATTAAAACTTCCGAAGATAATTTACCTTCGGAAGCTTTTCGAATTCCAAGAAAACTACTTTTTGAGCAAAAGTAAACTACTTTTTCAGAGGTGGGACCGACTTTCGGATTTCAAAGTTTATCCTCTTTCATTAACGTTGGTTCAAATCCCTTTTCACATAAATACCCAACGGTTCCCCCTCTTCCTCACTATCTTCTTCAATTCTACTATTCCTCAAACCTAATTCCTAAACCGCCTTTGCTTTTCACCTTTCTTCATCCTTAAGCTTCTCAAATGGCCAACCTTAACCGCAGAAACAACCCAGATTTCTCCATGCAACTTTACAGGCAACACAACCAGGTTGCTCTGTTAAGCTCTGAGAAAGATGAAAGTTTCTAAGAGATTTGCCAGTTCTTAACTCTATCAAATTACTTCACCTCCCTAACCATTGATCCTACTCTGTATGAGGATCATCTGCTTGAATTTGGAAGACCTCCCAAGAGGTCATCATGGATGAGGAGAAGGCACTGTCTACCACAGTTCAAGGGAGGACAAACTTCATCACTCCGGCCATCATCAACACTCATTTGCAGCTGGATGATGAAGAAGGTGAGTTGTCCTTCCCAAAGGAAGCTGTCAATCATTCCTTTGAGCAGATGGGCTATGAAGGAGATTTCTCTGTAAAGACCTTCAGGAAAGGGAAGGTCTCATCCCAGTGGAAATACCTACTCCATGTGGTTATCCACAGCTTGTCAAACAAGCATGGAGGGTGGGACCAGATTCCTGAGGATCTCTCCTTCATAGTGCATGGAATGGTTCAAGGGGTCAAGTTCAGGTACTCTCTAATTTGTATATACCAATTTACTTGCTAACTTGGGCTCACAGTTGAGGGAAACAGATAATATTCTTAAATTGGGACAGATGAAGCCCGGAATCTTTAAAATCATGAAGAAGCCAACTGTAGGCTTCTCAGGGGTAGAAACAGCCCTTGTCCCCAAAATGTTAGAGCTCATTGCTCAAGGTGACAACCTAGTAACACAAGCTAGTGTTGAACCCACACCTTATATCTCTTTACACTAAAAAGGCCTCAAGTAACTCTCACCTACCAAAGAAAGTCCAAACGAACCCGTGCTCAAGCTATTGAGTCTGTGCAGGTCCCCATATACTCACCTTTACAGGAGGAAGTGGACACTAGAGCTCCCACTTCCCCTGAGGAGCAAACCACTCCCATTTCTTCAACTATCAGGGCTGAGGTTCCTCATGCTCACCCTGATGAGCTCACAAGCCCAATAGCCTTAAGCCTTCACTCTGAGTCTCAACACTCAAGTGAACAACCTTCAGGGGACAGTTACCATCCCCAACCTTTAGATCTAAATCAACCCATTCCCAACCTATCCTTCTATACTGATGAAGACTTAGGATTCAGTGAGTACCATGAGTCTCTCTTCTCTTCCCCTACTCAAAGAGAGATGAGTACTCCTGAGTCTCCTCAGTCTAGCCCACATCAGTCACCTATAACTGAGATGGACACTTATGAACCTGTTCAGGATGTCCATATGGAAGAGGCTCTTACTTTTGCAAGTGATTACATCATTAAGACCTTAACCATGGCAACTCAGCCCACTCACATCTCAACTGAGATTGCCAGTGAGCAGAGGAAAACTAGCAGCCAAGAACCTCTAGCTGGTGGTGAGAGAGAGGACTTTGGTCCAATCATATCATCCCCGAATGATTCTTCTGATGAAGAAGAGGGGAATCTGAGACTAAAGGTGCAAAACTGTCAAAAACATGCTCCTATTTAGTCTCTAAGGTTAGTCACCTTAAATCTCATATGACTACCTTACACAACAAGGTCAATGATCAGCAACTTGAGATTTCATATCTTAAGGAAAAACTAGCTGGGAGACCTTTAAGAAGAGCTCAACCAGGAACACAAGAACCTGTGGATGTGATTGATTTATCCTCCAGCTCACCTATGCAAGTGGGTGATGCTACCAAAAAGGGGGAGAAAGTCATTGCAGCCATAGAACCTGGGAGTTCTTCACAGAGAATAGACATTGAGGACTCATCATCCTCACTTGCAATTGTGCATTCTCAGCAACTTCCTCAAGTTCACATTAATGTGGACTCTATAGACTCTATCATCAAGAGTCTCTTTGAGGAAGGCATACCAAGGGCTGTGTCATCCCCACCTCAAGGAACTTCAAACTACATCATAAGGTGGAGGTATGATGCTGATAGAAGAGCCCTTATTCTTTACAGAGTTCAAGGGCAACAAAAAGTATTTGATTTTCAAACCTTGAACTTCTATGAAGGTCTGGATCTAGTCAACATGCCACTTGTCAACCCAAGCAAATCAAGACAAGCTGACAGATTGGCTCAAAGAATCCAAGACAGGATCACTGCAGAGTTCAACTTAAGAAGGAGACTTAGGCAATCAGGTAATGCCATCGGTCAACTGGATGTTGAGGCAGACCCTAAGATTAGTTTCATAGGGGAAACCTTGACCGAAGGCCCAGTGGCAGAACCTGAGACCCCTGTCTCATCATCATCAACTGCTGCAGAGATCCACATTCCCTCTGAGACACCTGCTCGTGAAGGTGTTTCTCAGCCTCTCTCTGGCCAGAGCATGGATGCTACACCAAGCAATGAAGGCCAAACCTCTATCCACCCTGAGTCACAAAGGTCTGTGGGTGACAAAGGGAAAAGGATTTTGACTCCTGAGGATATTGAGGAGGAAGAGAGAGAGAGGAAGAGGAAGCTAAGGGGAGAAAGTTCCTCTAGGTCTTCAAGTTATATGAAAGCTGCAATCAGGGCTGCCCCCAGACCAAATAATCAAGATGATGAGTTGAGGGCAGTTAGGATTACTTACCTGCAGACCAGGAACTATGACATTGATGAAATCATTTCTCTCCCATTAGAACAACTAAATGAACTGGCTGACATGGAAGTGTCAAGAGAGATGAAAGAAAAAGAGGATGCAAGGTTACTTCTCCAATTCAAAGAGGAGAAGAGACAGAAAAGACTCTACAAGCATGCTCCTACTCTCTCCCCAGTTCAAGAAAGCCCTGTACAAGAAGATGAGGTTCAAGAAGAACCTCAGGTAGATAAAGAAGAAGATAGGATCAAAATGATCAACTACCTGAGTGCCACAGGCTTCTATCAGGAAGATGCACATCTTCCCTTGTCCTATGACTTTTTTGAGTTTGAGTACTTAAAACAACTTGAGCTTGAGTTAGTCAAGGAGAGAAAGACAACTAAGAAGAAGCTAAGGGAAGAAGCTGCAAAGTCAAGAGCCATCATCCAAAAGAGTATGAAGAAGTCTACTGACAGACAAAGGATGATGAGCTTCTTGAAGCTGTATGGATTCTCCAGAAGGAGACTTGGCCCTATGTCTCTATCCATAATGGATGAGCATATAAGGGTAATCAAGCAGAAGATCAAGAGTGGAGAACTAATTGACTTACACTCTCTTCCAAGTCAAGTCCCACCAGAAGTGGAGGTTAAGGTTGAACAACCTGAGACAACACAACCCGGACCTCCTGCTGAGCCTCAACAAGCTTCATCTTCTAATCCACAGCAGGGTCAAACTCCCTCTCCTTCTGAACCTGTGAGGGAGGAACACCCAACTGAGAAAGACAAGGTGATCAACAAGGTGCTGCAGACTAGTCTTCTCAGTTAAAGTCATCTAAGAGGAAGAAGAGGATGCCTTCTAAACCAAAGTCTAAGAAGAAGAAGCCTGAATCATCTACCTTTACACCTCAGGCTGAGTTAGATCAACCTGAGGAAGTGCATGAAGAGGCAGCCCGATCAACTCCAATACAAGTGGCTCCTCTTGCAGCTGAGACACCCATCTTATCTTGGACCTTCTCTACCAATCCAGAAAGATGGCATGTAATCAGAGATCAAGGTGTTGAGAATGTCTATACATGGCAAGACATAATCAACTTACCTCTGCATGATCTCTTTGAGATGAGAAGATACTATGAAAGTCTGAATGATCCTGACCATCTAATGAAGAAGGGTATGGTCATGATTGTGCTGAAGACTACTAACATCTGAAGATCTTCTAAATGTTTTGGTAGCATCAACATAGGGGGAGTTTGTAAGGATTCCTTTAAGTCTGATGCAAACCAAAACATCGAAAGTCTCTCTACAAGCAATGCACTAAAGAACTGAAGTAGAATTGCTTCGGAAGTTTTACACCATGCACTAGAAATATTCTAAGTGTAAAATCTTCCGAAGCCAAGACCAATATCTTCCGAAGCCAAATATGAAGTCTTCCGAAGCCTCAGAGACAAAGTCTTCCGAAGCTTCATCTCATGAAGACAGATTTCTTTCGAAGACTTTTAGTAACATGCTTTATCTGATATACTGTTCCATAAAGCTAGACACCTTTCCGCTGCATCTCTGTTAAGTCACCAACTTACATGAGTTGGTGAAAAGGTCCATGCTTTTGGTAACTGTACATTGAGGTCTTGAGTCTGTAACCTTCTACTTTATGTACTTTATCCTTTTTGTAATAGATAAGGATGTGAGCTATGGCATGTCATAGTAACAAGGTCAAAAGGCAGATATGCCTTTTGATTTACAATTGATTTTGTTTGTGTCTAGTCAATTGTATCCAGCTGGCTTTCAAAGTATAGCCGGCTGTAGGTTGTAGTATAAGTATTCCATGTTCTAGTATCTTTCTTTATGCTTTGTAACACTTGTAATAGAACTTGAGAAAGCAATATAATGCAATCTTGAAACCCAAATCTCTTGTTTCCGTCTCTTACTTGTTACTTGTGTTCTTAGCATCATTACTGTGGTTAATCCAGTTTACTGTTTGATCAAGTTTGGTTTATCTCCTCTTTGTGTTGTTGTATTGTAATTGTCAAGCCCTTCACCGGTCCTGCAATTACCATATAAGCGTGGGATCCACAAATGCTTGTTGAAATAATTAAACCTTAATTCATCACCAATGTGTGTCAAAAATCAGTGTATGGATTTAAAAGGACAAGTATACTTACAATCATCATGGCTGCAATTCTTGAATGTCCAAATCAGCGTGTGCATCTTATAGCTCTAGTATGATTTCCTAAACTTGCTAATGACTCTCGATGATAACAAGAATCTAGTATCAAAAGGCTTTGGTCAAATGTCCCAAATGATTTGATAAACCTGTATGATTCCATAATGTATCGTTCCAGTTATGATCAAAGTAACTTGACGCTATACTGTCCAGGAAGAAAAATCTGGTAGATACTTATCTTAGGATTTCAACCTCACACAAAAATACAAAATTATGTTTTAGCTTTGTTTTATTTCTAGTTGTTTAATTTAGTTAATTTCAGTTAATTTAGTAGTTAAATGTCGGACTACGCATCGGAAGTCAATTTGGGATTCACTCACTAAAAGGGTAACGTCTGAGGTGACCAATGGGGTTTTCAAAGGTAAAAGGATCACGTCTGAGGTGATCAACAGTTTTTCTAAGTTAAAATGGTCATGTCTGAGATGATTAATGGTCAAACTGTCTTATCAATAAGTAAAAGGGCTAAGTGTATGAATGGTCATAAGGTCAAACTCATAAGTATGAGCCATTCACATGACTGGACCATGAGTATGGACCAGTCGTACGATTGGACCATACGTATGAGCCTAATCGCACGACTAAACCACATGTATGGACCAGACGTGCGATTGGACCATAAGCATGGGTCAATCCATACGATTGGAACATTAGAATTAACTAATCGCACGAATGGAGGTGACCGAATGAGTCAGTCGCACGACTGAAACCTAGTCACACGACTGAAGGTGACCGACTGAGCCAGTTGCATGACTGGGCCTCAGTCGCACGAATCAACAGTGCGATTAGGTTCATTCGCACGACTGAAAGATACCCTAGTATAAATAAGGGGGAGTCGGTCGCAAACACTCATCACCCCCTCAATCGCTCTCTCTTCGCACGATAGTACCGTTACGCTGCCAAAATTGTGATTGAGTGTTCTAGACTGATTATTGTTGCTTCTAACGATTTCTGTTGATTATACAGGTAACGTGCGACGTAATCCACTCAAATGCTCATCAAATCATGCCCGAAATCAACTTTAGTTGAGCCCTAACAAGAACCGAGACTTAGTTCACAAAATAAACCTATAAAACTAAGTAAATTGCTAATTTAAAATGTGTTAGATGTTAGTTGGAACAATAGCGAGTCTAATGAGCCAAACCACAACGTCTAACATCAAATTTTGCTCAAGATTTGAATTTGAATAGAAAAACAGACTGTCATGCGAATGGACTTACTGATGAACCTCAATCGCACGACTGAGCTGGGCGAATGGCACAATCGCACGACTGAACCATGCGTATGAGTCCAGTCGCACGACTTGATCAACCGCATGGGATAGCATACGACTAAACCCAGTCGCATGCTCAATCGCACGAATGAGCTCAATCGCACGACTCAGACTCAATCGCACTGTCCATTCGCGCGACAGAACAGAAGGATTCAAGTCAAATAAATTCAAATGTTATTCATTTACACATAATCTAACTTTTATCTATCTTGTGTTACAGTAGCATGGCTAGTCGGTGGATGATGAGCACCAAGCACAACATATGTGCTCATCTAGACATTACATCCCAGAACACGTCTGAGTTCGCGGGGATTATTACATTTCTACAGACATCTTTAGAGCTATCTCCACTACGTGCACACCATACATATCGATACAGCAAGCTTTCTGGGAAAGCGCTGTTGTAGATAGGTCCTCAGAGCCTCACCGTATTAGTAGTTCCCTCTTTGGTCAGGACATTGAGATCAGTGAGGAGGATCTAAGGACAGTCTTCGAGTTGGGAGATGATGGTGATTGCCCTACCAGACTGCATCCGTTGACAGTTTGAGGATGTTTTCTTCGGGCTAAGTACTCGAGGGATATAAACGCAGGTGTGCTCAACAAGAGCAACCTGTGCCCCCAGTTCAGATACTTAGCCCATGTGTTGCTGATATGTATTGCCTCGAGGAAGGGCGGACTTGATGAGATGTCAGATAAGATCCAGAACGTGTATGTAGCTTTGGTGCTAAACCACCCGTTCAGCTTTTCGAGGATGATCTTCACATACTTGGTGGAGAACATAGAGGCCAAAGGCAAGGAAGGCTTCTGCATGTACCCACGTTTCATTCAGATTATCATTGACCAGAAGCTTCCGTCACTGCCCAAGGAGAAAGAAGATGCTGTGGTGCTTGAGGTGATGGATGATACCATCTTAGGCAGGATGAAGGTCTACCAGGGCAAGCAGGTGAAGCCCCCGGTGAGGAGGTTGTTTGGGCATTTGGCCCGAGAGGACTACGTGGCGCCAGCTAGGAGAAAGTGGCGTCACGATGATAGTGACTCAGATTCTAAGCCGATTGTGCTCCCATCCGACGATTCTAATGATGATGATAGTGGTGATGGTGGAGATACTGGCCCCACTCAATCTAGGGCCACTACCAGAGATGCTACATCTCCATCATCCACCCAAGGAGGAGCTGATATGGTAAGATTCCATCAGGACTTCCATCTTGATAAGGAGGAGGAGTCTAATGAGGAACCATTAGTTCGGACGGTGGGCAGCAAGGTGGTTGCCACCGAGCGAGGGATTAGGGCGGTAGGTGGACGCCAGGGTGAGTCTGGGGAGGCTGATACTGATACATCTTACAACCCAGACCAGCCCAGCAGCCAAGGGGGAGCATCCTCCTCGAAGAGATCGAGGAAAAAGAGGATGGCTCAACTGCACGGGACGAAGAGTAAGAGACGGAGATTCACTTTGATCACCACCTCTACCACCACCACCACCACAGCTACCACCACCACTACCACACCCTCCACCACTACTACCACACCACCCACCATTACTACCACACCTCCACCCTCCACTACTACAGCCATACCTCCCCCAGTTATACCTATACCACCACCCATCTTTACCACAGCTACCACCACTACCACCACCCATCGAGCCGGGACTTCATCTCAGGTCTCACTAAGCTTTGGATCCTCTATGCCCTCTGTTGGGTTAGAGGAGCAGCTGGCCAATCTAAACCGGATTGTGCTGAAGTTGTTTGCTAGTGATGAGCAACGAGCTACACAGCTAAACCAGCTGATGGAGCTCAATGCTGCTCTAGCTCAGCAGATAGCAGCTCAGAGTCGGGAGATTGCTGAGCTTCGTGAGCTGCAGACTTCTTCAGTAGAGAGGATAGATGATCTTGAGGCGAAGAACAAGAAGTTGATGCTATGACTCAAAGGCTCCAAAGATGAGCCCCTCAAGATCAGAGAAGGAGATGATGATGGTGATGATGACGATGATGAGGATGATGATGATGAGACGGATGAAGAAGGTGATGGAGCTGAAGGAGAGGAGAAGGGAGAATATGAGGATGAAGGAGATGATGCTGCTGTATCAGCATCCACATAGGCTAGAGAGCGACGATCAAAGAAGGCTCAGGATCAGGGAGACTCATCCTCAGCCCCTCCGGCTGACGAGCCTACTATTCAGGGCAAAAGTAATGATTAGATATTTTGTATTTGAAAGCTTTTGTACTTGAATCATGTATTAAAATTGTGTACTTAATGGTTATATATATTTAATGTTTAACTGTCTTGATTATTGACTAATGATTGATGTGTTACATGTTTAAATCAAGCAGATCAAACATATCAGCAAGATGAATACGATGTTGCTCCCCTTCAGCAAATCAAGTCTCAACTCACAATGATTTTTGATTTGCAAGGGATTGTCAGACGGCCAGTGAGCTATACTCCCGAAGAAGGAGAAATCATTCATGACCCGACTGACGAGCAACTTGCTGAGATGTTCAGGCTGAACCCGGATGAGATTGTCAAGGATGCTCCTACTTTTGAGGTGACAAGTGATGATAAGCTCAACGACATAGATGAAATCGAGATAGAGGATGTCACTGCTGACCATTATCCAGAGTACACTGACCGAGAGGGAAATGTAGTCCCCAACTTTGGTGATACTCTCGGCAGTGATACATTTGACAAGCTGAATCAGATGGAGAAAGAGGCTGAGAAGACCGAGGGTCAAGCCCAAGCCTCAGACGCCGATGTTGACATCAAAAAGGCTGAATGGGCGGCCTGTTTTGCTGAGATCCGAGCCATGCGTACTGCACAAAAGCCCAATGTCTACACCAAGCTGTACAGAGTCAAGAAACACTTAAAGGTGTCAGGCAAGATCATTGCATAGGCTTATTTTGAGGATCTGAATGTGTATGCAGTGAAAAGAGAAAAGGGCATAGAGTACTTTAGATTCCCACATGATCTAAAGACTCCTTGGTTTTGAGCTCAACCAGCTGGCACGCCTAAAGTTGTTGTATGCTGACCCGAGAAAGATGTCAGGCTGGTTTGAGGCTGCACTGAGGAAAGAATACCACACCAGGTGGGTTAACTTTAGACCTCAACAACCGAAGAGGTACATCAGACGGTCTGAAGTTGATCCCATTACTGGAAAGCCAAAGGTAGTGCTGAAGTGGAGTCCTCCGCACACTATGTCTAAGATTCCCTTACGGGAAATGCCACAAGACTTCACTCCACACTTCAAGTGGTGGTAGTACGATTGGAGAATAGGTGAAGTGGTCATAGTCTTACAAATGGAGAGCCAAATGGATACTATCTGGGTGTTTGACCCTATGTGGCTGACCAACTTGTCTTCAGACGATGTCTATACTTTATAGAAGTGGCCACTATTCTATGACTCACATGATATTGTACAAGCCCTCTAGTTCCAAAATGTCATACGACTCTGTTTCACATTTGAGATACATGCCGGAGTTACAAGAGAGGAAAAGTACAAGAAGTTTGAGGAGCTAATGAAGAATGTTAGACGATGATGTAAACTAGGTCCAAGGGGGAGTTTGTTGATACATATGTACCTCGTTTAGGAACTTTATGTAAAAGGTCTTTCATGTCTTACATATATGTAATGAATGAGTTGAATGAAATGAAATATGTGATTGATGATTATATTGTTTAATGTTTTATTGTTTATTGTATCATAGCACATATTGAAGAATTTTAATTCGTGGAAATATGTAATGTTTTATTGTTTAATTCGTGGAAAAACGTAACACTTGAAGAATTTCGACTCACATACGTACCCTAGCCGTCCAGAGACCCTAGAGAACTTGTTCCAACTTCATAGATCGCAGTTGATCGTGTTCTAATCGTTCATAACGTTTCATTAATCTCTAGATTGATCGAAACTGCGTTCTCACTGATTGGATCGCCAATCAAATAGGATTCCACACTATTTGATTAGGTATACACATAAACACAGTTTCGATCAATCTAGAGATTAATAAAACGTTATGAACGATTAGAACACGATCAACTGTGATCTATGAAGTTGGAACAGGTTCTCTAGGGTCTCTGGACGGCTAGGGTACGTATGTGAGTCGAGATTCTTCAAGTGTTACGTTTTTCCATGAATTAAGTGGTATTTATAGGTTAGGGTTTGTCAATCGTGCGACTAAACCATTAGTATGGTTCAGTCATGCGACTAAATCATACGATTGGTCCATACGCACGACTGAAGGTTCAGTCGTGCGAGTGAGCCAATCTTATGTCTCAATCGTGCGACTGATCCAGTCTCCTGGTTCAGTCGTGCGACTGGTCCATCAGCATGAAGTGTTCATGCGTATGGTCCATTAGCATGGTCCATTCGCATGAATACTTCATATGATTAAGTTTAAACACATTTCTCAACCATTCTTGACTAAGAACTATGTAAAAAACCACCAACCTATATAGTTAGTTCAATATGTGTTATGATACAACAAACAATAAAACATTAAACATTATAATCATCAATCACATATTTCATTTCATTCAACTCATTCATTACATATATGTAAGACATGAAAGACATTTTACATTAATTTCCTAAACTAGGTACATATGTATCAACAAGATTTGATTATATGGGTTCACGAGTGTGTTCAGAAGCCTTGAGAATCAAAACTCTATAACATTGAAAGTTGTTACGAAAAGCTAAAAATTATCCATGCGAGAACTATTGTTTTTAGTGTTTTGGTATAAATAGCTCCTTTCCCATGTAATTAGTTAAGCTTTCGTGAATACTTTGATGCACCAATTTATAGTTGCATAATTTTGATTAAAATACAAGTAGATCTTATTTACTTGGTCGTGTTACCTTGATTTGACTTCTTTTCCATCAATCACGCACTGCGTCTTTGTTTAACGTCTCATTACTTTCATTCCACGCAAGTAATTAGATTCTCGATTCTTATTCAGTGAACACAAATACTTTCTTGCTTCTTTACACCTGGTTTCCTTGCTTAGATGGTCAATAAAGTATTATGTTGATCCACTATTGTCATTTTAATTGATTCGATGGAATTTTGAGGCAAGAATGTGCGAAGTTGGTTGTGGAGTGCTATCGAAGTGTTTTGGGCAGAAGTCGATTGATTTCAATGCTCGTTCCTGTGGTTTGTGTTTGGTTTTGGTTTCGATTGATACAAAACATAAGTTGTCGCGTATGTGAATGATTAGTGTGATTCTAATGATTGTTATAATCAGATTTGATTATATGGGTTCACGAGTATGTTCAGAAGCCTTGAGAATCAAAACTTTATAACATTGAACGTTGTTACGAAAAGCAAAAAATTATCCATGCGAGAACTATTGTTTTTAGTGTTTTGGTATAAATAGTTCCTTTCCCATTAAATAGTTAAGCTTCCGTGAATACTTTGATGCACCAATTTATAGTTGCATAATTTTGATTAAACTACAAGTAAATCTTATTTACTTGGTCGTGTTATCTTGATTTGACTTCTTTTTTATTGATCACACTCTGCGTCTTTGTTTGACGTCTCATTACTTTCATTCCGCGCATGTAATTTGATTCTCGATTCTTATTCAGTGAACACGAGTACTTTGTTGCTTCTTTACACCTGGTTTCCTTGCCTTGATGGTCAATAAAGTATTTTGTTGATCCACTATTGTCATTTTGATTGATTCGGTGGATTTTTGAGGCAAGAATGTACGAAGTTGGATGTGGAGTGCTCTCGAAATGTTTTGGGCAGAAGTCAATTGATTTCAAGGATCGTTCGTGTGGTTTTGTGTGCGGTTTTAGTTTCAAATGATACAAAACATATTATGTTGCATTTGTGAATGATTAGTGTGATTCTAATTATTGTTATAATCATATTTGAATATATTGTTTCACGAGTGTGTTCAGAAGCCATGAGAATCAAAACTTTATAGCATTGAACGTTGTTACGAAAAGCAAAAAATTATCCATGGGAGAACTATTGTTTTTAGTGTTTTGGTATAAATAGTTCAAATCTTTCACACCCCGGGCCCAGGTAGGGTGGGACGTCACAGACTAGCAACAACATATTGCAGCGGAAACAAACCATCATAAGAGCACAAAGGGAGAGAACATCACATGGCATTCAGAGTTTAAAATAATCCTGGGCTAGAAACAGATTTAGCCCATAAATTAAATTGTACAACCAACATAATGACAAAATGTATAAGTTACAATAGTTAAAAATTGTTTAGATAGATTTGAAAATTAGACAAGCCAATGCCATGGTCACGGTGCTAGGTCAAAGTCTTTAACACAGCTAGAATCCACTCATGGATTACCTGAAACATGCTCAAAAGAAATTGTGTCAACTAAAAAGTTGGTGAATTCAAGTGCTTAAAGTTTAAAAACAAAAGGATTCATTAGAATCCATGCTTTAATTAAAAGTCATAGTATCATTGTTGTGGGGATCACAATCAACCATGCACTCAGCCCCGGTTAGCCTCTTCAAAACTTAAGTTACCGGTTAAATCCCCGTGGGGAGAACTGAGCCTCAAACCAGTGGACCTTACCTGCCGGATGGTCCACCATAGTATCTTAATAAAACCTGTTACATGCCACAAACGACCCCGCAAGATCTCAGTGTGGTACCCTTCCCGTTCATCACAAGAGGCACTGTGTGTGGGGGATTTCCCAAGTAGATCTACCCATTTAAAACAAGCGGTTCACAAAAGAATTAATGATTGTGATACAAGTATCAGTAGGTCTAAACATAACCACAACATATAGCATCATAATATGACACAAAAATAATTCAATTTAAACACAGCATGCTTCATCCCAAAAACAGTAATAAAAAGGGGAACACTTAAACTCACCTTAAAATTCAAGCAAAGGGTCACTGCGTGTGCCAGGAAAAGTCTCAAATATAGCACCATAATCAATAAGATTTAAGTGTTAAACCACTCATTCTAAGGTCATGGAGATGCATAAGTTGTCATGAGGTTAGAACCTTAATAGCATTTGAATTTTTAAGTCTTTACATAAAAAGTTTCCTTTTATAGAAAGTTAGGGTTTCTTAGGAAATATTATATGATTTGCTATGTCTTTTAAGTGATTCCTTGCTCAAGGGGTCGTTTTACAGTTTAGTCCTTCAAGTTTCAAAATTTACAATTTCAACCCCAAAGTTTGGTTTCTTGCATTTAATGTCTTCTATGCCCAATATTAGTTTCTTAGATTTATTTAACTGATTTTAAGTAAGTTTCTATCAAAATTTCATAATTTAACTCCGTTTCACAAATTTTCATGTTTCTCGTTACCGGTTACGGTAAAACCGAGGGTTTTTAATAGTTGAGTGTTGATTTCTAATTTAATGGTCTTAGATTCATTAAATATCATTTTTAAGACTTTATTTAACGTTTTTAATCTTCTAGAGATGCATTTCGAGCTCCTTTTTGGTGCAAGACTACCTTTTAAGTTTTACCCGTTTAAACGCGTTTTTAACCGAATTTGACCCGTTAAAAGTTCATTTGACCAACTTTTCAACTATTTTAGATCTTATTGTACATAACTTACTGAAATATCATGGTTTCCATGAATTTTGGTGTTAAATCCTCGTTTGTAAATTTTCTTTCAAACGTTACCCGGTTAAAACCCGTTTTTCACTAAGAATTCCATTTAACCTATTCTTTGACCATTTAAATTGACAAATCCGACCCAAATACTTTGTTAACCCTTTTAGAACCTGGAATACTTTTTAAGATGATTAAATCCATGTTTTATTGTTTTAATGTTGTTTTTACCACTTTTCGGGTCCCCGAGTATGTCCAAATTGCCTATAGTTCTATAACATTCATATTTTCAGCCTTTACATCTCATCACATGCCCAAAATCATCCGAAAACCTACTGAAATTATATGTCAACCTCACGGGTTCATCAACCCAAATAAGAAGATGATGGAAACTATAGTATTACACCATTTTCATCCATTACACTTGTGTTAAATGTTATAGTTTGTAACTAAATATCAACCAAACCTTTTGTAACTTTGAAATCAGATTATAAGGAGATTAAAAGACCCATTTTGAGCAGGTTACATGATTAGTTTCAAAGGGTTACAAGTTGTGCAAGTTGGATGGTGTAAATACACCCGAAAAGAGGGTTTTCTAGGTGTAAACCGTGTTACACCTATAGAATGACATGCTTTACGAGTATGATACCTTCAAGGACGTGAAAAGCTCATTATGAACGAATTTGTAGCAGCAATTTTATGTTAGATATGAGAATGGTAAGGTTTTGAATGAAAAACGACGTTAAACACATGAAATAACCAAAAACGTGCGACATGAAGCTTACACTCGATGTAACTAACAGTTTGGAGCGTGTAGTTGGTCAAGAATGGCTTGGAACTCCTTGGAAAAAGCTGAAGAATCACAAATAAGTGCTGGAAATCCACGAGCTTGCAAGATCCGAGCACCAAAACTTCACCTTTGCGGTCCCTTGTGCTTGGCCGAGAGTGTCTTGTGGTGTTTCTTCGAAAATGGCAGGGATTAGAGATAATTTTGAGTGTGTGGGTGTGTGTTTCGATTTTGGAGGCCGAGAGGGAAAGAGAGGAGAGATTATGAGTGAAATGTGAGTTGATGGGTGAGTGGAATTGCATGAAATGGTAGTAGGGAAGAGGAGGGTGAGTGGTGAGTAGTGGAGGAGGGTGGTGTCACATGGGGAGGCCGATTTGGCTTGTAGTGAGGGGTGTTTTAATTAAATTTTTATTGTATAAGTGTAATTATGTAGTATTGGGTAGTATTTTAGATGGTAAAAATTTTGTTAGTTGATAATTAACCTTAAATTTTAGTGTGTAGGAACAGAATTTAAATTGTTTCAACTATGATTAAGTTTGCAAGGGTGCCTAATAACTTTCCCTGGACACTAAGATTTCCCTAACAAATGCTTTATCTAGATAAAGTCATTACAAAACACAAGTTGATAAGGCCACAAGGCGAAATGCGACCGAATGGATCCATCCGCATCAACCAGATGCGATCGAATGGGTCCATTGTAACACCCGGAAATTTCCTTTGTAGCCGAAGAGAGAAGAAAAAGAAATAAAGTCCAAAGTCGAGGGACCAAACCCGCCAACGAGAGAAACTTCTATATACGGGAGTATAAAAGGGGGAAAAACACCCCTATTCTCCCCATATTTCAGCCAAGAGAGGAGAAGAGAGGAGAAGGAGAAAAGAGGAGAAAAGTTGGTTCGGGTGGATTCGAGCGTGGAATTCAACGTGGAGCGAGTCAAATCGAAGCTCTACTCGACGGGATCGTTAAGGTGAGTTCTAGGACCCCTCTTTTACACGTTTTCAACTGATTTTGGGGCTGGAACACGTCCAAAAACCTATTTTTGAGTTTTTGGGTGAAAACCCGTTTTGATGTATGTATGTATATGTATGATGCGTTTGAAGCTTGATTTCTTGCTTGGTTATGCTTGTATGAGGTCATGGTATGTTTCCCTAACCTTTAGGAGGGTTGATTTGAGCTTAAAAGAGGTTTGGAAGGGGTTGGAGGTCGAAAACCCGCGGCTGCAGTCGACCTAACTGCACTCTGCACCAGCTAGGGCTAGGCGACCGACTGGAGGGCGACTGGAGGCCATTCGGCCGATTGAAGTGCGACTGAGGTCCATACGCACGTTTGCTATACGACTGAGGTCCATACACATGATGGTCATGCGATTGGAGTTCATGTGCTTGGGAGTCATGCGATTGAGGGATGGTGCGGCTGAGGTTCATTCGCACGGAGGTTATGCGACTGAAGTCCATGCGCCTGGAGGCCATGCGACTGAGGTTCATTCGCATGAAGAGTATGCGACTGAAGCCCATACGCGTGAAGTCGTGCGACTGAAGGCCATACGCATGAGAGTTATGCGACTGGGAGTCCATTCGCATAGGGGTCCATTCGCCCATAGTCCATTCGCATAGGGTCCATTCGCATAGATGCCCATTCGCCTAAGTGTTCAGAAATGATAACCGAGATGGAATTACTCGACGATGTGAAGGGCATGGACGGTATAAGGTAACGTAGGATGATGAGCTTATGATGTGGATGTTGATGGAGATGATGGTAATATGCATGATGTTATGTGTTATGTTAGGCACGGCGGTGTGTGTGATGCATAGTGTGTATGATGTGCGTGATGTGATGTATGATTGATGCGTATGTATGATGATGTCGTATGTTTATGTTTATGTTGTGTTCCTTGTTATGTATGATTATCTTTCTATGTCTTTGCGTTGAACGTTAATGAATGAAATGAAAGTATTATGTAACGTAAAGTGAAAGATAAAGAAAAGAGGAACGTAAAGAATGAATGCATGCATTAATGAATGAATGAAATCGTGTGAGGTATGTATGTGAAGCGAAGTGAAGTGCACGGCTCTAATGCCTTAGGCTCAACCGTGAGAGGTTCAGCTAGTCTATAGTGTGCACGCAAGGGTTCCAGTCTTTGTGGCTGACCTTCGATGATGTACCCATTTTGATGGGGGTGATGTACCCATTTTGATGGGGGTGATGTACCCATTTTGATGGGGGTGATGTACCCACTTCGGTAGGGGTGATGTACCCACTTCGGTGGGGGTGTAGTACCCATAATTTTGGGGGTGTAATGTATGATGGTTACCCGGGTTACGCATAACTCCGGGGGTGTAGCATGAAGCCATGCATATGTATGAGGTGAGCAACCCAGTCATTGCAAAAGACTCGAGTACGCGCTATCGTGATGTTGCCTTGGGGGTGAGCAACCTTGTTGTTGCAAAAGACTCGGATAGCTTGCTATCGTGATGGGCAATGAGGTGAGCAACCCTAGGGGTGCAAAAGACTCGGATAGCGTACATCATTGAGATGGCTATTGAGGTGAGCGACTTGGTGTTGCAACAGCCTCGGATGGAGTTCAATCCCTGTGATTGACTCGTATGGGATCTTTGTCGCATATCCCGATGTTGTGTCAGTCTTCGGACATGAGTCGGGGGCTTGTGAGCAGGTCCCGGCACAGCATCAGCTTTCGAGCATGAGTCGGGGATATTGCATAAGACAAGATTCGAGTAAGGAAGGGTAATGAGTAAAGAGATGAATGAGAGAATGAATGTATGAAATGAACGTTAACGAATGATCCTAATAATGTATGAAACGGGATCCTTGTCATTCGACCTCAGTAATCGTGGCTGTGTGCCATGAAGAGGGTAAAGTCTGACAGGATCTAGAAAGAAGTGAAAGATAATGATGAATGATGAATGTAATGAACGTAATGATGAAGATAATAATGACATTATCTGCATGTACGTATGATGTGTGAACGCATGTTTGTAACGAATGTTTTTGTAAAGAAAGTAAAGAACGGTTTTACGAAAGAAAAGTAAGTTTTTTTATAAAACTAGAACTCACTCAGCAACGCTGACTTTGATGTGTTTCCAGTTGGCAGGTATGTTGCTGAGGATGGCACGGGGCGGCTACTCAACGTATTTTGGATGGCATCTTTATGTTTAATGTTTTTGTAATAAATGTAACATGATAATGTTAAAGAAACGATTGTACTGATGTGCAAAAGTATTTTGATGAAATGAAATTATGTTTTAATGTTTCCGCTGCAACTATTTATGAAAGGAAAAATGTAATGTATTTTTTTTATGTGCGATGAATGACCAACTGTAGGCGTCCCGGGAACGGGGCCTTACAAGTTGGTATCAGAGCCAAAGTTTAAGTGAATTAGGTAAATATTTTCAAAAACCTAATCTTAAACTGAGAATGGGACGGAAGGGAATGGGATGCCAATCTGAGTAGCTGCGTGCCATCAAAGTGTACTGTTTTGTAAAGTTAACCGGTTTACGTGCGCGTGTTATATGGTTTAGGTGTTGCTGTTAGATTTCGATACTGATGTAGTCAGGATAGGTTAATGCTTGGAGTATGAAGAGTAAAGTATAGTGGCTAATCACAACTGGCCACTGTAATTAGGGACTTACTATACTTGACATAAACTGAGCTGTTCCCTGAATGACTGTGTTAGTGTTTGATCTTTCAGTGTGTTTAGAGAATGGCTGGTGGAAGATCTTCGAAAAATTCTCGTGGTGGAGGTGACGGTGGACGTGGTGCTGAACCACGGGTCACAAGAGGAAGGGCAAGGGCCGAAGGGGTAGTTCACGAAGAACCTGTGACCCCTCATCCTGAGGGCTCGGCGGTGACGAGAATGCTAATCAGAGGTCCTCGATGAGAGAGGCGGTCGTGGAGGAAGGATCAGGTCATGCAGACGATCCTACCGTCTGTGGTGACCGAAGTTTTATAAAGGCTGTTAGAGATGAGGAGAGAAAGGAAAGGCGTAGACCTTCGTCGGCGAAAGGAGACGACCCGGGACTGAAACGGTTCTCTCCGATGACGAAGAGGAAGAGAAGAGGAAGAAGAAGACGAAGAAGACCAGACCACGCCGGAAGAGCCTACGCCGGAGGCGGCACGAGGCTATAACTATGGGGCGTTTCAGCGATGCAAGCCCCCTACTTTTGATGGTAATGGCACTGCTGCTACTGCTCACCGATGGGTGAGGGAGATGGAAGCTGTTTTAAATATCAGCGAGTGCCGAGAAGATCAGAAAGTAAAGTTTGCTACCCACTCTTTCGTGGACTCAGCTTTGTGCTGGTGGGACAACATAGTCCAAGTTGAGGGAAGCAGAGCTATCGGAAGGATGAGATGGCCAGAGTTGAAGAGGCTGGTGATTGAGGAGTTCTGTCCTCAACGTGATGAGATGGATAAAGTTGAAAGAGAGTTCCTGCAGCTGGAGGCGGGAACAATGACGCATCAGCAATACACCACCAAGTTCAACGAAATGGCACGACTGGTGCCGGATCAGGTGACACCCCTCTCACGGAAGATCAAGAGGTATATTCATGGCTTGCCAGCAGACATTCGTAGGCACATGATTGCTGCCCCGACCGAGCACGTTTAGGTCGGCGGTTGATTTAGCGGGAAGATTATACGATGTGAAATTGATGGTGGTGACAGAAGGTAGCAAGAAAGGAGATGGTGATCGGGATTGGAATGGGAAGCGATTGGACGCGACGAAGCCGCACCAAGTAACAAAGGTGCACGGGTGGATGACCAGCGTGTGGTCATAATGATGTGGGTTCTGAAAGGTGTAACAAGTGTGGACACAGGCACCCCGGAGAATGTAGATTGGGGACTGATGCCTGCTTTCGTTGTGGGAGGACCGGGCATGTAGCGAAGAACTGCGGTATGGGGAAGTGTTATTCTTGTGGTGAGGAAGGTCATAAGAGCAGGGACTGTAAGAAGCAAAGGGCTGGAGGTTCGGGAGTGAAGAAGATCGGAGGAAGCTAGACGGACTTCGATGTTGTGTCAGGTATGTTCCTAGCAAATAGATCCTTAGCTTGTGTTATTTAATGTTGGCGTAAGTAAAGTTTTATTCCTTGTTTTCTATGCTAAATTGCCTGTTAATGGTAAGAATATAAATACGCCATTCGATGTAGCCCTAAGAGTGGATTGTTTGACGAACTGCGGAGCGAACGCTATGTGTTTGCAAAAAGACGATACAGTTGATGGCGCCTGAGGGGATCACGGTGATGGCTTTAGGGTGATTGAGTCATGACGATTCCGAAGGTGATTTCGATGGCATGGCGGGAAGGTGCACGTAGCGTGACATGATGGAGTAAGTGAGTAGATGCCTTACTTGTCTACAAGTGAAGGCCGAGCACCAAACGACGTTTGGGGAATATTGAAGTGATTGAGGCAACGATCGAGAAGCTCGAAGGGATTAAAGCATTGATGAAGCTAGCCAAAGATAGATAAGAAGTCGCGAGGGGATAAACGACGTAGACCGATTGAACTCCAGGTGGGAGACTGGAGAAGAAGAGATGAGACAGAATTGCTCGCGACGGTTTAAGGAATGATAGGTTTCGGGGACGAAACCCATTTAAGGGGGGTGGACTTGTACACCCGGAAATTTCCTTTGTAGCCGACGAGTGAGAAGAAAAAGAAATAAAGTCCAAAGTCGAGGGACCAAACCCGCCAACGAGAGAAAGAAAACTTCTATGCACGGGAGTATAAAAGGGGGAAAAACACCCCTATTCCCCCCATATTTCAGCCAAGAGAGGAGAAGAGAGGAGAAGGAGAAAAGAGAAGAAAAGTTGGTTCGGGTGGATTCGAGCGTGGAATTCAACGTGGAGCGAGTCAAATCGAAGCTCTACTCGACGGGATCGTTAAGGTGAGTTCTAGGACCGCTCTTTTACACGTTTTCAACTGATTTTGGGGCTGGAACACGTCCAAAAACCTATTTTCAAGTTTTTGGGTGAAAACCCGTTTTGATGTATGTATGTATATGTATGATGCGTTTGAAGCTTGATTTCTTGCTTGGTTATGCTTGTATGAGGTCATGGTATGTTTCCCTAACCTTTAGGAGGGTTGATTTGAGCTTAAAAGAGGTTTGGAAGGGGTTGGAGGTCGAAAACCCGCGGCTGCAGTCGACCTAACTGCACTCTGCACCAGCTAGGGCTAGGCGACCGACTGGAGGGCGACTGGAGGCCATTCGGCCGATTGAAGTGCGACTGAGGTCCATACGCACGTTTGCTATGCGACTGAGGTCCATACGCATGATGGTCATGCGATTGGAGTTCATGTGCTTGGGAGTCATGCGATTGAGGGATGGTGCGACTGAGGTTCATTCGCACGGAGGTTATGAGACTGAAGTCCATGCGCCTGGAGGCCATGCGACTGAGGTTCATTCGCATGAAGAGTATGCGACTGAAGCCCATACGCCTGAAGTCGTGCGATTGAAGGCCATACGCATGAGAGTTATGCGACTGGGAGTCCATTCGCATAGGGGTCCATTCGCCCATAATCCATTCGCATAGGGTCCATTCGCATAGATGCCCATTCGCCTAAGTGTTCAGAAATGATAACCGAGATGGAATTACTCGACGATATGAAGGGCATGGACGGTATAAGGTAACGTAGGATGATGAGCTTATGATGTGGATGTTGATGGAGATGATGGTAATATGCATGATGTTATGTGTTATGTTAGGCACGGCGGTGTGTGTGATGCATAGTATGTATGATGTGCGTGATGTGATGTATGATTGATGCGTATGTATGATGATGTCGTATGTTTATGTTTATGTTGTGTTCCTTGTTATGTATGATTATCTTTCTATGTCTTTGCGTTGAACGTTAATGAATGAAATGAAAGTATTATGTAACGTAAAGTGAAAGATAAAGAAAAGAGGAACGTAATGAATGAATGCATGCATTAATGAATGAATGAAATCGTGTGAGGTATGTATGTGAAGCGAAGTGAAGTGCACGGCTCTAATGCCTTAGGCTCAACCGTGAGAGGTTCAGCTAGTCTATAGTGTGCATGCAAGGGTTCCAGTCTTTGTGGCTGACCTTCGATGATGTACCCATTTTAATGGGGGTGATGTACCCATTTTGATGGGGGTGATGTACCCATTTTGATGGGGGTTATGTACCCACTTCGGTGGGGGTGATGTACCCACTTTGGTGGGGGTGTAGTACCCATAATGTTGGGGGTGTAATGTATGATGGTTACCCGGGTTACGCATAACTCTGGGGGTGTAGCATGAAGCCATGCATATGTATGAGGTGAGCAACCCAGTCGTTGCAAAAGACTCGAGTACGCGCTATCGTGATGTTGCCTTGGGGTGAGCAACCTTGTTGTTGCAAAAGACTCGGATAGCTTGCTATCGTGATGGGCAATGAGGTGAGCAACCCTAGGGGTGCAAAAGACTCGGATAGCGTACATTCATTGAGATGGCTATTGAGGTTAGCGACTTGGTGTTGCAACAGCCTCGGATGGAGTTCAATCCCTGTGATTGACTCGTATGGGATCTTTGTCGCGTATCCCGATGTTGTGTCAGTCTTCGGACATGAGTCGGGGGCTTGTGAGCAGGTCCCGGCACAGCATCAGCTTTCGAGCATGAGTCGGGGATATTGCATAAGACAAGATTCGAGTAAGGAAGGGTAATGAGTAAAGAGATGAATGAGAGAATGAATGTATGAAATGAACGTTAACGAATGATCCTAATAATGTATGAAACGGGATCCTTGTCATTCGACCTCAGTAATCGTGGCTGTGTGCCATGAAGAGGGTAAAGTCTGACAGGATCTAGAAAGAAGTGAAAGATAATGATGAATGATGAATGTAATGAACGTAATGATGAAGATAATAATGACATTATCTGCATGTACGTATGATGTGTGAACGCATGTTTGTAACGAATGTTTTTGTAAAGAAAGTAAAGAACGGTTTTACGAAAGAAAAGTAAGTTTTATTATAAAACTAGAACTCACTCAGCAACGCTGACTTTGATGTGTTTCCAGTTGGCAGGTATGTTGCTGAGGATGGCACGGGGCGGCTACTCAGCGTATTTTGGATGGCATCTTTATGTTTAATGTTTTTGTAATAAATGTAACATGATAATGTCAAAGAAACGATTGTACTGATGTGCAAAAGTATTTTGATGAAATGAAATTATGTTTTAATGTTTCCGCTGCAACTATTTATGAAAGGAAAAATGTAATGTATTTTTTTTATGTGCGATGAATGACCAACTGTAGGCGTCCCGGGAACGGGGCCTTACATCCATCCGCATTAACCAGATGCGACCGAATGGGTCCACTCGCATTAACCTGATGCGACTGAGCCATGAGGAAAAATAGTTAATTAAGACAAAAGTACCAAAACACATAATACATAAGAGAGAATAGTATCAATAGTAATAGTAATAAAATTAGTCGAATTAGAAAAGATGCAAGTTGGCAAGGTAAGAATTATGACCTAGAGGTCGGTTGTTACACTTTCCTATGTAATTAGTTAAGCTTTCGTGAATACTTTGATGCACCAATTTATAGTTGCATAATTTTGATTAAAATACAAGTAAATCTAATTTACTTGGTCGTGTTACCTTGATTTGACTTCTTTTTCATCGATCACACACTGCTTCTTTGTTTAACGTCTCATTACTTTCATTCCACGCGTGTAATTTGATTCTTGATTCTTATTCAGTGAACACGAATACTTTCTTTCTTCTTTACACCTGGTTTCCTTGCCTAGATGGTCAATAAAGTATTTTGTTGATCCACTATTGTCATTTTGATTCATTCGGTGAATTTTTGAGGAAAGAATGTACGAAGTTAGTTGTGGAGTGCTCTCAAAGTGTTTTGGGCAGAAGTTGATTGATTTCAAGGCTCGTTCGTGTGGTTTCGTGTTTGGTTTTGGTTTTGATTGATACAAAACATACTATGTTGCGTATGTGAATGATTAGTGTGATTCCAATGATTGTTATAATCAAATTTGATTATATGGGTTCACGAGTGTGTTTAGAAGCCTTGAGAATCAAAACTCTATAGCATTGAATGTTGTCACGAAAAATAAAAAATTATCCATGAGAGAACAACTGTTTTTTAGTGTTTTGGTATAAATAGTTCATTTCCCATGTTATTAGTTAAGCTTTCGTGAATATTTTGATGCACCAATTTATAGTTGCATAATTTTGATTAAAATACAAGTAAATCTTATTTACTTGGTTGTGTTACCTTGATTTGCCTTCTTTTTCATCAATCACGCACAGCGTCTTTGTTTGACGTCTCATTACTTTCATTCCGCGCGTGTAATTTGATTCTCGATTCTTATGCAGTGAACACAAGTACTTGTTGCTTCTTTACACCTGGTTTCCTTACCTAGATGGTCAATAAAGTATTATGTTGATCCACTATTGTCATTTTGATTGATTTGGTGTATTTTTGAAGCTAGAATGTGCGAAGTTGGTTGTGGAGTGCTCTCGAAGTGTTTTGGGCAGAAGTCGATTGATTTCGAGGCTCATTCGTGTGGTTTCGTGTTCGGTTTTAGTTTCGATTGATACAAAACATACTATGTTGCATTTTTGAATGATTAGTGTGATTCCAGTGATTGTTATAATCAGATTTGATTATATGGGTTCATGAGTGTGTTCAGAAGCCTTGTAAATCAAAACTCTATAGCATTGAACGTTGTTACGAAAAGCAAAAAATTATCCATGCGAGAACTATTGTTTTAGTGTTTTGGTATAAATAGTTCCTTTCCTATGTAATTAGTTAAGCTTTAGTGAATACTTTGATGCACCAATTTATAGTTGCATAATTTTGATTAAAATACAAGTAAATCTATTTACTTGGTCGTGTTACCTTGATTTGACTTCTTTTTCATCGATCACGCACTGCTTCTTTGTTTAACGTCTCATTACTTTCATTCCACGCGTGTAATTTGATTCTTTATTTTTATTCAGTGAACACGAATACTTTCTTGCTTCTTTACACCTTGTTTCCTTGCCTAGATGGTCAATACAGTATTCTGTTGATCAACTATTGTCATTTTGATTCATTCGGTGGATTTTTGAGGCAAGAATGTACAAAGTTGGTTGTGGAGTGCTCTCGAAGTGTTTTGGGCAGAAGTTGATTGATTTCAAGGCTCGTTCGTGTGGTTTCTGGTTTGGTTTTGGTTTCGATTGATACAAAACATACTATGTTGCGTATGTGAATTATTAGTGTGATTCCAATGATTGTTATAATCAGATTTGATTATATGGGTTCACGATTGTGTTCAGAAGCCTTGAGAATCAAAACTCTATAACATTGAACGTTGTTACGAAAAGCAAAATATTATCATGCGAGAACTATTGTTTTTAGTGTCTTGGTATAAATAGCTCCTTTCCCATGTAATTAGTTAAGCTTTCGTGAATACTTTGATGCACCAATTTATAGTTGTATAATTTTGATTAAAATACAAGTAAATCTTATTTACTTGGTTGTGTTACCTTGATTTGACTTCTTTTTCCTCGACCACGCACTGCGTCTTTTTTTAACGTCTCATTACTTTCATTCCACGCAAGTAATTAGATTCTTGAGTCTTATTCAGTGAACACAAATACTTTCATGCTTCTTTACACCTAGTTTCCTTGCTTAGATGGTCAATAAAGTATTCTGTTGATCCACAATTGTCATTTTAATTGATTCGATGGATTTTTGAGGCAAGAATGTGCGAAGTTGGTTGGGGAGTGCTATCGAAGTGTTTTGGGCAGAAGTCGATTGATTTTAAGTCTCGTTCGTGTGGTTTCGTGTTCGGTTTTGGTTTGATTGATACAAAATATACTATGTTGCGTATGAGAATGATTAGTGTTATTCCAATGATTGTTATAATCAGATTTGATTATATGGTTTCACGAGTGTGTTCAAAAGCCTTGAGAATCAAAACTTTATAACATTGAACGTTGTTACAAAAAAGCAAAAATTTATCCATGCGAGAACTATTGTTTTTAGTGTATTGGTATAAATAGTTCCTTTCCCATTAATTAGTTAAGATTTCGTGAGTACTTTGATGCACCAATTTATAGTTGCATAATTTTGATTAAAATACAAGTAAATCTTATTTACTTGGTCGTGTTACCTTTATTTGACTTCTTTTTCATTGATCACACACTGCGTCTTTGTTTGACGTCTCATTACTTTCAATCCGCGCGTGTAATTTGATTCTCGATTCTTATTCAGTGAACACGAGTACTTTGTTGCTTCTTTACACCTGGTTTCCTTGCCTTCATGGTCAATAAAGTATTTTGTTGATCCACTATTGCCATTTTGATTGATTCGGTGGATTTTTGAGGCAAGAATGGGCAAAGTTGGATGTGGAGTGCTCTCGAAATGTTTTGGGCAGAAGTCAATTGATTTTTAGGATCGTTCGTGTGGTTTCTTGTGTGGTTTTAGTTTCAAATGATACAAAACATACTATGTTGCATTTGTGAATGATTAGTGTGATTCTAATTATTGTTATAATCATATTTGAACATATTTTTTCACGAGGGTGTTCAGAAGCCTTAAGAATCAAAACTCTATAGCATTGAACGTTGTTACGAAAAGCAAAAAATTATCCATGCAAGAACTATTGTTTTTAATGTTTTTGTATAAATAGTTCCTTTCCTATGTAATTAGTTAAGCTTTCGTGAATACTTTGATACACCAATTTATAGTTGCATAATTTTGATTAAAATACAAGTAAATCTTATTTACTTGGTCATGTTACCTTGATTTGTCTTCTTTTTCATCGATCAGGCACTGCTTCTTTGTTTAACGTCTCATTACTTTCATTCAACGTGTGTATTTTGATTCTTGATTCTTATTCAGTGAACACGAATACTTTCTTGCTTTTTTACACCTGGTTTCTTTGCCTAGATGGTCAATAAAGTATTATGTTGATCCACTATTGTCATTTTGATTCATTCGGTGGATTTTTGAGGCAAGAATGTACGAAGTTGGTTGTGAAGTGCTCTTGAAGTGTTTTGGGTAGAAGTTGATTGATTTCAAGGCTCGTTCGTGTGGTTTCGTGTTTGGTTTTGGTTTCGATTGATACAAAACATACAATGTTGCGTATGTGAATGATTAGTGTGATTCCAATGATTGTTATAATCAGATTTGATTATATGGGTTCACGATTGTGTTCAGAAGCCTTGAGAATCAAAACTTTATGACATTGAATGTTGTTACAAAAAGCAAAAAAGTATCCATGCGAGAACTATTGTTTTTAGTGTTTTGGTATAAATAGTTCCTTTCCCAATAATTAGTTAAGCTTCCATGAATACATTGATGCACCAATTTATAGTTGCATAATTTTGATTAAAATACAAGTAAATCTTATTTACTTGGTCGTGTTACCTTGATTTGACTTCTTTTTCATTGATCACACACTGCGTCTTTGTTTGACGTCTCATTACTTTCATTCCGCGCGTGTAATTTGATTCTCGATTCTTATTGAGTGAACATGAGTACTTTGTTGCTTCTTTACACCTGGTTTCCTTGCCTTGATGGTCATTAAAGTATTTTGTTGATCCACTATTGTCATTTTGATTGATTCGGTGGATTTTTGAGGCAAGAATGTGCGAAGTTGGATGTGGAGTGCTCTCGAAATGTTTTGGGCAGAAGTCAATTGATTTCAAGGATCGTTCGTGTGGTTTCTTATGTGGTTTTAGTTTCAAATGATACAAAACATACTATGTTGCATTTGTGAATGATTAGTGTGATTCTAATTATTGTTATAATCATATTTGAATATATTTTATCACAAGGGTGTTCAGAAGCCTTAAGAATCAAAACTCTATAGCATTGAACGTTGTTACGAAAAGCAAAAAATTATCCATGCGAGAACTATTGTTTTTAGTGTTTTTGTATAAATAGTTCCTTTCCTATGTAATTAGTTAAGCTTTCGTGAATACTTTGATACACCAATTTATAGTTGCATAATTTTGATTAAAATACAAGTAAATCTTATTTACTTGGTCATGTTACCTTGATTTGACTTCTTTTTCATCGATCAGGCACTGCTTCTTTGTTTAACGTCTCATTACTTTCATTCAACGTGTGTATTTTGATTCTTGATTCTTATTCAGTGAACACGAATACTTTCTTGCTTCTTTACACCTGGTTTCCTTGCCTAGATGGTCAATAAAGTATTATGTTGATCCACTATTGTCATTTTAATTCATTCGGTGGATTTTTGAGGCAAGAATGTACGAAGTTGGTTGTGGAGTGCTCTTGAAGTGTTTTGGGCAGAAGTTGATTGATTTCAAGGCTCGTTCGTGTGGTTTCGTGTTTGGTTTTGGTTTCGATTGATACAAAACATACAATGTTGCGTATGTGAATGATTAGTGTGATTCCATTGATTGTTATAATCTGATTTGATT
Source organism: Flaveria ramosissima (assembly GCA_025215565.1). Lineage (NCBI taxonomy): Eukaryota > Viridiplantae > Streptophyta > Magnoliopsida > Asterales > Asteraceae > Flaveria > Flaveria ramosissima. Next base: position 45,980,817 of record CM046043.1, read on the forward strand.
ATATGGGTTCATGAATGTGTTCAGAAGCCTTGAGAATCAAAACTCTATAACATTGAACGTTGTTACGAAAAGCATAAAATTATCCATGCGAGAACTATTGTTTTTAGTGTTTTGGTATAAATAGCTCCTTTGCCATGTAATTAGTTAAGCTTTCGTGAATACTTTGATGCACCAATTTATAGTTGCATAATTTTGATTAAAATACAAGTAAATCTTATTTACTTGGCTGTGTTACCTTGATTTGACTTCTTTTTTCCTCTACTACGCACTGGGTCTTTGTTTAACGTCTCATTACTTTCATTCACACCTGGTTTCCTTGCTTAGATGGTCAATAAAGTATTCTGTTGATTCACTATTGTCATTTTAATTGATTCGATGGATTTTTGAGGCAAGAATGTGCAAAGTTGGTTGGGAGTGCTATCGAAGTGTTTTGGGCAGAAGATAATTGATTTTAAGGCTTGTTCGTGTGGTTTCGTGTTCGGTTTAGGTTTCGATTGATACAAAACATACTATGTTGCGTTTGTGAATGATTAATGTGATTCCAATGATTGTTATAATCAGATTTGATTATATGGGTTCACGAGTGTGTTCAGAAGCCTTGAGAATCAAAACTTTATAACATTGAACGTTATTACAAAAAGCAAAAAATTATCCATGCGAAAACTATTGTTTTTAGTGTTTTGGTGTAAATAGTTCCTTTCCCATTAATTAGTTAAGCTTCCATGAATACTTTGATGCACCAATTTATAGTTGCATAATTTTGATTAAAATACAAGTAAATCTTATTTACTTGGTCGTGTTACCTTGATTTGACTTCTTTTTCCTCGACCACGCAATGCGTCTTTGTTTAACGTCTCATTTCTTTCATTCCACGCAACTAATTAGATTCTTGATTCTTATTCAGTGAACAAAAATACTTTCTTGCTTCTTTACACCTGGTTTCGTTGCTTAGATGGTCAATAAAGTATTTTGTTGATCCACTTTTGTCATTTTAATTGATTTGATGGATTTTTTAGGCAAGAATGTGCGAAGTTGGTTGGGGAGTGCTATAGAAGTGTTTTGGGCAGAAGTCGATTGATTTTAAGGCTCGTTCGTGTGGTTTCGTGTTCGGTTTTGGTTTCGATTGTTACAAAACATACTATGTTGCGTATGTGAATGATTAGTGTGATTCTAATGATTGTTATAATCAGATTTGATTATATGGGTTCACGAATGTATTCAGAAGCCTTGACAACCAAAACTCTATAACATTGAACGTTATTACGAAAAGCAAAAAATTATCCATGCGAGAACTATTGTTTTTAGTGTTTTGGTATAAATAGCTCCTTTCCCATGTAATTAGTTAAGCTTTCGTGAATACTTTGATGCACCAATTTATAGTTGCATAATTTTGATTAAAATACAAGTAAATCTTATTTACTTGGTCTTGTTACCTTGATTTGACTTCTTTTTCCTCAACTACCCACTGTGTCTTTGTTTAACGTCTCATTACTTTCATTCCACGCAAGTAAATGATTCTTGATTCTTATTTAGTGAACACAAATACTTTCTTGCTTCTTTACACCTGGTTTCCTTGCTTAGATGGTCAATAAAGTATTCTGTTGATCCACTATTGTCATTTTAATTGATTCGATGGATTTTTGAGGCAAGAATGTGCGAAGTTGGTTGGGGAGTGCTATCGAAGTGTTTTGGGCAGAAGACGATTGATTCTAAGGCTCGTTCGTGTGGTTTCGTGTTCGGTTTTGGTTTTGATTGATACAAAACATACTATGTTGTGTTTGTGAATGATTAGTGTGATTCCAATGATTGTTATAATAAGATTTGATTATATGGGTTCACGAGTGTGTTCAGAAACCTTAAGAATCAAAACTTTATGACATTGAATGTTGTTACTAAAAGCAAAAAATTATCCATGTGAGAACTATTGTTTTTAGTGTTTTGGTATAAATAGTTCCTTTCCTATGTAATTAGTTAAGCTTCCATGAATACTTTGATGCACCAATTTATAGTTGCATAATTTTGATTAAAATACAAGTAAATCTTATTACTTGGTCGTGTTACCTTGATTTGACTTCTTTTTTCATCGATCACGCACTACTTCTTTGTTTAACGTATCATTACTTTCATTCCACGCGTGTAATTTGATTCTTGATTCTTATTCAAGGAACACGCATACTTTCTTGCTTCTTTACACCTTGTTTCCTTGCCTAGATGGTCAATAAAGTATTCTTTTGATCCACTGTTATCATTTTGATTCATTCGGTGGATTTTTGAGGCAAGAATGTACGAAGTTGGTTGTGGAGTGCTCTCGAAGTGTTTTGGGTAGAAGTTGATTGATTTTAAGGCTCGTTCGTGTGGTTTCGTGTTTGGTTTTGGTTTCGATTGATACAAAACATACTATGTTACGTATGTAAATGATTAGTGTGATTCCAATGATTGAATCATATTTGATTATATGGGTTCACGAGTGTGTTCAGAAGCCTTGAGAATCAAAACTCTATAACATTGAACGTTCCTACGAAAAGCAAAAAATTATCCATGCGAGAACTATTGTTTTTAGTGTTTTGGTATAAATAGCTCCTTTCCCGTGTAATTAGTTAAGCTTTGTGAATACTTTGATGCACCAATTTAAGTTGCATAATTTTAATTAAAATACAAGTAAATCTTATTTACATGGTCGTGTTACCTTGATTTGAGTTCTTTTTCCTCGACCACGCACTGCGTCTTTGTTTAACGTCTAATTACTTTCATTCCACGCAAGTAATTAGATTCTTGATTCTTATTCAGTGAACACAAATACTTTCTTGCTTCTTTACACCTGGTTTTCTTGTTTAGATGGTCAATAAAGTATTCTGTTGATCCACTATTGTCATTTTAGTTGATTTGATGGATTTTTTAGGCAAGAATGTGCGAAGTTGGTTGGGGAGTGCTATGGAAGTGTTTTGGGCAGAAGTCGATTGATTTCATGGCTCGTCGTGTGCTTTCGTGTTCGGTTTTGGTTTCGATTGTTACAAAACATACTATGTTGGGTTTGTGAATGATTAGTGTGATTCTAATGATTGTTATAATCAGTTTTGATTATATGGGTTCACGAGTGTGTTCAGAAGCCTTGAGAATCAAAACTCTATAAATAGCGTGTTCGGTTTTGGTTTCGATTGTTACAAAAAATTATCCATGCGAGAACTATTGTTTGTAGTGTTTTGGTATAAATAGCTCCTTTCCCATGTAATTAGTTAAGCTTTCGTGAATACTTTGATGCATCAATTTATAGTTGCATAATTTTGATTAAAATACAAGTAAATCTTATTTACTTGGTCGTGTTACCTTGATTTGACTTCTTTTTCATCGATCACGCAATGTGTCTTTGTTTGACGTCTCATTACTTTCATTCCATGCGTGTATTTGATTCTCGATTCTTATTCCGTGAACATGAGTACTTTGTTTATTCTTTACACCTGGTTTTTTCTTGCCAAGATGGTCAATAAAATATTCTGTTGATCCATTATTGTTATTTTGATTCATTCGGTGGATTTTTGAGGCAAGAATGTACGAAGTTGGTTGTGGAGTGCTCTCGAAGTGTTATGGTTGCATAATTTTGATTAAAATACAAATAAATCTTATTTGCTTGGTCGTGTTACCTTGATTTGACTTCTTTTTCATCAATCACGTACTGCGTCTTTATTTAACGTCTACTTTCATTCCACGCGTGTAATTTCATTCTTGGTTCTTATTCAGTGAACACGAATACTTTCTTGATTTTACACCTGGTTTCCTTGCCTAGATGGTCATTAAAGTATTCTGTTGATCCACTATTGTCAATTTGATTGATTCGGTGGATTTTTGAGGCAAGAATATGCGAAATTGGTTGTGGAATGCTCATGAAGTGTTTTGGGCAGAAGTCGATTGATTTCAAGACTCGTTCATGTGGTTACGTGTTCGGATTTGGTTTCGATTGATACGAAACATACTATGTTGCGTTTGTGAATGATTAGTGTGATTCCAATGATTGTTATAATCAGATTTGATTATATGGGTTAACGAGTGTGTTCAGAAGCCTTGAGAATCAAAGCTCTATAGCAGCGAACGTTTTTACGAAAAGCAAAAAATTATTCATGCGAGAAGATTTGTTTTTAGTGTTTTGGTATAAATAGTTCCTTTCCTATGTAATTAGTTAAGCTTTCGTGAATACTTTGATGCACCAATTTATGGTTGCATAATTTTGATTAAAATACAAATAAATCTTATTTGCTTGGTCGTGTTACCTTGATTTGACTTATTTTGCATCGACCAGACACTGCGTCTTTGTTTAACGACTCATTACTTTCATTCCACGCAAGTAATTAGATTCTTGACTTTATTCAGGGAACACAAATACTTTCTTGCTTCTTTACACCTGGTTTCCTTGCTTAGATGGTCAATAAAGTATTCTGTTGATCCACTATTTTCATTTTGATTGATTCGGTGGATTTTTGAGGCAAGAATGTGCGGCAAAGTGTTTTGGGCAGAAGTCGATTGATTTCATGGCTCGTCATGTGGTTTCGTGTTCAGATTTGGTTTTGGTTGATACAAAACATACTATGTTGGGTTTGTGAATGATTAGTGTGATTCTAATGATTGTTATAATCAGTTTTGATTATATGGGTTCACGAGTGTGTTCAGAAGCCTTGAGAATCAAAACTCTATAACATTGAACGTTGTTACGAAAAACAAAAAATTATCCATGCGAGAACTATTGTTTTTAGTGTTTTGGTATAAATAGCTCCTTTCCCATGTAATTAGTTAAGCTTTCGTGAATACTTTGATGCATCAATTTATAGTTGCATAATTTTGATTAAAATACAAGTAAATCTTATTTACTTGGTCGTGTTACCTTGATTTGACTTCTTTTTCATCGATCACGCACTGTGTCTTTGTTTGACGTCTCATTACTTTCATTCCATGCGTGTATTTGATTCTCGATTCTTATTCAGTGAACACGAGTACTTTGTTTATTCTTTACACCTGGTTTTTTCTTGCCAAGATGGTCAATAAAGTATTTTGTTGATCCATTATTGTTATTTTGATTCATTCGGTGGATTTTTGAGGCAAGAATGTACGAAGTTGGTTGTGGAGTGCTCTCGAAGTGTTTTGGGCAGAAGTCGATTGATTTCAAGGCTCGTTCATGTGGTTACGTGTTCGGATTTGGTTTCGATTGATACGAAACATACTATGTTGCGTTTGTGAAGACTAGTGTGATTCCAATGATTGTTATAATCAGATTTGATTATATGGGTTCACGAGTGTGTTCAGAAGCCTTGAGAATCAAAACTCTATAGCAGTGAACGTTGTTACGAAAAGTAAAAAATTATCCATGCGAGAACTATTGTTATTAGTGTTTTGGTATAAATAGTTCCTTTCCCATTAATTAGTTAAGCTTCGGTGAATACTTTGATTCACCAATTTATAGTTGCATAATTTTGATTAAAATACAAGTAAATCTTATTTACTTGGTCGTGTTACCTTGATTTGACTTCTTTTTCATCGATCACGTACTGTGTCTTTATTTAACGTCTACTTTCATTCCACGCGTGTAATTTGATTCTTGGTTCTTATTCACTGAACACGAATACTTTCTTGCTTCTTTACACCTGGTTTCCTTGCCTAGATGCTCGATAAAGTATTCTGTTGATCCACTATTGTCAATTTGATTGATTCGGTGGATTTTTGAGGCAAGTGTTGGATTCTTTATGCCCAAGACACATAGAACATTGATGTGGTTAGTACGTTATGATCCAAGTCGGGTCATACCCAATAACAAGCTTAGCAAACACCAATTAATATTTAATTGATGATATGATCATGCAATTAAATAAATACACCAATTTAGAAAATGGGTTTTCTAAATAAGTTGCATATGAGATTGAACAACTTATATGGATATTTTATTCATGGATATTATTTGTAATGTTGTTTAATTTAGTTAAATAACATCAAATAATAAAAGTGTGTGTATGTTATATAATTAAAAGGTTAATTATATATATATATATATATATATATATATATATATATATATATATATATATATATATATATATATATATATATATATATATATATATATCTTTATTAATCTTTAGTTTGACAAAAGATTAATACATAAGGACCAATTGGGAAAATAACATAAAAATGGAACAACCCTAATAAGGGTTCGGCCGCCCCCTTATGGCAGCCATTCCATTGTTTTTGTTTTGGCTCTCTTGAGTTCATTCTCTCCAAGAACACACACATACATTCCAATCTTTGATCTCTCTCATATATGCAAGAACCTCAAGGCACAAACTCCTCAAAACTAGAAGAATATCTCGGTTGCAAAGGGGTTTTTAACAGCCTTGATTTCGGCTGAAAAATGGGTTTTTCAGCAGTCTATTAGGTTCGGTTTTGGTGTTCAAATCCTAGCAACAATGGTGTTTTCTTAGAGGCTTGTGGGTATGGACACTTGAGGACATCTACTTTGGTGTTTTGGCCATTCAAAAGCAGCCTTTTCTTCACCCAAATCACGTTTTTAGCAGCCCTTATGGAAGGTGTTTCATTCACATTTTCAGCAGCCTACAAAGGTAGTTTGTTGATGTTGTTTTGGTTGTTTCCTTCTCTTGATAGCTAGTTCAAACACATATGAATGATCCTTATGTTTTGGGTTTGTTGAAACAAAGTTATGAACTTTTAATTTTCAGATTACAACATGATATTAATCTATTATTCCGCTGCGTTTTTCTAAGTTTAAATGGTTAAACAACATTGTTAAAGTCCAACAAACCCCAACATTGGCATCTAGAGCCGGATATGTGGTTGACTAGCTTCATGTGTTCTTGTAATATTGGTTTTATGAGACTTTAACAACCAAATTAGGGCTGTTTTGAGATGATATGATGATACCCCAACCTTTCAAGGTTATATCTTGCATGCTTTTGATTAAATCTTGAAAGGAAAGATATCAAAATGGTTGATTGTGCTTTGTTTGGACAAAAGACCCTAAATTCTTGGTTTATGTTGGCTGAAAATTTAGGGTCAAATGGGGTTCATTTTGGTTCTTGAAATGATGTATATGGATACATGTTTTAGTGCATAACATAGCCTTGACCATGTGTGTTTTGGATTTGGTTGATTGTAATCTTGTCATGTTGGTTGTATTCATTCTTTATGGGTTGTAATAATTTCTTTTGTGTTTCTATTTGGGTTGTAATTTGTTTATTCATTTGGCAATGTAATAAATAGATTAGGAGTATTTTTCTTTTACTAGAAAATATGTATTAGGATATATATTTTGTAAAAGAAGATGTCGGGATGGAAGCACAAAAGGAAGACACAAAGGATGGACTTGAAGCATTTGGATGCAAGTTCAAGTGGGGGTCTTTGGAGATCTCATCATTTGTGTTATGTTGAACCCTTAGGAAAGACCTTATGACAACACTTGTGATGGCAAACAAGTGTAGTCAACTTAGTGGCTATGGTTATGCACATATGTTTGAATGATTATGCTTGTTTGGTTGTTTGTTGTATGATTGTTGTTTGATATTTGGATATGCATAACAAACTCATTAGCAAACTTAACAAGCTAGAAATTTATGGTTTCTAATCATTAAGTGGTTAATAAAAGGTTATTAAAAGGATTACTGATTTAATAAAAGAGGTTTTTATTAAAATAAACCATAGGGTACCATGTATTTGAAAGCATGCGAATACAAGGTACATAGAGTTTTCATAACTAGAATTAATGGAAACTTAAATCCCTTTGATAACAAGTCTAACACCATCCTTTTACACGACACTTGAATTTCTTGGGAACTATTTGTGGGATAAAGGTCACCTAACCACTTGTAGGGAACTTGTATCTTTGAGGTGAGTCTAACGTACTTGTGGGATAAAGGTCACCTAACTGCTTGTATGTGAAAACTCACACGTGTGTGTAAGTAGGACGACTTGAATTGGAAACCATGTGATTAGGGTCACCGAAGCATGGAGTACAATGGTGTTGATGGAATTAAACATGCCGACTAAACATATGATGTTTAACCGATCCCATAAGACTAGAAGTTGCAATAGGTTGCAATTGTCAACTGTTGACTACCTTGTTAATTTAAATAATGGGATAAAGGTCACCTAACCATTATTTAAATGTAACGTTGGATTCTAGATTTTAATTATTAATTGTCTATGAGACATGTAAAGGGTATTAATAGTTAAAATGCAATTTTTCAGAAATACTAAAATGAACTTTGTAATTTTGTAGTAATGGCCGCAAACCACGATGCTACTACCCCGACCGTCCCTACCCTATCACCGAGAACCATCTTAAAAGGGGATCGTCTTAACCATAATAAACTTATGGACTCAATTTTGAAATTTGAGAATCGTTCTCAAAATGAGTAAAGGCCTATGTCCTTGACGATCCCATACCTCACCAACCAACGCTGTTGATATTAAGGCCTTTTGACGATTGGCTTAGGCACACTAAGGATTCTGTGCAAGTATCCTACCTCATGTTGGGAATATGACTCCCGAACTCCAAAAGGGTTTGGAGCATCATGGGGCATATGACATGATAATTTAGTTGAAGGAAATGTTCCTTCAACAAACTTTAGTAGATTGCTACGAAACGGTTCGAGCACTTTATACATGTCACATGGAAGAAACCCAATCAATATCATCTTATATATTCTTAAGATGAAAAGCCACATTGATAGCCTCAAGATGCTTAACTGTCCTGTCTCAAAGTAGCTGGCCAAGGATTTGATCCTTAATTGCCTAACTAAAGGTTTGAGACATTCATAATAAACTGTAATATGAATGGGTGGGACAAGAGCATTGGTGAACTTCACGCAATGCTCAAAGCAACCGAGGCAGGGATGGGTAGAGAGGTTCTACCTATTCTCTCGATCAATGAGGAAGGCTATAATAGATGGCCAATCCCGATCCTAATGAAATTATTGCCAAAGGAAAGGAATACATCAAAGCAAAGGTTAATGCGAAACCTCGAAATGCCTAAGCTTATGAAGCCTAAGGTAACGAAGAACGTTCCATGCTTTGAGTATGGAGAGATAGGACAATAAATAGGAATTGTTCCTCCTATCTCAAGGAGTTGAAAGACAAGAGGGATGTTGGGCAAACCTCAAATACAATTTCTATGATTCACACATTGTATTAAATGTCATTTCTTCAAACACATGGGTATTGGATACCGGATGTGAAACTCATTCTTGCAATTGTTGCAAAGGGGTTCAAAGAAATGTGCGCTTCAAGGAGGGAAACTCTATTTTGAGACTTTCAAATGGTTTGGAAGTTGTTCTCAAAATTTTTGTATGCATCTAGTTTGACTAGGAACATAATTAATGTTTCCTATTGAAACAATGTGATCATGATTTAACGTTTGTAAATAATGGTATTAAGTTTTATGGATGATGTATTTCATTTTAAGGACATGCCTTTTAGTGATATCCATGAATTGGTTCATGATAATTCGTCCTATAATGACTTATTATACACATTGAGCACCAAGAAACTTAAAATGGGTTTAAGTTATTATTATCTTTGACATTATCGTCTTAGTCACATAAACAAGAATTGGATTCAAACACTTCAAAAGAATGATCTTTTGGAAACAAATGAAAATGTTTCATTTGATAAGTGTGAACCAAAAGACTTACTAGGAATGATACATTTGGATGTATGTAGTCCTTTTAAGACAATGACAAAGATTGGTGAAAGATACTTCATTATTTTACCGACGATTACAGTCGCTATTATTGTGTGCACTTGATGACACATAAGTATGAAGCTTTTGAAATGTTCAAGATCTTCAATAATGAAGTAGAATATCAACTCTACATAACTATCTGTGTTCTTCATTCTGATAAAGAAGAAACTGAACCCTATTTTGGATATGGTTCAGTTTATTATGGCTATGAGCTTACCATCTTTATCAATTTTGGTTTTTCGCATTGCTCTTTAAGTCTCATATTTTGAATATGACTAGGACAAAGAAAGTGTAGATTAGTTGATTATCCTAGAGACTGTATAGGATACTGTTTCTTCGACTCAACAGAGCAAAAGTATTTATTGCTCGAAAGGCTAAGTTCTTGGAAACCGAATTCTTTACGGAAGGAATGACGTATAGAACTGTGAAACTTGATAAGGATCAAAATCCACAAGCCGGTACACTTTTGGTTGACACTAGCTACCAACAAGAGGTTGTTGATGATAATCAAGAGGTTGATAAATATACACAAAACGTTCACAAATTTGGTAGAGTTAGTATTCCATCTAAGTGATATGAATATTCCAAGAATGGATGCTATGTGGTTGACCCCTGTAGGCTAACCATATACCAAGATGCTATGTCCAATTTGGATTGGGTCAAATGGCTAGAAGCCGTGAACGTAAGGATGCAATCCATGTATAACAACCAAGTTTGAGAATTGGTTGACCCTCCACTTAACTCCAAACCGGTTGGATACAAGTGGGTTTTCAAGACGAAAACGGATATGCATGGAGACCTAAATACTTATAAGTCAAGACTTATAGCATAAAGTTTCCATCAAACTCAATTGGTTGAATATGATGAAACTCTTTCGCCAGTGGCAATGCTAAAGTCAATTAGGATATCATGTGCCATAACTTCATATTTTGAATATGAGTTTTGGCAAATGGATGTCAAAACCGCTTTTCTTAATGAACATCTCGAAGAGACTGTCCATACAGTTTAGCATGATGGTTTTGTCGATCCATGACATCCTAGTAATGCATATAAGTTAAAGTGATCAATCTATGGATTGAAACAAGCATCGAGAAGGTTATGTATATATATATATATGAAGGCTAGTGGGAGCATAATTGTATTCTTAGTGTTGTATGTTGATGACACACTACTATTTGGAAATAATATTCCAACCTTGGAAGGTGTTAAAACCTAGCTTGGAAGATGTTTTTCATATAAGATCTCGTTTAAGCCAGCCATATTTTGGAATAAAGATCTATAAGGATAGATCGAGGTGGTTGATAGGGTTAAACCAAATTGCATATATATTGATAAAATCTTGAAAAGGTTCAAGATGAAAAACTCTTAGAAAGGTATGGTACCTATTCAAGGAGGGACAGTGTTGACTATGTCTCAATGTCCAAGCTCATAGGATGAGCAAAATCAAATGAATGATATCCCATACGCATCTGCTATAGGATCCATCATTTGTGTGATGATATGCACTAGACCGGACGAGTCATGCTTATTAAGTATGACAAAGTAGATACCAATAGAAATAACCATCGGATGGCTCTTAAAAGTATACCTTAGTAGGACTAAGGATTTGTTTCTAATATACGGATCTATTGAAAAGGAAGTCGTTGTAAAGGGTTACACGGATGCAGGCTTCCAAAACTGATCGAGATGATTTTCGATCACAATCGGGGTATACTTCCATTATGAATGGAGAAGAAGTGTCCTTGAAAGGTTCAAATCAAGACACGGTAGCATTGTTCACTACAAAAATCCGAATACATAGCCGCTTCATTGGCAGCTTGGGAAGCTGCATGGATAAATTTGTCCATTGCTTATCTAGGGGTGGTCTCTACCATTCAAGACCCCTCGAAATCTTTGGTAATTACGTGGGTGGGATTGATCAAATCAAGGAACCCCGTACTCATCAAAAGACTAAGCGCCTTGAGCGGAGATTCAACATCATAAGGTATGGAGTTGAAAAGGGTAAAGATATGTATTCGTAAAGTTCATAAAGATCAAAACATTGCTGATCCACTAACGAAGCTCCTTGATGAGGGCAAAGTATGAGGGTCATACTTGTGCCTTAGGACTTCGATTTACTGGTGATTGGAATTGATCTGTTTGGCATATAAAACATGGAACAATTGTAATATTTAACTCTTTTATATATTTGAGTTATGTTCCCTTTTAGCATGTTTACATCCATGAATAATTCTTTTATTCTAAATGTCCGTAGTCGGTCATATTTGTGGGAACAAATATGAATGTAAGACTATTATGAACTTGGATTGGTGAATATTCATAAGGCATGAATATAGAGCAATTGGTTGCTGCCAAGGTTCATAGATATTCGTGGGATACGAATATTGGACTGACCCACGTCTCAAATCTTACTACATGGAATCTTATTGATTGATCATAAGTAAATTTGAGTAAAGGCGAATATCATTTGGTATCCTCTGACCTGAGATACATATTGGGTTTTGATATTCACCAAGTGTTATACCTTGAGCTAGTTCTTCGCTGATATGAAATAATGGTCAGTACATAAGGCTATGTTCAGATATGACATAAGGTGATTATGAGAAACGTATGTAGTCAAGATGGGATTTGTTCCTCTTATTCGTTGAGAGTATGATGTCTAAGGCCTGATTAAGTTAAATCAACAAGGAATGATCATTCTGTGTCCTTGGATTTAACATGACATCTGTAACAAAAGGATAAATGATTGATTCACCTAAATCATTTCAAGTTTGGAACTTGAAGGGGATGATGTTATTGAATGGCTTATAGTCATGCGTATTAAGGGTAGTAAACCGTTGTTAGGCGGTATTTACTGCTTGCATCAATCTTCTATGTATCTTGTGCAAGTGGGAGATTGTTGGATTCTTTATGCCCAAGACACATAGAACATTGATGTGGTTAGTACGTTATGATCCAAGTCGGGTCATACCCAATAACAAGCTTAGCAAACACCAATTGGTATTTAATTGATGATATGATCATGCAATTAAATAAATACACCAATTTAGAAAATGGGTTTTCTAAATAAGTTGCATATGAGATTGAACAACTTATATGGATATTTTGTTCATGGATATTATTTGTAATGTTGTTTAATTTAGTTAAATAACATCAAATAATAAAAGTGTGTGTATGTTATATAATTAAAAGGTTAATTATATATATATATATCTTTATTAATCTTTAGTTTGACAAAAGATTAATACATAAGGACCAATTGGGAAAATAACATAAAAATGGAACAACCCTAATAAGGGTTCGGCCGCCCCCTTATGGCAGCCTTTCCATTGTTTTTGTTTTGGCTCTCTTGAGTTCATTCTCTCCAAGAACACACACATACATTCCAATCTTTGATCTCTCTCATATATGCAAGAACCTCAAGGCACAAACTTCTCAAAACTAGAAGAATATCTCGGTTGCAAAGGGGTTTTTAACAGCCTTGATTTCGGCTGAAAAATGGGTTTTTCAGCAGTCTATTAGGTTCGGTTTTGGTGTTCAAATCCTAGCAACAATGGTGTTTTCTTAGAGGCTTGTGGGTATGGACACTTGAGGACATCTACTTTGGTGTTTTGGCCATTCAAATGCAGCCTTTTCTTCACCCAAATCACGTTTTTAGCAGCCCTTATGGAAGGTGTTTCATTCACATTTTCAGCAGCCTACAAAGGTAGTTTGTTGATGTTGTTTTGGTTGTTTCCTTCTCTTGATAGCTAGTTCAAACACATATGAATGATCCTTATGTTTTGGGTTTGTTGAAACAAAGTTATGAACTTTTAATTTTCAGATTACAACATGATATTAATCTATTATTCCGCTGCGTTTTTCTAAGTTTAAATGGTTAAACAACATTGTTAAAGTCCAACAAACCCCAACAGCAAGAATGTGCGAAATTCGTTGTGGAGTACTCTCGAAGTGTTTTGAGCAGAAGTCGATTGATTTCAAGGCTCGTTCATGTGGTTTCATGTTCGGATTTGGTTTCGATTGATACAAAACATACTATGTTGCGTTTGTAAATGATTAGTGTGATTCCAATGATTGTTATAATCAGAATTGATTATTTGGGTTCACGAGTGTGTTCGAAAGCCTTGAGAATCAAAACTCTATAGCAGTGAACGTCGTTACGAGAAGCAAAAAAATATTCATACGAGAACTATTGTTTTTAGTGTTTTGGTATAAATAGTTCCTTTCCTATATAATTAGTTAAGATTTAGTGAATACTTTGATGCACCAATTTATGGTTGCATAATTTTGATTAAAATACAAATAAATCTTATTTGCTTGGTCGTGTTACCTTGATTTGACTTCTTTTTCATCGATCACGCGCTAGTTCTTGTTTAACGTTGAAGATCATGTATAGGTTGGACTCACCTTAGTATAGTTGTTTACTTTACTTGTAATAGGACTTTTGTTAGTTTCCTTTTGTATGTTCTTTGAATTGTGTATTTTTGGCAGTCCAGCGAAACTGTGAGCGAATCTGTACATTCGCTCACAGTTTGCTGTTCTAGTTTACCCGGCGAACTTGTGTTCTGCCGGGCGAAACTATAGTTTCGGCATGACAGTTTCGCTGGTAGCGAAACTGTCTGCGAAACTACAACTGCTATATATACTTATGTCAATTATCATTGTAAGGTAAGCTTGCAAAACCCTAATCGTGGATCATTGTTGCAAGTTACCTATTCCAAGCAGTTTTTACACAAAAATATTATTGTGCTACATGTTATTGATCGTTATTGTTCATTTTGTTATCAAATATGTGTTAGAATTGTATTCTATCTTCTCAATTGTTATTGTTTAGCATGGATGTTAGATATTGAGCAATTCATCACTTCATTTGCACTGTTTTACGATCACATGGACCAACAATATGGTATCAGAGCCTTAGTGCTCTTGATTTGTTGAGTTTTTGTGGTTTTTTGTTCAATATCTAGTTTCAATCAATTTTCATTGGGTTATAAGGTGTTTTTGACATGGAAATCGATTGAATTATGCTCGTTTTTGATTGAGGAAGATTCTACAATCATCAGATCTCAAATTCATTGAGTTTTGGATGATTTCAGATTGATTTTGAGGTGAAAAAGGGTTTTTGAGATCGATCAGCGAAATTGGTGTTCTTCCAGCGAAACTGTCATCATCTTTCAGCGAAACTATGAGCTATTTTGCATCAGAGGTTGTTTTCTAGAGATTCTACGAAACTAATCTCTTGAACAAAAGTTCATCAGTGTTTGTGAACGATCAACAAGCGAAATTGCTGTCGAATTTGTTTTTGAACGAAAGTTCAAGCTTGTTTTGTGCGAATTTAGTAGCGAAACTAAGCCAGTGGTGTCTTTGGTCTAGCGAAAGTGCTGCTGAAATTGCTAGCGAAAGTGTCAGTTTCAGCGAAATTGTCAGCGAAAGTAATTCTTCAGCGAAATTGTCATCCAAGTCATCTTTTTCTACGAATTTGTCAGCGAAATTATAAACCTTTCTGCCGAAACTACAATGTTGAAATTAACTACTCTCACACTTGCTGATCTTGAAAGTGTTGCTCCTAATAGACCTCCAAGACTCATTAATGGAGATAATTTTGAAGATTGGAAGAGATGTCTCAAAGCTTTCTTCTTCTACACTGATCATAATCAATGGGAATCGATTACTTCTGGTCCTCACATACCTACGATTATTGTTGGTGATGTTGTTTCTCAGAACAAGGACCCATCTTCCTATACTGAAAGAGATCTGAAATTGATTGATCGTGATCAAATGGCTTTTGGTGCTCTAACTCTCTGTTTAGCTCCAGACATCTACAACCGTTTTGCAGAGCATAAAAATGCTAAATCTCTTTATGATGATTTATGTGATTTTATGATGGTAATGCAGATTTGGTAAAAGATAAGAGTATTCAGGCTGAAAAAGAGTTCAATTCATTTGTGGGATACAAGAATGAGAGTCTGACAGATCTTACAAACCGTTTCTTAACCGTCTCAAGCACTTTAAAGAAATATGATGAAAGGCTCTCCAACAGTGAACAAGTTAACAGGCTTCTCGATTCTCTTCCACCACAGTGGAGTCTTCAAGTGAGAATGCTTAAACAAGAAAGAGGGTTCACAGATTACAAGCTGATGGATATCATCAATAAGTTGAAATCTTTTGAGTTGGATATGAAAAGAAGGGAATTTAACCAGACTATGATGCCCACATCTGGTTTTTCTCAAAATGCTACTTTGTTGTCATCCGCTGCAAACTCTCAAATACAAAATCCAATTCAAGGAGGGAGTAATACAAGTAATTTCTCGAGTAGGAATAGTCATGTTGGAAGAGATTTGGGTAATTCTAAGGTCAATGCTGAAACTCCAATTCCATCAGAAACAATGGCTCTTTTTGGAATGTTTCTTCAGAGCTATGAAGCTCTTGTTGCTGGAGAACTGAAAGGTAAAGGAATGACTATGGAGGACATGTATCAGGTTGATCTTGATGATCTTGAAGAAACTGATATTCAATGGCAAATGGCGATGTTAACTTTGAGAGCTCGGAGATTTATGGAAAGAACAGTACGAAAGAACTTTGGTGGTCAATCATCTACTTCAAAATTGGGATTTGATAAGTCAAAATTGTGGTGCTTTAATTGTAAACAATTGGGACATTTCAAACGTGAATGTCCATTACCAATTGTCACAGATCCTTGTAATTCTGGAGTACCAAGACTGACAGCAGAGAAAGAAAAGGAAGAAGTGAATCTAAAAAAGAAGTCGGCTTTGATTTCAAACTTTGACTGGAGTGCAAAGGTGGAAGAAACAAGAACTAAGATCAATCACGCGTTAGTTGCTGAGTTTGTGGAAAGTAATGAAGAGGTAGATGGTGAAGATGGATTTTTGCTGTTCAAGGAATTCAAAAGAGAAAATGAGTCATCTGTAAATGGGAAAGAAGAAAAAGCTGATGGAATTGGGAAAGATGAAACTGCAGGCTTAAGTGAGAAAAGAAATTCAAGAGATGAGATAGGAAAGAAGGATGATGTTGCTGCTACTGTTGAGGAAAAGAAATCAAGTACTCCAGTATGCATGTGTGACAAAGCTTTAGCTGCTGAAAGGATGGTAATGGGACTTCCATATGAGGTAATACAGGATATGTGTTCACCTGCTTGTAAAATTAGATTATTTGGGATTTATAAGGCTAACCGTTTGTTAATTGATAATGAAAAGGATTTAAAGCGAATTAATGATGAACTTAAAATGAATGAATCAAAATATTTTGTGAAATTAAATGAGGCTTTAAAAGAAAATGATCATTTAAAAAGAATTGTTTTGGAAAGAAATGTCGAGATTAATACTTTGATTGAAAGGGTTGCTCTTGCTGAATTTGAAGCAAGCAAACTTCAGTCAAAGTTAGATAAATGGACTATTTCTAGAATGAAACATGATGATCTTTGTAAATCTCAACGGGGAGCAAGAATTAAAACAGGTTTGGGTTATGAAAATGTACAGGTTTATCCTCCACCTAGTACATACTGATATTCTCCTATGCTGTTCCTCATCCTTCTAATGATTTAATCAAAACAGATACTGACAGTATGTCTGCAGGTTTAGTGGGGAATAACTCTAAGTACATTCGTGAAGACTACGACTATGGACCAACTAGTGGGCTTGGATGAACTAGTTCTAGTACACCTGAAAATCAGCAGTCTGTTTTAGATCATAAGTCTAGTTTAAATTCTGTTTTTGTTTCTAGTTCAAATGTAACAGACTTGAATGTCTCATGTTCTCATGATAGTTTTATTCCATCTTGTAATTCAGATCATGGTAGTGATGATTTTTGTTCTCATAATGAATGTAATGCATCTGATCTTTCTCCAAAAACAACTGAGCAAATTAAAACTAATTGTTTCGAAAAGTTCTTTTCTCAACCTATTCCATCTTTCACACCATTAAATATGACGTCATATGAGAAATGTATTTCTTCTTCATCTGACACCAGTACCAGTGGTACAAGTTTTACTGATATGTCAGATGAATCTTGTTCTAATTTTGTAAAGAAAAATTCTTGTTCAAATAAACATCAAACTCATGGGTTGTATGAGACATTCAGTGATGTTGATTCTAGTTTGTCTGAATGTGATGAGGAGATTATTATTGATCCTATTTTTACCTCATCACATCACAGACCTAGATTCAAACCTCATTGTTTCAGGTGTGGTCAAGAGGATCATCTTGTCAAAAATTGTCCTTCTTTGATTCAAGGATCCTCTATTAGGAACTGTTTTGGAAATAAATTGACAAAATTGGTTAATAATTTCTTCTGTAAAAAATCTGCTTCTTTTAAAAGCAAAGTTGTTCAATCTTGGATTCCTATTACTCCTGGCTAATTGATTTGTTAATTCTTTTCAGGAGTCCTCGTCAAAGATTGTAAACAGTTTATGGCATGTTGATAGCGGGTGTTCCAAGCATATGACGGGATTAAAGGATTTGTTGACCAACTATTGGATTATAGATGGAGGATATGTAGCTTTTGCTGGTAATAAAAAGGGAGGAAAAATGATTGGACAAGGAGAAGTTACCAATGGTTCTCTCACTTTGGAAAAAGTCAACTATGTTCCTGAATTGGCTTTTAATCTTCTGAGTGTTTCTCAAATCTACGATAAAGACATTCCTGTTCTATTTAAATATGATGAATGTCTATTTTTAAAATCAGAGATTGTAATTCCAGAAGATTTGATTCTCATGCGTGCTCCAAGAAAGCATGATATGTATCTTCTCGATATGAATTCAAGCGAATCAAAGGCTACTGCAACTTGTCTTCTTTCAAAAGCATCAACCTCTGAGTCTCTCTTATGGCATCGTCGTTTAGGCCATGTTAATTTTAAGATAATTAATAAATTAGTAAAGAACAACCTTGTTAGAGGACTTTCTTCAAAAGATTTTTCTGTTAATGAAAAGTGCATGGCATGTGCCAAGGGCAAACAACATAAGAAACCTCATAAGCCCAAACTTCTAAATAGCATATCTTGTCCTCTTGAGTTGTTACATACTGATTTATTTGGGCCAATTAGTGTTAAATCTATTGCTAAAAAATCATTTTGTCTTGTTGTTACAGATGATTTCTCAAGATATTCATGGGTGAGGTTTCTTGCACACAAAGGCGAGGTTGCAGAGGAATTGCAGAGATTAATTCTTTCTATCGAATCACTTAGTAAGAGAAAAGTTATGGGACTGAGAAGTGACAAAAGGTACTGAATTCAAAAATCAGATTCTTGATTCATTTTGTGCTCAAAAGGGGATTGTGAGACAATTTAGTGCTGCGAGAACTCCCCAACAGAATGGTATTGCTGAACGAAAGAATCGCACTCTTGTTGAAGCCGCTCGTACAATGTTGATAGAATCTTCTTTACCCATTATTTTCTGGGCTGAAGCTGTAAATTGTGCTTCATACGTTCTAAACCGGGTGTTGATTGTGAAAGATAAAATGAAGACTCCTTATGAACTTTTTCATAAGAGAAAGCCGCTAATTGATTTCTTTCGACCATTTGGTTGTTCTTGCACTCTTCTGAATACTCAATCTCAAAAGACAAAATTTGGTGCTGTTTCTGATGAGTGTTACTTTGTTGGTTATTCTTCCTCGCAAAAGGCATATCGGGTTTATAACAAAAGAACACGTATCGTTCAAGAGTCGTTTTATGTTGATTGGCAGGAATCCAATCCTTCTGAAGTTCAATTTAAACCAGCATGGTTCTTTGACTCCGATACTGTGTTCAATTCGTTCAATCTGCCAGTTTTCGATGATGATACGTCCATTCCAAATACTCAAACAAATATTATTTCCTCATCTCCATCGTCTGTTCCATCTATCTCATTAGTAAATGATGCTGTTTCAACTGATGTTAGTTCTTCGTCTCCAATGACTGATCCGGTACCATCATCTGATTCTTTACCTCATACATCTTCTCCTTTACCTGATCCAACACCTATCATCGATTCACCTTCATCTAATCTTTCACCGGCTATGGGCGATACTTCTTCAACCATCTTTCCTTCATCAAGTGATTACAAAACTTTGAAAGATCATCCACTTGATAACGTGATTGGATCTATCTCTGATGGTGTTCGCACGCGAAGTCAATCTGGTCTAATTAATGTTTGTCTTTTCTCATGCTTCATCTCTCAAATTGTCCCGAAGAACGTTCATGCTGCTCTACAGGATCCTTGTTGGGTGGAGTCTATGCAATTGGAACTTCAACAGTTCAGAAAGCTTAAGGTTTGGACCTTAGTTGACTTACCTCCTAACAAATATCCAATCGGTACAAAATGGGTGTTTAAGAACAAACCAGATGATCGAGGAGTAGTGGTGCGTAACAAATCTAGACTCGTTGTGCAAGGCTTTGCTCAAGAAGAAGGGATTGATTATACAGAAGTCTTTGCTCCAGTTGCTCGTCTTGAAGCAATCAGAATATTTCTCGCTCATGCTGCTCATAAACAATTTAAAGTATATCAGATGGATGTGAAGTGTGCTTTTCTCTACGGAGACATTGATGAGGAGATATGTGTGTGTCAACCACCAGGTTTTGAGGATCCTGATTTTCCTGATAAAGTGTTTAAGCTTGACAAATCTCTGTATGGTCTTCATCAAGCACCCAGAATCTGGTATGAGACCCTTACACAATATCTTCTAAGCAATGGTTTCTCTCGTGGTACCATCGATATGACTCTATTAAAAGAGAAGTGAATGGTGAAATGATATTTGTCCAAGTTTACGTTGATGATATTATTTTTGGATCTACAAATTCTCAATTGTGTAGAGAGTTCGAAGAGGTTATGAGCCAAAGGTTTGAAATGAGTATGATGGGTGAAATGTGTTTCTTTCTTGGATTACAAGTTGAACAACAGAAAGAAGGAATTCTTATTCATCAGGAGAAGTATATTAAAGATATTTTGAAGAAATTTAAGATGGATGATGCTTCTACAGAGATGACTCCCTTTACTGCTCAGACTTGTCTCACTCCAGATGAAAACGGAAAACCAGTTGATCCTCATCTTTTTAGATCTATGATTGGCTCTCTCATGTATCTTACTGCAAGTCGTCCTGATATCACTTTTGCTGTTGGTTACTGTGCTAGATATCAGTCGGCTCCAAAGGAATCTCATGAGAAAGCTGTCAAAAGAATATTTCGTTATCTCAAAGGATCATCTCGTTTAGGATTATGGTATCCATATGGAGGGAATTTTGATTTACATGCTTATTCTGATAGTGATTCCAATGGTTGCAGGTTAAACAGAAAATCTGTGTCTGGAGGATGTCAATATTTGGGAAATTGTTTGGTATCTTGGCAGAGCAAGAAACAAACCACTGTTTCTCTTTCTACAGGGGAAGCTGAATATATTGCTGCATCAAGCTGTTGTTCTCAAGTTCTCTGGATCCAACACCAAATGATTGATTATGGAATTAATTTTCTCCATACACCTTTATTTTGTGACAATGAAGCAGCCATTGGAATTGCTAAAAATCCTATTCATCATTCACGAACCAAGCATATCGAGACACGAATTCATGCGATTCGTGATGCTCAAGAAAAGGGTTTCATTGATATTATACCCATCGATACAAAAAATCAAAAAGCTGATCTTTTCACAAAAACTTTTGATAAACCTCGTTTTTATGAATTGATTTCTATGCTCGGGTTAATAACTTTTTAAATTTTCATTTTCTGTTCCTTTTATTAAAAAAAACAAATACAATAATAATTTATGGAAATTATTTATTATTTGAAAATAAAAATTTGGGGGAGTAATTTCATAATTCTGAGATCGGAATTTAAAATGATGAGAAATGATTGTATATTCTCTAAGTATATTTTTATACATGACCGGTGCTTCAATGAGAAATGATAGTAACTGATACTGGATTCTGTTTCACATAAATTTTTAAGGAAAATTGATCAGATTCTTTAACGATATGCTTGATAGACTCAGCCTGACGAATAAAGTAGACAGCAGCTCTATGATTAAATTAAAAATCATGCTTAAGAATGTCTGGATTTACTCAATTGTTTTGGCTTGCACAAAAACTGAGTCCTGACAAAAATTGGATTGAGAATGAATCTTTCGTCCATTCTGCTTTGATATGTCATCTCCCTGAACCATAGCTGGTATATTCTTGTGTTGATGTATCTTGTGTCTGTGCTAATCTCCTCTGCTGTACGGAAGTACTGACCTAGAGTGATGATCTCCTCTGCTGTACGATAGTACTGACCTGGAGCTCTCATCAGCACATGTTTAAATGGTTATCTCCTCTGTTATACGTGAGTATAGATCTGGAGCTCTCACCATTTTGATATAATTATGTCAAATCATCTTATCGATGAGTTCCTTTCAGAATGAAATATTCTGTTTATAATCATTTGCACACTAATGCACAAGCCTTGTTCTGTTTAGATCGATTCAAAATTCAAGAAATCCTGAGGTTGGGTGAGGGTTTTTACCAAATGATTGTGGGGTCCTAACATTCTAAAGCATCTAATTGAACCTTAAACAAATCATAAGCTGTTTGTTGAAAAAGGATAAGGCATGAGTTTAAGTGGACAATTATATCAGCAATCGTTATTGATTTGTTCTAATTTCAGTTGTTTCTGTGCAGATTGTGATCAGATCTCGTATTCAGTATGATCTCATTGCCGGTCGATGATTTTTGATCATCTTTATGTTCATAAATATCTAGAGGATGTGATCTCTGATTAATTTAGATCTCATTATGTGATGTGCTTCATGATAAAAACAAATAATAATTTAAAAAAAAAGGTGTGGTGCCAAAACTATACTTTCGCTAATTGTTTCGCAAGGCGAAACTGCAATTTCGCTAGGTTTACTAATTAGTTGTCAACTGGTTATCTCTTAGCGAAATTACAGTTTCCCTAGGCGAAACTGTAAATTCGCTCAGCGAATTTATAGTTTCGCTTTCAGCGAAACTATTTGCTATTTAAGTCGTTTTTGCGAAATTCTTCTCATAATTTCGCAAAAACGATCTGTGTAGGTTCTTAAGGTTTTTCCGTGACTTTATTTGGCGATTTTGCATTTTGGTTGTGTTTTGGACTGATTATCGTTTCCTTTGCTTCGCATGTGAGTTTCGAACCATGTAATATCATTTAATCTGGTTAAAATCATCTTCTTTTAAGTCATTTGGATTTTGACTCTTCGGTGGGTTCGCTGTTCATCCAGCGAAATTGCAGATTCTTCTGCGAAACTGAACGAAAGTTCTCATCTACTCAGCGAAACTGTAAAGTTATGCTGTCCGGGCGAACTTAACAGTTTCGCCAAACTATCTTTAGTTTCGCAGAATCTGGTCTTAAACTTGCACAGTTTCGCTTGGTCATGTTTTCTTTTGAACAGCGAAACTATTTTTGAACGGCGAAACTAATTTTTTTACAGCGAAACTATGTTTTTGCTTGCAGAAATTAATAGCGAATCTTCTTTAATCTATCTTCACCTTGTCGAAACTGTCTTTTGTTCAGCGAAAATAACATGTTTTAATGAGCGAAACTATTGTTTCGCTTGCCGAAACTGTTAGTTTTCATTGTCGAAACTGTTTTTGTTCAGCGAAACTAACATGTTTTAATGAGCGAAACTATTGTTTCGCTTGCCGAAACTGCTAGTTTTCACTGTTTTAGTATTATTTTCTTCTTTTCATTATTTCTCATTCAATTTATTTGTTTTCTTCATCAGGTTATCATGGCTAATCTCAAATTTGATGAGCGGAATAACATCACAGCCATTTTAGATGATACTCACCCTAAGGCAGCTGGATTTAGAGATTGTATCAGATGGCTTCAAAGATCACCTATAGCTTATGCCATATCTCATTCGCCTACTATTTATGATCTTCATATTAGAGATTTTTGGCGATCTGAAGAGTATGATACTCGAGGAGATGTACAGCGGATCACTGCCAAAGTTATTGATCACGAAGTGACGATCACTGGTGAGAATGTTTCGAGGATTCTTAGACTTGAAGATGATTCTGGAGATGAAGTAGCTATGACAGAATCTGAGGTGTTTCAAGCTTTTAGAAGTATGGGATATGAGGGACCAACCTTTGGTTCAAGGAAGGAGATCAAGAAGTCATTCTTATCTAAAGAATGGAGATACATCGCTCATGTTTTTATCATGTGTCTAGATCACCGTAAAGGTGGATCCGATGGACTTAATATTGATTGGGCTAAGGCAATGGTGCTGTTTGTAAAAGGGAGAAGGCCAATATAGCTAGATTGATTTTTGCATGTATGGCAGAGAATGTGATGGCTGTAAAGAAAGACAAATGGCTGTTGTACCCTCGTTTTCTTCAGATGATTTTTGATGATCTTATACCTGATGTTCCAAAACATGGAGAGATCAAGAGGCTGGTACAGATGAATCCGCGTATCTTTGCTGACTGCTGTGCCATTCGCCACGACTTTAGTGGTAAGATCACCCATCTTTGGGAAAATATGTATCCTCCAGAACGCTGGAACTATATTAGACGGGTGGATGAGTCAGAGAATAAAAGAGCTGAAGAAACAAGAGTACAGCAAGCTGATGCTACAAAGAAAAGGAAGAGATATGCCAAAGAAAAAGATTATGATTTTGAGGAGGATATTGATGCACAAGCTGAGGAAGTTAGGGTTGAGAAAGAAAGGAGGTCTAAGAAGAAAACTGATTTTGCTGAGCCTGAGCGGCGAACCAAGCATAGACATGAAGGATTTACAGCTAGAAGAGAGGCTAGTGAAAATCTTGATGAGGATATGATACGCAATTTGAATAATTCGTTGGCTAATGAACTGAGTATGATTAAGACTAAACTTACAAATCAGGAAATCAGAGAAAGACAGAAAGATGAGGTGATTGAAGGAATGCAGAGAATGTTAGTTGATCAAAACAGACTGGTTAAGAAGTTGTTTGAGGAGATTACACAACTGAAAGCTGCAGCCGGCCTACCTAGTCAACTGACTCAATCTGAGTTAGATGATTTGACTGATACATCAAAGTACTCATTTCTGAATGTGGGTACTTCATCTAAGGTAGGAGAGGGCACTTCTGGAGCAGCAACTACTGGTGGAGGAGAGCAGGAAATTCCAAGAGAGGATGTTGGAAGAAATGATGAGGAAGATATTATTGAGGCTGGGTTTGTAAACATGCAGTTTGATTTTGAAAAAGATCTGGTTGGTGAAGAAGTTGTTACAGCTACTACTGAAGGAGTATCTGATAAAGGCAAAGGGTTGGTTGATGAAGAAGAGGAAGATGAACAACTCATAGACTATGATTCAGAACCTGAGTTTTATGAAGTTGATGAGCGACCATTGATCTATGTTGCTAAGAAGGGAGAGGATGATGCAGATGTTTTTGAAATGGATAAAAATGATTGGTTGGTGAAAGAGAAGGAGGTGGAAGAAATCACTCCTTTGTTCCAACATTTGGAGGGATTAAGCAGGAAGGAAGCTGATAAGAAAATTATAAGCTGGTGTTACAATCCAAGCTTAAAGATGTTTATGATCAAGAGACGGGGAGGAAATATCAGTTATATGCTTAAGAGGAAGGCTTTTAAGACCTTGCCTAAATGGGATTTAAGACGTTTAGCAGCTCTACCTCTGATCAATGCTCACTTAAGTGAAAGAGCATCATTTCTTGAGAAGGAGATAAAAAATGGACTTAATGATAATTTTGAGTCTTTTGGATATATGAAAGCTGAAAGAAAGAGATCAAAGAAGGATAAAGACTGGGAGACAGGAAAGGGAAGGATTGTACTAAGAGTTAAACCTCCAAAGACTGTAAATCGGGTAAGATTGGCTGATCCTCTTCCCCAACAACTACAGGACTTTGAGAAGTGGTTTTATGACAACAATACTGGAGAGGCTGTGATCAGAGTTAAACATGGAAAGGAGTTTAGAGTATTTGATCCGATGGAGTTGTTTAGTTTTTGTGATGAAGACCTTTTGGTACTATGTGAAAATCACATTAAAGCTGGGGCTGGAGAGGAAACTAGAAAAGAAGCTAGTTTGTTCATGAATGTTGCCAACAAGATCAGGGGAGTAAGGTCGGAGGTCAAGAAGTTAGCTGAAAGGGTGAGAGCTCAGGATGAGTTTAATATGGATGTTCAAGATCTGACCAGGCAGTTTGCAAAGGCTAGTGGTCATTCTGAAGAAGCTAGTGATGCAGGAAAGAACCTTGGAGGATCATTGGCTGAAGCTTCTGAGGATGTTGCTGCAGGAGGTGATGAAGACAGATCAATGGCAGCAGAGGAAACTGGAGCTGACAAGTCAAATCAAGAAGAGTGAAGATAGTGAGATCCAACCTAGGGGGAGTATTGAAGATCATGTATAGGTTGGACTCACCTTAGTATAGTTGTTTACTTTACTTGTAATAGGACTTTTGTTAGTTTCCTTTTGTATGTTCTTTGAATTGTGTATTTTTGGCAGTCCAGCGAAACTGTGAGCGAATCTGTACATTCGCTCACAGTTTGCTGTTCTAGTTTACCCGGCGAACTTGTGTTCTGCCGGGCGAAACTATAGTTTCGGCATGACAGTTTCGCTGGTAGCGAAACTGTCTGCGAAACTACAACTGCTATATATACTTTTGTCAATTCTCATTGTAAGGTAAGCTTGCAAAACCCTAATCGTGGATCATTGTTGCAAGTTACCTATTCCAAGCAGTTTTTACACAGAAATATTATTGTGCTACATGTTATTGATTGTTATTGTTCATTTTGTTATCAAATATGTGTTAGAATTGTATTCTATCTTCTCAATTGTTATTGTTTAGCATGGATGTTAGATATTGAGCAATTCATCACTTCATTTGCACTGTTTTACGATCACATGGACCAACAAACGTCTTATTACTTTCATCCCACGCTTGTAAATTGATTATTGATTCTTATTCAACGAACACGAATACTTTCTTGCTTCTTTACACCTGGTTTTCTTGCCTAGATGGTCAATAAAGTATTCTGTTGATCCACTATTGTCATTTTGATTGATTTGGTGTATTTTTGAGGCTAGAATGTGCGAAGTTGGGTGTGGAGTGCTCTCGAAGTGTTTTGGGCAGAAGTCGATTGATTCGAGGCTCGTTCGTGTTTACACCTGTGTTCGGATTTGCTTTCGATTGATACAAAACATACTATGTTGTGTTTGTGAATGATGAGTGTGATTCCAATGATTGTTATAATCAGATTTGATTATATGGGTTCACGAGTATGTTTAAAAGCCTTGAGAATCAAAACTCTATAGCAGTGAACGCTGTTGCGAAAAGTTAAAAATTATCCATGCGAGAACTATTGTTTTTAGTGTTTTGGTATAAATAGTTCCTTTCCCATTAAATAGTTAAGCTTCCATGAATACTTTGATTAACCAATTTATAGTTGCATAATTTTGATTAAAATACAAGTAAATCTTACTCTTGGTCGTGTTACCTTGATTTGACTTCTTTTTCATCGACCACGCACTGCGTCTTTGTTTAACGTCTCATTACTTTCAGTCCACGCAAGTAATTAGATTCTTGACTTTATTCAGTGAACACAAATACTTTCTTGCTTCTTTACACCTGGTTTCCTTTCTTAGATGGTCAATAAACTATTTTGTTGATCCACTATTGTCATTTTGATTGATTCGGTGGATTTTTGAGGCAAGAATGTGCGGCGAACTCTTTTGGGCAGAAGTCGATTGATTTCAAGGCTCGTTCATGTGGTTTCGTGTTAGGATTTGGTTTTGATTGATAGAAAACATACTATCTTGCGTTTGTGAATGATTAGTGTGATTCCAATGATTGTTATAATCAGTTTTGATTATATGAGTTCACGAGTGTTTTCAGAAGCCTTGAGAATCAAAACTCTATAACATTGAACGTTGTTATGAAAAACAAAAAACTATCCATGCGAGAACTATTGTTTTTTAGTGTTTTGGTATAAATAGCTCCTTTCCCATGTAATTAGTTAAGCTTTCATGAATACTTTGATGCACCAATTTATAGTTGCATAATTTTGATTAAAATACAAGTAAATCTTATTTACTTGGTCGTGTTACCTTGATTTGACTTCTTTTTCTTCGATCACGCACTGCATCTTTGTTAGACGTCTCATTACTTTCATTCCGTGCGTGTAATTTGATTCTCAATTCTTATTCAGTGAACACGAGTACTTTGTTTCTTCTTTACACCTGGTTTTCTTGCCTAGATGGTCAATAAAGTATTCTGTTGATCCAATATTGTCATTTTGATTCATTCGGTGTATTTTTGAGGCCAAAATGTGCGAAGTTGGGTGTGGAGTGCTCTCGAAGTGTTTTGGGCAAAAGTTTATTGATCTCAAGGCTTGTTTGTGTGGTTTCGTTTTTGGTTTTGGTTTCGATTCATACAAAACATACTATGTTGTGTTTGTGAATGATTAGTGTGATTCCAATGATTGTTATAATCAGATTTGATTATATGTGTTCACGAGTGTTTTAGAAGCCTTGAGAATCAAAACTCTATAGCAGTGAACGTTGTTACAAAAGTAAAAATTATCTCGAAAACTAAAGAAAAACAAAAAGAACTATTGTTTTTAGTGTTTTTTGTATAAATCATTCCTTTCCCATTAATTGTTAAGCTTCCGTGCATACTTGATTCACCAATTTATAGTTGTATAATTTTTATTTAAATACAAGTAAATCTTATTTACTTGGTCGTGTTACCTTGATTTGACTTCTTTTTCATCGATCACGTACTGCGTCTTTATTTAACGTCTACTTTCATTCCACGCGTGTAATTTGATTC
The DNA here is from genome assembly GCA_025215565.1 of Flaveria ramosissima. NCBI lineage: Eukaryota > Viridiplantae > Streptophyta > Magnoliopsida > Asterales > Asteraceae > Flaveria > Flaveria ramosissima. The sequence continues at coordinate 46,009,320 of CM046043.1, forward strand.
TTGATTCTTATTCAGTGAACACGAATACTTTCTTGCTTCTTTTCACCTGGTTTCCTTGCCTAGATGCTCAGTAAAGTATTCTATTGATCCACTATTGTCATTTTCATTGATTCGGTGGATTTTTAAGGCAAGAATGTGCGAAATTGGTTGTAGAGTGCTCTCGAAGTGTTTTGGGCAGAAATTGATTATTTTCAAGGCTCGTTCCATTGGTTTCCGTGTCCCGTATTTGGGGTTCGATTGAACACACCATACTATGTTGCGTTTGTGAATGATTAGTGTGATTTCAATGATTGTTATAATCAGATTTGATTATATGGGTTCACGAGTGTGTTCAGAAACCTTGAGAATCAAAACTCTATAACATTGAATGTTGTTACGAAAAGCAAAAAATTATCCATGCGAGAACTATTGTTTTTAGTGTTTTGGTATAAATAGCTCCTTTCCCATGTAATTAGTTAAGCTTTCATGAATACTTTGATGCACCAATTTATAGTTGCATAATTATGATTAAAATACAAGTAAATCTTATTTACTTGGTCGTGTTACCTTCATTTGACTTCTTTTTCATCGATCACGCCCTGCTTCTTTGTTTAACGTCTCATTACTTTCATTCCACGCGTGTAATTTGATTCTTGATTCTTATTCGGTGAACACGAATACTTTCTTGCTTCTTTACACGTGGTTTCCTTGCGTAGGTGGTCAATAAAGTATTCTGTTGATCCACTATTGTCATTTTGATTCATTCGGTAGATTTTTGACGCAAGAATGTACGAAGTTGGTTGTGGAGTGCTCTCGAAGTGTTTTGGGCAAAAGTTTATTGATCTCAAGGCTTGTTTGTGTTGTTTCGTTTTTGGTTTTGGTTTCGATTGATACAAAACATACTATGTTGCGTATGTGAATTTCGTTATTGGTTTTGCTTTCGATTGATACAAAACATACTATGTTACGTATGTGAATGATTAGTGTGATTCCAATGATTTTTATAATCAGATTTGATTATATGGGTTCACGAGTGTGTTCAGAAGCCTTGAGAATCAAAACTTTATAACATTGAACGTTGTTACGAAAAGCAAAAAATTATCCATGCGAGAACTATTGTTTTTAGTGTTTTGGTATAAATAGTTCCTTTCCATTAATTAGTTAAGCTTCCGCGAATACTTTGATGCACCAATTTATAGTTGCATAATTTTGATTAAAATAAAAGTAAATCTTATTTACTTGGTCATGTTACCTTGATTTGACTTCTTTTTCATCGATCACGTACTGCGTCTTTATTTAACGTCTACTTTCATTACAAGCGTGTAATTTGTTTCTTGGTTCTTATTCAGTGAACACAAATACTTTCTTGCTTCTTTACACCTGGTTTCCTTGCCTAGATGGTCAATAAAGTATTTTGTTGATCTACTATTGTCATTTTGATTGATTTGGTGGATTTTTGAGGCAAGAATGTGCGAAATTGGTTGTGGAGTGCTCTCGAAGTGTTTTGGGCACAAGTCGATTGATTTCAAGGCTCGTTCATGTGGTTTTGTGTTAGGATTTGGTTTCGATTGATTTAAAACATACTATGTTGCGTTTGTGAATGATTAGTGTGATTCCAATGATTGTTATAATCAGATTTGAGTATATGGTTTCACGAGTGTGTTCAGAAGCCTTGAGAATCATAACTCTATAGCAGTGAACGTTGTTACGAAAAGCAAAAAATTATTCATGCGAGAACTATTGTTTTTAGTGTTTTGGTATAAATATTTTAGTGTTTTGGTATAAATAGTTCCTTTCCTATGTAATTAGTTAAGCTTTCGTGAATACATTGATGCACCAATTTATGGTTGCATAATTTTGATTAAAATACAAATAAATCTTATTTGCTTGGTCGTGTTACCTTGATTTGACTTCTTTTTCATCGATCACGCACTGCTTCTTGTTTAACATCTCATTACTTTCATTCCACGCGTGTAACTTGATTCTTGATTCTTATTCAGTGAACACGAATACTTTCTTGCTTCTTTACACCTGGTTTTCTTGCCTAGATGGTCAATAAAGTATTATGTTGATCCACTATTGTCATTTTGATTGATTCGGTGGATTTTTAAGACAAGAATGTACGAAGTTGGTTGTGGAGTGCTCTTGATTATTATAATCAGATTTAATTATATGGGTTCACGAGTGTGTTCAGAAGCCTTGAGAATTAAAACTCTATAACATTGAACGTTGGGAATCCAAGGATCGTCAACAGGAATTATCAGTGTCAATTGATGTCAAGTCAACGTTTGCGGAATTAATGTTGATTTGGTTTAATTGTTTTAAACAACTTTAAATATCAATAAATGATCAAGAACACACGTAACAAAACACAATTAATGATTAATCAGTATTTCATTATAATATGTGTGACAACCGACCTCCAGGTTGTTACCCTAACCCTTAATTACTTGCATCATTATCCATGTTATGAGTGCTAATAATTGAAACTATTCAACCCTACTATGAAATTGGAAACAATTCTTACTACTTGATTCAAATTATGGTTTCCTATGATTTTTATTATTGACTTTTAGCTAATTTAGGTTTCTACCTTTTTAAAATTTGCGTTCCGGGAATGTCAACTAGTCACCCTTACAAAATTAATTTCAAGAGAAGGCAATTAAATTGTGAGCATACACACTCACACTTATATAATTTTCGGCCATGCATGCATGGACATGCATTAGATACCTCAATTCACCATCCACTAAATAATACATTATACCCAATACTACAAAACTACACTACATAATCACAATTTATAATTAAAAATTAAATCAATTATCCTCCCACTAACCTCCAAAAATCGGCCGCCCTCCCCTCTCCACTCCTCTCCTCTCTACACCACCACCACACTACCCACTTACCTTTCATGCAAAACCCTCTCCCTCTCTCCCTCTCTCCCTCTTATTCGAAACATCCAGCTGAAACAAACACACACACTCATAATTTCTCAAGGAAATTCTCTCTAAGTCTAGCACAAGAATTCAAGAACGAAGAACAACACCAAGCAAATATCGGCCACGTGCAAACCGCAAGGAAGTGGCCTAGTTCGCGAGTTTTGGGCACACAACCACACTTGTTCGACTTTTCCAGCCTTGGTTCGAGCTTCTACAGCCAAGTCCAAGGATTTTCTAGCCATCCACGACCATTCTATACCGTAAGTTACATCAAGTGTAAGCTCATGTTGTCGGTTTTGGGACATTTCTCTTGTTTTCTTCATTTTTCACCTAAAAACCTTGCTTTTTCCTTGTTGTAGCAGAAACTTCTCACCATCACTTTGTTCTTAAGGAGTTCCCAACATTCTTGAAGGTAAATATCATGTTATGTTAGTCATTCTTGAGGTGGAAACCGATTTCCACCATGAAAACCCTCTTTTGGGTGTTTTGGTATCATCTAACTTGTGAAAGTTGCAACTCTTGTAAACCAAACTTGTGACCTGCATTTTTATGACTTAATGGACTCCCAAGAACCTGTTTTTAAAAGTTCCAAAAGGCTACATACTCGAACCCGCGGTTATTACATGGACTACACCTTGAAACCCTTCTTTCTACATGTAACAACACCATTTAAGCATTTGTTTGAAAAACCCTTTCAACCAAGACCCATAACCTACTCATGAACGACTTAATGACACCTTAATAATCTGTTTATAAAGTTAAATGAAGTGTTGGTAACGTTTAAACTCAAGTTAAGATGATTTACACAAGTGTTTTGGTCGGTTATGACATTTTCTACATATTTGAAGCATATGGATGTGTAGAACAACTAGGCAACTCTTTGGGACTGAAATTTCAGTAGGTTTTGATGAATATTAGAAGTGTTAGTAATGTTTAATCTCTGGAATAAAGGACATGTTGAGATTTGCCCTCTTTTAGTCACTTTCGGGACCCGAAAACATGGTAAAATGACTTTTAAAATAGTAAGAATATGAATTTAGCACTCTTGAAAAGTATTCCAGGCTTAAAAATGATAAATAAAGTGTTCTGGAGTCAATGGATATTTTAAATGGTCAAAGGAACAAATAAATGACGTTTTACCTAAAACGGGTACAAACCGAGCATCGTTTATGAGAAAAATCCATAAAAATGGAGTTCATAGCTAAGATTTATAAAAATCATATGATTTCAGTGAGTTAAGTAATAAAAGACTTAAAGGATTTGAAAAATTGGTCAAACAAGCTTTAAATGGTCAAACACGATCAAAACCGCGTTTTAACGGGTCAACCGTAAAAACAAGACTTTCAACTATAAAAGGCCAATTTTCACAATTTAAGGACTTAAAATTTATAAAGATACCTTTTAGAAAATACCTACTGGTCCAAGATTCAAATATATGAAAACCCCAATTTACAGTTAAAACTCTCCGGCTTTTACCGTAACCGGGAGCGTTAAATGCGCAGTTTCTAAATCGGACCCGTAAACTAAAATTTTGAAACACTTACTCTATAATAAGTATAATATTACTCTAAGAATCTGATTTTTGGTCTTAAATGCCATAAAGGGCAAGAAACCAAACTTGAGGGTAGAAACTGTCAATTTTGAAACTTGAGGGACAAAACTGTAAAATTTTTCCAAACCTTATAACCGACTTCCAGGAAGCTAATAATCACTTGAACAACAAAATTCCTTAATATACTTAACCTAATGAAGTGAAAATCCCAATTTTCATGAAGACGCCTTGACCTGCCATAAAAGAAAACTTTTTATACAAACCTTCACGAACCCAAAGCCTTAACCAATAGCTAAACTCTTGACACCATTGCTGCACCTTAAATGAGTTTAGGGCAGTAGCTTATTACTTAATATGTACATGTTAGGGTGCTAGACTTGAGACAATTCCCGATACACCAAGAGACTTTTGACTGGAAACCTAAGGTGAGTTCTAGTGATCCCCCTTTTTACTATTGTTTTGGGATGAAACATGCTCTACTTTTTATGAACTATGATTGTGCTTTACTTGATGATTGTATGTGGGATTTGTGGTTACCTACTGATTCTTATATCATGATCATTAATTCTTTCGTGAACCGCTTGTTTTATATGGATAGATCTATTTGGGGAATCCCCCACACACAGTGGCTTCCGTTCCAGGAAGGTTACCCCACTGAGATCCTAAGGGGTCATTGTGGCATGTAACAGGTTTTGTTAAGATACTATGGTGAACCATCCGGGCAGGTAGGGTTCACTGGTTTGGGGCTCAGTCTTCCTTCGGGAATATCGGTTAAAAAACACTTTAGAAGAGGCCAACCGGGACTGAGTGCAGGGTTGATTATGATTTTTCCCACGATGATTAAACAATGATTATTTTCTTTTAATTAAAGAAGGATTTGTTAAGTCCTTTTGATTTTAAACTTTAAGCACTTGAATTCACCAACTTTTTAGTTGACACAATTTTCATTTGAGCATGTTTCAGGTAATGTATGAAGAGGTCCTAGCTGTTGTGAAGACCTAGACTTATCCCCGTGACATGGCATTGGCATATTTATTCCTTGATGAATCATTTGAACAATATTATATTTGTGTTGAACAAGTACAATTTATTTTTATGGATGATTGTAAAACTGATTTGGGGGCTTGATTTGTTTCTAGCCCCGTTATCTTTTTAAAAACATTAATGCCATGTGATATTCTCTCCTTTGAGCTCTTGTAATGGTTTGTTCCGCTGCCATATGTTGTTGCTAGTCTGTGACGTCCCACCCTGCCTGGGCCCGGGGTGTGACATTGTGAAGATGGTATCAAAGCCAAAGGTTGTAGAGAAGTCGGGAATACCATAGTAGACCCTAGGCTACAACCCTGATACCCTAGGACTGTCCTTGTGGAAAGTGTTGGGATGATCGGGTTGGGTAAATTGATGATTACACTTGATCAACGTAATCATGAATTTACCGGACGTGTAATTTCCATCACTGATCTTTAGGTTATGGTTGGACTTTTTCTGATTTATATTGATGATTTGAAACTAATTTCAAAAAGGGGATTTAAATGATTTTTATGATGAACTATGTTATCCGATACTACTTGAAGAGACTATTGATTGGGCAAAACAGAAAGCTATATGTTGGAATAACAGATACTATTGCCATCACTGAAAGATTGATCTGCCCGAGATTCATATTAAATTGATGTGGCTAGTGTGATATGATCCAAGTCGGGTCATACCCAATACAAGCCAAACAAACACCGAAAGAAAATTATTTGTTGATAAGATCATACAAATAACAAGTTACACCAATTTAGAAAATTGGATTTTCTAAAATAATTACTTTTGTAGATGAACATCATTATATATAATGTAATTTGTTCATGAGGGATTTCTTGTGCATTATTTAAATTAGTTAAACAATAACAAAGACTAGTTGTATGGTGTTAAAAATTAAATTGGTTTAATTTTACAAAAGGGTGGATAGTATGAATGGAATTTTTAATAAAAATTTTGAATTGGAGAGAGACTAAGGGGAGCCATTCGCCCCGCCCCTTGATGTATGTCTTGGGAATGCCTTTTATTGTTCCAAGTACATGCATTAGCTCTCATCAATCAGTTTTGCACATTACACTCAACCTACACACAAGAACTCTCTCTCTCTCTCTCTCTCTCTTTCTTAATTTCGGATTTTGAACAAGAGAAGAACATTTTTCAGCTTCAAGTTTTGGTTCTTGGCTGAAAAACTTCACAAGGAAGAGAGACTACAACTTGGTGCTCGATCCTAGCAAAGAGAGGTGTTTTTGCACGTGCTTGGGGTATCACCTCTTGAGGATTTCTTGCTTGAAGTTTCAGCCTCACATCTCATCATCCTCATCTTCTTATTTTCGGATTTAGGAAGCTACAAAGGTTGTAGTTTCTTGACTATCTAGTGTTCTTTCATTTGTATGCATTATGTATAAAGATCCATGGCTTGGGGTAATTATAAAATGGGTTTTATAATCAGATCTTAATATGTTTTAAAATATTATTCCGCTGCGTTTTCATATAAATCATGTTGTATGAAGCTTTGATAAACATGTTAAAACCCCAACAATGGCATCAAGAGCCAGGTTATACATATGCATACATATATTACACTTTGCTTTCTTTTGGACAGCCCAAAACCGTGGGTTTAAGGGGCTATTTTGGTGCCCCCTTTTGATGTTTTAAAGATGCTATATTATGCATATTAGGATCTTTAAAACTCTAGTTTATAAGATTATTGTTGCTTGGACTAAACCCATTTGTTCTTGGTTTATGTTGGCCAAAAACATGGGTTTTAAGGGGCTGCCAAAAATCGACTTCTTATGTATGTTTGGATATATTGTTGTTGTTTATGCATAACAAAGCCTAGACCACTTGGATTGAATGATTGATTGTCATGTTGTATTCATTTGGGCATGTAATAATTTTTTTGTTTTAAGTCTTGTTTTGTAATCTATTCATTCATATGGTTTGTAATAAATAGATTAGGAGTTTATCTTTACTAGAAAAATGTATTAGGATACATATTTTGTAAGGATGCTCAAGATCAAGACTTGAAGATAAGATGGACAAAGAGGATGCTTGAAGATGTGGATTCAAGTGGGAGCTCCTTTTGTCAACCATGTGTCATGTTCTTAACCCTTAGGACAAGACCTTTTGACACACTTGTTTTGGCTAAACAAGTGTGCTCAACTTAGTATGCTTTGTTATGCATATATGGATTGTTTGGTTATGCTTGGTTGAATACTTATGATGTTGTTTTGTTTTGGATATTTGGATGTCATTAACAAACATCACCTAGAACAAGCTAATACAAGAAATTGGTTCTCAAATCATTAAGCAAAATAGAATGGGTCTAAAAAAGGAGTTAATGGTTTGCAAAATAAAATGGGTTTTATTTATAAGAACCAAATAGGTACCATATGGTTGAATGCATACAATCATATAGTACATGGATTTTTCTAAAAACATGAATTGTGAAATTATAAATCCCTTTTGAAAAACAAGTTAAACACCATCCTTTTACACAACACTTAGGTTACTTGCAAACTCTTAGTGGGATAAAGGTCACCTAACCACTTTGAGGGAACTTGTAACTTGAGGTGATAATACCATGTTTGTGGGATAAAGGTCACCTAACCACTTATGTGGTAAACTCACACGTGTGTGTAAGTAGGACGACTTGATTTATAAAATATATTGAATGGATCACCTAAAATGTGTTTTATAAAAGGTGTTGATGGGGTAAACATGCCGTTATAAACATAAGATGTTTAAATGATCCCATACCATTAGAAGTTGCAATGGGTTGCAATTGTCATTTATGACTACCTTGTTTATTTAAATAATGGGATAAAGGTCACCTAACCAATATTTAAATATAACGTTGGATTCTAAAAAATATTTTTTTTTAATAGTCTATGAGACGTAAAGGGTATTAATAAATGAAATGTTTAATTATATCAACGATTACTAAAATGGAACTTTGTAAAATCTTGTAGATGGCCGATCATACCAACGCTAATAACGATGTACCAAACCAAAACAACCAATCTCTTAGGGCGATCCTTCAAAGGGATCGTCTAACACCTAATAACTTCATGGATTGGTACCGCAACTTGAGAATTGTTCTCAAGCAAGAAAAGCGGGCCTACATTCTTGATGATCCCATCCCCGATGAACCTAACGAGGAGGATGTGGAGGCCTATAATGATTGGGTTAGATATACGGAAGACTCCATCCAAGTCTCTTGCTTAATGTTAGCAAGTATGACACCCGAACTCCAAAAGGAGTATGAGCTCCATGGAGCCTATGACATGATCACTCAGCTGCGGGAAACGTTCCAGCAACAAGCTAGAGTGGAGCGCTTCGAAACGGTTCGAGCGCTTCATGCATGTCGGATGGAGGAATCCCAATCAGTTTCATCTTATGTTCTTAAGATGAAAGCCACATCGACCGCCTTCAAAGGTTGAACTGTCCCGTCTCAAAGGAGTTGGCCACGGATTTGATCCTTAATGGCCTAACTAAAAAGTTTGAGGCATTCGTCATGAATTACACATGAACGGATGGGACAAGAGCATAAATGAACTTCATTCGATGCTCAAATCAGCTGGGCGGGAATGGGTAAAAGGGTTTTACCCGTTCTCACCATTAATGAAGGTGGGAGAAGGAAGAGGTCTCTACCCCCTCCCAAGGCAAATGTTGCCAAAGGAAAGGGGCACGTTGGAGGAAAGGGGAATGGTTGTTAGGGCGGAACCTCCGAAGCCCAAAGAGAAGAAGCAAAAGGTTGCTGTAAACGACCCATGCTTCAAATGTGGTGAGATAGGGCATTGGATGAGAAATTGTCCAGTCTATCTCAAAGAGTTGAGAGAAAAGAGGGATGCGGGGCAAACCTCAGGTATAATATACATGATACATATAGAATTAAATGTTATTTCTTCTAACACATGGGTATTAGATACCGGATGTGGAACTCACATTTGCAATTTGTTGCAGGGGTTCAAAAGAAATGAGCATTATGAGAAAGGGGAAATAAGTCTCTTCATTGGGAATGGTGCAAAGGTTCATGTGGAAGCCCAAGGAGACTACATTTTGAAACTTCCAAATGGTTTGGAAGTTATTTTAAGTAATGTATTATATGCTCCTAGTTTGACTAGGAACATAATTTCTGTTTCCCGTTTAAGACAATATGATTATGATTTCAAGTTTGTTGACAATGATATTCATGTTTCTTTAAATCATGTATTTTATTTTAAAGCTATACCTTGTAATGGTATTTATGAATTGGTTCATGAAAACGCAACATATGATAGCTCAATATACCAAGCAACCACCAAAAAACTTAAATTGGATTTGAGTGATACCTACCTTTGGCATTGTCGTCTTGGTCATATAAACAAGAAACGTATACAAATACTTCAAAAGAAGAATGGTCTTTTAAAAACAAATAAATGTGATTCATTTGATGTATGTGAATCTTGTTTACAAGGTAAAATGACTAAGGCACCCTTTAGTGGAACTAACGAAAGGGCAAAAGATTTATTAGGTATCATACATTCGGATGTATGTGGTCCTTTTAAGCCAATGACTAGGAATGGTGAGAGATACTTCATTACCTTTACCGACGATTATAGTCGCTATGGGTATGTGTACTTATTAAGGCACAAAGATGAAGCTTTTGAAATGTTCAAAATCTTCAAGAATGAAGTAGAAAATCAACTCAACAGGTCAATTAAAATTCTCCGCACCGATAGAGGTGGCGAATACCTAAGTGATGTTTTTTCAAGATCATCTTAGGAGTTGTGGGATTGTCTCACAACTCACTCCACCTGGAACACCACAACATAATGGTGTGTCTGAGAGGAGGAATCGAACCTTATTGGATATGGTCCGATCTATGATGGCTAGAAGCACATTGCCTCTATCATTTTGGGGTTTCGCTTTGCTCTCCGCGGCTCGTATTCTGAATATGGCCCCAACCAAGAAGGTGGAAAGGACACCTTTTGAGATATGGCATGGAAGAGTTCCATCCCTATCATACTTAAGGGTTTGGGGTTGTGAGGCTTATGTTTAAGACTCCCACCCCAAACAAATTAGAAGTCCGATCCACCAAGTGTATCTTTGTTGGATATCCTAGAGATTCTATGGGATATTATTTCTATGATCCACTGGAACAAAAGGTGTTTGTTTCCAGAAAGGGTGAGTTCTTAGAAGCCAAGTTCCTTATAGAAGGAGCTAGTAGTAGAACAGTGGATCTTGAGGAGGAACAAGAACCACAGCCTATTACACGTTTGGTTGAAACTAGCACTCAACATAAGGATGTTGAGGATGATCAAGCGGTTGATCAATACACACAAAACGTTCGCAGAAGTGGTAGAACAAGTAATCCACCTGAAAGATATGGATTTTTTATGGATGGATGCTACGTGGTTGACTCCGATGAACCAACCACATATCATGATGCAGTGTCCAATTTGGATTGTGACAAATGGCTTGAGGCCATGAACGTTGAGATGCAATCCATGTATGACAATCAAGTTGGGAACTTGTTGTACCACCTCATAATTCCAAAGTAGTTGAAGAAGTAGTGGGTTTCAAGAAGAAAACCGATATGCATGGAAACTTGGATACTTACAAAGCTAGACTTGTAGCAAAGGGTTTCACTCAAACTCAAGGGGTTGATTATGATGGAAACCTTCTCACCTGTTGCAATGCTTAAGTCTATAAGGATATTGTTTGCCATAGCAGCTCATTATGATTATGAGATTTGGCAAATGGATGTCAAAACCGCTTTCCTAAATGGATATCTTGAGGAAGATGTCTATATGGTTCAGCCTGAAGGTTTTGTTGATCCAACAAACATCCTAACAAAGTATGCAAGTTAAAGAAATCAATCTATGGATTGAAACAAGCATCGAGAAGTTGGAATCACCGTTTTGATGATGAAGTAAAGAAATTTGGCTTCATCAAAAACGCTGATGAGGCTTGTGTGTATAAAAAGGCTAGTGGGAGCACAATAACCTTCCTAGTATTGTATGTTGATGACATACTACTATTTGGAAATGACATTCCAACCATGGAAGGTGTAAAAACCTGGCTTGGAAGTTGTTTTTCCATCAAGGATCTTGGTGAAGCCGCCTATATTCTGGGAATAAAGATCTATAGAGATAGATCAAGGCGGCTGATTGGTTTGAATCAAAGTGCATACATTGACAAAATCTTGAAAAGGTTCAAGATGGAAAACTCTAAGAAAGGTACTGTACCTATTCAAAAGGGACAATATTGAGTACAACTCAATGTCCAAGCTCCAAGGAGGAGCAAAATAGGATGAAGGCAATCCCATATGCATCTGCTATAGGATCCATCATGTATGCAATGATATGCACTAGACCGGACGTGTCATGCGCTTTAAGCATGACAAGTAGATACCAGCAAAATCCTGGTGATAGTCATTGGATGGCTGTCAAGAACATTCTGAAATACCTAAGGAGGGACTAAGGACATGTTCTTGATCTACGGGTCTGGTGAAGAGGAACTCGTTGTAAAAGGTTACACGGATGCGAGTTTCCAAACCGATCGAGATGATTCACGATCTCAATCAGGGTACATCTTTATTCTAAATGGCGGAGCTATTTCTTGGAAAAGCTCAAAGTAAGAAGTCGTAGCGTTGTCCACTACAGAGTCAGAATACGTCGCCGCTTCAATGGCAGCACAGGAAGCTGCATGGCTGAAGAAATTCATAGCCGATCTAGGGGTAGTCCCTTCCATTCAGGATCCCCTAGAGATCTTTTGTGACAACGAGGGTGCGATTGCTCAAATCAAGGAACCTCGTGCTCATCAAAAGACTCGGCACATTGAACGGAGATTCAACTACATAAGGGATGAAGTTGAAAAAGGAAAGATATGTATTCGCAAAGTCCACACTGATAAAAACATTGCGGATCCACTCACAAAACTCCTTGAAAAGGCAAAGCATGAAGGTCATGTTTGTGCCATGGGACTTAGATATGCTAGTGACTGGGTTTAATGTTGTACTTTATATTTGAATATTGGAACTTAGTTATTTGACTTAATTACATGGTTATAATATTCATTTGTTCTTCTATTTTAGCATGTTTAAATCCGTGAATAAATAAGTTATTTTAAACGTTCGTAGTCGATCATACTTGTGGGAACAATTATGAATGTAAGACTATAATGAACTTGGATTGGTTGATATTCATAAGGTATGAATACAAAGCAAGAGGTTGCTACCAAGGTTCATTGATATCTATGGGATATAGATATTGGACTGACCCGCTCTCAATTATTTCTACATGGAATCTTCTGATTAGTCATAAGAAATTTGAGTAAAGGCGAATATCATTGTATCCTCAGACCTGAGATATATATTGGGTCTCGATATTCACCAAGTATTGTTTTTGACTTAGTCCTTTGCTGTTCTGAAAAGGCAGTACATAAGGCTGAGTTCAGGTATGACATGAGGTGATTGTGAGAGACGTATGTAATCAAGATGGAATTTGTTCCTCTTATTCGTTGAGAGTTAGATGTCTAAGGCCTGTTAAAGTTAAATCATCGGAGAATGACTATTCTGTGTCTCTTGGATTTAACATGACATCTGCAACAAAAGGATAGATGATTAATTCACCTAAAACATATTCAAGTAAGGTACTGAAAAGGATGATGTTGAATGGCACTTAGTCATATACATTAGGGGTAGCAAACCGTTGCTAGGTGTTATTTGCTGCTTGCATCAATCTTCTATAAATCTTGTCCAAGTGGGAGATTGAAAGATTTGATCTGCCCAAGATTCATATTAAATTGATGTGGCTAGTGTGATATGATCCAAGTCGGGTCATACCCAATAACAAGCCAAACAAACACCGAAAGAAAATTTATTTGTTGATAAGATCATACAAATAACAAGTTACACCAATTTAGAAAATTGGATTTCTAAATAATTACTTTTGTAGATGAACATCATTATATATAATGTAATTTGTTCATGAGGGAATTCTTGTGCATTGTTTAATTAGTTAAACAATAACAAAAGACTAGTTGTATGTGTTATAAAATTAAATTGGTTTAATTTTACAAAAGGGTGGATAGTATGAATGGAATTTTAATAAAAATTTTGAATTGGAGAGAGACTAAGGGGAGCCATTCGGCCGCCCCCTTGATGTATGTCTTGGGAATGCCTTTTATTGTTCCAAGTACATGCATTAGCTCCTCATCAATTCATTTTTACACATACACTCAACCTACACACAAGAACTCTCTCTCTCTCTCTCTCTCTCTTTCTTAATTTCGGATTTTGAACAAGAGAAGAACATTTTTCAGCTTCAAGTTTTGGTTCTTGGCTGAAAAACTTCACAAGGAAGAGAGACTACAACTTGGTGCTCGATCCTAGCAAAGAGAGGTTTTTGCACGTGCTTGGGGTATCACCTCTTGAGGATTTCTTGCTTGAAGTTTCAGCCTCAAAATCTCATCATCCTCATCTTCTTATTTTCGGATTTAGGAAGCTACAAAGGTTGTATTTTCTTGAATCTAGTGTTCTTTCATTTGTATGCATTATGTATAAAGATCCATGGCTTGGGGTTATTATAAAATGGGTTTTATAATCAGATCTTAATATGTTTTAAAATATTATTCCGCTGCGTTTTCATATAAATCATGTTGTATGAAGCTTTGATAAACATGTTAAAACCCCAACAATCACTACTATTACTAGTACTATTATTATAATCATGAGCTATGAGAAACCAAATTACTCATGATGTATTTCTTACAGGACAACGTCTATGGCTGATAAAGGAAAGGCGCCTGCTCACCCCGACACTGAGACCACTCCTACCGGAAACCTGAGGAGAGAGAAGCCCCAGACAGAGTATGAGGCGTACCTCCGGAGATGCGGACATCCTGGGTGGATATCCGTCACGTCCGAAGACACTGAGGCTTCGAGGACTCTTCCTCCACATCACCTTCCCGAAGCCGAACGCGTTCCCACTCTCCTCAGTAGCTGCTCCGACCCTCTCACCCATCCCACCTATTAGGAATAGGGGGCGCGCGTACTGTCACCCGACCTCGCAAAAGCGTTAGGCCAGGATCCTCCGTATCCTTTAGGATGCCTCCTCCTCCTCCCCCGCCTGTTAGGATTCCGACATCGGTACCTCCACTGTTTGACCCACGTGACGAACGCCTGATGCCGCCGAGACATAGTATGTATGACGGCCCTAGCGTACTGGATGGTGATAGGTACTCCCAGTCGAGTCACCGGGCAAGTGACGTAGGACCCTCTGATGCGACATTGGATGAGATCTTGAGGACTGTTCGCCGTCATGAGCTGACTGTTCAGCACGCCACTCGAACCTCCCAGTCTGCTCAATTCCAGGCTATGATGGCTACGCAAGGAGTGAAGCGTTCGGAGCAGGAGCAGAGGAAGAAGGGTACAGGATGGTTTGGATGGCTTGAAGAGAAAGTGGATGTGAGAGCGGTGGGGTGCTCAGTGGGATTATCTGTCTCTAGACAGTAGAAGGAAACTATTTGAATTGTTATTCAATACTATTATTTTATTATCATGGGGGTGATGGCACCTTCCAAATTGTAAGAGCTTGACTCTGATTTTATTTTGTTGGATGATACTATCTTGAACTGCTGCTGGGATGCTAGAATTATTAAACTGTCTGTATTAAATTGCTATATGTTGTGTTGTGCCTTTTCTAAATGGTTGCCCAACTGTTATGTTATGTTTTGATTTGGACTTTGTAAGGTTTCCTTAGTGGGTTGTGTAAATACATATGTGTATGCCATGATCCCTCTTCCGAGGCATGGTGTAATAGGATAATGATGCATAGGCTATTCGAAACAAATTATGAGATGCTAAACGAATCTATTTGTGATACTATCAGAATGCCGACTCGCAGAGGAACACGTTTTGGACGGCGTGGAGCCACCAGGGGCCACCGTGAGGAAGCAAGGCCGACTGGAAACCAACCTACTCCACCAGGGACTCCCCACGGGGAAAATGCTAATCAAGAGAGTGACGAAAGGATTGCTAACCTCGTAGCTCAGCAACTGGCTAACGCCATTCCGACTATTATTGCACAGATTAATACAGACCGGGATAACACTACTGGTAATGAACGGCCGGTGAATGATGAGGGCCACGACGAAGAAGAAGCCGAGGCGTTAAGGAATGGATGCTCCTATAAGACCTCATGGCATGTAAGCCTAAGGACTTCTATGGCACCGAGAGTGCTATAGAGACTTATATGTGGATTGACGAAACGGAAGCTGTCTTGGACATCAGCGAGTGCAAGATGGAGCATATGGTGAGGTTTGCATCACAATCTCTCAAGGGATCAGCTCTTGAATGGTGGAAGTCAATTACTCAAAGCCGTGGAAGAAATGTGGCTAATCGAATGGGGCTGGACTGATTCCGAGAGCTAATGACCTACAAATATTGCCCCATCAATCAACTCGAGAAGCTGGAGACAGAGTTTTTTAAGCTTTGAGATGAAAGGACCCAACTACACCGAATATATCAATCGTTTCTTAGCCCTGTCCCGACTTGTGCCACATCTGGTGACACCAGAAGCCAAAGGTGTAGCACGGGTCATCTGGGGACTACACCCAAGAGTTAGGGTATGGTCCGTTCCTCCCAGCCTGTAACCCTACAAGCTGTTGTCGACCTTACCAGCAGTTTGACTGATTACCTAATTAGGGCTAGATGGACCGATCAGCAAGGGCTGATGAGAAGAAGAAGTTTGTTGGTGAGAAAAGGAAGTGGTTTGAAGCGAAAAGAGCGGTTGGAAGTATTAGTAGTGGGTCAAGTAGAAGGAGTTCTGAAGGTGTGAGACGTGATGATCAGGGAAGCAAAAATCGGAGATTGTATTCGGGAACAAGCCCATTCTGCAGCAAGTGCAAAGTTACATCATCAAGGGGAATGTAACCCGATGCCCTGTTTAGGTGCAATAGAACAGGCATTTAATTAAAGACTGTATTTACGCACCAGGAAAACAATGCTATGAGTGTGGAGATCCAGGGCATATGAGGAACAAGTGTCCTAAGCTGGGTAGAGACAAGGATGTCCAAGCACAACAAGCCTAAGGGAAGAGCTTTCGTAATGGACCCAGCAGGAGCTCGTAGGGAACCCGACGTGGTCAACGGTACGTTCCTGTAAACAATCATCTCGCTACTGTACTGTTTGATACTGGAGCGACTGCTAGTTTTTATCTCTAGTACTTTTAGGCCAATGATTGACTTAGACGTGTGTACCTTGACTGATACGTTTACCGTAGAATTAGCTGACGGTAATATTTTAGAAGCTAACGACATCATTAGGGATTGCCCGCTGAATCTAAAAGGGTATACGTTTAAGATTAACTTGATGCCCATTAAGTTAGGAGGATTTGATGTGGTTTGGGTATGGACTGGCTAGCGAAGCATAGAGTCGAAATCGTATGTGATGAGCGACTACTCAAGATACCGTTGAGCGACGAAGAAGTGTTAGTGGTAGAGGTGAAAGGAGTAACACCTATCCCCTATGATATCCCACTTAAAAGCTATCAAGAGCTTAATGAAGGATGCCCAGGTTATAGTATGTGATGAAAACCCAAAGGAGAAGAAGATCGAAGATATTCCCGTGGTTTCTGAATACCCAGAGGTGTTTCCGAAATAACTACCAGGACTCCCCCCGAATCGGCAAGTTGAATTCCAGATAGACTTGTTGCCTGGTGCTGCACCGGTACCCAAGGCACCGTACCGACTCGCCACCTGAGATGAGATGAAGGAGTTGAGATTAAGGCTCTGTACAAATTCAAGAACTACTAGACAAGGGATTTATACGTCCGAGTGTCTCTCCATGGGGTGCCCTGGTACTATTCGTGAAAAAGAAAGACGGAACCCTGCTAATGTGTATTGATTACATGGAATTGAATAAGCTGACCATAAAGAACCGTTACCCTCTTCCGAGAATAGATGACCTATTTGATCAACTGCAAGGAGCAAGTTATTTCTCCAAAATAGACTTAAGGTCAGGATACCACCAACTGAAGATAAGAGAAGAAGACATACCCAAAACAGCCTTCCGAACAAGGTATGGACACTATGAGTATTTGGTCATGCCCTTTGGACTGACTAATGCTCCGGCAGCATTCATAGACCTCATGAACCGTGTTTGCCGCCCTTACCTCGACAAGTTTGTGATCGTGTTTATTGACGACATACTGATCTATTCCCGAAGTAAAGACGAGCACGAGAAGTATCTCAGGCTAATTCTTGAATTGCTCAAGAATGAGCAACTATACGCCAAGTTCTCTAAATGTGAATTTTGGATGCGCCAGATCCAATTCTTAGGTCATGTGGTGAATGAGGATGGGATTCAAGTTGACCCTTCCAAGATTGAGGCCATAAAGAATTGGAAGATTCCTGAAACTCCTACGGAGATAAGGCAATTCTTAGGACTGGCTGGCTACTACTACGACGATTTATAAAGGACTTCTCGCGTATAGTGCAACCTTTGACCGCACTAACCAAGAAGACCAACCTTTGTGTGGGAGCGAGAGCAGAACGAGGCATTTGAAACGCTTAAGGAGAAGTTATGCAGTGCACCTATCCTTGCTCTTCAGAAGGAGTAGAAGACTTCGTGGTCTATTGTGACGCTTCGCGTCAAGGGCTAGGATGTGTATTGATGCAACGCAACAAGGTGATTGCTTACGCATCTAGACTACTGAATGATCATGAGAAGAACTACACGACTCACGATCTGGAGTTGGGTGCCGTGGTGTTTGCCCTCAAGATGTGGAGGCACTACCTTTATGGCACAAAGTGTATCATCTACACTGACCATAGAAGTTTGCAACATATCCTTGACCAAAAGATGCTCAACATGCGTCAGAGAAGATGGGTCGAGCTATTGAACGATTACGAGTGCGAAATCCGCTACCATCCTGGTAAGGCCAATGTTGTGGCGGATGCATTGAGCCGAAAGGAAAGAGAAAAACCTCTTCGTGTACGAGCCTTAAGGATGAGTGTGTATACCAACCTTATCGCAAAACTGAAAGAAGCTCAAAACGAAGCATTAAAAGAAGAAAGGTTAAAAGAAGAAGGGTTAACTGTAATGGAAAAGCGATTTGAGATAGGAGACGATGGTACATACAGATATGAAGGAAGGACTTGGGTGCCAAAGCACGGAGGAATTCGAGAAGTAGTCCTCGACGAAGCACACAAGTCTAGGTATTCGATTCACCCTGGAAGTGATAAGATGTACCAGGATTTAAAGGCACTTTTCTGGTGGCCGGGAATCAAGAAATCAATCGCCGTTTATGTGGGGAAATGTTTAACTTGTGCCATGGTAAAAGCTGAGAACCAAAAACCATCAGGAATGTTACAACAACCTGAAATTCCAGAATGGAAATGGGATAATGTCATGCAGGATCGGGTTTTGTCACTTAACACTTGTTTTTTCTCTCAAACTCACTTATAATAGTCACTCAAACAAGATGAAGCAATGTCTTTGACAAGAGTTGATAGTAATATAATAAGTAATCAAAGCAACAAGCAGAAATATTTTCAAGGAACTTGTATATATTACTTCTCAACTCAAGATTACAAGACACTTACAAGCATACATCATGAGTTACAATGAGAAAACTATATATACTAGATCCTACAGCCGGTTATACTTGATACCAGCTGGAAACCTAAGACTAAAGCATATACTACAATGCTATAGTTAAGGTATCTTAGATAAAGTATTATCTAAGATATGGTAGTCATGACATGTCCATGACTTACCTTTTGTCACCAACTAAAGATGGCAACTGTACTTAACATGAAAAGGTAAACAGTAGATTAAAGTATGGTCAACTACATGGCTTTTGAGAAAACGCCATGCAGTATCTCAGAGATTTGCAGCGGACTGTCAGACAGACCATACTTATGTCTACTGGATAATAGAAGTGTCTTCCGAAGGTTAACTGGCTTCGGAAGAACAAGTTCTTCCGAAGCCACTTATACTTCGGAAGATGCTTCTATGCTTCCGAGGCTTTAAGTAGCTTCTTTACTTTCGGAAGTTGGAGTTCTCCTTCGGAAGTGTATTTTACACTTAGACTTCGGAAGAACTCTTTCTTCCTTCGGAAGTCCCACACTTGGCTTCGGAAGTCCTTTTCATGTAGTACTCAAAATCTTCTAAGTGATATGGTTTTGGTTGCAACAGCCTCTTATGATCCAACAAACTCCCCCTAGGCTGATGCTACCAAAACTTCACTTATCTCTACTCTACTTCTCAAAGTTTTCAGCACCAGGGATAGAAGATATTTGTCTGTCTCTCTGTTCTTCCCGGAAGTGGTGCTGAGAAGCTTGTACAAGTCATTCGTGGATAGGAGATCCAGTCTATCGCTTTGAATGACGTGTACCCTTTGTTGTGACCCCCTGAAGAGAGTTAGTTGACGGGAGTTGTAGTCATACTCCCATCTAACTATGGACTCAAGTTCAGGACCTTCAACCATTTGAAGAAAGGCTTTGCCTTTGGTTGCTGATCCTTTCCTTTGCTCCTCCTCTCTCAGTTTTGACTCCTCTTCAACCTTGCTTCTTGCAGTGAGCTCGGCCATGTGAAGGCTGCCTAGATGATTTCTGATGTGAGCAGCTACTTCGGAGTTTGAGGGGTTGGAGAATGGTTTCTCTGCTAACTCAGCAATATCGAATCTGCTTAAGTGTAGCAGAGATGAGGCATTCAGCCTGTTAATCTCACCATTCTCTCTCTCAACAACAAAGTTGTGAGAAGAGTCTTCGAACCTCCACTGGACTATCTTCTTTCTGGGTACAAGAGATTGTCTTGGTACCCTATCTCCTTTCTTTGTGTCCAGCAGAGTCACCAGCCTTCTCCTCAGCCTCTTTTCTTCCTCATTTAATGTATCTGAATTGAGGCCAAAGAGTCTTGCGGCTTGGTCCAAAGTTCCTCTTGGTAGATCAAGAAACTCATCTCTTGTGAGGGAACTTGAGGATCCATCAACATAAGTCAGGTTGACTGTATCCTCCTCACAGATGTCAGAGTTCGCTCAGAGTAGTGCAGTTGATGAGCTTGGTTTTGATCTCCTTGAATTCCTCCATTGAGAGATGTTTAGAAGGCTGAGGGGATGGTTTGATTGGTTGTTGGGTAGGTTTAGGAGGTTGGGTTCTGGGTAAGGCTTTAGGTTGGATGATAGGTAGTTTAGGTGGTTGAGGTGAGGGAGTTGGTAGATGGGAAGGTGTAGGTTCAGGGGTGAAAGGTTCAGGTTCTGTTTTGATTGGGAAGGGAAAGGGTATTGGTTCAGGTTGATGTTGGGTTTGGATATTTGGCTGAGAGGTGGCTTTGAAGGTCATCCCCTGTCCCCTTCTATACATCTCCTTTCTTCTCCCTGCACGAATGTCAGCCTTGATGTCACTGACATGTCGTTGCAGAGTCTTTTCAGACATTGGACCCACTTGCCTGCCAGAGAAGCCGTGAGCTTTAAGATAGTTCTTCATCCAAGCTTTGTCACCTATCTTCTTGGCGGCAGACAGTCCAGCCTCTTCTTCCTTCTTCTTCTTCACTACCAGCTTCTCCCTTGCAGCTTTCTTTCTCTCCTTCTCCATTTGATCTTGCTCTTTGTTAAAGAGCCACAAGATCGTGTCACTGTTGTGTGGAGACAGCTCCTCTTGAGAGAATCCTCTGGAGAGTAGGAAAGTGATCCTTTCTCTCCTGAGCTGCAGATCAGCTTCTCTTTCTTTTCTCAGCCTTTCTTCTTCTAAGGCCAACCTTGCTTCTTCTTCTTTTTGCTGTTTTTGCAGCAAGGTTGCCTTTTCAAGCTCTATCAGCTCCTCTAACGGTAGCAGGAGTACATCTTCCGAGGCAGCCCCTAGACTGACTAGTCTATCATTACCTACCTCCACCCTTCTTCTATTGTTGATTGCCTCTTGGTTGGCTGCAGCTGCTTTTGAACTTGCAGCTAACAGTTTCCCAGTTGGCAGTCTTCCCTTTCCTTTTAAGTTTCTCCCAGCCTTTCTTCTTCCAGAAGCTCTTCCGAAGTCATCTTTCTTTTACCTTTAATGTCTTCGGAAGTGCTAGACTTTGGTGGTTCTTGGGTAGAAGACTCAGGTTGGATGGTGGAGGTAGGAGCTGAGGTCAATGCAGATGTAATGGCTAGTGGTTGGCTGAGAAAATCCTCCCTATTAACCTCAGATGCAAGTTCCAGAATTGCATCTGTGACTATTAGATCATCGGAAAGAGAGAACAGTCCTTCCGCAGCAGCAATTTCAGCTTCGGAAGTTTGAGTTGGTTCTTCCGAGGCTTCAAATTGTGCTTCGGAAGCCCGTGAAAACACACCTTCTGTCCCAACTATTTCAGTTGCTGGGCCATTAGTCCTAGTTTCCCCTTCGAAATCAATCTCAGGTTCCATTTGGGCCTTAGGTTGACCAACTTCCTCAACAGTGGTAGGAGGTGCATTCAACCTTTGAAGCTCTTGAGCTCCAAAGTATATCACAGACATATCTGGACTGGGTTGATCAATGAGGGACTCTAAAAGGAACTTGTTGAAGATCCTATTTAGATCCTGAAGCATCCTTTGATCCACTTGAATCACAACTGGAGGAGGCTCTGGGAAGATGGCGGTTTGTTGTTTTGAGCTCAGAGAAGTGAGAGCTTGACTGATGGAATCCTGTCTTTGACTTAGTTCCTCAACATTCTCCCCCCTTTTGGTAGCATCATCTTGAGAGGTAGATGAGCTAGAGGAAGAGGTCAAGGAGACTTGAATGGGTACATGCCTAACAGATCTCTCAATCTATTTCTCAGCTAGTTTTACCTTGAGACTTTCAATCTCAAGTTGCTGAGTGGCAGACCTATCCTCTAAAGTCTTAACCTTTGATTCAAGGTTTGAGACTTTAGAAAGTAGGTCTCTTATTGTGAGTTGCAGTCTTCCCTCATCTTCTTTGGAAGAATCACGGGGAGATGAGGTAACATACCTAGTATGTTCATCCTCACCACCAGATGTGGTTTCTTGGCACCCTGGTTTCCCTTGCACAATGATGTCTCTTTCAGAGGCATCATAGGGCATGGTTGCCGTAGATTCAGTCTGACTATTGTTACCACTGTCCTGAGGATCCAATGAGGCTCCTTCAGTAGTGGCAGCTGAATCTACATGAGTCCCCTCCACATCAGTGGGACTCACCTCAGTAGGGCTTTGCTGGTGTGGGCTAGAGACAAGGTTTCTCTAGGCTCTGTTGATCCTTAATGGGGTGTTGTGGATCAACTTCATTGCCTTGGAGAGGCATAGTCTCTTCACCAGCTCCGGTCAATAGGTCAGTAAAAGAGAAGGAATGAAGACCTAAAGACCCGGGACTTTGATCAATGTCAAAAGGCATTGAGCTGTCCCTTGGTGGCTGCTCAGGGGAGTATAGAGACTCACCCTGAGGGCTATCAGCTGTGGTTATGGGCTCATGGGTCTGAGACTGAGGAGACTCAAGACCCATATTGAGGTCAATAGTGAAGGATTGGGGACCTCTGGCTGAGTGGGAGCCCCTTGTTCCACTCTAGCCTTTTTGGTTTGAAGAGGAGGGGCTTGTTCAATCAGAGTAGATTGAACAAGGGTTCGTTTGGTTCGTCTCTGATAGGTGACTTTTATTGTTGGAGAAGGTAGATTTGGAATGGTGAGGGTAGTTGCTGGTGTGGGTTCATCACCTGTGGGGATAACATGGATGTCACCAGGAGCCATTGGCTCAATCATACCTGGAAGTAGTGCGGTATCCCTTCCAGTGTAGTTGGTAGACACTCTCTTCAGTACTTTGAAGATAGTCGGCCTCATTTGAGGAGCAGATAGAGCAGTTGAACAGACAAGCTTACTCTGATCTAGCTCGCAGTTGATTATGTGCTGTAGAAATCTGGGATACATAAAGAATGTGTCCCTTTGCAGATTTCCCATGTGGTTAGTCAGCACAAACCTGGAGTAGTTGAAGCGCAAGCCTTGTACCAACCCATGAACTAGGCACCCGAGTTCATAGGGAATTTGATCCCAACCCCCTGATTTGTTAGATAAGCAGTGGAGAACCACATGTAGCAGGAACTTCCACTTGTAGGAGAAGTTGAATTTGTAGACTGTAGACCTGCTTACATCTCCACCGTATCCCATTTGGAGATAAGAGTTATCTAACTCAGACTTGGGGAATTCCGTCGGTGCGCCTTCATCATGGAGCTCAAGATGCTCCCTGATGATTTGTTCAGTAACGACCAACTCTTGGCCACATACACTTGACCTGATAGCACGAACCCCATTTAGGGTTTCAACCCGACTATTTGCCCAGAATTCGACATTTGGTTGGTGTAAATGGTAGGGTTTACAGTCAGTGCTGTGTAATATGAAGATTGGGCTAAGAAAGAGATAATATCAGAGAAATCGGCATCCCTTGAGGAGTCAAGGAGTGCGACTTGGTTGTGCTGAGGGTTTAGAGCCATTTGGAAAGGTAGCAGAGGAGAATTTCTTGAGAGAGAGAGGTAAATTGGTGAAGAAGAAAGCTTTTAGGGCAGTGAATTTGGTAAAAAGAGTGTAAGTGATTAACCGGAAGTATTTAAATGGGTGAAATGGCGGTTTAAAGGGTGGTTTGGATAAGATGATGTGAGGGTTCAGAGGATGATGTGACAGGGGCGGTAAGGTTAAGCCATTTAAATAATCCGACATCATTAACAAAATCTTTACTTTTTACAGAGTGGGGCCCAAAGATTTCCGTTACACAGTAAAATCCTTCTTCCAGTATAAGGTATTTCCGAGGTAAAGTTCTTCCGAAGGCAAATGTATTTCCGAAGGTAAATAAATTGCTTCCGAGGATACATGTTGCTTTCAAATGGAAAGTATTAAGTGCTTCGGAAGTAGATCTGAGATTACTTCAATCGCTTCTTCCGAGACTTAGTATACTTCCGAGAAGAAAATTATCCTATGAGAAATTTGCTTCGGAAGTTATGCTAGATATCTTCCGAAGGCAAGTTTCTCTTCGGAAGAACTTATACTTGGTTAAATAAGAAAGGATCTTTTGTAACAGGGCTTAGATTGTATTGACATAAGACTTTACATATTGAAAAGGTTTTCAAATGAGATTGACTAGTCAATGTTTATCATCCCAATAGCTGTAATAAGATACTTAAATCTTTGTTCATCAAATGCTTTGGTGAACAAATCAGCATATTGTTCATTTGAATTGACTTTGACTAGTTTGATAAGATTTTTCTCATGAATATCTCTAATGAAATGATACCTGATGTCAATATGCTTTGTCTTTGAGTGCTTTACTGGATTTTCTGTGATGGATATAGCACTGTTGTTGTCAATGTGGATAGGAGTGCTCATGAAGTTGAATCCATAGTCAATCATCTGGTTTTGAATCCACAGCAGCTGAGCACAGCAACTTGCAGCAGCAATGTATTCAGCTTCAGCAGTTGATGTAGAGACACAGGATTGCTTTTTGCATTGCCATGAGATGATCCTTCCACCAAGAAATTGACATCCTCCTGATGTTGATTTCTTGTTGATGTTGCAGCCACCATAATCACTGTCAGAGTATCCATAGAGATTAAAATCACTATTTCTTGGATACCAGAGACCTAACTTAGGTGCTCCTTTGAGGTATCTGAGGATTCTCTTGACAGCAATTAGGTGAGACACCTTCGGAGCAGCCTGATATCTTGCACAAATGCAAGTTGCAAACATGATATCAGGTCTACTTGCTGTGAGATACATCAGAGAACCAATGATTGCTCTATACTGATGTTGATCAGTATCCTCCCCCTCAGAGTCAGGGCATAAATCATGGTTTCTGGGTATGGGTGTCTTTGCTGCTTTACAATCCTTCATATCAAATCTCTCTAAGATGTCATTGACATACTTAGATTGATTGATGAAAAACCCTTCCTTCAGTTGCTTTACCTGAATTCCAAGAAAAAGTCAATTTTTCCCATAGAACGCATTTCGAACTTCTTTTTCATAATGCTCTCGAAGTCTTTGCACATTTGGTCATTTGAAGAACCAAATATGATGTCATCGACATAGACTTGAACTAGCAAAATGTCTTTCCCAGACTTTCTGATAAAGAGAGTCTTGTCAATGGTTCCTCTAGTGTAGCCGTTCTTCAGAAGAAATTGAGACAATGTCTCATACCACAGCCTAGGTGCTTGGTGCAGCCCATATAGAGCTTTATCCAATTGCACACATAGTTTTGGATGCTGTGGGTCTTCAAATCCTGGAGGCTGGCATACATAGACTTCCCTATCTATATCCCCATATAGAAGGCACACTTGACATCAAGCTGGTAGACAGTGAAATTCTTGGATGCAGCATAAGCAAGGAAGATCCTAACTGCCTCAAGTCTTGCAACAGGTGCAAAGACATCAGTATGATCAATTCCTTCCTCTTGAGTGTATCCTTGAACCACTAGTCTTGCCTTGTTCTTGATAATCAAGCCTCTGTCATCTCTTTATTTCTGAAAACCCACTTGGTGCCTATAGGTACTTGACCAGATGGTAGCGACATAGGTTCCAAACCTTCTGTCTTTTGAATTGAAGCAGCTCCTCTTGCATTGATTCAACCCAGCTACTATCCTTTAAGGCATCTTCCCCCTTCTTGGGTTCCATTGGGATAAGAAGCATGAGTACAGGCAGACATTCCCATTGTGAGTTTGTCCCCTTGTTCTCACACCCTCAGAGACTTCCCCTATGATGTTTTCAGCTGGATGAGTATTGTGAATTCTAAGTCTTGGAATCACCTCCAGCTGCAAAGATAGGTCCAGTTGGACATATTTTGCTCTGGAGCTTGAATACTTGGTCCAGCTGTTGTTTCAATATCATTCAATGAGGACTGATTGAATGAAGAGAAACATCATCATTTCCTTGCTGTGAAGCATCATTAACAGTTGCCTGTTCCTTCAAAATGCTGCTTCCATCAGCTTGGTGTTGTGTAGGATCACCTGAGGAGACTTGAAGATCATCAGGTGAATCCCTTGTTGAAGTTCCACTATTTCTTGAAATGGTTATACTGTCAGATCTTTCAATAGTGGGAACTTGATTTGTTGTTGTTCTTGGAGAACTTGGAGCAAGTCTGGGAAGCTCAAACAGTTGATCTTCATCAGAATTGCCTTGAGCACCTGTTCCAGCTGAAACATTCTCACAAGATGGTTTAGAATAGTTTGGAAACAATTCTAAATCAAAAATATGATCAGGTCCATTCCCCCTAACACAAGGAGTGTGCTCATTAACTACAATGTTGGAGGATTCCTCAAATTGTTGGTTTTTAATGTTATAAACCCTGTAAGCTTTAGAGTGGGAGGAATATCCAACAAAGATGGCATCATCTGACTTTTCAGCAAATTTTGCTAAATTGTCTTTTGTGTTAAGTATGGTACACCTGCTGCCAAAGGACCTTAGAAAGCCAATGAACGGTGGCCTCTTGTTCCATAGCTCATAAGGGGTCTTTCCATGTGGCTTTACTACAAGAACTCTGTTCTGCACATAGCATGCAGTGCTGACTGCCTCTGCCCAGAATGTTAGAGGCAGCTTTGAATCAGCTAACATAGTCCGAGCAGCCTCAATAAGTGTCCTATTTCTCCTCTCAGCAACACCATTTTGTTGAGGAGTTCTAGGAGCACTGTATTGTCTGGCAATCCCTTTTGAGTTACAGAATGAGTCAAGAACAAAGTTCTTAAACTCAGTCCCTTGATCACTTCTGATTATTTTAACCTTGTGATCAACTTGATTTTCTATTTTAAGA
Source organism: Flaveria ramosissima (assembly GCA_025215565.1). Classification (NCBI taxonomy): domain Eukaryota; kingdom Viridiplantae; phylum Streptophyta; class Magnoliopsida; order Asterales; family Asteraceae; genus Flaveria; species Flaveria ramosissima. The sequence continues at coordinate 46,036,553 of CM046043.1, forward strand.
ATAAAAGATTTTAAAGTTTCAGCAGTTTCATCTTTAGTTCTTAAAAAGAATACCCATGTAAATCTAGTAAAATCATCAACTATCACAAGGCAATATGATTTCCTTCCAATGCTCATTATACTTGTGGGACCAAATAGATCCATGTGCAATAAGTGTAATGGAGTAGTGATAGAGTTAACAACTTTGGATTTATGAGAAGACCTGTGTTGTTTCCCTTTCAGGCAAGCAACACAGTTATCTTTGCAGAAAAATTCCTTTTTAGGCAAACCATGTACCAAGTTATTTTTAGCCAATTTATTCATTGTCTTAAAATTGACATGACACATTCGTTTATGCCACAGTGTTGACTCATCACTATCAGCTTTGGAAAGAAAGCATGATACTTCTCCCATTGGGGAAGCATTGTTCATATCAAGCTTGTACATATCCCCTCTCCTGGGAGATCTAAGAAGCACCAATTCCTGAGGAATTGTCATCCCAGGTTTGAGGATGATGCACTCATGTTCTGTGAAAAGCATTTGATGCTTTTGATCACAAAACTGAGAAACACTTAACAGGTTGTGCTCAAGCTGTTTGACAAAATTAACTTTGTCAACTTTTAGTTTTCCGTTGGATATACTTCCTCTGCCAGAAATATATCCTCCGGCCTCACCTCCAAACTGAACAGGACCTCCATCATAATGTTGAAATTGTTGAAGGAGAGATCTGTTTCCTGTCATGTGCCTGGAGCATCCACTATCTACTATCCAAATGTTGTTATTTTTGTCATATGGATGTCCCTGCACATAAGGTGAGAAAATTAGTTTTGATTGGAAACCCAAGCCTTTTTGGTCTTGGGTTCTTCCAATGAAAGTGACATGATTGAACCAAAATTTATGCATGGGGGTTCAATGGATGTCTTTGAAGAAGAGGTTTGGGCTACGGCATCTTCCTTGATCTTCCATTCCATCCCTTGGTTGATCATGGAAGATGAGCTTGATGAAGCTTTTGTAGCTTGGCATTCTTCCGAAGCTTCTTTCTTTTCGGAAGAGACCTTCACCACCTTTTCTTCCGAAGCAGTCTTCTTCTGGGATGGTTTCAAGGGAACTCTTTTGTGAGTCTTTGCAGCTTTTACTTCCGAAGCCTTTTTCCTCTCGGAAGAAGAGTTTTCTTTGAGACAAGCCTTGCTTCGGAAACAAGCTTTCCCTTTTTCAACACTTGAACCATCTGATATGGTCCAAATGTGAAACCTTCCCTGACTCCTTTTCTTTTAACATTATTTGCATAATGTGTGCTAGCAGGATTGTAATAACAATCTTTAGCCATGTGATTTTGCAAACCACACATTATGCATGCAATGTTAATTTTCTGGGAATTGGAGGGTTGCTGTTTCTTGTTCTTTTTCTCCTCATCAGCAACCTTTCCCTTTAACTTCTGATCCTTTGGTAGGACAGGAGTACTGATATTATACTCCTTTCCTGAATCAGAAGGTCCAACCACCTGGAATCCTGCTGATATGAATACACCCTTTTGCTTTGGGTCTATCTTCAGCTTGGATTCAGCCACCTTCTTGGCAGTTTTTCTGGCTGCTTTAGCCCTGTTTCTTCTGGCTTTGGTGGTTAGGGATTGATCATCATTGGTCTGGGAGGGCTCAATTACCTGTTCCTTCCCTGTGATGGTCATGGTATCCACAGTTGCATCACTCTTTGACTCTTTACAAGGTGGGTCAACAGATGGAACCTCTTGCTCTTCAGTACCACATCTTGGTTGTCTTACAGACTCATAAGAGTGTGGTGGAGCAATTTCATTGGTTCCCAACCCACTCTTGTTTTGATAACAAAGTTTGGAGTGAGAGGATGATGCAAGTATGGCTTGGAAGTTTTGCTCAGCAATAGCATACTTCCTGGCTTGAGCCTCAGCTGTGACAAGCTGGGCTTGAGCCTCAGTCAATTTGGATATTAAATCCTTGATTTGAGTCTTGTAGTTGGTGTGTTCATGTTTTAAAAGAGATACAGTTTTCTCTAACTCCTCAATTTTCTTTTGGTAGTCAGATTCAGCTCTCTTAAAATCAGATTTTAGCACATTTAAAGACTCAATATCGGATTTAATTTCCATATTGTAGTCCTGGTACAACTTAACCTTAGCAATGCAAGCAGGGGTACAGAGATGTTCATATACCTTATTTTCATCTGTTCCTGCCATGAGTGCTTGAGCAGGAGTCACATCTTGAACCATAAAGCTCCAGTCAACTTCTTGAGCCATAGCTGCAGTTTCAGTTGACTTCCCATTGGGCTTTGGTGTAGAAGGATGTGTGGAGGCCTGTGAGGTTCCCGGGTTAGACTTGGGAGCCTTGCATTCCCTTGCAAAGTGGCCAAGCTGGTTACAGTTGTAACACTTAGCTTTGCTTTTGTCAAACCCAAACTTGCTAGTGATTGGGTTTTGAGGGAATTGCCTTCCAGTTCTCTTAAAGAACTTCTTCGCTCTGTAGGTAAGGAGAGCCATTTGCTGGACAATGTCCACATACTCTATGTCATCTGGACTAAAGCACTCAAGATCATCAAAGCAGAACTGATGATCATTGGAGTGTCCACTCCCTGAAACAAACGCACAGCCCTCCTGAAAGGAGTTTTGCTGAGTTTGATGAGACCTTGGAGTCTCAGGGAATGTGATGTAAGGCCCAGATGAACAAGATGGCTGCTGGGTGTATGACAGGTACTGCTGAGACTGTGGGATACCTGAGCCTTCAGCAACCATTAAAGCGTTGCTAGCAGGAAGACTCAAGGGTCTGCTTGCTTGGTGACCCTTCTTGCTTTCCATTTCCAAACGGTATCCATCTAGGATCCCATAGAGTTCGGTCATGGTGAGAGTGTTTAAATTCTCTGTTCTCTTAATGGAGACACAGTAGAAAGTCCACTCATTGGGTAGAGCACTCATGAACTTTCTGGTAAGGTCTCTTAGTTCTTGAGTGATTCCCACAGATTGGAGGGAGGAATAAGATCCATATACCTGAAGTATTGCTGGCTAAAAGTTTCTCCAGCAACATAGGTGAAGTTCTCGAACTGCTGCTTCAGTGAGTCCTTCTTTGAATCATTAGAGCTCGAGTACATCTGAGCAAGTGCATCAAAGAGTTCTTTGGCTGACTTGCAATGCTCAAACCCCACCATGATGGAGTTTGGGATTGCAGTCATGAGAACAGTCATAGCATTGCTGTCAATGTCGAGCCTCTTCCTATCTTCATCAGAGTAGTCTTCGACATCCTTCTCGATCATGGCACCGTTTCCACCAGCAACTTTTGGCTTGTACGGGCCATTCACGATGGACTGCCACATCTTGCTATCCTGGTATCTGATGAAGCCTTCCATTCTTCTGCTCCAAGACCTGAAGTTTTCAGGATCGATGATAGGAGCTTTGGTCATCGTTCCCATTTCGACTTCAGATTTGTTGAGGGCCATTTTTGAGTGAGGTATAAGGAGGAGTGAAAAACTTGGTTGATTGGGATGGTAAGATCTTACAATCAAGAGCCTAAAAAGCTCTGATACCAATTGCAGGATCGGGTTTTGTCACTTAACACTTGTTTTTTCTCTCAAACTCACTTATAATAGTCACTCAAACAAGATGAAGCAATGTCTTTGACAAGAGTTAATAGTAATATAATAAGTAATCAAAGCAACAAGCAGAAATATTTTCAAGGAACTTGTATATATTACTTCTCAACTCAAGATTACAGGACACTTACAAGCATACATCATGAGTTACAATGAGAAAACTATATATACTAGATCCTACAGCCGGTTATACTTGATACCAGCTGGAAACCTAAGACTAAAGCATATACTACAATGCTATAGTTAAGGTATCTTAGATAAAGTATTATCTAAGATATGGTAGTCATGACATGTCCATGACTTACCTTTTGTCACCAACTAAAGATGGCAACTGTACTTAACATGAAAAGGTAAACAGTAGATTAAAGTATGGTCAACTACATGGCTTTTGAGAAAACGCCATGCAGGATCTCAGAGATTTGCAGCGGACTGTCAGACAGACCATACTTATGTCTACTGGATAATAGAAGTGTCTTCCGAAGGTTAACTGGCTTCGGAAGAACAAGTTCTTCCGAAGCCACTTATACTTCGGAAGATGCTTCTATGCTTCCGAGGCTTTAAGTAGCTTCTTTACTTTCGGAAGTTGGAGTTCTCCTTCGGAAGTGTATTTTACACTTAGACTTCGGAAGAACTCTTTCTTCCTTCGGAAGTCCCACACTTGGCTTCGGAAGTCCTTTTCATGTAGTACTCAAAATCTTCTAAGTGATATGGTTTTGGTTGCAACAGCCTCTTATGATCCAACATGTCACGATGGATTTTGTTACCAAGTTGCCCAGAACGTTTAAAGGTCACGATGCTATTTGGGTAATAGTGGATAGACTAACGAAATCAGCTCACTTCTTGCCAATTAGAGAAGACTACGACATGATGAAATTGGCCCAACTGTATGTCGATGAGGTGGTAACGAGGCATGGAGTGCCTTTGTCGATCATCTCCGACCGTGATAGCCGTTTCACCTCTCGTTTCTGGAAATCGTTCCAGCAAGCTTTAGGAACCCGTTTAGATCTAAGCACGGCTTACACCCTCAGACCGACGGACAGAGCGAAAGAACTATTCAAACGATGGAAGACATGTTAAGAGCTTGCGTGATGGACTTTGGCGGAAACTGGGATAACCATCTTCCTTTGGTGGAATTCGCCTATAACAATAGTTACCACGCGAGTATCAAAGCCGCTCCGTATGAGGCCCTATATGGCAGGAAATGCCGATCACCTTGAGTTGGAATGAGATTGGTGATAGCCAAGTGATGGGACCCGACATAGTGTTGGAGACCACTGACAAGATCTATAAGATAAAGGAGCGACTGAAAGCAGTCAGAGATCGACAGAAGAAGTACGCTGACAGGAGACGGAAACCTCTAGAGTTCCAAGTGGGCGACAGGGTAATGCTAAAGGTAGCACCATGGAAAGGAACTGTGAGGTTCGGAAAAAGAGGAAAGTTAAGCCCAAGATACATTGGACCATTCGAAATACTGGCAAGAATTGGCCCAGTGGCGTATAAGTTGAAACTACCCCCGGGGTTGAGCCACATACACGACACCTTTCATGTGTCGAACTTGAAGAAGAGCATGGTAGACAAAACCCTGGAACTACCATTAAAAGAAGCAAGAATAAACGACAAACTGAATTTTGTGGAAGAACCCGTGGAGATCACGGATCGCTTGGTCAAACAACTCCGGCGGAGCCGCATACCCAAGGTTAAGGTTAGATGTAACTCCAAGCGAGGACCTGAATTTACTTGGGAGCGTGAAGATGAAATGAGGAAGAATTATCCACACCTCTTCAAACCCACCCGCTCAGTCTCTAATCAGAGTTAAAATTTCGGGACAAAATTTCCTAAACGGTGGGAGAATGTGACAACCGACCTCCAGGTTGTTACCCTAACCCTAAATTACTTGCATCATTATCCATGTTATGAGTGCTAATAATTGAAACTATTCAACCCTACTATGAAATTGGAAACAATTCTTACTACTTGATTCAAATTATGGTTTCCTATGATTTTTATTATTGACTTTTAGCTAATTTAGGTTTCTACCTTTTTAAAATTTGCGTTCCAGGAATGTCAACTAGTCACCCTTACAAAATTAATTTCAAGAGAAGGTAATTGTGAGCATACACACTCACACTTATATAATTTTCGGCCATGCATGCATGGACATGCATTAGATACCTCAATTCACCATCCACTAAATAATACATTATACACAATACTACAAAACTACACTACATAATCACAATTTATAATTAAAAATTAAATCAATTATCCTCCCACTACCCTCCAAAAATCGGCCGCCCTCCCCTCTCCACTCCTCTCCTCTCTACACCACCACCACACTACCCACTTACCTTTCATGCAAAACCCTCTCCCTCTCTCCCTCTCTCCCTCTTATTCGAAACATCCAGCTGAAACAAACACACACACCTCACAATTCTCTCAAGGAAATTCTCTCTAAGTCTAGCACAAGAATTCGAAGAACAACACCAAGCAAATATCGGCCAAGTGCAAACCGCAAGGAAGTGGCCTAGTTCGCGAGTTTTGGGCACACAACCACACTTGTTCGACTTTTCCAGCCTTGGTTCGAGCTTCTACAGCCAAGTCCAAGGAGTTTCTAGCCATCCACGACCATCAACACCTTCTAAACCGTGAGTTACATCAAGTGTAAGCTCATGTTGTCGGTTTTGGGACATTTCTCTTGTTTTCTTCATTTTTCACCTAAAAACCTTGCTTTTTCCTTGTTGTAGCAGAAACTTCTCACCATCACTTTGTTCTTAAGGAGTTCCCAACATTCTTAAAGGTAAATCTCATGTTATGTTGGTCATTCTTGAGGTGGAAACCGATTTCCACCATGAAAACCCTCTTTTTGGGTGTTTTGGTATCATCTAACTTGTGAAAGTTGCAACTCTTGTAAACCAAACTTCTGACCTGCATTTTTTTGACTTAATGGACTCCCAAGAATCTGTTTTTAAAAGTTCCAAAAGGCTACATACTCGAACCCGCGGTTATTACATGGACTACACCTTGAAACCCTTCTTTCTACATGTAACAACACCCTTTAAGCATTTGTTTGAAAAACCCTTTCAACCAAGACCCATAACCTACTCATGAACGACTTAATGACACCTTAATAATCTGTTTATAAAGTTAAATGAAGTGTTGGTAACGTTTAAACTCAAGTTAAGATGATTTACACAAGTGTTATGGTCGGTTATGACATTTTCTACATATTTGAAGCATATGGATGTGTAGAACAACTAGGCAACTCTTTGGGACTGAAATTTCAGTAGGTTTTGATGAATATTAGAAGTGTTAGTAATGTTTAATCTCTGGAATAAAGGACATGTTGAGATTTGCCCTCTTTTAGTCACTTTCGGGACCCGAAAACATGGTAAAATGACTTTAAAAATAGTAAGAATATGAATTTAGCACTCTTGAAAAGTATTCCACGCTTAAAAATTATAAATAAAGTGTTCTGGAGTCAATGGATAATTTAAATGGTCAAAGGAACAAATAAATGACGTTTTAACTAAAAACGGGTACAAACCGAGCATCGTTTATGAGAAAAATCCATAAAAATGGAGTTCAAAGCTAAGATTTATAAAAATCATATGATATCAGTGAGTTAAGTAATAAAAGACTTAAGGGATTTGAAAAATTGGTCAAACAAGCTTTAAATGGTCAAACACGGTCAAAACCGCGTTTTAGGGTCAACCGTAAAAACAAGACTTTCAACTATAAAAGGCCAATTTTCACAATTTAAGGACTTAAAATTTATAAAGATACCTTTTAGAAAATACCTACTGGTCCAAGATTCAAATATATGAAAACCCCAATTTGCGGTTAAAACTCTCCGGCTTTTACCGTAACCGGGAGCGTTAAACGCGCAGTTTCTAAATCGGACCCGTAAACTAAATTTTGAAACACTTACTCTATAATAAGTATAATATTACTCTAAGAATCTTATTTTTGGTCTTAAATGTCATAAAGGGCAAGAAACCAAACTTGAGGGTAGAAACTATCAATTTTGAAACTTGAGGGACCAAACTGTAAAATTTTTCCAAACCTTATAACCGACTTCCAGGAAGCTAATAATCACTTGAACAACAAAATTCCTTAATATACTTAACCTAATGAAGTGAAAATCCCAATTATCATGAAGACGCCTTGACCTGCCATAAAAGGAAACTTTTTATACAAACCTTCACGAACCCAAAGCCTTAGCCAATAGCTAAACTCTTGACACCATTGCTGCACCTTAAATGAGTTTAGGGCAGTAACTTATTACTTAATATGTACATGTTAGGGTGCTAGACTTGAGACACTTCCCGGTACACCAAGAGACTTTTGACTGGAAACCTAAGGTGAGTTCTAGTGATCCCCCTTTTTACTATTGTTTTGGGATGAAACATGCTCTACTTTTTATGAACTATGATTGTGCTTTACTTGATGATTAAATGTGAGATTTGTGGTTACCTGCTGATTCTTATATCATGATCATTAATTCTTTCGTGAACCGCTTGTTTTATATGGATAGATCTATTTGGGGAATCCCCCACACACAGTGGCTTCCGTTCCAGGAAGGTTACCCCACTGAGATCCTAAGGGGTGTTGTGGCATGTAACAGGTTTTGTTAAGATACTATGGTGAACCATCCGGGCAGGTAGGGTTCACTGGTTTGGGGCTCAGTTCTTCCTTCGGGAATATCCGGTTAAACACAACTTTAGAAGAGGCCAACCGGGACTGAGTGCAGGGTTGATTATGATTATTCCCACGATGATTAAATAATGATTATTTTCTTTTAATCAAAGAAGGATTTGTTAATGTTGGGGTTTGTATGATCATTTACATCTTGTTTAACCATTTAAACATACAAAACGCAGCGGAATATTCAACTTTAAACTTGTTAAAGTTTCTGAAAATAACCATTATCATGTGTAAATAAACAAACCCATAACAAGAGGATCTTTATTATGTGAAAAGCAAGCATACAATATGAACAAGAACACCCAAAACGAGATATAATCATACCATAACAAACCTTTCTGGATGCTGTGAAAATCGACCAAAAGGAGGCTGAAATGAGTCAAAAGAAAGGCCAAGACTTCAAGGGTAGAAGTCCTCAAGTGTCCATACCCACAAGCCTCTAAGAAAACACCATTGTTGCTAGGATTTGAACACCAAAACCGAACCTAATAGGCTGCTGAAAAACCCATTTTTCAGCCGAGATCAAGGCTTTTAAAAACCCCTTTGCAACCGAGATATTCTTCTAGTTTTGAGGAGTTTGTGCCTTGAGGTTCTTGCATATATGAGAGAGATCAAAGATTGGAATGTATGTGTGTGTTCTTGGAGAGAATGAACTCAAGAGAGCCAAAAAACAAAACAATGGGATGGATGCCATAAGGGGCGGCCGAACCCTTATTAGGGTTGTTCCCATTTTATGTTATTTTCCCAATTGGTCCTTATGCATTAATCTTTTGTCAAACTAAAGATTAATAAAGATATATATATAATTAACCTTTTAATTATATAACATACACACACTTTTATTATTTGATGTTATTTAACTAAATTAAACAACATTTCAAATAATATCCATGAACAAAATATCCATATAAGTTGTTCAATCTCATATGCAACTTATTTAGAAAACCCATTTTCTAAATTGGTGTATTTATTTAATTGCATGATCATATCATCAATTAAATATTAATTGGTGTTTGCTAAGCTTGTTATTGGGTATGACCCGACTTGGATCATAACGTATTAACCACATCAATATTCTATGTGTCTTGGGCATAAAGAATCCAACAATCTCCCACTTGCACAAGATACATAGAAGATTGATGCAAGCAGTAAATACCGCCTAACAACGGTTTACTACCCTTAATACGCATGACTATAAGCCATTCAATAACATCATCCCCTTCAAGTTCCAAACTTGAAATGATTTAGGTGAATCAATCATTTATCCTTTTGTTACAGATGTCATGTTAAATCCAAGGACACAGAATGATCATTCCTTGTTGATTTAACTTAATCAGGCCTTAGACATCATACTCTCAACGAATAAGAGGAACAAATCCCATCTTGACTGCATACGTTTCTCACAATCACCTTGTGTCACACCTGAACATAGCCTTATGTACTGTCCATTATTTCAGAACAGTGAAGAACTAACTCAAGGTACAACATTTGGTGAATATCAAAACCCAATATGCATCTCAGGTCTGAGGATACTAAATGATATTCGCCTTTACTCAAAATTACTTATGATCAATCAAAGAGATTCTATGTAGTTAAATTTTGAGACGCGGGTCAGTCCAATATTTGCATCCCACAAATATCTATGAACCTTGGTAGCAACCAATTGCTCTATATTCATACCTTATGAATATCTACCAATCCATGTTCATAATAGTCTTACATTCATATTTGTTCCCACAAATATGACCGACTACGGACATTTAGAATAATAAACATATTCATGGATATAAACATGCTAAAAGGGAACATAACTCAAATATATAAAAGAGTTAAATATTACAAATGTTCCATGTTTTATATGCTAAACAGATCAATTCATATCACCAGTAAATCGAAGTCCTAAGGCACAAGTATGACCCTCATACTTTGCCCTTATCAAGGAGCTTCGTTAGTGGATCAGCAATGTTTTGATCTTTATGAACTTTACGAATACATATCTTTACCCTTTTCAACTCCATCCCTTATGATGTTGAATCTCCGCTCAAGGTGCTTGTCTTTTGATGAGTACGGGGTTCCTTGATTTGAGTAATCCTACCCACGTAATTACCAAAGATTTCTAGGGGGTCTTGAATGGTAGAGATCATCCCTAGATAAGCAATGGACAAATTTATCCATGCAGCTTCCCAAGCTGCCAATGAAGCGGCTATGTATTCGGATTTTTGTAGTGAACAATGCTACCGTGTCTTGCTTTGAACCTTTCAAGGACACTTCTCCTCCATTCATAATGGAGGTATACCCCAATTATGATCAAAATCATCTTGATCAGTTTTTGGAAGCCTGCATCCGTGTAACCCTTTACAACGACTTCCTTTTCAACAGATCCGCATATTAGAAACATATCCTTAGTCCTACTAAGGTATTTCAATATACTTTTAAGAGCCATCCGATGGTTATTTCTATTGGTATCTACTTTGTCATACTTAATAAGCATGACTCGTCCGGTCTAGTGCATATCATCACACAAATGATGGATCCTATAGCAAATGTGTATAGGATATCCTTCATTTGATTTTGCTCATCCTATGAGCTTGGACATTGAGACGTAGTCAACACTGTCCCTCCTTGAATAGGTACCATACCTTTCTAAGAGTTTTTCATCTTGAACCTTTTCAAGATTTTATCAATATATATACACTTTGATTTAACCCTATCAACCACCTCGATCTATCCTTATAGATCCTTATTCCAAAATATGGGTGGCTTAAACGAGATCTTATATGAAAAACATCTTCCAAGCTAGGTTTTAACACCTTCCAAGGTTGGAATATTATTTCCAAATAGTAGTGTGTCATCAACATACAACACTAAGAATACAATTATGCTCCCACTAGCCTTCATATATATATACACAACCTTCTCGATGCTTGTTTCAATCCATAGATTGATCACTTTAACTTATATGCATTATTAGGATGTCATGGATTGACAAAACCATCATGCTGAACTATATGGACAGTCTCTACGAGATGTTCATTAAGAAAAGCGGTTTTGACATCCATTTGCGAAAACTCATATTCAGAATATGCAGTTATGGCACATAATATCCTAATCGACTTTAGCATTGCCACGGGCGTAAGAGTTTCATCATAATCAACCAATTGAGTTTGATGGAAACCTTATGCTATAAGTCTTGACTTATAAGTATTCAAGTCTCCATGCATATATGTTTTCGTCTTGAAAACCCACTTTTATCCAACCGGTTTGGAGTTAAGTGAAGGGTCAACCAATTCCCAAACTTGGTTGTTATACATGGATTGCATCCTTACGTTCATAGCTTCTAGCAATTTGTCCCAATCCAAAATGGACATAGCATCTTGGTATATGGTTAGCCTTCAGGGGTCAACCACATAGCATCCATTCTTGGAATGTTCATATCACTTAGATGGAATACTAACTCTACCAGATTTGTGAACGTTTTGTGTATATTTATCAACCTCTTGATTATCATCAACAACCTCTTGTTGTTAGCTAGTGTCAACCAAAAGTGTATCGGCTTGTGGATTTTGATCCTTATCAAGTTCCACAGTTCTATACGTCATTCCTTCCATAAAGAACTCGGTTTCCAAGAACTTAGCCTTTCGAGCAATAAATACTTTTGCTCTGTTGAGTCGAAGAAATAGTATCCTATACAGTCTCTAGGATATTCAACTAATCCACACTTTCTTGGTCCGGGTCATATTCAAAATATGAGACTTAAAGAGCAATGCGAAAACCCAAAGTGATAAAGATGGTAAGCTCATAGCCATAATAAATTGAACCATATCCAAATAGGGTTCAGTTTCTTCTTTATCAGAATGAAGAACACAGATAGTTATGTAGAGTTGATATTCTACTTCATTATTGAAGATTTTGAACATTTCAAAAGCTTCATACTTGTGCGTCATCAAGTGCACACAATAATACCGACTGTAATCGTCGGTAAAATAATGAAGTATCTTTCACCAATCTTTGTCATTATCTTAAAAGGACTACATACATCCAAATGTATTATTCCTAATAAGTCTTTTGGTTCACACTTATCAAATGAAACATTTTCATTTGTTTCCAAAAGACCATTCTTTTGAAGTGTTTGAATCCAATTCTTGTTTTATGTGACTAATACGATAATGTCAAAGATAATAACAACTTAAACCCATTTTAAGTTTCTCGGTGCTTAATGTGTATAATAAGTTATTGTAGGACGAATTATCATGAACCAATTCATGGATATCATTAGAAGGTATGTCCTTAAAATGAAATACATCATCCATAAAACTTAATATCATTATTTACAAACTTTAAATCATGATCACATTGTTTTAATAGGAAACCTTAATTATGTTCCTAGTCAAACTAGGTGCATACAAAAGGTTTTGAGAACAACTTCCAAACAATTTGAAAGTCTCAAAATAGAGTTTCCTTCCTTGAAGCGCACATTTCTTTTGAACCCCTTTGCAACAATTGCAAGAATGAGTTTCACATCCGGTATCCAATACCCATGTGTTTGAAGAAATGACATTTAATACGATGTGTGAATCATGGAAATTGTATTTGAGGTTTGCTCAACATCCCTCTTGTCTTTCAACTCCTTGAGATAGGAGGAACAATTCCTTTTCATTGTCCTATCTCTCCATACTCAAAGCATGGAACGTTCTTCGTTACCTTAGGCTTCATAAGCTTAGGCTTTTCGAGGTTTCGCATTAACCTTTGCTTTGATGTATTCCTTTCCTTTGGCAATAATTGCCTTAGGATCGGGATTGGCCATTTATTATAGCCTTCCTCATTGATCGAGAGAATAGGTAGAACCTTTTTACCCATCCCTGCCTCGGTTGCTTTGAGCATTGCGTGAAGTTCACCAATGCTCTTGTCCCACCCATTCATATTACAGTTTATTATGAATGTCACAAACCTTTAGTTAGGCAATCAAGGATCAAATCCTTGGCCAACTACTTTGAGACAGGACAGTTAAGCATCTTGAGGCTATCAATGTGGCTTTTCATCTTAGGAATATATAAGATGATATCGATTGGGTTTCTTCCATGTGACATGTATAAGGTGCTCGAACCGTTTCGTAGCAATCTACTAAAGTTTGTTGAAAGAACATTTCCTTCAACTAGATTATCATGTCATATGCCCCATGATGCTCCAAACCCTTTTGGAGTTCGGGAATCATATTCCCAACATGAGGTAGGATACTTGCACAGAATCTTTAGTGTGCCTAAGCCAGTCGTTAAAAGGCCTTAACATCAACAGCGTTGGTTGGTGAGGTATGGGATCGTCAAGGACATAGGCCTTTACTCATTTTGAGAACGATTCTCAAATTTCAAAATTGAGTCCATAAGTTTATTATGGTTAAGACGATCCCCTTTTAAGATGGTTCTTGGTGATAAGGTAGGGACGGTCGGGGTAGTAACATCGTGGTTTGCTGCCATTACTACAAAATTACAAAGTTCATTTTAGTATTTCTGAAAAATTGCATTTTAACTATTAATACCCTTTACATGTCTCATAGACAATTAATAATTAAAATGTAGAATCCAACGTTACATTTAAATGATGGTTAGGTGACCTTTATCCCATTATTTAAATTAACAAGGTAGTCAACAGTTGACAATTGCAACCTATTGCAACTTCTAGTCTTATGGGATCGGTTAAACATCATATGTTTAGTCGGCATGTTTAATCCCATCAACACCATTGTACGCCATGCTTCGGTGACCCTAATCACATGGTTTCCAATTCAAGTCGTCCTACTTACACACACATGTGAGTTTTCACATACAAGCAGTTAGGTGACCTTTATCCCACAAGTACGTTAGACTCACCTCAAAGATACAAGTTCCCTACAAGTGGTTAGGTGACCTTTATCCCACAAATAGTTCCCAAGAAATTCGAGTGTCGTGTAAAAGGATGGTGTTAGACTTGTTACCAAAGGGATTTAAGTTTCCATTAATTCTAGTTATGAAAACTCTATGTACCTTATATTCGCATGCTTTCAAATACATGGTACCCTATGGTTCTCTTTTAATAAAACTTCTTTTATTAAATCATTAATCCTTTTAATAACCTTTTATTAACCACTTAATGATTAGAAACCATAAATTTTTAGTTTGTTAAGTTTGCTAATGAGTTGGTTTTGCATATCCAAATATCAAACAACAATCACACAACAAACAACCAAACAAGCATAATCATACAAACATATGTGCATAACCATAGCCACTAAGTTGACTACACTTGTTTGCCATCATAAGTGTTGTCATAAGGTCTTTCCTAAGGGTTCAACATAACACAAATGATGAGATCTCCAAAGACCCCCACTTGAACTTGCATCCAAATGCTTCAAGTCCATCCTTTGTGTCTTCCTTTTGTGCTTCCATCCCGAGCATCTTCTTTTACAAAATATATATCCTAATACATATTTTCTAGTAAAAGAAAAATACTCCTAATCTATTTATTACATTGCCAAATGAATAAACAAATTACAACCCAAATAGAAACACAAAAGAAATTATTACAACCCATAAAGAATGAATACAACCAACATGACAAGATTACAATCAACCAAATCCAAAACATACATGGTCAAGGCTTTGTTATGCACTAATATATGTATCCATATACATCATTTAACAAACAAAATAAACCCCATCAAACCCCAAATTTTCAGCCAACATAAACTGAAAATTAGGGTTTGTTTGTCCAAACAAACAACAACCATAACATATCAACCAATTGACATTTCTATCTTTCAAAGTTTAATCATAAGCATGAAGATGTAACTTTGAAAGACATGGGGTTTATTAAATCAACCAAAATCAGCCTCTAAAGACTTGATAAACATCCTTTAAAACTGATTTTACAAGGATAATGATGCTAGTTTCCACATAACCGGCTCTAGATGCCATTGTTGGGGTTTGTATGATCATTTACATCTTGTTTAACCATTTAAACATACAAAACGCAGCGGAATATTCAACTTTAAACTTGTTAAAGTTTCTGAAAATAACCATTATCATGTGTAAATAAACAAACCCATAACAAGAGGATCTTTATTATGTGAAAAGCAAGCATACAATATGAACAAGAACACCCAAAACGAGATATAATCATACCATAACAAACCTTTCTGGATGCTGTGAAAATCGACCAAAAGGAGGCTGAAATGAGTCAAAAGAAAGGCCAAGACTTCAAGGGTAGAAGTCCTCAAGTGTCCATACCCACAAGCCTCTAAGAAAACACCATTGTTGCTAGGATTTGAACACCAAAACCGAACCTAATAGGCTGCTGAAAAACCCATTTTTCAGCCGAGATCAAGGCTTTTAAAAACCCCTTTGCAACCGAGATATTCTTCTAGTTTTGAGGAGTTTGTGCCTTGAGGTTCTTGCATATATGAGAGAGATCAAAGATTGGAATGTATGTGTGTGTTCTTGGAGAGAATGAACTCAAGAGAGCCAAAAAACAAAACAATGGGATGGATGCCATAAGGGGCGGCCGAACCCTTATTAGGGTTGTTCCCATTTTATGTTATTTTCCCAATTGGTCCTTATGCATTAATCTTTTGTCAAACTAAAGATTAATAAAGATATATATATAATTAACCTTTTAATTATATAACATACACACACTTTTATTATTTGATGTTATTTAACTAAATTAAACAACATTTCAAATAATATCCATGAACAAAATATCCATATAAGTTGTTCAATCTCATATACAACTTATTTAGAAAACCCATTTTCTAAATTGGTGTATTTATTTAATTGCATGATCATATCATCAATTAAATATTAATTGGTGTTTGCTAAGCTTGTTATTGGGTATGACCCGACTTGGATCATAACGTATTAACCACATCAATATTCTATGTGTCTTGGGCATAAAGAATCCAACAGTTAAGTCCTTTTGTTTTTAAACTTTAAGCACTTGAATTCACCAACTTTCTAGTTGACACAATTTTCTTTTGAGCATGTTTCAGGTAATGTATGAAGAGGTCCTAGCTGTTGTGAAGACCTAGACTTATCCCCGTGACATGGCATTGGCATATTTATTCCTTGATGAATCATTTGAACAATATTATATTTGTGTTGAACAAGTACAATTTATTTTTATGGATGATTGTAAAACTGATTTGGGGGCTTGATTTGTTTCTAGCCCCGTTATCTTTTTAAAAACATTAATGCCATGTGATATTCTCTCCTTTGAGCTCTTGTAATGGTTTGTTTCCGCTGCCATATGTTGTTGCTAGTCTGTGACGTCCCACCCTACCTGGGCCCGGGGTGTGACAATATGTTAATGATTACAAAAGTATTGAATGAATGATATTAAAGAATGCTATGATGTGATGGCTGCTAGGGTTTGATTGAAAGACTTTGGTGATTGTCGTATTGCTATTGATGTTCTCGATCAATCAATCGTCTAACTCAATCGTGGTTGAATCGAAACCTAGGATCCATATATATAGACAGAGATGTTTCAGTTATAGGAAACACCGGATCTCTTGGGATTTGATTTGTTTCAGTTAAGGAATCATCGGATTTCTCGGGATTCGCATAACTGCCTTGTTGACTTGTTGACTTGTAACACTTGTGTTATACAAGTGTTTGGACTCCGCAGGAACAGTGTCTTCAGTAGGAATTTGTTCTTCCGTAGATGATGTGTTCTTACGAAGGAGTCTTGTTCTTCCGAAGGTAACTTGTTCTTCCGAAGGAGTCTTGTTCTTCCGAAGGTAACTTGTTCTTCCGAAGGAAACTTTTATGGTTGTTCATCCGCAAAAGATCTTCAGATGTAGAATTACTTGTAAGAAATATATCTACGGAAGAACAAAATGTTCATCCGTAGATGTTTCTTACACTTGGTCAATTTCATAAATTGACCAATTATAATGTTTGTACCTGCAACCATACATAAACCAACACATATATAAATGGGTTAACCTATATATTTAATGCATACACAATGATGAATTACAAAAATTCATTACAGATTTTAATTCAAGTACTAAGCCTATACATAATGACTAGATCTACTGATTCTAGACCTAACAATACTCCCCCTTAGGCTTAGATACTTGCAATCAGTTCTTCAAAACTGAAAGATCCTTGACTCTGGCAATGATTTTATTGTAGAAGTAAGACACAACAGTCTTCTGATCATCATACTTGTAGTTGATCTTCATCTTGCTGAACTTCTTCAGAGTCTCAAAACTGATTCCCAAAACATCTTCCTCTGTAGTGAGTGTGTCTAACACATTGTTGTTAGTCACCACTTCTAGCTCATCTTGCTCTGAGATTCTGAGTTCTGTTACTTCATCAAAAGTTGTTCCCTTCAGCAGTCTAGCATTGAATCTTCTTCTTTTGTAGTACCAAGATACTTTCTTTTTCTTGAGTACAGAATCATCTCTTTTGATGCCTCAGTAGATTGTTTTGTTTGAGCAGTTGAAACATTAGCATTAGATTCTAATGTACTGATCTTCATTTTCAGCTGCTCAATCTCTTCTTCTTTTCTCTTTATCACATGTGACTGAGCAGTCATAGTGCTATTTGCTTGTTCAAACTTCATCATTATCTTTTCCTTTTCTTTCTTTTCAGATGCTGCTGACTCTTTAAGCTCAGCTTCCTTATCCAGTAAAGCATCTATGACTTCTTTATCACTTTGAGCATCTTCTCTCAGTCTTTTTATTCTTGCTTGTTGTCTCATCAACTCTTCATCCTTTTCTTTGATCATTCCCTTCAGTTCTTGTATTCTTTCCTTTCTTTTGTTTGATTTAAGCACCAGCTTGTTGTACTCAGCAACCAGATAGCTCTTGCTGACAGGGATATCATTATCACTTAGATCATCTTCATTGTAAGCAATAACATCAACATAGTCTGTTTCTGCATCTACTTCCCGATGCTGAGAATCAACCTCATCATCTTTAACTTCTTCCGGATCAACACTTGCTAAGCTTGACCTGGGTTCAGTGGCTTGATCTACATGTTCTTGATGAGTTTGTTGTTGTTGATGATCAGTCACTAGAGATACTTGTTTGGTTTCATTTGAAAGCACAGGGGATTCAGTTTTGGATAATGACAGTTTAACTGTGCTTGCTTGTGAGACTAATTCTGTCTCCCCAGTGTAGATACTCTCAGTAGCTGAATTTTTAGGATTTGGAGGTTGTTGGTAAATTTGCATCTGAAGCTGATTTGGTGATTGGGGTTGAATAGGAGAGATTGGTTCAGTATTTTGACTGGCTGGAGATTGTGGTTGGGGTGTTTGTTGTTGTTGTGGTGATTGTTGGAGAATTGGTGAGATTGGTTCTGATTTTGGCTAGCTGGAGATTGCTGATGTATGGGTGATGTATCCGGTGAGTGAGTGTCTTCAGCAGAGTTGGTTGCAGAGTTCTCTTGTTCACTTTCCCACACTAGCTCTTGAGGAATGTCTGCAGTAGCATCAATCACATGTGCAAACATGTCCATGTCACCTCCTTCATATTTCCCAAAAATTTTGTTCAGCACAGATCTGCTAAGGTGTGCTTGAATAAACACACCACCCTCCACAGAAGTTCCAGGCAAATCCGCATTAATGATAAGTTGAATGAACCTTGGAAACATGTACATCTTATCATCCTTCTGTACTCTAATGTGATCACACAGACAATTGAAGATGTACTTTGAGTAATTGTATGTTCTTCCCTCAAAGATACCAATGATTCCAGATGATATGTGTCTTGAAAATCTATCAAGTCCAGATTTTCTGTTTGAAATGCACTTCAGATAAGTGTGACACAGAAATCTGTATGGCTTATAGAGTCTTCCCTTCTTGATTTCTCCTTTTTCAAAGTCTCCATCATACCCCATTAAGAGAAAAACCTTTTCTATGTATTCATTTTCAAATACATCAGGGTGTCCGGCTTTAACATCTCCTAGTTCAAGAACCCTTCTTATTGTTTGTTCATCAATTCTCAGCCTTCGATTCTTAACTTCAGCAATAATGCCTTCACCATTTTCTTCTACGTATGCAGAATTCCAGAAATCAGTGATATGAGATCGATAAATCACCGGCTCAGCTGATAGGGCATAGAATAGCCTCGATCTTCTCAGATATCTCATAATTTCTTGACATCCTTCTGACACAGGATCGTCAGGGTTTAAGAAGGCACACACATGGTGTTCTTTTGCGAATCGATTATCCATCTGTTCATAAGAAAAGACTTCGTTAAAATCACATTATTGATATGAGAATACGAACAGTTGTGAGATAAAACAAGAATCGAATGGTTCATTCTTGAATATTACAACATGTTTTACCTTAATTATTTTGATTAAGAACACAGATTTATGTTTGCTTAAGGTTTTGATTTGGTAAATTTTGAATGTTGAGAAAGTGGGAAAAATTTTGTTGAGTGAGATTTTCTAGGTCTGAAAAAGTTAGCTGAAAAAGCGAATAATGAATTTGACAAGTCAAACCACATTATTTATACCCTCAAACACATTAATTTTATCTCATTTATTAAGTGGGACCCTCAATGTATTCTTCCGTAGAATTAATTTCTCATTAATTAAGTGGCATCCTCAATGTACTCTTCCGCAGAACATCTACGGATCAACAACATCTGCTGATGATGTGAAATTGTAACATTAAATTACTTGTTGATCTTTATTCATCCGTAATTTACCAATCTACGGATAAACATTTAAGATTGATTTCCACATTGTAGCTTCTGCTGATGCTTAAAGCAGCATAATGCAAAGAAATATTGTTGTATGTATGGCCCAACTCCATTGGTTAGAACCATTTATTGCTTTAGGACCTTGTTGGCTTTGTATACATGACACTTTAGTACAAGAAAGTTTAAAATTATGATTTTTACTAAAATTTTCATGTATCCAGAAGCTAAGATGATGCTCAGATTCCAATTCCTTCAAATTGATAATGATATAGACATTGTTGCTGCTGATTGAGATGTTTTTTTTATGTTTCTACTCCCCCTAAATTTATGATTAATGGTGAACTTAAACTTTTATCATAAATTTCTTTAAGAGGAATAACATGAATTTTAACTGTATGATAATGATCAGATACATATACAAATATGATGGGATCATACTATAATACCAAGCCTCTTTCTGATGAGTTATTTTGTTGATTTGATACCTGAACAAGTTCTGATTGCAAGTATATTGTCCACATAAATCCATACAAGAGCTCATGTATCAACTAGGCACGCTGTTTATCATGTTTTCATATTGATTTCAAAATAACTGTTATGGGCTTCACATTCAATTCACAAAGGTTTTGTTCTCCCTTTGCAAGTCAAATCATCATTTTTGACACTTAAGACTATGTACTTTACTTTAATAATATCTATCTTGAGATGTATTTGGCATCTCATTGATGCATTGATTTAAAAGCTCAAGATAATATACAGTTGATCACAAGGATTCTTTTGAGAGCTTTGATATGATCATCATCAATCAGGTCACTGGGTCTTTACTCCAGAGGTGCCTTTAACCCAGGTCTTTGTTCACACAAACAGAGGGATGATGATCATGATCTTTTCACCTTTTCAACTGATATTCAGTATGGTGATCATACACCCAGGTCTTTGTTCACACAAAACAGAGGGAGTATGGTTTGCAAAGATAGATATTATAAAGTGTTTTACATAGTGTGTTTAGATGACTGATTTGATCACATTAGGATAAGACTCACTTTGTATTCTCAATATGAAGTTTCCCACAAACACTCATTTTAGTATTATGTTTGGCATGCACTCAGTTTAGTTTCCACTCAAGATGAATCTACTCACATATCAAGAAACTTGCTGAGATTTATTGTTATTTATTTATTCAGGAATAGGCAAAGCTATAGTGTACTATCATTTCCCATACATATGTCATGCTGATGCATCATTACACACAATATTTTGTTTGTTTAAGTTTGATTAATCTAAGTTAATCATGCCTAGAGACTCAATCAGAAAATTAAATCTGACTGAATCAAAGGCTTTAGTGAATAAATCAGCAGCTGATTTGATGTATCCACTTTGACTAACTTAATCAACCCCTTTCTGAGCAATCTCTCAGAAAATGATATCGTATCTCAATATGTTTTGTTTTACTATGTTGCACAGGATTAGCAGTGATAAACTAGAACAAGCAGAATTGTCTATATAAATAGAAGTTTGAAGAAAATTGTAACCATAGTCAAGCAATTGGTTTTGCAACCAAAGAACTTGAGAACAACCAGCTGAAGCAGCAATGTACTCAGCCTCAGCTGTGGATACAGAAACTTTGGTTTGTTTCTTGCACTGCCATGATACTAGCCTTAGTCCAATTAATTGACATCCACCGGTTGTTGATTTTCTGTTACTATTACATCCACCATAGTCACTGTCTGAGTATGAGTAGAGTGTAAAGTCTCCATCCTTGGGATACCAAAGACCAAGTCCTGTTTTCCTTGAGGTATCTGAAAATTCTTTTACAGCATTAAGATATGATTCCTTTGCATCAGATTGGTACCTAGCACATACACACACAGCAGCAAACATAATATCAGGTCTACTGGCAGTTAAATACATAAGTGAACCTATCATAGATCTATATAATTTTTGATCAATAGATTTTCCAGAGGGATCAGGAACAATCTTATCAATTGTTGATGCTGGTGTTTTGCATGAGGATACTTCAGCAAGATTGTATTTTCTTCAGAATTTGATGTATGTATTTTTCTTGGTTGATGAATATTCCATCTGTTCCTGGTTTTCCCCTGAGGTATCTGAAAATTCTTTTTACAGCATTAAGATATGATTCCTTTGCATCAGATTGGTACCTAGCACATACACACACAGCACAAACATAATATCAGGTCTACTGGCAGTTAAATACATAAGTGAACCTATCATAGATCTATATAATTTTTGATCAATAGATTTTCCAGAGGGATCAGGAACAATCTTATCAATTGTTGATGCTGGTGTTTTGCATGAGGATACTTCAGCAAGATTGTATTTCTTCAGAATTTGATGTATGTATTTTCTTGGTTGATGAATATTCCATCTGCTTTTTGTGAACTTGAAGGCCAAAGAAGAAGGTTAATTCACCCATTGAGCTCAACTGAAATTCAGATTTCATCAGCTCTTCAAAATTCACACACAATCTCTTATTAGTTGATCCAAATATAATATCATCAACATATACTTGAACTACTAAGAGATCTTGATGAAAACTCATCATAGTCATTCTTCTTCTGAGTGTATCCTTGAGCAATAAACCTTGCTTTGTTTCGGACAATAATCCCTCTATCATCCAGTTTGTTTTTGTATAGCCATCTAGTTCCAATAGGACGTTGACCTTCAGGCAAATCAACAAGAGACCACACTTTTTGCTTTCTGAACTGTTGAAGCTCTTCTTGCATAGCTTCAATCCAGCTATTGTCTTTTAAAGCAGCTGTAATGTTTGGAGGCACCACTTGAGAAAGAAAACAGTTGAAGAGACAAAGGTTGGCTGTACTACTTTGGCTCCTTGTAGTTCTCTTTTCAGGATTTCCAATGATGTTGTCAAGTGGATGAGTTATGAATTCTCATTGAAGGAGTTGATTCAACTGGAATAGATGATTCCAGGTTAATCATTTCCATTGCCTCAGACTGACTCAGGTCAGGTTGATAATTCAAGAAATAGTCAAAATGAGAGTCTGTTGATTGGGCTACAGAAGTATCTCCAATTGTGTTTTGCTCTTCCGCAGGAACTTCTTCGGAAGCATTTTGCTCTTCCGTAGCAACTTCTCCGGATGCATTTTGGTCTTCCGGATGAACTTCTTTGGAAGCATTTTGGTCTTTCGGATGAACTTCTTCGGAAGCATTTTGCTCTTCCGTAGGAACTTCTCCGGATGCATTTTGGTCTTCCATAGGACCTTCGGATGCATTCTGGTCTTCCGTAGGAACTTCTCCGAATGCATTCTGGTCTTCCGTAGGAACTTCTACGGATGCATTCTGGTCTTCCATAGGAACTTCTCCGGATGCATTTTGTTCAATTCCACATGTAGTATCTGCTTCTACTGAAGTGTTTTCAAGATGGATGTATCCTTGGAGCAGATAAGGATCAGCAGATAAGTTACTTCAGTCATAATAGGTGGAACAAATGGATAGCATACTTCATCAGATCCTGCATTGGTCAAATGATCATAGTTAAATGATTTAGATAAAGCATCTATGTCAAATAACCATGATGAACCTTTAACTGACTTAGTAAATACAGTTTCATCAAAAGATACATTAGGAGTCTCTTCCACAATGTTATGTTGTGGAATATACACTCTATATGATTTTGATGTTGAAGAGTATCCAACAAAGAAACCATCATATGCTTTTTCTGAAAATTTTCCTAATGACTCTTTTATGTTCAAAACAGTTACTTGACATCCAAAGACTCTTAGATATCCTATGTATGGTTTTCTTTTAAATAGGAGCTCATAAGGAGTTTTGTTATGTTCTTTGATAATTAATGTTCTGTTTTGAACATTGCATGCAGTATTCACAGCCTTAGCCCAAAAGGTGATAGGTAGTTGCGAATCAGCTAGCATTGTTCTTGCTGCTTCAATGAGAGTTCTGTTTCTTCTTTCAGCAACTCCATTTTGTTGTGGAGTCCTTGGTGCACTGAATTGTCTTGCAATACCTTTGCTCCTGCAAAAGGAATCCAGTTCAAAATTGACAAATTCAGTACCGTTATCACTCCTAAAAATTTTAACTTTTGTATCAAGTTGATTCTCAATCTTGATTACAAAGTCCATTAATGTTTCTGATGTTTCACTCTTTTGTTTTAAGAAAAAGACCCATGTAAATCTTGTGAAATCATCAACTATCACCAAACAATATTGCCTTTTTCCAATGCTCATAACATTGGTGGGACCAAAAAGATCCATGTGAAGCAATTTGAGTGGTGTAGTATTAGTATTGATGGTTTTGGATTTATGTGACACTCTGTGTTGTTTTCCTTTGTAACAAGAAGAACAGTAAGTTGAGCAATGAAACTCTTTATTTGGCAATCCAATGACCAGGTCATTTTTCACCAATTTATTCATGTTCTTCATGTTAGAATGGACAAGCCTTCTATGCCATAATTGAGATAAGTCTTTTGAGAGTTTAGATATAAGGCATGTTTCATGTTTTGTGAGAGAAGTGTTGTTCATATCCAAAACATAAGTGTTTCCTTTTCTTGCTGCTTTGAGGAGAATCCAATCTTTTGGGACAATAAATCCTGGCTTAAGAATGTAACAGTTAGTGTCATCAAACAATGTAGTGTAATTTTGATCACAAAGTTGAGACACACTAAGTAGATTATACTGTAAATTTTTACAGTAATTTACTTTATCAAATTTGAGTACACCATTGGTTATCATTCCTTCACCAACAATTTTACCTCCCATTTTATCCCCACCAAATGCCACATAAGAAGCATTTTTATGTTTGAAATCATGGAGAACAGTTTCCTGTCATATGCCTGGAACAACCACTGTCAACATACCACTTGTTGTCAGCTCTCCAATATTGTTCCTGCAAAAAGAAAATCAGTTAGAAGTGACAACCCAAGTCTTAGTGATCTTGGGTTTGTCAACAGGATCTAAAACAGTTACTCTTTCATGAACAATTTTTGAAGTTTCAGTTTTAGATTTGATTGATTCATTCTGATTTGATTTAGATGAGGATGATTCTGCCGAATGGGATGTTGATGAAGTAGATTCATGTTTCACAATTTCTGCTTGACTCAGATCAAGTTCATTTGTTTGAGTCTTTTGTTTTGATAATGAACCTTTAAATGTCTCACTATCTTTTGTTTTTGAAAGAGGTATATGAATGCCCTTTTCAAATTTATCAAAGAATGAATCATCATCCTTTGATTCCTTATCAGACAAATCTACTCTTTTGTGGGGTGTTTTTGATTGCTGGAAAGATGGTCTTTTCTTCAGTATATGAACACTTGATGATGTTTTGTCCTTTGATTTCGACTTTAATTTTTGTTCATACTTCTTCAGTTTTGAACCCTTTGCAGAATCCGTAGATTGAGAATCTGATTCAGACTTATCTGATTCTTTCTTCTTTGAGCCTTTTGTCTTGTTCTTTTTGTTGAAATAACATTCTTGTGTGGAATGATTATTTTTATTGCAGATAGCACAATGTTTGTTGAAGTAGCAATCAGCAGTCATGTAATTGTTCATATTGCAAATAGAGCAGTAGCTGCTGAAGTAACAATCTTCAGTATTGTGATTTTTCATGTCACACCATTTGCAATATTTTTCTTCTGATTCTTTCTCAGAATCATTCTTTTTGTTTGCTGATTTTTGTTGTTGTTCTTGTCTCTTCTCGTTTGATGTGCTTCTCCTTTTTCCACTTTGTGCACTTTTGATTTTTTGGGTGCTTACTTCCATTCCTTTCTTCTCTTCCGTAGTCAGCAGCTGAAGTTTTCTATTTTCAGTTTCTGATCTGTTCAGTGATTACTTTTTTTCTTTCCTCTTTTTATTTGAATTTCTCTTTTTCTTCAGTGATGACAGATTCATCAGTCAATTTCTTGGAGGAGTCTTGCAGACTTAGTTCTTGAAGACCTTCATTCAATTGAGCTATTCTCTTGCAGATGGTCTTCAGCATGTTTCTTTGTTTAGGAGGATATGGCAACTTTGTTTCTTCAAGCACTTTTGGAATATGAGTTTTAAGATGAACATTCTTACCAGTGATTATTCGATCAACATCATGTTTATCAGAATCATCCAAGTCATCACACTTATCATAATCAAATTCTGAATCATTTTGATCTAATGATTCTGATTCAGAAGATTTAGTTTCACTCATCTCAGCTTCATCATTAATTTTAATTTGAGTTAAATCTTTTTCAAACTTAGTGCTAGGCACAAAATGTTTTGACAGAGTGTTGGTCATTGTTGTAGGTAAAGATGTGTAATTATCATTTATAGGTGGTGCAACCGCATTATAACCCAACCCAGACCTTTTCATTGATTCAATATGAGAATTTAGTAATTTCTCATATTGCTGAGATGATAATTGAAACTTCTAAAGTTTCACTTCAGCTGATGCATGATCAGCCATGGATTTTGTTAAGGAAGTGGTCAGATGCTCAACTTGGGCTTTTAGGCTATAATTTTCAGAAACAAAATTTTCTAAATCCTTTTACAAAGAATTAATTTTTATTTGATACAATTTATGTTCTCTAACATTGGATTCATTCAAAATCATTGTTTCTTTTACTTTGTCAGCCAACTGTTGAGCATGGACTCTATATCGTTCAACTTCCTCAACACATGTTTATGAACACAATCTTTCTTTTACCTCTTTTGCCATTGGTGGAACTGTTTGATCCATATGAGCCATCAATGTTTGATTCTCTTCCAAAACTTCCTTTTCATACACACTCCAGTCACACGTTCCATCTTGAAGTATGATCAGCCCTGACTCCTTTGAGTTGCTAGGTCCAGCTGATTCTTTGGTGGCTGGTGGGGATGCATTGATCAGTTGAGATTGTTTGTGCAGAGGTCTTTGAGAAGTTGATTGTTGATGAGCTTGAATCTGATGTTGTTGATGCTGCTAGTGTTGTCTCATCTCTGGATATGACTGTTGATTGCATTCTCTTGAGAAATGTCTATAGAGATTGCATTTGTAGCATCTTACTTTTGATTTGTCAACGCCAATCTTTGATGTTTTGCTTGCTGAAGCCAAGTTCTTATTTTTCCTGAGATATTGCTTAGCTCTATAAGCAATCATGGCCATCTGCCATTGTAGATCCATTTCTTCCACTACATCAGGAGGCAGTTCTTCTAAGTCTTGTTGGCAAATATTTGCTGAAGTTAGAGGAGGCTTGAAAACTGGAACTAAACGCTGCAAAGGCGGCTCTTTGTTCTTCAGAGTCCAATATCACAGTTATTGGTTCTGACTGATTTGCTGAAAGTGAAGACTTAGCTGTTGCTGTAGTTGTATCTTGTCTATCAGCAGTTCTTCCTTTATTCTTTTGGTGCTTGTCTTGAGATGATTTCTTTGAGGGTTTTGAAGCATAGAAGCTAACTTCCTCCCATCATCACTCCTAGCACAAGAGTTATCACTTTCTTTGTTTGAAATAAATACACTTCCAACATTATTTGTTTCTTTGAAGTGATAGGGTGAGACATGAGTTCTCACACTCTTGTTTCTTGATTTTTCGTCCATTTCAAGAGCTTCCACTTTTGCAACCAGAGTATCTAAACCAGTTGCTTTCAGATCTATAGTGTTCTTGAACATGGACACAGTATGCTTCCAACTTTCTGGCAAAGTGTGGAGCATTTTCTTGTTTAATTCCTCACTTGTATACTTCAACTCCAGAATATTCATCTCAGTGACCAACTGCATGAATCTATGGAGTTGTTGAGGAATTGATTCACCCTCAATATGGTGAAATGTTTCATATTATGACCTGAGGGTGTCTCTCCTTATACTTCTTATCTCATCACTCCCTTCGCAGAGAGTGTGAAGTATCTTCCACAAGGAGTGTGCTGTTTTATAGTTCTCACACCTGATTAATATCTCTTCAGGTAAAGCCATACTAAGCAAACTGTATGCTTTTATATCAACTTTAACCTTTTTGACATCATCAGGTGATAGATCTTTGGTACTGATTGGTTGATTTTTTTCATCATAATCCGGCCCAAGAGTGGGTGGAATATAAGGACCTTCAGTGATGGATATCCATAAGTCAGAATCAGTATAGTTTACATGATTCCTGAACTTGATTTTCCATGACTTGAAGTCTGCTTTTGTTTCCAACTTCAGAGGTTGGTAAGATGAACCACTGAAGTTGCTCATGATGTTAATTGATGAAAATAATTAACAAGATCTGCTATTCAATTGTTTTGAATATAGAAACAAGTTAATTAGAATGATTGCAGTTAAACGAAATTAAACTCAATTAAACATAACTAACACTGATAGATCAATCGATCTAAATCAATGAGCACTTGGCTCTGATACCACCTGTGAATCCAAGGATCGTCAACAGGAATTATCAGTGTCAATTGATGTCAAGTCAACGTTTGCGGAATTAACGTTGATTTGGTTTAATTGTTTTAAACAACTTTAAATATCAATAATTGATCAAGAACACACGTAACAAAACACAATTAATGATTAATCAGTATTTCATTATAATATGTTAATGATTACAAAAGTATTGAATGAATGATATTAAAGAATGCTATGATGTGATGGCTGCTAGGGTTTGATTGAAAGACTTTGGTGATTGTCGTATTGCTATTGATGTTCTCGACCAATCAATCGTCTAACTCAATCGTGGTTGAATCGAAACCTAGGATCCATATATATAGACAGAGATGTTTCAGTTATAGGAAACACCGGATCTCTTGGGATTTGATTTGTTTCAGTTAAGGAATCATCGGATTTCTCGGGATTCGCATAACTGCCTTGTTGACTTGTTGACTTGTAACACTTGTGTTATACAAGTGTTTGGACTCCGCAGGAACAGTGTCTTCAGTAGGAATTTGTTTTTCCGTAGATGATGTGTTCTTCCGAAGGAGTCTTGTTCTTCCGAAGGTAACTTGTTCTTCCGAAGGAGTCTTGTTCTTCCGAAGGTAACTTGTTCTTCCGAAGGAAACTTTTCTGGTTGTTCATCCGCAGAAGATCTTCGGATGTAGAATTACTTGTAAGAAATATATCTATGGAAGAACAAAATGTTCATCCGTAGATGTTTCTTACACTTGGTCAATTTCATAAATTGACCAATTATAATGTTTGTACCTGCAACCATACATAAACCAACACATATGTAAATGGGTTAACCTATATATTTAATGCATACACAATGATGAATTACAAAAATTCATTACATATATTAATTCAAGTACTAAGCCTATACATAATGACTAGATCTACTGATTCTAGACCTAACAAACGTTGTTACGAAAAGCAAAAAATTATCCACGCGGGAGCTATTGTTTTTAGTGTTTTGGTATAAATAGCTCCTTTCCTATGTAATTAGTTAAGCTTTCGTGAATACTTTGATGCATTAATTTATAGTTGCATAATTTTGATTAAAATACAAGTAAATCTTATTTACTTGGTCGTGTTACCTTGATTTGACTTTTTTTCATCGATCAAGCACTGCTTCTTTGTTTAACGTCTCATTACTTTCATTCCACGTGTGTTAATTTGATTCTTGATTCTTATTCAGTGAACACGAATACTTTCTTGCTTCTTTACACTTGGTTTCCTTGCCTAGATGGTCAATAAAGTATTCTGTTGATCCACTATTGTCATTTTGATTCATTCGGTGGATTTTTGAGGCGAGAATGTACGAAGTTGGTTGTGGAGTTCTCTCGAAGTGTTTTGGGCCAAAGTTTATTGATTTCAAGGCTTGTTTGTGTGGTTTCGTGTTTGGTTTTGGTTTCGATTGATACAAAACATACTATGTTGCGTATGTGATTGATTAGTGTGATTTCAATGATTGTTATAATCAGATTTGATTATATGGGTTCACGAGTGTGTTCAGAAGCGTTGAGAATCAAAACTTTATAACATTGAACGTTGTTACGAAGAGCAAAAAATTATCCATGCGAGAACTATTGTTTTTAGTGTTTTGGTATAAATAGTTCGTTTCCATTAATTAGTTAAGCTTTCGTGAATACTTTGATGCATCAATTTATAGTTGCATAATTTTGATTAAAATTCAAGTAAATCTTATTTACTTGGTCATGTTACCTTGATTTGACTTCTTTTTCATCGATCACGTACTGCGTCTTTATTTAACGTCTACTTTTATTCCACGCGTGTAGTTTGTTTCTTGGTTCTTATTCAGTGAACACAAATACTTTCTTGCTTCTTTACACCTGGTTTCCTTGCCTAGATGGTCAATAAAGTATTCTGTTGATCCACTATTGTCATTTTGATTGATTCGGTGGATTTTTGAGGCAAGAATGTGCGAAATTGGTTGTGGAGTGCTCTCCAAGTGTTTTGGGCACAAGTCGATTGATTTCAAGGCTCGTTCATGTCATTTTGTGTTCGGATTTGGTTTCGATTGATACAAAACATACTATGTTGCGTTTGTGAATGATTAGTGTGATTCCAATGATTGTTATAATCAGATTTGAGTATATGGGTTCACGAGTGTGTTCAGAAGCCTTGAGAATCAAAACTCTATAGCAGTGAACGTTGTTATGAAAATCAAAAAATTATTCATGCGAGAACTATTGATTTTAGTGTTTTGGTATAAATAGTTCCTTTCCTATGTAATTAGTTAAGCTTTCGTGAATACATTGATGCACCAATTTATGGTTGCATAATTTTGATTAAAATACAAATAAATCTTATTGGCTTGGTCGTGTTACCTTGATTTGACTTCTTTTTCATCGATCACGCACATTATTGGTGGCTGCATGTTGAATTAGAGAATGAGACGATTATCCAGGAGCAATGTGGTTCGAGACGCGTCTAAAGCGTGGACCGGCCTGAGATTAGGTCCAACCCGAGAATTTGACGATAAATATACTGAATTCGTTTTATTTCGAAGAGAGGTAATTAAATATATCTGTTATAGGTCATCTAATAATATTCGATCCAAAAGACCGGTTATTACACGATAACGAAGTTTTCGGGACGTATACGCGATTTTTAAATCAAGCCCACTCAAAAACCCTAGGTATAAAAGCAAACATTTCCCTCATTCCTCATTTGCAAACGCTAAAACATCAGAAAAATGCTCCCAAGAGCTGCTGCAGCCACAACCGCCGGAGCAGGAGGCTCCACGGCGGAGCAGCGGCGGCGGGCGGCGGCGCCACGGCGGCGGCGGCGGAGTCCGGCAAACTTCTCAGCCTACCCCCACTAATCTCGACCCCCTGAATCCAATGGTGGTGTTAGTTTCTTCATATTCGCAACGATGATGGAGTTATGGCAGGGAGAAGGCAGCGGCGGCGGCTAGGGTTCCGGCGAGGTTTCCGGCCGCCGGAGCCGGCGACTTGCGGTGAGTGCCGCCCATGTTCTTCTTCCTCTCGACAAGATCTTTCCAATGGTGGTAGCTGAGTTGTCTAACTTTTAGCGGTTTGAAAGTTATGGACATTTGAAGATGACGGCAGCTAGGGTTTTGTCGATTTTGGTGGCTGCCGGCCGTGGCAGTACGGGCCGGAGGTATGGACCAATGGTGGTTGCTACTGTTTGAGGTGAAATAGCGCCGTTCGACGCTATATTGGTGGCTGCATGTTGAATTCAAAGCAAGATCTTCGAGACTTGGTGGTTTGGAGTTGTTCTTCGGCGAGTTATACGGCGGCTCTAGGGCTGCCGGTGGTGCCCAGTGGCTATCCATGGTTGATCATGGCTGCAAGTGATGGACTACGATGGTAGAAGCCTCAACCGAGGTGTTTGGTAACATATAGTGTTGTTATGGTTGCGTTTGGTTGCAAGATAACAATGTAATAGTGATGTATGTAATCTTGGTGTGTTTTGGTTAGGTTAAACCTTGGTCAAAACGGGTCAAACTGGTCAATAGACAGTCAACGCGATGCGGATCGGATCAAACGAGTTCTAGGATGCGATATGGAAACGTTAGGTATAACCGTGCGCTAGACATTCATATACGTAAATATAATGATTATATACTAACTTGTGTGTGCGTTGAGCTACAAATATGTATAAAATGTTAACTAGTTTATAAATCATCATGAATGGATACGAAAATTTAAAATAACGTGAGCAATCGCATAATGAAAAACAACATTGGAAATGTATTCATATGAACAAAGATATTAGAAACATACATGAAGTTATCTAATCTCGTGTCATATAAAATCCTTACAAGGCGTATAGATTATTAATATATATACCTATATTCATATATATATATATATATATACAATGGATACTTTAGGTTAACCGATGTTCACTCATAATTATTTAAGACTCATAATTCTATACTAATCCATCGTCTATTTATTATTAATAGTCGATAATCTTGTTATTATTGGAATAAATATTATTTGTATCACCCTTTTTATTCGATATAATGACAGCTATTATCGATATTATGTTGGATTATTTATGCCCAAGACACATAGAACATTGATGTGGTTAGTACGTCATGATCCAAGTCGGGTCATACCCAATAACAAGCTTAGCAAACACCGTATATTATTTAATTGATGATATGATCATACAATTAAATAAATACAACAATTTAGAAAAATGGGTTTTCTAAATAAGTTGCATATGAGATTGAACAACTTATATGGATATTTTGTTCATGGATATTATTTGTAATGTTGTTTAATTTAGTTAAATAACATCAAATAATAAAAGTGTGTGTATGTTATATAATTAAAAGGTTAATTTTATATATATATATATATATATATATATATATATATATATATATATATATATATATATTAATCTTTAGTTTAACAAAAGATTAATATATAAGGACCTTTGGGGAAAAAAAACAAAGATTAGAACAACCCTAAAAGGGTTTCGGCCGCCCCCCTTGAGAGTCTCTCTCATTTTGTGTTCCTTTGAAGTCTTTGATACAAAAATCTGCCAAAAACACACACACACTTCATCTTGCTCTCACTCATATATGCTAAAGGGTCACATGAACATCAACCCTTCTTATGGAAGAAGGAGTTTGCGGCTGGAACAAACTCCAGCAGTTGTTCACGGCTGGAACAAGGCTCCAGCAGCCTTCTTGACCCGATTTTGGTGCTCAAATCCTAGCAACGATGGTGTTTTCTTGTAGGCTTGTGGGTATGGACACTTGAGGACTTCTACCCTTGAAGTCTTGGCCTTTCTTTTGACTCATTTCTGCCTTCTTTTGGTCGGTTTTCACAGCATCCAGAAAGGTTTTATTATGGTATGATTATATCATGTTTTAGGTGTTCTTGTTTATTTTGTATGCTTGCTTTTCACATAATAAAGATCCTCTTGTTATGGGTTTGTTTGTTAACACATGATAATGGTAATTTTCAGAAACTTTAACATGTTTAAAGTAAAATATTCCGCTGTGTTTTATATGTTTAAATGGTTAAACAACATGTAAATGGTCATACAAACCCCAACAATGGCATCTAGAGCCGGTTATGTGGAAACTAGCATCATTATCCTTGTAAAATCAGTTTTAAAGGATGTTTATCAAGTTATTAGAGGCTGATTTTGGTTGATTTAATAAACCCCATGTCTTTCAAAGTTATATCTTCATGCTTATGATTAAACTTTGAAAGATAGGAATGTCAATTGGTTGATATGTTTTGGTTGTTGTTTGTTTGGACAAACAAACCCTAATTTTCAGTTTGTGTTGGCTGAAGATTTGGGGTTTGATGGGGTTTATTTTGTTTGTTGAATGATGTTTGTGATTGTTCATTTGATGGTGCATAACCTAGCTTAGACCTTGTGTTGTTTTGGTTTGGTTGCATGTTTGTTTTGGTCATTTTCGTTCAATTGGGTTGTATGTTTTGTGCTTGTAATTTATCTATTTATTCATTAAGATGTAATAATAGATTAGGAGTATTTCTCTTTTACTAGAAAATATGTATTAGGATATATATTATGTAAATGAAGATGATCGGGAAGGAAGCACAAAAGGAAGACACAAGGTGGACTTGAAGCATACGGATGCGACATCAAGTGGGAGATCCATTGTGATCTCAATTTTGTGTTGTGTTCAACCCTTAGGAAAGACTAATGATAACACTTGTGATGGCAAACAAGTGTTGTCAACATAGTGGCTATGGTTATGCACATGTGGTTGTTTGATATATGCTTGTTTGATTATTCATTTTATGTTGATTGTTTGATATATGGATATGCTTAACAATCTAAATAAATTATCATAACAAGCTGAATTTTTGGTTCCTAATCATTAAGTGACTAATAAAAGGTTGTTAAAAGGATTATTGATTTCAAATAAAAGAAGTTTTATTAAAAGAGAACCATAGGGTACCATGTATTTGAAAGCATGCGAATACAAGGTACATAGAGTTTTCATAACTAGAATTAATGAAAACATAAATCCCTTTAGTAACAAGTCTAACACCAACCTTTTACACGACACTCGAATCACTTGGGAACTATTTGTAGGATAAAGGTCACCTAACCACTTGTAGGGACCTTGTATCTTTGAGGTGAGTCTAACGTGCTTGTGGGATAAAAGTCACCTAACCACTTATATGTGAAAACTCACACGTGTGTGTAAGTAGGACGACTTGAATTGGAAACCATGTGATTAGGGTCACCGAAGCATGGCGTACAATGGTGTTGATGGGATCAAACATGCCGACTAAACATATGATGTTTAACCGATCTCATAAGACTAGAAGTTGCAATAGGTTGCAATTGTCAACTGTTGACTACCTTGTTAATTTAAATAATGGGATAAAGGTCACCTAACCATCATTTAAATGTAACATTGGATTCTAGATTTTAATTATTAATTGTCTATGAGACGTGTAAAGGGTATTAATAGTTAAAATGCAATTTTTCAGAAATACTAAAATGAACTTTATAATTTTGTAGTAATGGCCGCAAAACCAATGCTACTACCCCGTCCGTCCCTCCATATCACCGAGAACCATCTTAAAAGGGGATCGTCTTAACCATAATAACCTTATGGACTCAATTTCGAAACTTGAGAATCGTTCTCAAAAATGAGTAAAGGCCTATGTCCTTGACGATCCCATACATTACCAACCAAACGCTGTTGATGTTAAGGCTATTGATGATTGGCTTAGGCACACTAAGGATTCTGTGCAAGTATCCTACCGCATGTTGGGAATATGATTTCCGAACTCCAAAAGGGTTTGGAGCATCATGGGGCATATGACATGATAATCTAGTTGAAGGAAATGTTCCTTCAACAAACTTTAGTAGATTGCTTCGAAACGGTTTGAGCACTTTATACATGTCACATGGAAGAAACCCAATCGATATCATCTTATATATTCTTATGATGAAAAGCCACATTGATAGCCTCAAGATGCTTAACTGTCCTGTCTCAAAGTAGTTGGCCAAGGATTTTATCCTTGACTGCCTAACTAAAGGTTTGAGACATTCATAATAAACTGTAATATGAACGGGTGGGACAAGAGCATTGGTGAACTTCACGCAATGCTCAAAGCAACCGAGGCAGGGATGGGTAGAGAGGTTCTACCTATTCTCTCGATCAATGAGGGAGGCTATAAGAAATGGCCAATCCCGATCCTAAGGCAATTATTGCCAAAGGAAAGGAATACATCAAAGCAAAGGTTAATGCGAAACCTCGAAAAACCTAAGCTTATGAAGCCTAAGGTAACGAAGAACGTTCCATGCTTTGAGTATGGAGAGATAGGACAATGAAAAGGAATTGTCCCTCCTATCTCAAGGAGTTGAAAGACAAGAGGGATGTTAGGCAAACCTCAAATACAATTTCCATGATTCACACATTGTATTAAATGTCATTTCTTCAAACACATGGGTATTGGATACCGGATGTGAGACTCATACTTGCAATTGTTGCAAAGGGGTTCAAAGAAATATGCGCTTCAAGGAGGGAAACTATGTTTTGAGACTTTCAAATGGTTTGGAAGTTGTTCTCAAAATATTTTGTATGCACCTAGTTTGACTAGGAACATAATTAATGTTTCCTATTAAAACAATATGATCATGATTTAAAGTTTGTAAATAATGGTATTAAGTTTTATGGATGATGTATTTCATTTTAAGGATATTCCTTTTAATGATATCCATGAATTGGTTCATGATAATTCGTCCTATAATAACTCATTATACACATTAAGCACCAAGAAACTTAAAATGGGTTTAAGTTATTATTATCTTTGACATTGTCGTCTTAGTCACATAAACAAGAATTGGATTCAAACACTTCAAAAGAATGGTCTTTTGGAAACAAATGAAAATGTTTCATTTGATAAGTGTGAACCAAAAGACTTATTAGGAATGATACATTTGGATGTATGTGGTCCTTTTAAGACAATGACAAAGATTGGTGAAAGATACTTCATTACTTTTACCGACGATTATAGTCGCTATTATTGTGTGCACTTGATGACACATAAGTATGAAGCTTTTATAATGTTCAAAATCTTCAATAATGAAGTAGAAGATCAACTCTTCATAACTATCTATGTTCTTCATTCTGATAAAGGAGAAACTGAACCCTATTTGGATATGGTTCAATTTATTATGGATATGAGCTAACCACCTTTATCATTTTGGGTTTTCACATTGCTCTCTGAGGCTCATATTATGAATATGACCCGGACAAAGAAAGTGTATATTAGTTGAGAATCCACAGAGACTGTATGGGATACTGTTTCTTTGACTCAAAGGAGCAAAAATATTTATTGCTCGAAAGGCTAAGTTCTTGGAAACCGAGTTCTTTATGGAAGGAATGACGTATAGAACTGTGGAACTTGATAAGGATCAAAATCCACAAGCCGGTACACTTTTGGTTGACACTAGCTACCAACAAGAGGTTGTTGATGATGATCAAGAGGTTGATAAATACACACAAAACGTTCACAAATCTGGTAGAGTTAGTATTCCATCTAAAGTGATATGAATATTCCAAGAATGGATGCTATGTGGTTGACCCCTGTAGGCTAACCATATACCAAGATGCTATGTCCAATTTGGATTGGGACAAATGGCTAGAAGCCATGAACGTAAGAATGCAATCCATTTATAACAACCAAGTTTGGGAATTGGTTGACCCTCCACTTAACTCCAAACCGGTTGGATACAAGTGGGTTTTCAAGATGAAAACAGATATACATGGAGACTTGAATACTTATAAGTCAAGACTTATAGCATAAAGTTTCCATCAAACTCAATTGGTTGAATATGTGAAACTCTTACGCCCGTGGCACTGCTAAAGTTGATTAG
The DNA here is from genome assembly GCA_025215565.1 of Flaveria ramosissima. NCBI lineage: Eukaryota > Viridiplantae > Streptophyta > Magnoliopsida > Asterales > Asteraceae > Flaveria > Flaveria ramosissima. Next base: position 46,073,771 of record CM046043.1, read on the forward strand.
GATATTATGTGCCATAACTTCATATTTTGAATATGAGTTTTGGCAAATGGATGTCAAAACCGCTTTTCTTAATGAACATCTCGAAGAGATTGTCCATACAGTTTAGCATGATGGTTTTGTCGATCCATGACATCCTAATAATGTATATAAGTTAAAGTGATCAATCTATGGATTGAAACAAGCATCGAGAAGGTTGTGTATATATCAAAGCTAGTGGGAGCATAATTGTATTCTTAGTGTTGTATGTTGATGACACACTACTATTTGGAAATAATATTCCAACCTTGGAAGGTGTTAAAACCTAGCTTGGAAGATGTTTTTTTCATATAAGATCTCGTTTAAGCCACCCATATTTTGGAATAAGGATCTATAAGGATAGATCGAGGTGGTTGATAGGGTTAAACCAAAGTGCATATATATTGATAAAATCTTGAAAATGTTCAAGATGAAAAAAAAACTCTTAGAAAGGTATGGTACCTATTCAAGGAGGGACAGTGTTGACTACGTCTCAATGTCCAAGCTCATAGGATGAGCAAAATCAAATGAAGGATATCCCATACGCATCTGCTATAGGATCCATCATTTGTGTAATGATATGCACTAGACCGGACTAGTCATGCTTATCAAGTATGACAAAGTAGATACCAATAGAAATAACCATCGGATGGCTGTTAAAAGTATATTGAAATACCTTAGTAGGACTAAGGATATGTTTCTAATATACGGATCTGTTGAAGAGGAAGTCGTTGTAAAGGTTTACACGGATGCAGGCTTCCAAAACTGATCGAGATGATTTTCGATCACAATCGGGGTATACTTCCATTATGAATGGAGGAGAAGTGTCCTTGAAAGGTTCAAAGCAAGACACGGTAGCATTGTTCACTACAAAAATCCGAATACATAGCCGCTTCATTGGCAGCTTGGGAAGCTGCATGGATAAATTTGTCCATTGCTTATCTAGGGGTGGTATCTACCATTCAAGACCCCCTAGAAATCTTTGGTAATTACGTGGGTGGGATTGCTCAAATCAAGGAACACCGTACTCATCAAAAGACTAAGCACCTTGAGCGGAGATTCAACATCATAAGGGATGGAGTTGAAAAGGGTAAAAATATGTATTCGTAAAGTTCATAAAGATCAAAACATTGCGGATCCAATCACGAAGCTCCTTGTAAGGGCAAAGTATGTGGGACATACTTATGCCTTAGGACTTCGATATTCTAGTGATTGGGATTGATCCTTTTAGCAGATAAAATATGGAACAATTGTAACATTTAACTCTTTTATATATTTGAGTTATGTTCCCTTTTAGCATGTTTATATCCATGAATATGTTATTATTCTAAATGTCCGTAGTCGGTCATACTTGTGGGAACAAATATGAATGTAAGACTATTATGAACATGGATTGGTAGATATTCATAAGGTATGAATATAGAGCAATTGGGTGCTACCAAGGTTCATAGATATTTGTGGGATGCAAATATTGGACTGACCCGCGTCTCAAATTTTACTACATAGAATCTCTTTGATTGATCATAAGTAATTTTGAGTAAAGGCGAATATCATTTAGTATCCTCAGACCTGAGATGCATATTGGGTTTTGATATTCACCAAATGTTATACCTTGAGTTAGTTCTTCATTGTTCTGAAATAATGGATAGTACAGAAGGCTATGTTCAGGTGTGACACAAGGTGATTGTGAGAAACGTATGCAGTCAAGATGGGATTTGTTCCTCTTATTCGTTGAGAGCAAGATGTCTAAGGCCTGATTAAGTTAAATCAACAAGGAATGATCATTCTGTGTCTTTGGATTTAACAGGACATCTGAAACAAAAGGATAGATGATCGATTCACCTAAATCATTTCAAGTTTGGAACTTGAAAGGGATGATATTATTAAATGGCTTTTAAGTCATGCGTATTAAGGGTAGTAAACCGTTGTTAGGCGGTATTTACTGCTTGCATCAATATTCTACGTATCTTGTGCAAGTGGGAGATTGTTGGATTATTTATGCCCAAGACACATAGAACATTGATGTGGTTAGTACGTCATGATCCAAGTCGGGTCATACCCAATAACAAGCTTAGCAAACACCGAATATTATTTAATTGATGATATGATCATGCAATTAAATAAATACACCAATTTTGAAAAATGGGTTTTCTAAATAAGTTGCATATGAGATTGAACAACTTATATGGATATTTTGTTCATGGATATTATTTGTAATGTTATTTAATTTAGTTAAATAACATCAAATAATAAAAGTGTGTGTATGTTATATATTGTTATATATATATATATATATATATATATATATATATATATATATATATATATATATATATATATATATATATATATATATCTATATTAATCTTTAATTTAACAAAAGATTAATATATAAGGACCTTTGGGGGAAAAAACAAAGATTAGAACAACCCTAAAAGGGTTTCGGCCGCCCCCCTTGAGAGTCTCTCTCATTTTGTGTTCCTTTGAAGTCTTTGATACAAAAATCTGCCAAAAACACACACACACTTCATCTTGCTCTCACTCATATATGCTAAAGGGTCACATGAACATCAACCCTTCTTATGGAAGAAGGAGTTTGCGGCTGGAACAAACTCCAGCAGTTGTTCACGGCTGGAACAAGGCTCCAGCAGCCTTCTTGACCCGATTTTGGTGCTCAAATCCTAGCAACGATGGTGTTTTCTTGTAGGCTTGTGGGTATGGACACTTGAGGACTTCTACTCTTGAAGTCTTGGCCTTTCTTTTGACTCATTTCTACCTTCTTTTGGTCGGTTTTCACAGCATCCAGAAAGGTTTTATTATGGTATGATTATATCATGTTTTAGGTGTTCTTGTTTATTTTGTATGCTTGCATTTCACATAATAAAGATCCTCTTGTTATGGGTTTGTTTGTTAACACATGATAATGGTAATTTTCAGAAACTTTAACATGTTTAAAGTAGGATATTCCGCTGCGTTTTATATGTTTAAATGGTTAAACAACATGTAAATGGTCATACAAACCCCAACATATTATTCTAGCATCATATTAACTACATTGTTGGTAGGAATATATCTATATAATTATGGAATATGGGTGACCTTTGAAGGTGTGCTTACACTTATTGTTTAAAATATATTTTTGGTTTGCTCTAAACGCGTTAAGAAGAAGTTAAACATATCTATCTGTGAACCATCTAAGTATCATATAATTAATAAGCTAAGCATTTTAACAGCCTAAGTTAGGCGATCTTAAAAAGTATATATGCTATGCGCTTGAAAATAACATAATATCATGACATAAGAGTTCAAATCCATAATATTTGATGCATTTTAGATTGCTATTACTACCAAACATGTAGAGGTTTGACTACCTGCATACCTATGCAGGTAGCACACATTTAAAGAATCAGCATAACGTTAGAATAAAAGCATAAACAATATAAATATTATTAGAACATCTCATACAATAATTGAAACGTTAAAGATTTCTAATATCATCAATAATAATCTTCTATAAAGATTGGAATCCCTATTATCAACCGATTATTGTTACAATCATTGTATAAATAATCATTTCTCGAATAAAGGCACTTATTAACCTAATAAGCGCGAATTAGTACTTCACGACTAATAATTTCACAAGAAGCTAAAGTACATAAATGATACTAATCGTTAACTTTAAGTTAACTAAAGAGCTCAACCGCACGCATGTAATGACATCGTGCTAATTCTAAACATGAATCTCATTTGTTCTAATTAGGATTGCTTTGTTGGTGACCTTCACTTCTCTTTACCGAGCTCAGAATTTATATATGGATACCAGGTGAGTTCTAGTGATTCCCCTTTTTACTACTATTTTGGGATGAAACATGCTCTGTTATTTATGAACAATATTTGTGCTTTGCTTGGCAATTGTATGTGGGATTTATGGTTACATGCTGATACTTATATCATGATCATTAATTCTTTCGTGAACCGCTTGTTTTATATGGATAGATCTATTTGGGGAATCCCCCACACAGAGTGGCTTCCGTTCCAGGAAGGGTACCCCACTGAGATCCTAAGGGGTCGTTTGTGGCATGTGACAGGTTTTGTTAAGAAACTATGGTGAACCATCCGGGCAGGTATGGTTCACTGGTTTGGGGCTCAGTTCTTCCTTCGGGAATATCCGGTTAAACACAACTTTAGAAGAGGCCAACCGGGACTGAGTGCAGGGTTGATTATGATTCTCCCACGATGTTGAAACTATGATTCATTCCTTTTTATCAAATGAGGATTTGTTAAGTCCTTTTTGTTTTTAAACTTTAAGCACTTGAACTCACCAACTTTATGTTGACACAAAATCTTTTGAGCATGTCTTTCAGGTACAGCTAGGTAGCTTAGCTGAGCTATAGAACTTATCTAAATCCGAAGCAAGAAGTGAGGGTAGGTGTTGAAGGAAAAGGTCAAGCCTAGAAGCCTTAGTTACTGAAGCCTCAGGAAATGTTGACCAAGTGATTGATCATGATACCTATAGATGGTAGATTGAGACACCTTGTAAACTGAAACTAAGCCAATATTCTAATGTAACTATTGTGAGATGCATTGTAATAAACCATTTAGTTTCCGCTGCATTTTGGTTGTTGTTTACCAATCGTTACGTCCCGCCTCTCTGGGCCCGGGGTGTGACACCTAGATGGTCAATAAAGTATTCTATTGATCCACTATTGTCATTTTGATTGATTCGGTGGATTATTGAGGCAAGAATGTGCGAAATTGGTTGTGGAGTGCTCTCAAAGTGTTTTGGGCAGAAGTCGATTGATTTCAAGGCTCGTTCATGTGGTTTCGTGTTCAGATTTGGTTTCGATTGATACAAAACATACTATGTTGCGTTTGTGAATGATTAGTGTGATTCCAATGATTGTTATATTCAGATTTGAGTATATCGGTTCACGAGTGTGTTCAGAAGCCTTGAGAATCAAAACTCTATAGCAGTGAACGTTGTTACGAAAAGCAAAAAACTATTCATGCGAGAACTATTATTTTTAGTGTTTTGGTATAAATAGTTCCTTTCCTATGTAATTAGTTAAGCTTTCGTGACTACTTTGATGCACCAATTTATGGTTGCATAATTTTGATTAAAATACAAATAAATCTTATTTGCTTGGTCGTGTTACCTTGATTTGACTTCTTTTTCATCGATCACGCACTGCTTCTTGTTTAACGTCTCATTACTTTCATTCCACGCATGTAAATTGATTCTTGATTCTTATTCAGTGAACCGAATACTTTCTTGCTTCTTTACACATGGTTTTCTTGCCTAGATGGTCAATAAAGTATTATGTTGATCCACTATTGTCATATTGATTGATTTGGTGGATTTTGAAGGCAAGAACGTACAAAGTTGGTTGTGGAGTGCTCTTGATTGTTATAATCAGATTTGATTATATGGGTTCACGAGTGTGTTCAGAAGCCTTGAGATATAAAACTCTATAACATTGAACGTTGTTACGAAGAGCAAAAAATTATCCATGCGAGAACTATTGTTTTTAGTGTTTTGGTATAAATAGCTCCTTTCCTATGTAATTAGTTAAGCTTTCGTGAATACTTTGATGCTCCAATTTATAGTTGGATAATTTTGATTAAAATATAAGTAAATCTTATTTACTTGGTCGTGTTACCTTAATTTGATTTCTTTTTCATCGATTAAGCATTGCTTCTTTGTTTAACGTCTCATTACTTTCATTCCACGTGTGTAATTTGATTCTTGATTCTTATTCAGTGAACACGAATACTTTCTTGCATCTTTACACCTGGTTTCCTTGCCTAGGTGGTCAACAAAGTATTCTGTTGATCCACTATTGTCATTTTGATTCATTCGGTGGATTTTTGAGGCAAGAATGTACGAAGTTGGTTGTGGAGTGCTCTCGAAGTGTTTTGGGCAAAAGTTATTCATTTCAAGGCTTGTTTGTGTGGTTTTGTGTTTGGTTTTGTTTTCGATTGCTACAAAACATACTATATTGCCTATGTAAATGATTAGTGTGATTCCAATGATTGTTATAATCAGATTTGATTATATGGGTTCACAAGTGTGTTCAGAAGCCTTGAGAATCAAAACTTTATAACATTGAACGTTGTTACGAAAAGCAAAAAAGTATCCATCCGAGAACTATTGTTTTTAGTGTTTTTGTATAAATAGCTCCTTTCCTATGTAATTAGTTAAGCTTTCGTGAATACTTTGATGCACCATATTATAGTTGCATAATTTTGATTAAAATACAAGTAAATCTTATTTACGTGGTCGTGTTACCTTGATTTGACTTTTTTCCATCGATCACGTACTGCGTTTATATTTAACGTCTACTTTCATTCCACGCGTGTAATTTGATTCATGGTTCTTATTAAGTGAACACGAATACTTTCTTGCATCTTTAAACTTGGTTTCCTTGCCTAGATGGTCAATAAAGTATTCTGTTGATCCACCATTGTCATTTTGATTGATTCGGTGGATTTTTGAGGCAAGAATGTACGAAGTTGGTTGTGGAGTGCTCTCGAAGTGTTTTGGGCAAAAGTTTATTGATTTCAAGGCTTGTTTATGTGGTTTCGTGTTTGGTTTTTGTTTCGATTGATACAAAACATACTATGTTGCCTATGTGAATGATTAGTGTGATTCCAATGATTGTTATAATCACATTTGATTATATGGGTTCACGAGTGTGTTCAGAAGCCTTGAGAATCAAAACTTTATAACATTGAACGTTGTTAGGAAAAGCAAAAAATTATCCATGCGAGAACCATTGTTTTTAGTGTTTTGGTATAAATAGTTCCTTTCCATTAATTAGTTAAGCTTCCGTGAATACTTTGATGCACCAATTTATAGTTGCATAATTTTGATTAAAATACAAGTAAATCTTATTTACTTGGTCATGTTACCTTGATTTGACTTCTTTTTCATCGATCACGTACTGCTTCTTTATTTAATGTCTACTTTCATTCCACGCGTATAATTTGTTTCTTGGTTCTTGTTCAGTGAACACGAATACTTTCTTGCTTCTTTATACCTGGTTTCCTTGCCTAGATGGTCAATAAAGTATTCTGTTGATCCACTATTGACATTATAATTGATTCGGTGGATTTTTGAGGCAAGAATGTGCGAAATTGGTTAGTATTCTGTTGATCCACTATTGACATTATAATTGATTCGGTGGATTTTTGAGGCAAGAATGTGCGAAATTGGTTGTGGAGTGCTCTCGAAGTTTTTTGGGCAGAAGTCAATTGATTTCATGGCTCGTTCATGTGGTTTTGTGTTCGGATTTGGTTTCGATTGATACAAAACCTACTATGTTGCGTTTGTGAATGATTAGTGTGATTCGAATGATGGTTATAATCAGATTTGAGTATATGGGTTCATCATTGTGTTCAAAAGCCTTGAGAATCAAAACTCTAAAGCAGTGAACGTTGTTACGAAAAACAAAAAATTATTCATGCGAGAACTACTGTTTTTAGCGTTTTGCTATAAATAGTTCCTTTCCTATGTAATTAGTTAAGCTTTCGTGAATACTTTGATACACCAATTTATGGTTGCATAGTTTTGATTAAAATACAAATAAATCTTATTTGCTTAGTCGTGTTACCTCGATTTGACTTCTTTTTCATCAATCACGCACTGCTTATTGTTTAACATCTGATTACTTTCATTCCACGCGTGTAAATTGATTCTTCATTCTTATTCATTGAACACGAATACTTTCTTGCTTCTTTACACATGGTTTCTTGCCTAGATGGTCAATAAATTATTATGTTGATCCACTATTGTCATTTTGATTGATTCGGTGGATTTTTAAGGCAAAAATGTACGAAGTTGGTTATGGAGTGCTCTTGATTGTTATAATCAGATTTGATTATATGGGTTTTAGAGTGTGTTCAGAAGCCTTGAGATATAAAACTCTATAACACTGAACGTTACGAAAAGCAAAAAATTATCCATGCGAGAACTATTGTTTTTAGTGTTTTGGTATAAATAGCTCCTTTCCTATGTAATTAGTTAAGCTTTCGTGAATACTTTGATGCACCAATTTATAGTTACATAATTTTGATTAAAATAGAAGTAAATCTTATTTACTTGGTCGTGTTACCTTAATTTGACTTCTTTTTCATCGATCAAACACTGCTTCTTTGTTTAACGTCTCATTACTTTGATTGATTCGGTGGATTTTTGAGGCAAGAATGTGCGAAATTGGTTGTGGAGTGCTCTCGAAGTGTTTGGAGCATAAGTCAATTATTTTCAAGGCTTGTTCATGTGGTTTCGTTTTCGGATTTGGTTTCGATTGATACAAAACATACTATGTTGCCTTTGTGAATGATTAGTGTGATTCCAATGATTGTTATAATCTGATTTGATTATATGGGTTCACGAGTGTGTTCAGAAGCCTTGAGAATCAAAACTCTATAGCAGTGAACATTGTTACGAAAAGCAAAAAATTATTCATGCGAGAACTATTGTTTTTAGTGTTTTGGTATAAATAGTTCCTTTCTTTGTAATTAGTTAAGCTTTCATGAATACTTTGATGCACCAATTTATGGTTGCATAATTTTGATTAAAATACAAGTAAATATTATTCGCTTGGTCGTGTTACCTTGATTTGAATTCTTTTCCTTTGATCACACACTGCGTCTTTGTTTGACGTCTCATTACTTTCATTCCGCGCGTGTAATTTGATTCTCGATTCTTATTCAGCGAACACGAGTACTTTGTTGCTTCTTTACACCTGGTTTCCTTGCCTTGATGGTCAATAAAGTATTTTGTTGATCCACTATAGTCATTATGATTGATTCGGTGGATTTTTAAGCCAAATATGTGCGAAGTTGGATGTGGAGTGCTCTCGAAATGTTTTGGGCAGAAGTCAATTAATTTCAAGGATCGTTCGTGTGGTTTCGTGTGCAGTTTTAGTTTATGCAAAACATACTATGTTGCATTTATGAATGATTAGTGTGATTCTAATTATTGTTATATTCATATTTGAATATATTGTTTCACGAGTGTGTTCAGAAGCCTTGAGAATCAAAACTCTATAGCATTGAACGTTGTTACAAAAAGCAAAAAATTATCCATGCGAGAACTATTGTTTTTAGTGTTTTGGTATAAATAGTTCCTTTCCTATGTAATTAGTTAAGCTTTCATGAATACTTTGATGCACCAATTTATAGTTGCATAATTTTGATTAAAATAAAAGTAAATCTTATTCACTTGGTCGTGTTACCTTGATTTGACTTCTTTTTCATTGATCATACACTGCTTCTTTGTTTAACATCTCATTACTTTCATTCCACGCGTGTAGTTTGATTCTTGATTCTTATTCAGTGAACACGAGTACTTTGTATCTTCATTACACCTGGTTTCCTTGCCTAGATGGTTAATAAAGTATTCTTTTGATCCACTATTTTCATTTTGATTGATTCGGTGTATTTTTGAGGCTAGAATGTGGAAAGTTGGTCGTGGAGTGCTCTCGAAGTGTTTTGGGCAGAAGTCGATTGATTTCGAACCTCGTTCGTGTGGTTTCGTGTTCGGTTTTAGTTTCCATTAATACAAAACATACTATGTTGCATTTGTGAATGATTAGTGTGATTACAATGATTGTTATAATCAGATTTAATTATATGGGTTCACGAGTGTGTTTAGAAGCCTTGAGAATCAAAACTCTATAGCATTGAATGTTATTACGAAAAGCAAAAAGTTATCCATGCGAGAACTATTGTTTTTAGTGTTTTGGTATAAATAGTTCCTTTCCTATGTAATTAGTTAAGCTTTTGTAAATACTTTGATGCACCAATTTATAGTTGCATAATTTTGATTAAATTACAAGTAAATCTTATTAGTTGGTCGTTTTACCTTGATTTGACTTCTTTTTCATCGATCACGCACTGCTTCTTTGTTTAACGTCTCATTACTTTTATTCCACGTGTGTAATTTGATTCTTGATTCTTATTCAATGAACACGAATACTTTCTTGCTTCTTTACACCTGGTTTCCTTGCCTAGATGGTCAATAAAGTATTCTGTTGATCCACTATTGTCATTTTGATTCATTTGGTGGATTTTTGAGGCAAGAATGTACGAGTTGGTTGGGGAGTGCTCTCGAAGTGTTTTGGGCAGAAGTTGATTGATTTCAAGGCTCGGTCGTGTGGTTTCGTGTTTGGTTTTGGTTCGATTGATACAAAACATACTATGTTGTGTATGTGAATGATTAGTGTGATTCCAATAATTGTTATAATCAGATTTGATTATATGGGTTCAGAGTGTGTTCAGAAGCCTTGAGAATCAAAACTCTATAACATTGAACGTTGTTACGAAAAGCAAAAAATTATCCATGCGAGAACTATTGTTTTTAGTGTTTTGGTATAAATAGCTTCTTTCCCATGTAATTAGTTAAGCTTTCGTGAATACTTTGATGCACCAATTTATAGTTGCATAATTTTGATTAAAATACAAGTAAATCTTATTTACTTGGTCGTGTTACCTTGATTTGACTTCTTTTTCATCGACCACGCACTGCGTCTTTGTTTAACATCTCATTACTTTCATTCCACGCAAGTAATTAGATTCTTGATTCTTATTCAGTGAACACAAATACTTTCTTGCTTCTTTACACCTAGTTTCCTTGCTTAGAAGGTCAATAAAGTATTATGTTGATCTACTATTGTCATTTTAATTGATTCGATGGATTTTTGAGCAAGAATGTGCGAAGTTGGTTGTGGAGTGCTATCGAAGTGGTTTGGGCAGAAGTCGATTGATTTCAAGGCTCGTTCGTGTGGTTTCGTGTTCGGTTTTGGTTTCGATTGATACATTACATACTATGTTGCGTATATGAATGATTAGTGTGATTTCAATGATTGTTATAATCAGATTTAATTATATGGGTTCACGAGTGTGTTCAGAAGCCTTGAGAATGAAAACTTTATAGCATTGAACGTTGTTACGAAAAGCAAAATATTATCCATGCGAGAACTATTGTTTTTAGTGTTTTGTATAAATATTTCCTTTCCCATGTAATTAGTTAAGCATTCGTGAATACTTTGATGCACCAATTTATTGTTGCAAAATTTTGAATAAAATACAAGTAAATCTTATTTACTTGGTCGTGTTACCTTGATTTGACTTCTTTTTCATTTATCACGCACTGCGTCTTTGTTTGACGTCTTATTACTTTCATTCCACGAGTGAAATTTGATTCTTGATTCTTATTTAGTGAACACGAGTACATTCTTGCTTCTTGACACCTGGTTTCCTTGCCTAGATGGTCAATAAAGTATTCTGTTGATTCACTATAGTTTTTTGATTGATTCGGTGGATTTTTTAGGCAAGAATGTGCGAAGTTGGTTGTGGAGTGCTCTTGAAGTGTTTTTGGGCAGAAGTGGATTGATTTCAAGACTCGTTCGTGTGATTTCGTGTTTGGTTGTAGTTTTGATTGATACAAAACATACTATGTTGCATTTGTAAATAATTAGTGTGATTCCAATTATTGTTATAATCATATTTGAATATATTGTTTCACGAGTGTGTTCAGAAGCCTTGAGAATAAAAACTCTATAACACTGAACGTTGTTACGAAAAGCAAAAAATTATCCATGCGAGAACTATTGTTTTTAGTGTTTTGGTATAAATAGCTCCTTTCTCATGTAATTAGTTAAGCTTTCATAAATACTTTGATGCACCAATTTATAGTTGCATAATTTTGATTAAAATACAAGTAAATCTTATTTACTTGGTCGTGTTACCTTGATTTGACTTCTTTTTCATTGATCACACACTGCGTCTTTGTTTGACATCTCATTACTTTCATTCCGCGGGTGTAAGTTGATTCTCAATTCTTATTCAGTGAACACGAGTACTTTGTTGCTTCTTTACATCTTGTTTCCTTGCCTAGATGGTCAATAAAGTATTCTATTGATCCACTATTGTCATTTTGATTGATTCGGTGGATTTTTGAGGTCAGAATGTGCGAAGTTGGTTGTGGAGTGCTGTCAAAGTGATTTGGGCAGAAGTCGATTTATTTCAAGGCTCGTTCGTGTGGTTTCGTGTTCGGTTGTAGTTTCGATTGAACAAAACATATTATGTTGCATTTTTAAATGATTAGTGTGATTCCAATTGTAAGGCCCTGTTCCCGGGACGCTTACAGCTGGTCATTCATTGCACTCAAAACATAATTTTCGTCATCTTACATAAAAACGTCGCAGCGGAAACATTTAAAACAATATCTCATTTATCAAATTACAAATTTCATGTTACATTTCATTACAAAAGCCTTATAATATGCCATCCAAAATAAGTTAAGTAGCCGCCCCGTGCCATCCTCAGCAACATACCTGCCAACTGGAAACACATCAAAGTTAGCGTTGCTGATTGAGTTCTAGTTTTATAATAAAACATACTTTTCTTTCGTTAAAACCGTTATATATTTTCTTTCAAAATCATGCAGTAGCTTACATTCGTTCGTGATCATACATCATACGTACATACGAATAGTATCATTATTATCTTCATCATTCGTTCATACCGTTCTAGATCTGGTCAGACTTTACCCTCTTCGTGGCACTCAGCCACGATTACTGAGGTCGAATGACAAAGATCCCGTCTAGTACATTATTAAAATATTTCGTAAAACGTTCATTTCATACGTTCGTTCTTTCCATCATTACCTTTCTCATTCATCAAATCACGCCATACTCCTACTCATGTCCGAAGACTGGTACTATGCCGGGGTCTGTACACAAACCCCCGACTCATGTCCGAAGACTAACACAGCACCGGAGTACGCGATTCGTTTCTCTTTCATCTCATCTCGGTCTCACGCACTACTCCCAACTCATGTCCGAAGACTGATAGTGTGCCGAGGCCTGTACACAAACCCCCGACTCATGTCCGAAGACTGACACAGTACCGGAGTACGTGACAAGGACCTCTTTTGAGTCTGTTGCGATACAGAGTCGCTCACCTCATACATATGCTTGCAAGCCTTTCATTCGTTCATTCATTCATTAAATTATGCATTCATCCATTACGTTCCTCTTTTCATTATCTTCCACTTTACGTTACATAATACTTTCACTTTACTCATTAACGTTTAACGCAAAGCCATGGAAAGATAAACATACATAATAATAATAAGGAACATAAAACATACAACATCAATCACACAGGGCAACATCGCACACCCATAACATACATCATGCATAGCATACAACGTGCACAAGCACACGACATCATCATCACTCGAATCACGTGCATTACATCACATAACCATACGTCATCGCACATCATCATGCGTCACATCATCATCGTCATTAGCTCATCATCAAACGTCATCTTATACCGTCCATGCCCATCACATCATCGAGGGAATCCATCTCGACCATCACCTCTCAAAGTCCCTCAAAACTCCTGGGCGCATAAACCCTATTCGGTCGCACCAACACTTAGGCGTATGGAGCTCCAGCCGCATGACCTCCATGCGTATGAACGCTCCAGTCGCATGATCTCCATGCGTATGAACTCCATAGTCGCATGATCTCCATGCGTATGAACTTGGTCGTGTTACCTTGATTTGACTTCTTTTTCATTGATCTCACACTGCGTCTTTGTTTGACATCTCATTACTTTCATTCTGCGGGTGTAATTTGATTCTCGATTCTTATTCAGTGAACATGAGTACTTTGTTGCTTCTTTACATCTTGTTTCCTTGCCTAGATGGTCAATAAAGTATTATGTTGATCCACTATTGACATTTTGATTGATTCGGTGGATTTTTTAGGCCAAAATGTGCGAAGTTGGTTGTGGAGTGCTCTCGATGTGATTTGGGTAGAAGTCGATTGATTTTAAGGCTCGTTCGTATGGTTTCATATTCGGTTTTAGTTTCCATTGATACAAAACATACTATGTTGCATTTGTGAATGATTAGTGTGATTCCAATGATTGTTATAATCAAATTTGATTATATGGGTTCACGAGTGTGTTCAGAAGCTTTGAGAATCAAAACTTTATAACATTGAACGTTGTTACGAAAAGCAAAAAATTATCCATGCGAGAACTATTGATTTTAGTGTTTTGGTATAAATGGTTCCTTTCCCATGTAATTTGTTAAGCATTCGTGAATACTTTGATGCATCAATTTATAGTTGCATAATTTTGAATAAAATACAAGTAAATCTTATTTACTTGGTTGTGTTAACTTGATTTGACTTCTTTTTCATCGATCACGCACTGCGTCTTTGTTTGACGTCTTATTACTTTCATTCCACGTGTGAAATTTAATTCTTGATTCTTATTTAGTGAACATGAGTACTTTCTTGCTTCTTTACACTTGGTTTCCTTGCTTAGATGGTCAATAAAGTATTCTGTTGATCCACTATAGTCTTTTTGATTGATACGGTGGATTTTTTAGGCAAGAATGTGTGAAGTTGGTTGTGGAGTGCTCTCTAAGTGTTTTGGGCAGAAGCGGATTGATTTCAAGGCTCGTTCGTGTGGTTTTGTGTTCGGTTGTAGTGTCGATTGATACAAAACATACTATGTTGCATTTGTGAATGATAAGTGTGATTCCAACGATTGTTATGATCTGATTTGATTATATGGGTTCACGAGTGTGCTCAGAAGCCTTGAGAATCAAAACTCTATAGCATTGGACGTTGTTACGAAAAGCAAAAAATTATCCATGCGAGAACTATTGTTTTTAGTGTTTTGTATAAATAGCTCCTTTCCCATGTAATAAGTTAAGCATTCGTGAATACTTTGATGCACCAATTTATAGTTGCATAATTTTGAATAAAATACAAGTAAATCTTATATACTTGGTCGTGTTACCTTAATTTGACTTCTTTTTCATTGATCACGCACTGTGTCTTTGTTTGACATCTTATTACTTTCATTCCACGAGTGAAATTTAATTCTTGATTCTTATTAAGTGAACATGAGTACTTTGTTGCTTCTTTACATATTGTTTCCTTGCCTAGATGGTCAATAAAGTATTATGTTGATCCACTATTGTCATTTTGATTGATTCGGTGGATTTTTGAGGCCAGAATCTGCGAAGTTGGTTGTGGAGTGCTCTCGATGTGATTTGGGCAGAAGTCTTTTGATTTTAAGGCTTGTTCGTGTGGTTTCGTGTTCGGTTTTAGTTTCCATTGATACAAAACATACTATGTTGTATTTGTGAATGATTAGTAGGATTCCAATGATTGTTATAATCAGATTTGATTAGATGGGTTCAGGAGTGTGTTCAGAAGCCTTGAGAATCAAAACTCTATAGCATTGAACGTTGTTACGAAAAGCAAAAAATTATCCATGTGAGAACTATTGTTTTTAGTGTTTTGGTATAAATAGTTCCTTTCCCATGTAATTAGTTAAGCATTCGTGAATACTTTGATGCACCAATTTTTTGGATCTTGTATGCCCAAGACACATACAAGATTGATGTGGTTAGTACGTTATGATCCAAGTCGGGTCATACCCAATAACAAGCTAAACAAACACCAATATATGTTTATTTGTTGATGAGATCATACAAATAAATATTGACACCAATTTAAAAAATTGGTTTTCTAGAACTTTGCTTTGTAAATGAATAATATTATATGGATAATTTGTTCATGAGAATTTTATTTGTTTCATTATTTAAGTTGGTTAAATAATAACAAATAAAAGTGTGTTAATGTTATAAAATTAAAATAGGTTTTAATTTTATAAACTAATAACTTAAAAGAGTGCAATTTTATAAAATTACAAAATGGGGGGGAAACCCATTTTGAAAAGGGATTCGGCCGCCCTCTTGGGTTAGTGAGGGGTCTTTTGTTTGTCTTGGACACTTCAAGTTTAATTACTCTTGCACTCTTCTAAGAACACACCTTTTCTCTCACACACAAGACAAAGTATTCTCTCCAAAACCTAGAGCTGAAATTTCGGATTGAAGGCTTCAAGGGTTGAAAATTTCGGATCTTTCAAGGAGCATTGGTAGAGAGTTGAGGTGTTGTGCATCCTAACTTGCAAGGTGTTTGAGAGAACCTGTGGGTATCACAACTTGAGGCTCTCTCTCTTGGGGGCTGGATATTCAACAACATCTTCATCTTCATCTTCATCTCATACATCTACAATATTTGTACAAGAAAGGTTGTATCTATGAACTCCCTATGGTTGTTTTATGGTTTGATAGCACATTATTTCACATATATTATTGATCCTTATTCTTGGGTTTTGTTTATGCTTTAAATGGTGAAAATTTTCAGATTGGTAATCGTATCTTTAAACCATATTTCCGCTGCGTTTTTCATGTTTAAATGGTTAAACTAGCTTTGATTTATATGTTACAAAACCCAACACAATTTATAATTGCATAATTTTGAATAAAATACAAGTAAATCTTATTTACTTCGTCGTGTTACCTTGATTTGACTTCTTTTTCATCGATCACGCACTGCGTCTTTGTTTGACGTCTTATTACTTTCATTCCACGAGTGAAATTTGATTCTTGATTCTTATTTAGTGAACACGAGTACTTTCTTGCTTCTTTACACTTGGTTTCCTTACCTAGATGGTCAATAAAGTATTCTATTGATCCACTATAGTCTTTTTGATTGATAGGTGTTGGACCAAAAGAACCAATGAGCCTGATCAGAAAAACCTCTAAGTCCCACAGACATTACAACTGCTGAAGAAGATCACAACAGCTGAAGACATCAGCTGATTACAAAGATCTGAAGACAAAGTCTGAAAGTGAAGTACTGAAGACAAAGACTGAAGATCAGAGTGATCAGTAGTTGTCACAACAGCTGAAGTTGTTAACTTCAGTAGTTGTGATGGTTTTACTTTTCAGTACTTGTAATTTTTCCTTTCAGTAGTTTATTGTTTCAGTAGTTTTAAGTCAGTAGTTTTATGTATTTGTACTTAGCATTCTCTGAGATGTGATCAGTTGTTGAGAACATTTTAGTAGTTTGCATTATTTCAGTTGTTTTGTATAATTCTGTTAGATGTCACTATCAAGTGACATCAGCAGACGTCACATTCCTCTATATAAGGGATGTTGACATAGCTATATCCTAACCGAAGCATTACGCGTGAATGAAAACATTCCTTTAACAGAAATATTCTCTCTCTATAATTGTGATTGAGTGTTTGCATATTCATCACTTTCTTGCTTGAATTCGATCTTATTGTGTTATATTCCGCTGCAAAATTCAAATCTAATTGATCCGATCCTGTCAAATGGTATCAGAGCTAGTTAATCATTGATCGATCTAACAATTGATCATTGAAACTGCTCTTTTGATAGCTAAGGTTGATCAAATTGGCATTTTTGCAAGAATTGATTATAGAGATTGATTTTCTGTTGCTTCAGGTTAATTAATTGAGATTCTAATTGTGTTTTCAAATTGTGTTGTTGAGTTTTCAAACTAGACCGATTTTAATCTCATTGAATTCGATTGAATTAGTGAAAATGACTACTTCAATCAATGATCCTCACAATACTGGCTCCTCAACTAAGCCTCCAATGCTTGTTAGGAGTGAGTATAACATATGGCAACGCCGAATGCTCCATCACCTGTCTGTTAACAGTTCAGGTTGTTGGAAGTCTGTGGTTCATGGACCATATAAGCCTATGGTGAGTAATCCTGAAACCAATGAGATGGTTCCTAAGAAGAAGGAACAATATTCTGATGAGGACTTAAAGCTGTTTGAAATTGATGCTAAAGCCCATGGAATTCTGGCCATGGCACTGCCTAATGAAATCTATTCTGGGCTTATGCATCATGAAACTGCTTATGATCTTTGGGTTGCTCTGAAGGAACAATTTGGAGGAACTGATGAGGTCTTAGCAAACAACAGAGAAATCCTTGCCCAGCAATATGAGACATTCTCTCATAGGAAGGGTGAGACATTGACTCAACAGTTTGAGCGGTTTTCATGTTTGATCTCTGAGCTTAAAATGGTTCAACATGAATACACAAACAACCAGATGAATAACAGATTCCTCAGATCCCTGCCTGAGAGATGGGACACTTACACCATTGTCCTACGCTCTAGTGCAAATCTGGATACTCTATCTCTTACCCAACTTCATGGGAAACTCTTAACATTTGAGAGAGAGATAGAACAGAAAAGGAAACTATCTTCATTTGGAAAGCTCACTGATAACTTTGTACCAGGTAACACTGCTCTGGTTGGTCATGAGTCTAAATATGCTTCATCTGAAAGTTCATATGATGAGCATATTGATTTCTCTTCAAACAGTGGAAATCATGCTTTTGTTGGAGTTGAGGGAAACTCAGGTTTTAATGTTGATAATTTGTGTTTTATGATGGATGATTTGAAAGGAATTGCTGATGATGATCTGGAAGAGATGGATATTCTGAGCCAAATGGCATTGATTAATATCAGATCTCAAAAGTTTTATAAAAGAACAGGTAGAAAATTCCCTGGTCTCTCTGGCAAAACCAAGGTTGGTTTTGACAAGAGTAAGTTGAGATGTCACAAGTGCCATAGACTTAGACATTTTGCTAGAGAGTGTAGATAATCTGGATCTAACTCATCTGCACCCTTTGTGACTTTTCCAAGCAATAGCTCACAATCCAAAGGGCAACATTCTACCAGTTCTGATCATCATTCACAACATCAATCATCTCCTGCATACTTTGTCTCTCAAAGCCCAATGCCATATCCTTATTCATGTTTTTACATGCCTCAGTCTGGTCAAGTTTCTGTACCCATGGATCAACAACCACATGCTCTACCTGATCCTCAACCATCTCAAACAAATCAGCAATCTCAATCTCATCAGAGCTTTTTCACCCCTGAGGTTGTTGACTGGAGCAGCTTACCAGATGATGTCTCTGGTTATTCTGAACAATTTGCTAGTACTAGTCAACATGGTGGTGAAAACCCTTTTGGAAACCTTGCTCTAATGGCCCTGGAGTCTACAGATGAAAATCATTCATCATCACAGGTACCACAGGTATCCTCTGAGGCTAAGGCCAAGTTATGTTCTGAATCATGCATAGCTGCTTTTGTTTCTATTAGGGAAGCAAATGTAGCTTTAATTAATCAAAACCTTGACCTAGAAAAAGCAATTTCCAAAAGAAAAACTGAGTTTGAGTCTGTTTTAAAAGAGAAGGATGAGGAGATTTATAAACTTAAGTGTCAAATTACTGATGAAAAAGCAAAGGTAGAGGTCATTCTAGAAAATCACAAGAATCTCAAAGAAACACTTGCAGCTACCCAAGTTGATTGTGAACGCTAGGCAACATCATGCAAGGGATTTGAAATGCTTCTCAGTAAGCAAACTGCTTCTAATGTGAAGTTTGGGATTGGTTATAATCATACCATACCTGCCACAGATTTTACTCCCAAGTTAGAAGTAAAATCTGAGGTTGACTGTCATTCCCAAACCACATCATCAGGTGTTTCATCCTCAAATGATAATTCAAAATCTGAGGATGAAGATAGTGTGAGTACCTCAGTTAATCAAATTACTGATGGTCCCACTGCTTCGAAACACTTGATCAAGAAGAGGCTGAGCAATTCAGGTGTTGTTCCACAAGGTACTCAAAGTACTGAAGGGCAAAACATAACACCTGAAGAGTATTTCAAATCAGAGGAAAACAAGCATTCCTTGACAACTGCTGAAAAATCTATCAGGATTCTCAAAAGTACTGATAGAAAACTTCTGAAGAAGAAATCTTCAGTTGTTGAAAATCCTTCAGTACTTCCCAAAAGTACTGAAAGGAAGCAAGTACTGAAGAACAAAGCTTCAGTAGTTTCATCAACTTAAGCAGTTGATCAAGAAAAGATGAAAAGAAAGCCATGTGAAATATGTGGTTTGTTCAATCATCTTACTGATGAATGCTGGTATAACAAGGGTTTAAAATTCAATAAAGAGAAAATCATTAAGAAGGAAATGCATAAAATGAAAAATGAATTTCAAACCAAGTTTGTACCACAATCATCTCATTATGATAAACCTAAGCTTTCTCAAAAAGTCACAAAGAAGGAAGGGGTTTGTCAAACAACAGCTGAAATTACTCCTCAGGGAATATTAAAAACTCAGACTAAGTCTGTGTCTTTTCAAAAGAAGGATGTAGTGAATCACAAGCACAAATCATCTACAAGTACTGATGTGTCAACTGAGTTGAAAACTCTGTCAACCAATCAGACACAACTTGTGATGATGGTTCAACATCTATTGGGGAGAGTTAACCAATTAGATGTTTCTGTGATTAAACCACTGAAAAGGACACCTAAGCCAAAATCCAAAGAATCCTTTTCAGCACCATCTACATCTTCAAAAGCTGTTAATCATGCATAATCTGTTAGTTTAACATCTGTTGATGAAAACAGACCCAAAACCAAAAAGGTTTGGGTCTCAAAGGCTAACTAATGTTTGTGATAAATGCAGGGCTCTTCAACATGCCAAAGAAGCTTCTGGTATGTGGACAGTGGAGGATCCATGCATATGACAGGGAGCAGCTCTCTTCTTCATGACTATTCCCAAAGGAAGAAGGGATTTGTTTCTTTTGGAAATGATGACAAGGGTTACATCATTGGGAAAGGTTTTGTCTCAAATGGAGAGATAAGATTTGATAATGTTAACCATGTGGAGAACCTCAAATACAATCTTTTGAGTGTCAGTCAAATGTGTGATATAGGGCATGTTGCACTTTTCACAAGTCAAAACTGTAGGATTCTGTCTTCCAAAGTTTTGCACAAAATTGACAAGATATTGGATGAGTATACTCTCCTGAAGGCCAACAGGATTGGAAGAGTATATGCTTTAGATCTATCAAAGAAAATTGATCTAAAAGGCCATCCATGTCTGTTCTCCAAAGCCTCTCCTCAAGAATCTGAACTATGGCATAGAAGGCTTGGTCATGTGAATCTTAAGAATATGAATCAGCTCATTCATCATGGTTTAGTGACAGGTTTGCCATTGAAGGAGTTCAAGTGTGATGATAACTGTCCAGCCTGCTTAAAAGGAAAGCAACACAAAGCTTCATTCCCTCTTATAGACGAACCTAAGTCCACTGCCTGCTTGCAATTACTGCATATGGATCTCTTTGGTCCTGTGAGAGTAATGAGCATGGCAAAGAAAAAGTATTGTCTGGTAATTGTGGATGATTATTCCAGATATGTATGGACTTTCTTCTTGCATTCCAAGGATGAGGCTGCTCAAAGTATCATCTATTTTGTGTTACATGTGGAAAAGCAACATTCACTTCCAGTCAAATGTGTGAGAAGTGATAATGGGACAGAGTTTAGGAATCACACTCTTGATGAATTCTATTTGTCTAAGGGAATCAAAAGACAATATAGTATTCAAAGAACTCCAGAGCAAAATGGAGTGGTGGAGAGAAAGAACAGGACCCTTATTGAAGCCGCAAGGACAATTTGGCTAACTCAGGTTTGCCACTAACCTTTTGGGCTGAAGCTGTCAACACAGCTTGCTACGTTCAGAATAGCGTATTAGTGAATCAGAGGTTGATGAAGACTCCTTATGAGCTCTTACATCATTTGGCCCCTTTGATTTCATTCTTTAGAGCATTTGGGTGTCCATGTTATATTCTTAACACAAAGAATATACTTCAGAAGTTTGAATCTAAGGTGGATGCAGGGTATTTTGTTGGGTATTCATCTACTTGCAAGGCATACAGAGTTTTCAATTGCAGAACAAAGATTGTTGAAGAGACTTTGCATGTCAAGTTTAATGAATCTCCAAAAGACAAGATTCCTCAAAACCCTGTTGAGATGTTTGACTTGGACATACTGCAATATGTTCCATATCAGCCTTCACCTGTTGTTGTTTCTGAAGTTCCATCCTCTCCATCTGATGATACAAATGCAAGTTGTAGTGATCATCTGCCTGTTTCTACTACACTTGATGTTCCTATAGCCTCAGCAGCTCCATCCACAACAAATGCTGATGAAATCTCTGAATCCTCTACTTCATTTGAACTGCCATCTCAGTCTAGGTTTCAAGAGTCTGAATCAACATCTGTTGCTGCTGAATCTCCTACAAACACTTGCACAGATATTATTGTATATCAAGAATTGAAGAATCATCCCATGTCCCAGATCATTGGTGATATTCATGCTGGTGTTTCAACAAGAACTCAATTGTCCAATTTCTTTCTCTATGCTCTCTTCATCAGTCAGCAAGAGCCAAAGAATTATCATGTGGCCTTAAGGGACAATGGATGGGTTGAAGCCATGCAGCTTGAGCTTCTTCAATTTCAAAAATAGCAAGTGTGGGAACTAGTTCCTCTACCCCAAGGTAAGTGTGCAATAGGCACTAAATGGGTGTTTAGGAATAAAACTGATGAAAAAGGCCAAATTGTCAAGAACAAGGCCAGACTGGTTGTACAGGGGTTTTCACAAGAAGAAGGTATTGATTATGATGAAACCTTTGCCCCTGTAGCCAGACTGGAGGCAATTAGATTGTTTTTAGCTTATGCTGCTTTTCATAACCTTAAAGTTTTTCAAATGGATGTCAAAAGTGCATTTTTATATGGTAAAATAAAAGAAGAAGTTTATGTGTGTCAACCACCAGGTTTTGAAGATCATAAACACCCTGATTGGGTGTATAAGCTTGATAAGGCTCTTTATGGGTTGAAACAAGCACCCAGAGCCTGGTATGAAACATTATCTAACTTTCTTCTTCAAAATAATTTCACTAGAGGCTCCATTGATAAAACTTTGTTTATAAAGAAAGCAGGCATGCATAAGCTCCTTGTTCAAATTTATGTTGATGACATTATTTTTGCATCATCTGATCCACAGTTGTGTGATGCATTTACAAAATTGATGCAACAAAAGTTTGAAATGAGTGCAATGGGAGAATTACAGTTCTTTTTGGGTTTGCAAATCAAACAACTGACTGATGGAACTTTCATTCATCAGTCAAAATACACAAAAGATTTGTTAACCAAGTTTGATTTACAAAACGGTAAACCATGTTCTACTCCCATGTGCAGCACCACACAACTGGATGCTGATCAAAAAGGTAAAGCAGTTGATGAAACTCTTTACAGATGTATGATTGGTTCCTTGATGTACCTAACAGCTTCTAGACCAGATATTATGTTTGCAACTTGTGTCTGTGCTAGATTTCAGGCTGCTCCTAAGGATTCACATATGATTGCAGTCAAGAGGATCTTTAGATATTTGCAAGGAACTCAATCTCTAGGACTTTGGTATTCCACTGGGCACTCTTGTAAATTGGTTGCTTTCTCTGATAGTGACTATGCAGGGTGTAAGTTAACCAGAAAATCAACTTCTGGTGGATGCCAATTTCTAGGCAACTGTTTGGTTTCTTGGCAGAGTAAGAAACAAACTTCAGTTGCTACATCCACAGCTGAGGCAGAGTATATTGCAGCTGCAAGCTGTACATCTCAGGTACTCTGGCTTCAAAATCAGTTATTGGATTATGACATTACAGAGACTAAGACTCCATTATTAATGGATAGAGCTTCAGCTCTTTATATTGTTAAGAATCCTGTCCAGCATTCTAGGACCAAAATATTGAGATCAAACATCATTTCATCAGGGATTGCTATGAAAAAGGTCTGATTGATCCAAAGTTTGTGCTTAGTGCTGATGAGCTTGCAGATATATTTACTAAGCCTTTGGATAGTACAACTACTGATGCTCTTAGTCAATAAATACTGATGAGCATTAGTATACTTTTGTCAAAAATAAGTACTGATAAATCATTTTATCTTCAGTAGTTTTCTAACTACTGAAGACTAAATTACTTAAAAGTACTGAAGTACTTCATTTGTTAGAAAGTACTGATGTAGTTTTACAACTACTGATGTCTTTTATAATAAATAAGTACTGATGACCAATGAAACATCTGAAAATCAGATGATCTGATGAGTAAGTGTTAAGGTCATTGAAACAGCTGAACTTTGTGAATTGACGACAACTACTGTTTCATTTCCAAACAACTGAAGCCAAAACCAAGTCTTCAGTAGTTTTACAACTACTGATGACCAACACCAGGTCTTCAGTTGTTTACCACATCTGAAAGTTAAAACCATGTCTTTAGTTGTTTTCTAACACCTGATGACTAACACCAACACTTTCAGTTGTTTTCACTCAGCCATTTCATAACCTATATAT
The DNA here is from genome assembly GCA_025215565.1 of Flaveria ramosissima. Lineage (NCBI taxonomy): Eukaryota > Viridiplantae > Streptophyta > Magnoliopsida > Asterales > Asteraceae > Flaveria > Flaveria ramosissima. Next base: position 46,097,921 of record CM046043.1, read on the forward strand.
ACCTAACCCTAACTTCAAACTTTTCATAACCCACTTTCCAAACGTTCATCTTCCATTAATGGCGACCATGCAAATCAAACCTCGACACAACTGTGTCGCTCACCTTACCAAATCACCCTTTTGGAACAAGTTTGATGCTGCCATAGATTTGATGGTTGATTCCCAATACCGCACAACTTTTCTCTTGAATCCTACCATCTACCCCGATACCTTGTGCCAATTCTGGACAAACGTCACTGTTCATACTGCTGAGAATGATGACACCATCACTCTCCAGTCGTTTGTCAACCAGAAACGGGTGGTCATCACTCCTGAGATCATTCGTCAAACCCTAGACCTGAATGATGCCACCTATCCCACCAAATACCCCAAAGGCACCATTGATCTATCTTTTGCTAATCATGGTTATGAGGGTGACCTAAGTGCTACTACCATTCTGAAGAAGCACTTTCATGATGCTGAGCGACTCATTTTCCACATGATCAATGTCTGTCTTGCCCCCAAAACATCCTCATGGGATCAAATGTCCTCCAGATGGCAACAGGTATTATACTCTATCCTTGAACATCAAAATCTAAATTTTTCTGATATTATCTTTTTGGAATTGAAAGATTTGGCAATGAAACCTGTGGCAAATAGATGGATATTATATCCAAGGTTTCTTATGGCTATAATTTTAAATCAATTATAATCTGATGGCCTTGTTGGCCTTGGAGTCCCTGCTCTGGTGGTTTTTCCAGAGGTATACTCCAGGCACAACTCAAACCCACAACTCAAAGAGGCTGCCAAGCAGAGGGAACCCACAGCCTCCACCTCCAAATCTAAAGTCCCCTCTAAACCAAAACCAAAGAAAACCAAAAAGGCTACTCAGGGAGTTGAGTCCCCTGATGATGCCCCTGCAGCACAAACGCAGGATGAAACTACAAGTCTTAATCCCCTTGTAGTTTCAATGACTCCACCAGCTGAAACCGCTCAGGTATCCTCTCAACAGGATCCTGACGCAACCAACATTGGGGAAACCACATTACTGGAATCTATCTCACTTGAGAAGATTGCCATTGAAGAGCACCACTCTCCCCAGGTGCAAACCTTTTCACCTCCATCTCCCACTGATACCACCCCTACAAGCCCAACTGCAGTCATTGCACAAGTGCTGACTCAACTACATTCCTCTACCCCTCCCCAGAAACCTGCTAACACTAGGAAAACCTCAACAGCTGAGGGAGAGGATCAAAATGTAGTTGACAACCCACAGCATAGGGATTCTAAAGTTCATTCTCCTAGTGTAGATGTGGAGACTAGAACATCTGGTGAGGCTACCTCTTCCCCTGTTTCAACACATGAACAGGATGAAGCAGGTATCATCTCTAAGACCTCACAAGAGGCAACTGCCAATGAAGGACTTGCTCCTGAGGCAGGAAGTCCCCAGTTCCAAGACAAAGGGGCACATGTGATTACTGATTTACACTCAGCACATGTTCATCCTGATTCACTCAGGAGGTCAGCTGATTCAGCTTATACTGATGATGACCTGGGCTTTTTCTTTGAAGTCTTAGCCCAAAACACCATTCTTGAGACTGAGGTTTGCAGATAAAAGAACTGCTTACCAACATGTCTCAGGAATCAAGTCCATCTGCCCCAATTCACCCACAGATGGCAGCTTCTGTTGAAGCTTTACCAAACACTGAGCCACTCAAATCAAACAAGCCACCAGCCTCTGTTTCAGGCACCATTTCTCAGGGAGAGAACCCCTCTGAGCAAATGGTTGCTGCTTTCAAATCCTCCTTACCTCTCATCACTCCCATCATCACATCTATTGTCCATCAAACCATTGATGAGAGGATTTCCTCAGATCTAAAAGCCCTTGTGGATGATGCTGTGTCACACAAACTTTCTGACATTCAAACCCCTGAACCCAATGCAACCAAAAAGGGGGAGTCTAAGTCAGTGAAAGATGATAAAAGGAAAAGAGTTGAAGAGGAAGAAGCTAAGAAGGAAAATAAAGGCAAAGAGATCATTACCTATAAAAGAAAGAAGAGTGTTGGTGAACAAACTGAGGATGAGAAGAGATTGGATGAGATGATCAAAGAAGCTGATGAGCAACATAGCAGATCCATGGACAGGATCATTGATCAGCTCTTCAGGCAAGGATTTGATACTGCCAAACTTGATTCAGAGATCAGAAGACTTGAGATTCAGGAGATTGAGAATCGATGGGCAAGCTGCAATGAAGAAGAAAGGGAGAGATTGGAGGCTATGATCAGATTCCTATCCAAACACTTGGGAAGACCTATCATTGAGATCAAGTCATGGTCCAGAGATAGCATTTTGGAGATAACCACCAAAATTGCTCATCTGAAAGCTTCAACAAAGGCTTAATCATTGAAGCTCTGGATAAAGCTGGTGCTGGGAAGAGATCTGACATGGCTAAGCTATCCAAAGCCACCCACACCAACAAAATGATAGAGCAGCCCTTAAAATCTCCTTTACCAAAACAACCTTCAAAGCCAACCTCACAACCAAAACAACCAATCTCAAAACCCTCAAAACAACCAACCTCTCAACCTCCAAAACAATTACCCTCACAATCCTCAAAACAATCAACCTCACAACCCTCTAAACCAACCCCTTTACCTAAGAAACCCATTCAATCTACCACCAGTGATGCACCTAAAAGAAAAAGAAGGCGCTGAGGATGGAAGAAGAAGAAGAAGAGGATGAAGAGGATAATCTGCCAATATCTGCTATTCTTGAAAGGAAGAAACTTAAGCCTAGGAGTCAATCACAAACTATAACTCCTGAAACTCAAAGGCAAATGGTTAAAGTCAAGATTGAAGAAGAAGAACAGCAGAAGCAGCATGATGAGCAATTTCTTAAAATGGTTGACAAGGACTTCCCTCAGTCCTCATCCATTCAAGCAATGAAGAAACAAGCTCAGAGGCTGTACACTCTTAGACATACCTTTCAACATCAAAGAGAAAGAGTGAGGATTTGGCCAGACCCCAGGGTAAGTTCCAGAATACACAAGAAAAACTTACCAAGTAGATATCATGGCCAAGTAAGAAAGACTTTGAATGCTGCAATTATGTTGGCCATGGTAGTCTCACCCTGGGAAATTATTGAAGAATTCAAGAGAGCACACACCTCAAAATCAACCCCTATGTCTATTCTTGAGAACAAAATGATCAAGAAGGGGTTGTTATACAAAAGACTTGAAGATCTTCAAAAGAGTGAACTCCAGTTGCTGCTTGAAGGCTCTCATCCAGATGAATTTGCTTACAGAGAGATAACAACTGTTGAGTTGAAGAATGGGAAGACAATAAGGTATTTGTCTGAATACTATGGGCCTGAATTCTTCTTTGAGGGAGAAGCAGAAGAACTCACCAAGGAGGAACAAGTTGTTCTCCTTGAGGCCTATGCAAGGGAGTCTTACAGACTCATCAATGGGAAATAGGTTTCATGGTTGGGACAAGACTCTGTGTCCAGTTTCCCCAAGACAGAGTTCCCTTCCATACTTAGCCAATCAAAAGATTAGAAACCTTTTCCGGCCTATGCTTATTTGTTTACCTTGAAGCTGATCAAGAGAGTATTTCTGCCAAAGAATAAGTGGGATCATCAATAAAGTTAGAGGTTTTGGCTGCATTGGTTCAGGGGGAGTTTGTTGGACCAAAAGAACCAATGAGCCTGATCAGAAAAACCTCTAAGTCCCACAGACATTACAACTGCTGAAGAAGATCACAACAGCTGAAGACATCAGCTGATTACAAAGGTCTGAAGACAAAGTCTGAAAGTGAAGTACTGAAGACAAAGACTGAAGACCAGAGTGATCAGTAGTTGTCACAACAGCTGAAGTTGTTAACTTCAGTAGTTGTGATGGTTTTACTTTTCAGTACTTGTAATTTTTCCTTTCAGTAGTTTATTGTTTCAGTAGTTTTAAGTCAGTAGTTTTATGTATTTGTACTTAGCATTCTCTGAGATGTGATCAGTTGTTGAGAACATTTCAGTAGTTTGCATTATTTCAGTTGTTTTGTATAATTCTGTTAGATGTCACTATCAAGTGACATCAGCAGACGTCACATTCCTCTATATAAGGGATGTTGACCTAGCTGAATCCTAACCGAAGCATTACGCGTGAATGAAAACATTCCTTTAACAGAAATATTCTCTCTCTATAATTGTGTTTGAGTGTTTGCATATTCATCACTTTCTTGCTTGAATTCGATCTTATTGTGTTATATTCCGCTGCAAAATTCAAATCTAATTGATCCGATCCTATCAATAGGTGGATTTTTGAGGCAGGAATGTGCGAAGTTGGTTGTGGAGTGCTCTCGAAGTGTTTTGGGCAGAAACAGATTGATTTCAAGGCTCGTTCGTGTGGTTTTGTGTTCGGTTGTAGTTTCGATTGATACAAAACATACTATGTTGCATTTGTGAATGATTAGGGTGATTCCAATGATTGCTATGATCAGATTTGATTATACGGGTTCACGAGTGTGTTAAGAACCCTTGAGAATCAAAACTCTATAGCATTGGACGTTGTTACGAAAAGCAAAAAATTATCCATGCGAGAACTATTGTTTTTAGTGTTTTGGTATAAATAGTTCCTTTCCCATGTAATTAGTTAAGCATTCATGAATACTTTGATGCCCCAATTTATAGCTGCATAATTTTGAATAAAATACAAGTAAATCTTATTTACTTGGTCGTGTTACCTTGATTTGACTTTTTTTTCATCGATCACGCACTGCGTCTTTGTTTGACGTCTTATTACTTTCATTCCATGAGTGAAATTTGATTCTTGATTCTTATTTAGTGAACACGAGTAGTTTCTTGCTTCTTTACACCTGGTATCCTTACCTAGATGGTCAATAAAGTATTCTGTTGATCCACTATAGTCTTTTTGATTGATTCGGTGGATTTTTGACGCAAGAATATGGGAAGTTGGTTGTGGAGTGCTCTCGAAGTGTTTTGGGCAGAAGTGGATTGATTTCAAGGCTCGTTCGTGTGGTTTCGTGTTCGGTTGTAGTTTTGATTGATACAAAACATACTATGATGCATTTGTAAATGATTAGTGTGATTCCAATTATTGTTATAATCATATTTGAATATATTGTTTCATGAGTGTGTTCAGAATCCTTGAGAATCAAAACTATATAACATTGAACGTTGTTACGCAAAGCAAAAAATTATCCATGCGAGAACTATTGTTTTTGGTGTTTCAGTATAAATAGCTCCTTTTCCATGTAGTTAGTTAAGCTTTCGTGAATACTTTGATGCACCAATTTAAAGTTGCATATTTTTGATTAAAATACAAGTGAACCTTATTTACTTGGTCGTGTTACCTTGACTTGACTTCTTTTTCATCGATCACGCACTGCGTCTTTGTTTGATGTCTCATTAATTTCATTCCTCCCGTGTAATTTGATTCTCGATTCTTATTCAGTGAACACAAGTGCTTTGTTTCTTCTTTACCCCTGGTTTCCTTGCCTAGATGGTCAATAAAGTATTCTGTTGATCCACTATTGTCATTTTGATTGATTCGGTGTATTTTTTAGGCTAGAATGTGCGAAGTTGGTTGAGGAGTGCTCTCGAAGTGTTTTGGGCAGAAGTCGATTGATTTCGAGGCTCGTTCGTGTGGTTTCGTGTTCGGTTATAGTTTTGATTGATACAACATACTATGTTGCATTTTTGAATGATTTCTGTGATTCCAGTGATTGTTATAATCAGATTTGAATATATGGGTTGAGGAGTATGTTCAGAAGCCTTGAGAATCAAAACTCTATAGCATTGAACGTTGTTACGAAAAGCAAAAAATTATCCATGCGAGAACTATTGTTTTTAGCGTTTTGGTATAAATAATTCCTTTCATATGTAATTAGTTACGCTTTCGGGATACTTTGTTGCACCAATTTATAGTTGCATAATTGTGATTAAAATACAAGTAAATCTTATTTACTTAGTCGTGTTACCTTGATTTGACTTCTTTTTCATCGATCACGCACTGCTTCTTTGTTTAACGTCTCATTACTTCCATTCCACACGTGTAACTTGATTTTTGATTCTTATTCAGCGAACACGAATACTTTCTTGCTTCTTTACACCTTTTTTCCTTGCCTAGATGGTCAATAAAGTATTATATTGATCCACTATTGTCATTTTCATTGATTCGGTGTATGTTTTAGGCCAGAATGTGCGAAGTTGGTTAAGGAGTGCTCTCGAAGTGTTTTGGGCAGAAGTCGATTGATTTTGAGGCTCGTTCGTGTGGTTTCGTGTTCGGTTATAGTTTCGATTGATACAAAACATACTATGTTGCATTTGTTAATGATTAGTGTGATTCCAATGATTGTTATAATCAGATTTGATTATATGGGTTCAGGAGTGTGTTTAGAAGCCTTGAGAATCAAAACTCTATAGCATTGGACGTTGTTACGAAAAGCAAAAAATTATCATGCGAGAACTATTGTTTTTAGTGTTGTGCTATAAATAGTTCCTTTCCCATGTAATTAGTTAAGCATTCGTGAATACTTTGATGCCCCAATTTATAGTTGCATAATTTTGAATAAAATACAAGTAAATCTTATTTACTTGGTCGTGTTACTTTGATTTGACTTTTTTTTCATCGATCACGCACTGCGTCTTTGTTTGACGTCTTATTACTTTCATTCCACGAGTGAAATTTGATTGTTGATTCTTATTTAGTGAACATGAGTAGTTTCTTGCTTCTTTACACCTGGTTTCCTTACCTAGATGGTCAATAAAGTGTTCTATTGATCCACTATAGTCTTTTTGATTGATTCGGTGGATTTTTGAGGCAAGAATGTGCGAAGTTGGTTGTGGAGTGCTCTCGAAGTGTTTGGGCAGAAGTGGATTGATTTCAAGGCTCGTTCGTGTGGTTTCGTGTTCGGTTGTAGTTTCGATTGGTACAAAACATACTATGATGCATTTGTAAATGATTAGTGTGATTCCAATTATTGTTATAATCATATTTGAATATATTGTTTCATGAGTGTGTTCAGAATCCTTGAGAATCAAAACTCTATAACATTGAACGTTGTTACGCAAAGCAAAAAATTATCCATGCGAGAACTATTGTTTTTGGTGTTTCAGTATAAATAGCTCCTTTCCCATGTAATTAGTTAAGCTTTCGTGAATACTTTGATGCAACAATTTAAAGTTGCATAATTTTGATTAAAATACAAGTAAACCTTATTTACTTGGTCGTGTTACCTTGACTTGACTTCTTTTTCATCGATCACGCACTGCGTCTTTGTTTGATGTCTCATTAATTTCATTCCGCGCGTGTAATTTGATTCTCGATTCTTATTCAGTGAACACGAGTACTTTGTTTCTTCTTTACCCCTGGTTTCCTTGCCTAGATGGTCAATAAAGTATTCTGTTGATCCACTATTGTCATTTTGATTGATTCGGTGTATTTTTTAGGCTAGAATGTGCGAAATTGGTTGAGGAGTGCTCTCGAAGTGTTTTGGGCAGAAGTCGATTGATTTCGAGGCTCGTTCGTGTCGTTTCGTGTTCGGTTATAGTTTTGATTGATACAAAACATACTATGTTGCATTTTGAATGATTTCTGTGATTCCAGTGATTGTTATAATCAGATTTGAATATATGGGTTGAGGAGTATGTTCAGAAGCCTTGAGAATCAAAACTTTATAGCATTGAACGTTGTTATGAAAAGCAAAAAATTATCCATGCGAGAACTATTGTTTTTAGCGTTTTGGTATAAATAATTCCTTTCCTATGTAATTAGTTAAGCTTTCGGGATACTTTGTTGCACCAATTTATAGTTGCATAATTGTGATTAAAATACAAGTAAATCTTATTTACTTGGTCGTGTTACCTTGATTTGACTTCTTTTTCATCGATCACGCACTGCTTCTTTGTTTAACGTCTCATTACTTCCATTCCACGCGTGTAACTTGATTCTTGATTCTTATTCAGTGAACACGAATACTTTCTTGCTTCTTTAAACCTGTTTTCCTTGCCTAGATGGTCAATAAAGTATTATATTGATCCACTATTGTCATTTTGATTGATTCGGTGTATTTTTTAGGCCAGAATGTGCGAAGTTGGTTGAGGAGTGCTCTCGAAGTGTTTTGGGCAGAAGTCGATTGATTTCGAGGCTCGTTCGTGTGGTTTCGTGTTCGGTTATAGTTTCGATTGATACAAAACATACTATGTTGCATTTGTGAATGATTAGTGTGATTCCAATGATTGTTATAATCAGATTTGATTATATGGGTTTAGGAGTGTGTTTAAAAGCCTTGAGAATCAAAACTCTATAGCATTGAACGTTGTTACGAAAAGCAAAGAATTATCCATGCGAGAACTATTGTTTTTAGTGTTTTGGTATAAATAGTTCCTTTCCTATGTAATTAGTCAAGCTTTCGTGAATACTTTGATGCACCAATTTATAGTTGCATAATTGTGATTAAAATACAAGTAAATCTTATTTACTTGGTCGTGTTACATTGATTTGACTTCTTTTTCATCGATCACGCACTGCTTCTTTGTTTAACGTCTCATTACTTTCATTCCACGCGTGTAATTTGATTCTTGATTCTTATTAAGTGAACACAAATACTTTCTTGCTTCTTTACACCTGTTTTCCTTGCCTAGATGGTCAATAAAGTATTATGGTGATCCACTATTGTCATTTTGATTCATTCGGTGGATTTTTTAGGCAAGAATGTACGAAGTTGGTTGTGGAGTGCTCTCTAAGTGTTTTGGGCAGAAGTTGATTGATTTCAAGGCTCGTTCGTGTGGTTTCGTGTTTGGTTTTGGTTTTCATTGATACAAAACATACTATGTTGCGTATTAGTGTGATTCCAATGATTGTTATAATCAGATTTGATTATATGGGTTCACGAGTGTGTTCAGAAGCCTTGAGAATCAAAACTCTATAACATTGAACGTAGTTACGAAAAGAAAAAAATTATCCATGCGAGAACTATTGTTTTTAGTGTTTTGGTATAAATAACTCCTTTCCCATGTAATTAGTTTAGCATTCGTGAATACGTTGATGCACCAATTTATAGTTGCATAATTTTGATTAAAATACAAGTAAATCTTATTTACTTGCTCGTGTTACCTTGATTTGACTTCTTTTTCATTGATCACACACTGCGTCTTTGTTTGACATCTCATTACTTTCATTCCGCGGGTGTAATTTGATTTTTGATTCTTATTCAGTGTACATGAGTAATTTGTTGCTTCTTTACATCTTGTTTCCATGCCTAGATGGACAATAAAGTATTCTGTTGATCCACTATTGTCATTTTGATTGATTCGGTGGATTTTTAGGCCAAAATGTGCGAAGTTGGTTGAGGAGTGCTCTCGAAGTGTTTTGGGCAGAAGTCGATTGATTTCGAGGCTCGTTCGTGTGGTTTCGTGTTCGGTTATAGTTTCGATTGATACAAAACATACTATGTTGAATTTATGAATTATTACTGTGATTCCAATGATTGTTATAATCAGATTTGATTATATGGGTTTAGGAGTGTGTTCAGAAGCCTTGAGAATCAAAACTCTATAGCATTGAACGTTGTTACGAAAAGCAAAGAATTATCCATGCGAGAACTATTATTTTTAGTGTTTTGGTATAAATAGTTCATTTCCTATGTAATTAGTCAAGCTTTCATGAATACTTTGATGCACCAATTTATAGTTGCATAATTGTGATTAAAATACAAGTAAATCTTATTTACTCAGTCGTGTTACCTTGATTTGACTTCTTTTTCATCGATCACGCACTGCTTCTTTGTTTAACGTCTCATTACTTTCATTCCACGCGTGTAATTTGATTCTTGATTCTTATTCAGTGAACACGAATACTTTCTTGCTTCTTTATACCTGTTTTCCTTGCCTAGATGGTCAATAAAGTATTATGTTGATCCACTATTGTCATTTTGATTCATTCGGTGGATTTTTGACGCAAGAATGTACGAAGTTGGTTGTGGAGTGCTCTCGAAGTGTTTTGGGCAGAAGTTGATTGATTTCAAGGCTCGTTCATGTGGTTTCGAGTTTGGTTTTGGTTTTGATTGATACAAAACATACTATGTTGCGTATTAGTGTGATTCCAATGATTGTTATAATCAGATTTGATTATGTGGTTCACGAGCATGTTCAGAAGCCTTGAGAATCAAAACTCTATAACATTGAACGTAGTTACGAAAAGCAGAAAATTATCCATGCGAGAACTATTGTTTTTAGTGTTTTGGTATAAATAGCTCCTTTCCCATGTAATTAGTAGCTTTCGTGAATACATTGATGCACCAATTTATAGTTGCATAATTTTGATTAAAATACAAGTAAATCTTATTTACTTAGTCGTGTTACCTTGATTTGACTTCTTTTTCATTGATCACACACTGCGTCTTTGTTTGACATCTCATTACTTTCATTCCGCGGGTGTAATTTGATTCTTGATTCTTATTAAGTGTACATGAGTACTTTGTTGCTTCTTTATATCTTGTTTCCATGCCTAGATGGTCAATAAAGTATTTTGTTGATCCACTATTGTCATTTTGATTGATTCGGCGGATTTTTTAGGCCCGAATGTGAGAAGTTGGTTGTGGAGTGCTCTCGATGTGATTTGGGCAAAAGTCGAATGATTTTAAGGCTTGTTCGTGTGGTTTCGTGTTCGGTTTTAGTTTCCATTGATACAAAACATACTATGTTGCGTATGTGAATGATTAGTGTGATTCCAATGATTGTTATAATCAAATTTGATTATATGGGTTCACGAGTGTGTTCAGAAGCCTTGAGAATCAAAACTCTATAACATTGAACGTTGTTACGAAAAGCAAAAAATTATCCATACGAGAACTATTGTTTTTAGTGTTTTGCTATAAATAGCTCCTTTCCTATGTAATTAGTTAAGCATTCGTGAATACTTTGATGCACCAATTTATAGTTGCATAATTTTGATTAAAATACAAGTAAATCTTATTTACTTGGTCGTGTTACCTTGATTTGACTTCTTTTTCATCGTCACGTACTGCGTCTTTATTTAACGTCTACTTTCATTCCACGCGCGTAATTTAATTATTGGTTCTTATTCAGTGAACACAAATAATTTCTTGCTTCTTTACACCTGGTTTCCTTGCGTAGATGGTCAATAAAGTATTCTGTTGATCCACTATAGTCTTTTTGATTGATACGTTGGATTTTTGAGGCAAGAATGTGCGAAGTTGGTTGTGGAGTGCTCTCGAAGTGTTTTGGGCAGAAGCGGATTGATTTCAAGGGTCGTTCGTGTTGTTTTGTGTTCGGTTGTAGTTTTGATTGACACAAAACATACTATGTTGCATTTGTGAATGATTAGGGTGATTCCAATGATTGTTATGATCAAATTTTATTATATGGGTTCACGAGTGTGTTCAGAAGCCTTGAGAATCAAAACTCTATAGCATTGGACGTTGATACGAAAAGCAAAAAATTATCCATGCGAGAACTATTGTTTTTAGTGTTTTGGTATAAATAGTTCCTTTCCCATGTAATTAGTTAAGCATTCGTGAATACTTTGATCCACCAATTTATAGTTGCATAATTTTGAATAAAATACAAGTAAATCTTATTTACTTGGTCGTGTTACCTTGATTTGACTTCTTTTTCATCGATCACGCATTGCGTCTTTGTTTGACGTCTTATTACTTTCATTCCACGAGTGAAATTTGATTCTTGATTCTTCTTTAGTAAACACGAGTAGTTTCTTGCTTCTTTGGACCTGGTTTCCTTGCCTAGATGGTCAATAAAGTATTCTGTTTATCCACTATAGTCTTTTTGATTGATTCGGTGGATTTTTGGGGCAAGAGTGTGCGAATTTGGTTGTGGAGTGCTCTCGAAGTGTTTTGGGCAGAAGTGGATTGATTTCAAGGCTCGTTCGTGTGGTTTCGTGTTCGGTTGTAGTTTCGATTGATACAAAACATACTATGATGTATTTGTAAATGTTTAGTGTGATTCCAATTATTGTTATAATCATATTTGAATATATTGTTTCACGAATGTGTTCAAAAGCCTTGAGAATCAAAACTCTATAACATTGAACGTTGTTACGAAAAGCAAAAAATTATCCATGCGAGAACTATTGTTTTTAGTGTTGTGATATAAATAGCTCCTTTCTCATGTAATTAGTTAAGCTTTCGTGAATACTTTGATGCACCAATTTAAAGTTGCATAATTTTGATTAAAATACAAGTAAATCTTATTTACTTGGTCGTGTTACCTTGACTTGACTTCTTTTTCATCGATCACGCACTGCGTCTTTGTTTGATGTCTCATTACTTTCATTCCGCGCGTGTAATTTGATTCTCGATTCTTATTCAGTGAACACGAGTACTTTGTTTATATTTACACCTGGTTTCCTTGCCTAGATGGTCAATAAAGTATTATGTTGATCCACTATTGTCATTTTGATTGATTCGGTGTATTTTTTAGGCCAAAATGTGCGAAGTTGGTTGAGGAGTGGTCTCGAAGTGTTTTGGGCAGAAGTCGATTGATTTCGAGGCTCGTTCGTGTGGTTTCGTGCTCGGTTATAGTTTCGATTGATACAAAACATACTATGTTGCATTTGTGAATGATTAGTGTCAGATTTGATTATATGGGTTTAGGAGTGTGTTCAGAAGCCTTGAGAATCAAAACTCTAAAGCATTGAACGTTGTTACGAAAAGCAAAGAATTATCCATACGAGAACTATTGTTTTTAGCGTTTTGGTATAAATAGTTCCTTTCCTATGTAATTAGTCAAGCTTTCGTGAATATTTTGATGCACCAATTTATAGTTGCATAATTCTGATTAAAATACAAGTAAATCTTATTTACTTGGTCGTGTTACCTTGATTTGACTTCTTTTTCATCGATCACGCCTTGCTTCTTTGTTTAACGTCTCATTAATTTCATTCCACGCGTGTAATTTGATTCTTGATTCTTATTCAGTGAACACACATACTTTCTTGCTTCTTTACACCTGTTTTCCTTGCCTAGATGGTCAATAAAGTATTATGTTGATCCACTATTGTCATTTTGATTCATTCGGTGGACTTTTGAGGCAAGAATGTACGAAGTTGGTTGTGGAGTGCTCTCGAAGTGTTTTGGGCAGAAGTTGATTAATTTCAAGGCTCATTCGTGTGGTTTCGTGTTTGGTTTTGGTTTTTATTGATACAAAACATACTATGTTGCGTATTAGTGTGATTCCAATGATTGTTATAATCAGATTTGATTATATGGGTTCACGAGTGTGTTCAGAAGCCTTGAGAATCAAAACTCTATGACATTGAACGTAGTTACTAAAAGCAAAAAATTATCCATGCGAGAACTATTGTTTTTAGTGTTTTGGTATAAATAGCTCATTTCCCATGTAATTAGTTTAGCTTTCGTGAATACTTTGATGCACCAATTTATAGTTGCATAACTATTGTTTTTACTTGGTCGTGTTACCTTGATTTGACTTCTTTTTCATTGATCACACACTGCGTCTTTGTTTGACATCTCATAACTTTCATTCCGCGGGTGTAATTTGATTCTTGATTCTTATTTAGTGTACATGAGTACTTTGTTGCTTCTTTACATCTTGTTTTCATGCCTAGATGGTCAATAAAGTATTCTGTTGATCCACTATTGTCATTTTGATTGATTCGGTGGATTTTTGAGGCCAGAATGTGCGAAGTTGGTTGTGGAGTGCTCTCGATGTGATTTGGGCAGAAGTCGATTGATTTTAAGGCTCGTTCGTGTGGTTTCGTGTTCGGTTTTAGTTTCCATTGATACAAAACATACTATGTTGCGTATGTGAATGACTAGTGTGATTCCAATGATTGTTATAATCAGATTTGATTATATGGGTTCACGAGTGTGTTCAGAAGCCTTGAGAATCAAAAGTCTATAACATTGAACGTTGCTACGAAAAGCAAAAAATTATCCAGGCGAGAACTATTGTTTTTAGTGTTTTGGTATAAATAGCTCTTTTCCCATGTAATTAGTTAAGCATTCGTGAATACTTTGATGCACCAATATATAGTTGCATAATTTTGATTAAAATACAAGTAAATCTTATTTACTTGGTCGTTTTCATTGTCACGTACTGCGTCTTTATTTAACGTCTACTTTCATTCCACGCGTGTAATTTGATTCTTGGTTCTTATTCAGGGAACACAAATACTTTCTTGCTTCTTTACACCTGGTTTCCTTGCCTAGATGGTCAATAAAGTATTCTGTTGATCCACTATAGTCTTTTTGATTGATACAGTGGAATTTTGAGGCAAGAATGTGTGAAGTTGGTTGTGGAGTGCTCTCGAAGTGTTTTGGGCAGAAGCGGATTGATTTCAAGGGTTGTTCGTGTTGTTTTGTTTTCGGTTGTAGTTTCGATTGATACAAAACATACTATGTTGCATTTGTGAATGATTAGGGTGATTCCAATGATTGTTATGATCAAATTTTATTATATGGGTTGACGAGTGTGTTCAGAAGCCTTGAGAATCAAAACTCTATAGCATTGGTGTGAATTCAAGGATCGTCAACAGGAATTATCAATGTCGGTTGATGGCAAGTCAATGTTTGCGGAATCAACGTTGGTTTGGTTTAATTGTTTTAAGTAACTTTAAATATCAATAAATGATCAAGAACACACGTAACAAAACACAATTAATGATTAATCAGTATTTCATTAGAACATGTTAATGATTACAAATATAATGAAGGAATGATATTAAAGTATACTATGATGTGATGGCTGCTAGAGTTTGATTGAGAGACTTTGAAGTGATTGTCATATTGCTTTTGCTGTTGTCGATCAATCAATCGTCTAACACAATCGTGCTTGAATCGAAACCTAAGATCCATATATATAGACAGTGATGTTTCAGTTATAGGAAACACCGGATCTCTTGGGATTTGATTTGTTTCAGTTAAGGAATCATCGGATTTCTCGGGATTCGCATAACTGCCTTGTTGACTTGTAACACTTGTATTATACAAGTGTTTGGACTCCGCAGGAACAGTGTCTTCGCTAGGAATTTGTTCTTCCGTAGATGATTTGTTCTTCCGTAGAAGTATTGTTCTTCCGAAGGAGTCTTGTTCTTCCGAAGGAAACTTGTTCTTCCGAAGGAAACTTCTTTTCTGGTTGTTCATCCGTAGAAGATCTTCGGATGTAAAATTATTTGTAAGAAATATATCTACGGAAGAACAAAATGTTCATCCGTAGATGTTTCTTACACTTGGTCAATTTCATAAATTGACTAAGTATAATGTTTGTACCTGCAACCATACATAAATCAACGCACACATAAATGGGTTAACCTATATATTTAATGCATACACAATAATGAATTACAAATATTCATTACAGATATTAATTCAAGTACTAAGCCTATACATAATGAACTAGATCTACTGATCCTAGACCTAACAATACTCCCCCTTAGGCTTAGATACTTGCAATCAGTTCTTTAGAACTGAAAGTTCCTTAACTCTGGCAATGATTTTGTTGTAGAAGTAAGACACAGCAGTCTTCTGATCATCATACTTGTAGTTGATCTTCATCTTGCTGACTTCTTCAGAGTCTCAAAACTGATCCCTAGAACATCTTCCTCAGTGGTGAGTGTGTCTAACACGTTGTTGTTGTTCACCACTTCTAGCTCATCTTGTTCTGATATTCTGAGTTCTGTTACTTCATCAAAAGTTGTTCCCTTTAGCAGTCCAGCATTGAATCTTCTTCTTTTGTAGGCTTTGGCATGTACTTTGTCAATCACTTGGATCACATGGACATGCAGGAACAGATCATTTTGGGCTTTTTCATCAGTCAGCTTGGGAAAGAATTTGTCATTGAGATATGAGGTGTAGCTGGGGTGGAGTAATTTGATTTCCACAGGATCAAAAATCCTGATCCTGTCAGCTTTCTTGTTTTCAGCATTTCTCAGTAGGACCAACTCCTTTGTCTTCTCAACATAACCCCATTCAGTGATAGGGTATGTGAATTGAGTCCCTTCAATGCATTTTATTGCTGCTTTATTTCTACTTTTGTAGCCAACCCTCTTTAAGAATTCAACATCTACATGTTCTGAGGCATTGGACTTGTATCTTTTGAGCCCTTTGATTCTCTTCTGATGCTCTATATCTTCTCTTTTAGCTTCTATCAGGACATCATCTTTTTAAATTTAGTCTTCAGCTTTCCCACTAGAGTTGAGAAGTCTCTTCCTCTAGGGTGAATTGGATAATTGCTGATGATCAGACTTTGAAGATCTTTAATGTTATTCTCTGGCAGACTCACCACTAAGAGTACATCATGGAAGTATTCAACTCTTCCAGATGTTCTTTTAATAATGGCACAATCCCAGTCTGGATCATATTTCCAGGCCATGATCCTGTTTTCTTCCACAGAACTGGGAGTTGTGATATGGTCTATTAGTTGTATCAGTGTGGACTTCTGCTCAGTTATCTCCCTTACTGTAGTCCCAAGTGGCCATACTTTTCCAGGTATTACTTCTCTTGGCTCTCTGATCAATTTGTCCTTCCCTTTGTGCTGATCTTTAGATTCAACTGTTATAGGTTCAGCAGGTTGTTTGCTTTGTTCCACATAAGATGGATGTGGAGCTTCAGTTCTGAATTTTACACCAGTATCCAGCTCAACTTTCATCACATGCTCCATCATCCTTCTAAGTTCTCCTACTGATCTTCCTTTAAGCTCATGTGGTTTGTAATTATGTCCTTGTAACCAGCAAGTCATGTTGTATTTGCTCAACTTAGCTGTGTCACTATGTCCCAACTCCTTCTTTGTCTTCTGAATGGATTGAAAGGTGCTGAAAGCTTCATAGTCACAATTTGGAATCATAAAGCATGCAAGCTCAAATTCTTTCAATAGATTCTTCATCTCAGTCATGTTTAGTCTCTCAACCATGTCATAAGGGAAACCATGGTTTATAAGTGTCATGAACATGGTTGATTCAGGCCTCTCTTCTAATATGTCTTTTGTAGTTAGAAGATCATCAGCCTTTGAGACTTCTTGTTCTGGTGGAGAGTCTTCATTGATCAGCTCTTTCCACTCTTCATCACTATCATCATCCTGGTGAGAGATAGACTTCAAAGTAGATAAATCTACTGAAGGTGTGTGTTAAGGAGATGTGAGCTTTTGTTTCTTGGAAGTACTTTCATCAACAGTCATCTTCTTCTTTGCAGTACCAAGATACTTTCTCTTTCTTGAGTACAGAATCAGCTCTTTTGATGCCTCTGTAGATTGTTTTGTTTGAGCAGTTGAAACATTAGCATTAGATTCTAATGTACAGATCTTCATTTTCAGCTGCTCAATCTCTTCTTTTTTTCTTTTTATCACATTTGACTGAACAGTCATAGTGCTATTTGCTTGTTCAAACTTCATAATCATCCTTTCCTTTTTTTCCTTTTCAGTTGCTGCTGACTCTTTAAGCTCAGCTTCCTTGTCAAGTAAAGCATCAATGACTTCCTTATCGCATTGAGCATCTTCTCTCAGTCTTTTTATTCTAGCTTGTTGTCTCATCAACTCTTCATCCTTTTCTCTTATCATTCCCTTCAGCTCCTGTATTCTTTGCTTTCTTTTGTTTGATTTCAGCACTAGCTTGTTATACTCAGCAACCAGATAGCTCTTGCTGATAGGGATATCATTATCACTTAGATCATCTTCATTGTAGGCAATAATATCAACATAGTCTGCTTCTACATCTTCTTCCTGATGTTGAAAATCAATCTCATCATCCTTAACTTCTTCCGGATCAACACTTGCTGAGCTTGAACTGTGCTTAATGGCTTGATCTACAAGTTCTTGATGAGGTTGTTGTTGTTGTTGATGATCAGTGACTGGAGAGACTTGCTGTACTTTAACTGTACTTGCTGATGAGGCTAACTCTGTCTCCCCAGTGTATATGCTCTCAGTGGCTGAATTTTCTGGATTTGGAGAGATTGGTTCTGTGTTTTGGCTAGCTGGTGATTGTTGTTGGGGTGTTTGTTGTTGATTTGGTGATTGATGGTAGATAGGTGAGATTGGTTCTGTGTTTTGGCTGGCTGGAGATTGCTGGTGTATGGGCAATGTATCTGGTGAGTGAGTGTCTTGAGCAGAGTTGGTTGAAGAGTTCTCTTGTTCACCTTCCCACACAAGCTCTTGAGGAATATTTGCATTAGCATCCACCACATGTGCAAACATGTCCATGTCACCTCCTTCATATTTCCCAGAAATTTTGTTCAAAACAGATCTGCCAAGGTGTGCTTGAAAAAACACACCACCCTCCACAGAAGTTCCAGGCAAATCAGCATTAATGATTAGTTGAATAAACCTTGGAAACATATACATCTTATCAGCCTTTTGTACTTTAATGTGATCACATAGACAGTTGAAGATGTACTTTGAGTAATTGTAGGTTCTTCCCTCAAAAATACCAGTGATACCAGAGGATATATGTCTTGAAAATCTATCAAGCCCATATTTTCTGTTTGAAATGCACTTCAGATAAGTGTGACACAGAAATCTGTATGGCTTACAGAGTCTTCCCTTCTTGATTTCTCCCTTTTCAAAATCACCATCATGCCCCATTATGAGAAAAACCTTTTCTATGTATTCATTTTCGAACACATCAGGGTGTCTGGCTTCAACATCTCCCAGTTCAAGAACCCTTCTTATTGTTTGTTCATCAATTCTCAGCCTTCGATTTTTAACTTCAGCAACAATACCTTCACCATCTTCTTCTACATATGCAGAGTTCCAGAAATCAGTGATATGTGATCGATAAATCACAGGCTCTGCTGATAGGGCATAGAATAGCCTCGATCTTCTTAGATATCTGATAATTTCTTGACACCCTTTTGAAACAGAATCATTAGGGTTTAAGAAGGCACACACATTGTGTTCTCTTGCAAATCGATTATCCATCTGGTCATAAGAAAAAGACTTCGTTAAAATCACATTATTGATATGAGAATACGAACAGTTGTGAGATAAAACAAGAATCAAATGGTTCATTCTTGAATATTACGACATGTTTTACCTTAACAACAGCGGATTAAGAACACAGATATATGTTTGTTTAAGGTTTTGATTTTGGTAAATTTTGAATGCTGAGGAAGTGGGAAAAATTTTGTTGAGTTTTTCTAGGTCTGAAAAGTGAGCTGAAAAAGCGAATAATGAATTTGACAAGTCAAACCACATTATTTATACTCTCAGACACATTAATTTTATCTCATTTATTAAGTGGGACCCTCAATGTATTCTTCCGCAGAACATCTACGGATCAACAACATCTGCTGATGATGTGAAATTGTAACATTAAATTACATTTGTTGATCTTTATTCATCCGTAGTTTACCAATCTACGGATAAACATTTAAGATTGATTTCCACATTGTAGCTTCTGCTGAAGCTTAAAGTAACACAACGCAGAGAAATATTGTTGTATGTATGGCCCAACTCCATTGGTTAGAACCATTTATTGCTTTAGGACCTTGTTGGCTTTGTATACATGGCAATTTAGTACAAGAAAGTTTAAAATGATTTTTACTAAATTTTTCATGTATCTAGAAGCTAAGATGATGCTCAGATTCCAATTCCTTCAAATTGATAATGATATAGACATTACAATAGACATTACTGTTGCTGATTGAGACACTTTTTCATGTATTCTACTCCCCCTTAATTTGTGATTAATGGTGAACTTAAGCATTTATCATAAATTTCTTTAAGAGGAATAACATGATTTTTAACTGTATGATAATGAGCAGATATATGTACACATATGATGGGATCATACTATAATACTAAGCCTCTTCCTAATGAGTTATTTCGTTGATTTGATACCTGAACAAGTTCTGATTGCAAGTATATTGTCCACATAAATCCATACAAGAGCTCATGTATCAACTAGGCATGCTGTTTATCATGTTTTCATATTGATTTGGAAATAACTGTTATGGGCTTCACATTCAATTCACAAAGGTTTTGTCCTCCCTTTGCAAGTCAAATCATCACTTTTTCACACTTAAGACTATGTACTTTAAGTTATAATATCTATCTTGAGATGCATTTGGCATCTCATTGATGCATTGATGTAAAAGCTAAAGATAATATACAGTTGATCACATAGGATTCTTTTGAGAGCTTTAGATATGATCATCATCAGGTCACCAGGTCTTTACTCACGTGAAACAGAGGTGCCTTTGACCCAGAACTTTGTTCACACAAAACAGAGGGATGATGAGGATCATGATCTTTTCACCTTTTGCAACTGATATTCAGTATGGTGATCATACACCCAGGTCTTTGTTCACACAAAACAGAGGGAGTATGATTTGCAAAGATAGATATTATAAAGTGTTTTACATAGTGTGTTTAGATGAGTGATTTGGTCACATTAGAATAAGACTCACTTCGTATTTTCAAAATGAAGTTTCACACAAACAATCATTTTAGCATTATGTTTGGCATGCACTCAGTTTAGTTTCCACTCAAGATGAATCTACTCACATATCAAGAAACTTGCTGAGATTTATTGTTATTTATTTATTCAGGAATAAGCAAAGCTATAGTGTACTATCATTTCCCATACATATGTCATGCTGATGCATCATTACACACAGTATTTTGTTTGTTTAAAATTGATTAATCTAAGTTAATCATGCCTAGAGACTCAACCAGAAAATTAAATCTGACTTAATCAAAGGCTTTAGTGAATAAATCAGCAAGCTGATTTGATGTATCCACTTTGACTAACTTAATCAACCCCTTTTCTGAGCAATCTCTCAGAAAATGATATCTTATCTCAATATGTTTTGTTTTACTATGTTGCACAGGATTAGCAGTGATAAACATAGCAGCAGAATTGTCTATATAGATTGAAATTTGAAGAAAGTTGTAACCATAGTCAAGCAATTGGTTTTGCAACCAAAGAACTTGAGAGCAACCAGCTAAAGCAGCAATGTACTCAGCCTCAGCTGTGGATACAGAAACATTGGTTTGTTTCTTGCATTGCCATGATACTAGCCTTGGTCCAATGAATTGGCATCCACCGGTTGTTGATTTTCTGTTACTGTTACATCCACCATAGTCACTATCTGAGTATGAGTAGAGTGTAAAGTCTCCATCCTTTGGATACCAAAGACCAAGTCCTGGTTTTCCCTTGAGGTATCTGAAAATTCTTTTTACAGTATTGAGATGTGACTCCTTGGGATCAGATTGGTACCTAGCACATACACACACAACAAACATAATATTAGGTCTACTGGAAGTTAAATACATAAGTGAACCTATCATTGATCTATATAATTTTTGATCAATAGATTTTCTAGAGGGATCAGGAGCAATCTTATTAATTGTTGATGCTGGTGTTTTACATGAGGATACTTTAGCAAGATTGTATTTCTTCAGAATTTGATGTATGTATTTCTCTTGGTTGATGAAGATCCCATCTGATTTTTGATGAACTTGAAGGCCAAGGAAGAAGGTTAATTCACCCATTGAGCTCATCAACTCTTCAAAATTCACACACAATCTCTTATTAGTTGAACCAAATATAATGTCATCAACATATACTTGAACTACTAGGAGATCTTGATGTTCTTGTTTGAGAAAGAGTGTCTGATCAATAGTTCCTCTTTTGTAGCCATGCTTGAGTAAGAAAGATGATAGTGTTTCATACCATTTTCTTGGTGCTTGATGAAGACCATACAAGGCTTTATCTAGTTTGTATACCCTATGAGGATAATGAGGATCTTCAAATCCGGGGGGTTGTGACACATAAACTTCGTCATAAATCTTCCTATATAAGAATGCACACTTGACATCCATCTGATACACAGTAAACTTCTTATATGATGCATAAGCCAAAAACACTCTTATGACCTCAATTCTTGCAACTGGTGCAAAACTTCATCATAGTCTATTCCTTCTTCTTGAGTGTATCCTTGTGCAATCAACCTTGCTTTGTTTTGTACAATAATCACTATATCATCCAGTTTGTTATTGTATAGCCATCTTGTTCCAATAGGATGTTGACCTTCAGGCAAATCAACAAGAGACCACACTTTTTGCTTTCTAAACTGTTGAAGCTCTTCTTGCATAGCTTCAATCCTGCTATTGTCTTTTAAATCAACAGTGATGTTTGGAGGCACCACTTGAGAAAGAAAACAATTGAAGAGACAAAGGTTGGTTGTACTATTTGGCTCCTTGTAGTTCTCTTTTCAGGATTTCCAATGATGTTGTCAAGTGGATGAGTCTTATGGATTCTCATTGAAGGAGTTGATTCAACTAGAATAGACGATTCCAGGTTAGTCATTTCCATTACCTCAGACTGATTCAGCTCAGGTTGAGAATTTAAGAAATAGTCAAATGTTCAACGGGAGTTGAATGATCATGAGAGTCTGTTGTTTGGGGTACAGAAGTATCTCCAGTTGTGTTTTGTTCTTCCGCAGGAACTTCTTCGGAAGCATTTTGCTCTTCGTAGGAACTTCTCCGGATGCATTCTGTTCTTCCGTAGGAACTTCTCCGGATGCATTATGGTCTTCTGTTGGAACTTCTCCAAATGCATTTTGGTCTTCTGTAGGAACTTCTCCGGATGCATTCTATTCTTCCATAGGTACTTCTCCGGATGTATTTTGGTCTGTCGTAGGAACTTCTCTGGATGCATTTTGGTCATTTCCACATGTAGTATCTGCTTCTACTGAAATGTTTTCATCCGAAGATGGGCGTATCCTTGGAGGATCAGCAGATAAGGTTACTTCAGTCATAAGAGGTGGAACAAATGGATAACATACTTCATCAGATCCTGCATTGTTCAAATGATCATAGTTAAATGATTGGATAAAGCTTCTATGTCAAATAACCATGATGAACCTTTAACTGACTTTGTAAATACAGTTTCATCAAAAGATACATTAGGAGTCTCTTCCACAATGTTATGTTGTGGAATATACACTCTATATGATTTTGATGTTGAAGAGTATCCAACAAAAAAACCATCATATGCTTTTTCTGAAAATTTTCCCAATGACTCTTTTATGTTCAAAACAGTTACATGACATCCAAAGACTCTTAGATATCCTATGTATGATTTTCTTTTAAATAGGAGCTCATAAGGAGTTTTGTTATGTTCTTTGACAATTAATGTTCTGTTTTGAACATTGCACGCAGTATTCACAGCCTCAGCCCAAAAAGTGATAGGTAGTTGTGAATCAGCTAGCATGGTTCTTGCTACTTCAATGAGAGTTCTGTTTCTTCTTTCAGCAACTCCATTTTGTTATGGAGTCCTTGGTGCATTGAATTGTCTTGCAATTCCTTTGCTCCTACAAAAGGAATCCAGTTCAAAATTGACAAATTCAGTACCATTGTCACTCCTAAAAATTTTAACTTTTGTATCAAGTTGATTCTCAATCTTGATCACAAAGTCCATTAATGTTTCTGATGTTTCACTTTTTTGTTTTAAGAAAAAGACCCATGTGAATCTTGTGAAATCATCAACTATCACCAAACAATATTGCCTTTTTCTAATGCTCATTACATTGGTAGGACCAAACAGATCCATGTGAAGCAATTTGAGTGGTGTAGTATTAGTATTGATAGTTTTGGATTTATGTGACACTCTATGTTGTTTTCCTTTGTAATAAGAAAAACAGTGAGTTGAGCAATGAAACTCTTTATTTGGCAATCCAATGACCAGGTCATTTTTCACCAATTTATTCATGTTCTTCATGTTAGAATGTACAAGCCTTCTATGCCATAATTGAGACAAATCTTCTGAGAGTTTAGATATAAGGCATGTTTCATGTTTTGTGAGTGAAGTGTTGTTCATATCCAAAACATAAGTGTTTCCTTTTCTTGCTGCTTTGAGGAGGATCCAATCTTCTGGAACAATAAATCCTGGCTTAAGAATGTAACAGTTAGTATCATCAAACAATGTAGTATAATTTTGATCACAAATTTGAGACACACTAAGTAGATTATACTATAAATTTTTACAGTAATTTACTTTATCAAATTTGAGTACACCATTTGTTATCATCCCTTCACCAACAATTTTACCTCCCATTTTATCCCCACCAAATGCCACATAAGAAGCATTTTTATGTTTGAAATCATGGAGAAGAGAACAGTTTCCTGTCATATGCTTGGAACAACCACTGTCAACATACCACTTGTTGTCAGCTCTCCAATATTGTTCCTGCATTCAGAAAAGAAAATCAGTTAGAAGTGACAACCCAAGTCTTAGTGATCTTGGGTTTGTCAACATGGTCTAAAACAATTACTCCTTCATGAATAATTTTTGAAGTTTCAGTTTTAGATTTGGTTGATTCATTCTGATTTGATTTAGATGAGGATGATTCTGCTGAATGGGATGTTTATGAAGTAGATTTTTGTTTCTCAATTTCTGCTTGACTCAAATCAATTTCATTTGTTTGAGTCTTGTGTTTTGATAATGAACTTTGAAATGTCTCACTATCTTTTGTTTTTGAAAGAGGTATTTGAATTCCCTTTTCAAATTTATCAAAAAATGAATCATCATCCTTTGATTCCTTATCTGTCAAATCTACCCTTTTGTGGGGTGTTTTTGACTGCTGACCAGTTGTTCTTTTCTTCATTGGATGAACACTTGATGACATTTTATCCTTTGATTTTGACTTTGATTTTAGATCAGGCTTCTTCAATTTTGACCCTTTTTCGCAGTCTGTATCAGTTTCAGACTTATTTGACTCTTTCTTCTTTGTGCCTTTTGTTTTGTTCTTTTTGTTGAAGTAACATTCCTTAGTGGAATGATTATTTTTGTTGCAGATGCCACAATGTTTGTTGAAGTAACATTCAGCTCTCATGTGATTGTTCATATTGCAAATGGAACAGTAGCTACTGAAGTAACATTCTTCAGTATTGTGATTTTTCATGTCACACCATTTGCAATATTTTCCATCTGATTCTTTTTCAGAATCACTCTTATGGTTTGCTGACTTTTGATGTTTTCTTTCTTCTTCAGCTTTGGATGTGCTTCCACTCTTTCAACTTTATGTTTCTGATTGATTGATTCCGAATTCCTCTTCCGTAGATCAGCAGCTGAAGTTTTCTTTTTTAGTTGATGATCTGCTGATACCTTTTTCTTTCCTTTTTCCTTGAATCTCTCTTTTTCCTCGGTGATGACAGATTCATCATTCAATTTCTTGGAGGAGTCTTGTTGCTGACTTAGTTTTTGAAGACCTTCATTCAATTGAGCTATTCTCTTGCAGATGGTCTTCAGCATGTTTCTTTGTTTAGGAGGATATGGCAACTTTGTTTCTTTAAGCATTTTTGGAATATGTGTTTTAAGATGAACATTCTTACCAGTGGTTATTCGATCAACATCATGTTCATCAGAATCGTCCAAGTCATCACAATTATCATAATCAAATTCTGAATCATTTTGATTTAAAGATTCTGATTCAGAAGATTCAGTTTCACTCACCTCAGCTTCATCATTAATTTTGATTTGAGTTGAATCTTTTTCAAACTTGGTGCTAGGCACAAAATGATTTGACAGAGTGTTGGTCATTGTTGTAGGTAAAGATGTGTAATTATCATTTATAGGTGGTGCAACCGCATTATAACCCAACCCAGACCTTTTCTTTGATTCAATATGAGAATTTAGTAATTTCTCATATTGCTGAGATGATAATTGAAACTTCTGAAGTTTCACTTCAGTTGATGCATGATCAGCCATGGATTTTGTTAAGGAAGTGGTCAGATGCTCAACTTGGGCTTTTAGGCTATAATTTTCAGAAAGAAATTTTTCTAAATCCTTTTGCAAAGAGTTAATTTTTATTTGATACAACTTATGTTCTCTAACATAGGATTCATTCAAAATCATCGTTTCTTTTACTTTGTCACCCAACTGTTGAGCATGGACTCTATATCGTTCAACTTCCTCAACACATGTTGATGAACACAATCTTTCTTTTACCTCTCTTGCCATTGGTGGAACTGTTTGATCCATTTGAGCCATCAATGCTTGATTCTCTTCCAAAAGTTCCTTTTCATACACACTCCAGTCACACGTTCCATCTTGAAGTATGATCAGCCCTGACTCCTTTGAGTTGCTAGGTCCAGCTGATTCTTTGGTGGCTGGTGGGGATGCATTGATTAGTTGAGATTGTTTGTGTAGAGGTCTTTGAGAATTTGATTGTTGATGAGCTTGAATCTGATGTTGCTGATGCTGCTGATGTTGTCTCATCTCTGGATATGACTTTTGATTGCATTCTCTTGAGAAATGTCCATAGAGATTGCATTTGTAGCATCTTACTTTTGATTTGTCAACGCCAATCTTTGATGTTTTGGTTGCTGAAGCCAAGTTCTTATTTCTCATGAGATATTGCTTTGCTCTATAAGCAATCATGGCCATCTGCCATTGTAGATCCATTTCTTCCACTATATCAGGAGGCAGTTCTTCTAAGTCTTGTTGGCAGATATTTGCTGAAGTTAGAGAGCTTCCCAGATATGCTTGAAAACTGGAACTAAATGCTGCAAAGGCTGCTCTTTGTTCTTCAGAGTCCAATATCACAGTTATTGGTTCTGACTGATTGGCTGAATGTGAAGACTTAGCTGTTGCTGCAGTTGTATCTTGTCTATCAACAGTTCTTCCTTTATTCTTTTGATTCTTTTTTTGAGATGATTTCTTTGAGGGTTTATAAGCATAAAATGTAACGTCCTCCTCATCATCACTCCTAGCACAAGAGTTATCACTTTCATTATTTGAAATAAATGCACTTCCAACATTATTTGTTTCTTTGAAGTGATAGGTGAGACATGAGTTCTCACACTCTTGTTTCTTGATTTTTCGTCCATTTCAAGAGCTTCCACTTTTGCAACCAGAGTATCTAGACTAGATTTCAGATCTATAGTGTTCTTGAACATGGATACAGTATGCTTCCAACTTTCTGGCAAAATGTGGAGCATTTTCTTATTTAATTCCTCACTGGTATACTTCAACTCCAGAATATTCATCTCAGTTACCAACTACATGAATCTATGAAGTTGTTGAGGAATTGATTCACCTTTAATATGATGAAATGTTTCATATTGCAACCTGAGGGTGTCTCTCCTTATGCTTCTTATCTCATCACTCCCTTCGCAGAGAGTGTGAAGTATCTTCCATAAGGAGTGTGTTGTTTTATAGTTCTCATATCTCATCAATATCTCTTCAGGTAAAGCCATACTAAGCAAACTGTATGCTTTTATATCAAATTTAACCTTTTTGACATCATCAGGTGATAGATCTTTGGTACTGATTGGTTGATTTTTGTCATTATAATCCGGCCCAAGAGTGGGTGGAATATAAGGACCTTCAGTAATGGATACCCATAAGTCAGAATCAGTATAGTTTACATGATTCTAAACTTGATTTTCCATGACTTGAAGTCTGCTTTTGTTTCCAACTTTGGAGGTTGGTAAGATGATCCACCGAAGTTGCTCATGATGTTAATTGATGAGAATAATTAACAAGATCTGCTATTCAATTGATTTGAATATAGAAACAAGTTAATTAAAACGATTGCAGTTAAACGACAGCCGTAGATCTAATGAGAAAGAACACACAAATCTACGAAATTAAATTCAATTAAACACAACTAGCACTGATAGATCAATCGATCTAAATCAATGAGTACTTGGCTCTCATACCACCTCTGAATCCAAGGATCGTCAACAGGAATTATCAATGTCGGTTGATGGCAAGTGAACGTTTGCGGAATCAACGTTGGTTTGGTTTAATTGTTTTAAATAACTTTAAATATCAATAAATGATCAAGAACACACGTAACAAAACACAATTAATGATTAATCAGTATTTCATTAGAACATGTTAATGATTACAAATATAATGAATGAATGATATTAAAGTATGCTATGATGTGATGGCTGCTAGGGTTTGATTGAGAGACTTTGAATTGATTGTCGTATTGCTTTTCCTGTTGTCGATCAATCAATCGTCTAACACAATCGTGCTTGAATCGAAACCTAGGATCCATATATATAGACTGTGATGTTTCAGTTATAGGAAACACCGGATCTCTTGGGATTTGATTTGTTTCAGTTAAGGAATCATCGGATTTCTCGGGATTCGCATAACTGCCTTGTTGACTTGTAACACTTGTATTATACAAGTGTTTGGACTCCGCAGGAACAGTGTCTTCAGTAGGAATTTGTTCTTCCGTAGATGATTTGTTCTTCCGTAGAAGTATTGTTCTTCCGAAGGAGTCTTGTACTTCCGAAGGAAACTTGTTCTTCCGAAGGAAACTTCTTTTCTGGTTGTTCATCCGCAGATGATCTTCGGATGTAAAATTACTTGTGAGAAATATAGCTACGGAAGAACAAAATGTTCATCCGTAGAAGTTTCTTACACTTGGTCAATTTCATAAATTGACCAAGTATAATGTTTGTACCTGCAACCATACATAAATCAACGCACACATAAATGGGTTAACCTATATATTTAATGCATACACAATAATGAATTACAAATATTCATTACAGATATTAATTCAAGTACTAAGACTATACATAAGGAACTAGATCTACTGATCCTAGACTTAACAATTGGATGTTGTTACGAAAAGCAAAAAATTATCCATGCCAGAACTATTGTTACTAGTGTTTTGGTATAAATAGTTCCTTTCCCATGTAATTATGATAGGATCGGATCTAGTTTGATCAATTAGATTGGAATTTGCAGCGGAATATAACAGAAATTAGATCAAATTTAAGCAAGACAAGTATGAATATTCAATCACACTATGACGATTATAGAGAGAGATTTTCTGTAATGGAAGATTTTCATTCACGCAAATGCTTCGGTTACAAAACAAATAGGTCAACATTCCTTTTATAAAGGAATGTGACGTCAGCTGATGTCACTTGATAGTGACATCTAACTGATTTATACAAACTACTGAAAGTAACTAATCTACTGAAGATGTCCACAACAACTGAGGACACCTTCACAAAAAGCTAAGTATAAACCAACATTACAACTACTGAAACTATAACATCTAAAGTGTAAGAACTTTAGACGTTTTACAATAATAAAACTACTGAAAAGAAACTACTGAAAAGTAAAACATTACAACTACTGAAAGGAACTACTTCAGCTGTTTGAGACAACTTCTGAGAACTTGGTCTTCAAACTTTGTCTTCAGCATATGTCTTCAGACTTTGTCTTCAGCTATTGTCTTCAGACTTTATCTTCAGACTTTGTCTTCAGACATTGTCTTCAGTAGTTGTAGATCACTTCAGTTGTTGTGATGTCTGTGGGACTTAAAGGTTTTTCTGATCTGGCTCATTGGTTCTTTTGGTCCAACAAACTCCCCCTGAACCAATGCAGCCAAAACCTTTAAGCTTATTGAAGTCCCACTTATTGGCAGACACATTTTCTGGATCAGCTCAGAAATCACCAAATTAAGCTCAGGCCAGGAAGTGGTTTCAAAAAGTTTGATTGGCAAAAGATGAATGGGAACTCTGTCTTGGGGAATTGGACACAGAGCTGTTACCCCAATCCTTAAACCTACTTCCCAATGATGAGTCTGTAAGACTCTCTGACATAGGCCTCAAGAAGAACAACTTTTTCTTCTATTGTGAGTTCTTCAGCTTCACTCTCAAAGAAGAACTCAGGCCCATAATACTCAGATAAGTATCTAACAATCTTTCCATTCTTTAGCTCCACAGTTGTTATTTCTCTGTATGCAAACTCATCAGGATGAGTACCTTCAAGTAACAACTGGAGCTCATTTCTTCTTATTTCTTCAAGCTTCTTGTAAATTAACCCCTTCTTTACCATTTTGTTTTCTAACAAAGTTTGTGGAGTCATCTTAGTCTTGTAAGCTCGCTTGAAATCATCAAGGATTTCCCAGGGTGACACTACAATGGCCAGCATTATCACAACATCTACAGTCTTCTTCACTTGGCCATTGTATCTACTTGGAACATTCTTTCTATGAATTCTATCACTAACTCTGGGGTCAGGCCAAATCCTCACTCTCTCCTTCTGATACTGAAATGTAAATCTGAGAGCATACAACCTTTGAGCATGTTCCTTCATAGCTTGTATGGATGAAGACTTAGGAAATTCCTTATCAACCATCCTTAACAGCTGCTCATCATGTTGTTTCTGCTGTTCTTCTTCTTCAATCTTCACTTTAACCATTTGCCTTTGAGTGTCAGGAGTGATTGTTGTTGGTTGACTCCTACACGCATCTTCATTTTAATCATAGCAGAGATTGGCAGACTATCATCCTCATCATCTTCTTCTTCTTCTTCCATCCTCAACACCCTTCTCTTTCTCTTGGGTGCATCATTGGTAGTTGATTGAGTGGGTTTCTTGGGCAAAGGAGTTGGTTTTGAGGGTTGTGAGGTTGGTTGTTTTGAGGGTTATGAGGTTGGTTGTTTTGAGGGTTGTGAGGTTGATTTTGAGGGTTGTGAGGTTGGTTGTTTTGGTAAGGGAGATTGTAAAGGCTACTCTATCATTTTGGTTGTGAGGCTGGCTTTGGATAATTTTGCCATGTCAGACATTTTCCCAGCACCAGCTTCATCCAGAGCTTCTATGATCAATCCTTTGTTGAAGGTTTCAGAAGAACAGATTTTGGTGGTTTTCTCCAAAATACTGTCTCTGGACCATGACTTTACTTCAATAATTGGTCTTCCCAAGTGTTTTGACAAGAAACTGATCATAGCTTCCAACCTTTCTCTTTCTTTCTCATTGCAACTGGCCCATCTATTCTCAATCTCTTGAATCTCTAGCCGTCTGATCTCAGAATCAAGTTTGGCAGTGTCAAAGCCTTGTCTGAAGAGCTGATCAATGATCTTATCCATAGATCTGCTATGTTGCTCATCAGCTTCTTTGATCAGTTCCTCTAACTTCTTCTCATCCTCAGTCTGTTCAGCACTTTTTTTTCTCTTATAAGTGATTATCTCTTTTCCTTTCTTCTCTTTCGCTAATTCCTCTTTGAAGGGGTATCACCCCAAAAAGGTGTTAAAACTCGAGCCGATAAAACGTAAGGTTGAACTGTATGGTTCAGCCGCAGATCACGACAGTCGCGGCCCAAACAACCCAGCCATGGAATGACCCATCCGCGGCCCACTCAGGCTGGGCCAGTCGCGGCCCGCTCGGGCTACAAGCCCAGCCGCGGCTCACTAAGGCTGGGGCCTAGCTGCGGCCCAAGCATCGTCCCGTACGGGTTGAGGACCCAAGCCATGATTCGCCTCACCCAAGTCGTATAACGAACCTAAGTTGCCTTTATACAGCGAAAAGAACCCAAGTCACAGCTGGAAGAACGGATCCAAACTATAGCTGAGCCCAAGCCGCAGCTGGGGAGTAAGCCCGGAGCCGCGGCTGGGCATTGTACCACCGAGTTGATATCATCGCAACCAACACTTGTAAAACCTTCCCAAAGATTTGATAACCAAGAAAGCCACCCATTGGTTACAAGAGAATAAAAAAGAAGCATGAAACGACAAAACGAATAAGGCCAAAACATTGGCAGAAGGTCAGAGCAGCCCCCAAATCTCCAAGTCAACTATAAAGACAAACTACATTAATGCTAGTCAGAAACCCTTTGCATCAGAAGGGTATAAAACCTCTTACTCGGGAATTGCAGTCCCATATCATTGACCACAGACTTCCAAGAATAGAACCATGTTGTATCTGGTGCCCATGCACCAACACTATAAATACTTCCCTTATTCAGATTCACAAGGACACATTTTTCTCACATTCTCAGAACACTCTTACTACAAACTATTTGCTTATTAATTCTTCCTTTCAAAGTTCTCTCAATACAAATACTTATTCTCACGCCGGAGTGTGGTCTCGGGGAGAAAACCCTTTCTGCCCGAGGCGAGGCTCACGGTGTTGTTTTTGTCTCACAGATATTCCAGTCAGCTGAAGTTCACACCAAGTCCCAGCCAGATCTTTGATACTCTGCTCAACCAAAGCCAAGCTCAGCCGAAGCCAGGCCTCAGCCGAAGCCAAGCTCAGCCGAAGTCAGGCCCAGCCGAATCCCAGCCCAGCCGCATCCTAATTCTCAGCTGCATCCTGCTTCTCAGCAGTCAAGGCCAAGTTCCCGCCTAATCCTCGGTAGCAACCCCATTCTCGCACTGCTCTCAAGTCTTAATCCCTTGATTAGGATTTGTGTAGCAACATTTGGCGCCATCCGTGGGACCTAAACAAAATATGTTTCACGCTCTCCATACAACGGCCAGATTTATGCTTGTGGTACACTCTACAAGATATTCTGATCTATATCAACGACTTTGAGTTGTCAGGTTTCAAGTCTCCGACTATCTCCACCATATTTTTACTTAAGGCAGTCTCGTTCATGTGCTTATATAGAATATGTTAGATATTTGAAAACTAACAATATAACTTGTTTTCAAAACATAATTTTCTTAGTAAATGCTAAATATGGAATATGATGAATATTCATGTGGTAAGCTCATTCGCACATATATCTGAAACACTCATATACATGCAACAAAACTATTTGTGTCATCTCCTGCATCCTTAATATGTTAAAGTATAGCCACTCCTTACTGTCTTGTATATGTTGATCATCTGAACACAACCTAAATTCTGATTTTATTAGTCAAAATATTACAACCACTTTGTAATATATGTGGTTCATGAGTTTTTAAATAACATAATTACTGCATGATATACTTTGTTGACACAATATTAAATCCACATCCATTATCTTAGCTCTCTGAAAAAAAAATATTAAGCTTTAGCTGATATCTACTATTGAACCGTTCAAGTTACTATAAGGGTTGCAACTCATTTACTTCAAATTGAATAAAGTATTTCTTTTATGGATACGAAAACGTTGTTGTGCGTGGGAAATTAAATAAATAAATACAATGAATACAATCAAAAACTATATTACTACAGTATAGTAAAGTTCGACCTAACGTGTGTATAAGGGCCACGTGAGCCTGTCAAATTCATATCACTTTTTTCTAATACCATGGCATTCAACTATATTACGTCATATTAAGCACAGGGTACTAGCTATTATTTGCCTAAGCCAAGACTCGATGCTCAACCTTGTAAAATGTTTATCTGTTGGCTGGAACCTGTCGGGGTAAATTGTCGAAGGCCGAGCAACGACACAAAAGTGCTTGCAGGTCGGTTCCCATGTGACACTGCTCCCAAAATTGAACCTTGCAAGACTTGCTCCTCTTGCTAGATCTTTCTCCTCGTGATCAATGCCGCTATATCTTTTTGTGTATATATTTTGGAGAGTGGAACGAACAACCGGACAGGAAACATGTCGCGGCTGGGGCTCACCACCGTTGCTTAGTGAGCCGATACTTCCCTATCTACCCGGTCACCGCTGGTCCAGTCTGAAGCTCCTTATGTCATGGCTAGCATCTATATATGGTCGCTCACATAAAACCTCCACTGCCTCAGAACCAAAATATTCGTAGGTGTTGTGTTAAAGGAACGCTGTGGCCGAATCTAAAGTGGTGTGCAGTGGGTTATCATAGCAAACAACAAGTCAAAACTAGGTCACATTGAGCTATGACAAGAAATGGACCGTTCGGGGCTTCATCTCGAGTCCAGTTGCATCCTTCCTCCAGCAAGAGGTTTTTTAAAAATATGAATAAGTCATAGACTAAAGGATCGTGGACATGAGCAAGACCTTAGCCGCACCTAGAAGTAAGAGTTTCGACTGGTGTAAGCTTCAGCTGGTGTTGAGATTTGGCTGGTGCTCAGCTGCAGCTGGTGTGAACTTCAGCTAGTGTTGAGATTCGGCTAGTGTAAGCTTCAGCTGGTGCTGAGATTTGGCTAGTGCTCAGCTGCAGCTGGTGTGAGCTGCAACTAGTGTTGAGATTCGGCTGGTGTAAGCTTCAGCTTGTATAGAGATGCAGCTGGTGTGAGCTGCAACTAGTGTTGAGATTCGACTAGTGTAAGCTTCAGCTGGTGTTGAGATTTGGCTGGTGCTCAGCTGCAGCTGGTGTGAGCTTCAACTAGTGTTGAGATTCGGCTAGTGTAACCTTCAGCTGGTGCTGAGATTTGGCTGGTGCTCAGCTACAGCTGGTGTGAGCTGCAACTAGTGTTGAGATTCGGCTGGTGTAAGCTTCAGCTTGTACTGAGATGCAGCTGGTGTGAGCTGCAACTAGTGGTGAGATTCGGCTGGTGTAAGCTTCAGCTTGTACTGAGATGCGGCTGGTGTGAGCTACAGCTAGTGTTGAGATTCGACTAGTGTAAGCTTCAGCTGGTGCTGAGATTTGGCTGGTTCTCAGTTGCAGCTGGTGTGAGCTACAACTAGTGTTGAGATTCGGCTAGTGTAAGCTTCAATTGGTACTGAGATTTGGCTGGTGTGAGCTTCGGTTGTGTTAAGCCACGGATGATGGCTAATAGAGTTGGTGCTGAGCTGCGTCAGGCGGTGCTCTGCATCTAGTGTTGACTTTCAATAAAAATTAAATGAACCTAACATCTCGTTGGTTTTGGCCGAGTCACGGCTCAATGGATTCAATGCAAGAATGTCAGTTCCATCTCTTAATCCTCTAGTTTGATTCCAGCTAATCAATCCTATTTCTAGTTTGTTATATGAAACTCAAGTATGTTGCCTCCGATAAATCCATTAAAATTGGCGGGTTATGATTTAGCAAACCCGAATCCATGGAGGGAAGACACTCGTAGATGTTACATATTTAGCCATAGATGTTATATCTGGGTAAACGACATTGAAAGAAATTAAATCATACTACCACGTCTGGGTGGACAACTTTTAAAAACAATTAAGTCACCGAGCCACATCGGGGTGGAAAAACTTGAAAGCCCCAGCCACAAGAGCAATTAATTAAATCACCCACCATGCTTGGGTAGATAGTGTTAAATGCAATCGAAGTAACTTAATTATGATTTGAGTTTAGTAACCATGAAATTAAGCAAGTAGCCAAGCTTGAGTAGATGATGTTACGAGCAACCAAGTAACTCAATCATATCTATGTTAACAACTATGAAATCAAGCAAATAACCAAGCTTGACTAGATGATGTTACAAGCAAACAAGTAACTCAATCATGTTTCAAGTTTTGTAACCATAAGACCAAGCAAGTAACCAGGCTTGGGTAGATGATGGTAAAAGCAATCACACTCACGTTTGAGTTAGTAACCATGAGATCAAACAAGTAACTAGGCATGGGTATATGATGCTAAAAGCAAGCACACTCATTTTGAGTTAGTAACTATATGTAATCAAGCAAGTTACCAAGCTTGGATAGATGTTGTTAAAAGCAACCAAATGAATAAACCATGCTTGAGTTGCAATCATGATATA
Source organism: Flaveria ramosissima (assembly GCA_025215565.1). Lineage (NCBI taxonomy): Eukaryota > Viridiplantae > Streptophyta > Magnoliopsida > Asterales > Asteraceae > Flaveria > Flaveria ramosissima. Next base: position 46,133,223 of record CM046043.1, read on the forward strand.
AGTTGAATCGTCTAACGATGTTTGGGCAAATAATGCATTCAAAAAACTCAGCCAGGTCTAAGTCAATGACCATGAAAATGATTGGATCACCCAACCATTCTTGGGTAGATAAGGTTGAAGTCATTTGAATCACTCAACCGCGTTAGAGCTGATAACTTGAAATTATTTAAATCAACCATGCTTGAGCTAAAAATATCGAAGGCAACTAATTTCGATATATGAGTTAGTCCAAACACCCAATCATGTTTGGATAGAAAGTACTACAAGATCAAAATTTGCTCAACCATGTTTGAGTAAACAGTTTGAAATCAATTAAAATACTTACTTATATTTGGGCAAATAATGTCTCTAGCAAACATGTTATTTAATCGAGTGATCTTCTGGTACCTCACTCAGGTCCCAGGTGAGTTTCTCTTGTTCTTTTTGGCTGAGTCACAATGAGATCGAAGAGATGTATTCTTATCTTTCAACTCAGACAACTATTTTCTAAGCTCTCCCATTCCTTTAACATATTTTATCTAACAACTATGAATCTCTATGAAAGAAAAGAAAACTATTCATAACTACTTAGCACCCAACGTTCAACATTTGTTATTTCTCAAACTTTTGCCATAGTTAATCTTGGCTAGAGCGAGAGACAGAAAATGAACTCCCTGCATAATTCAGGTGTTCTCAAGAATAGTACCATTAGTCAAGTCCAGTCGGGGTTAACAATGTCAAAAGTGGACGTATGGTATTAAAAAGTTGGTTGGGTGATAGCCGAAGAAAAGCAATGGAACGAAGAGTTGGCATTAACAATTTCAGAACGATAACGTATAGTCAGTGTTGCGGCCGAGGTTACGATTCACGGCCAAAGTCAGAGTCCCGCCGGAAGTCTCGAGCCGCGACCGAACCCATGCGTACTTATGTGCAGAAGATATTAAGTCAAGAACCAAGTTGCAGTAAAGAAAGTCGAGCAAACCCAATGACCGAGCACGATTTAAAAGCATACATATAGGGTGCCAAAGTTTAAATACCATTACAAAAAGAGAAACCATAAAGTCCAGTACAAGATTGATACAAATACAAAAACAACACCCAAAGATAAACTAGCTAAACAGGAGCAGGGTCTTCAACTGGAGGGTCCAGGAACGACTTGATCTCCTCAATGCTCGAATCACACATAGCAGCAATAGTCTCAACCATGGAAAAAATGGCTTTATCAAAGCAATCAGATTCAGCTCTTAGTTTCTTCAACGTATTTTTGTCAAAATTCTTGGCTTCATCAGGTTTCTTGCCCTCTGCAGCAAGGCGAGCTCCATCCAATAGACCCGCATTGTACCCCACCTTGTCTAAAAGACTGTTGATCCTGGCCAAAGCATCAAGAAACTCTTCACTATCGCGTATCTTATTAAAATCCAAACCGACACCATCCGAGATGATCCATTTCCTCTCAGACGTAAGATGAGCTACTCGCTCCTCAAGGCTAGCAATACGACTTTCAGAAGCCATTTTATTATCCTTCAAATCCAAAGAAAGTTTTTCACTGCAGCATGTTGAATACAAAGCTCCTCCTGGGCACCACTGAGATCTCGAGTAAGTTTTTTAGCAAGCTCAGACACATCATAACGAGACTTGAGGGACGCGTTCTCAGCCTCCAATTTTGACACTTGCTTCTTGAGATCACGAATCTCATTGACACCATCAACCCAACGACCATGAATCTCAACAAAAGAGAATAAACTGTTCACCACGCCAAACAACCAGCGTTCGATAATTCTCTGTTTTTCAGACCTTCCCCACGGTAAAACTCAACAGGTGTGCGAGACGCGAACATAAAGTCACTACACGACTCCGGAGTTTCAAAGGTAGTTCCATTAGTCAAATCCTAGTGAGAAACAAATTTCTCCTCCACATTCAGGTTAGTATCCTCAGAAGAAGCGGTCGTTTTCCCTTTATCAAAGTCACCAAGGGGGCGATTGATGTAGACAAACCCGTAACTCGAGAAAGGGTAGACAATGATGTGATTGATGGAGACTAGGGTAAGGGCTCGAGGCAAATATAACATGAGCATTGGTAAGAAAAATCATCATAATTATTATTCCAATAACATGGTTGATACCATAACATTGAACTTGGGGGACATGAAGGGGTATCACCCCAAAAAGGTGTTAAAACTCGAGCCGATAAAACGTAAGGTTGAACTGTATGGTTCAGCCGCAGATCACGACAGTCGCGACCCAAACAACCCAGCCATGGAATGACCCATCCGCGGCCCACTCAGGCTGGGGACCAGGCGCGGCCCGCTCGGGCTACAAGCCCAGTCGCGGCTCACTAAGGCTGGGGCCTAGCTGCGGCCCAAGCATCGTCCCGTACGGGTTGAGGACCCAAGCCATGATTCGCCTCACCCAAGTCGTATAACGAACCTAAGTTGCCTTTATACAGCGAAAGAACCCAAGTCATTTTGAGTTAGTAACTATATGTAATCAAGCAAGTTACCAAGCTTGGATAGATGTTGTTAAAAGCAACCAAATGAATAAACCATGCTTGAGTTGCAATCATGATATAAGTTGAATCGTCTAACGATGTTTGGGCAAATAATGCATTCAAAAAACTCAGCCAGGTCTAAGTCAGTGACCATGAAAATGATTGGATCACCCAACCATTCTTGGGTAGATAAGGTTGAAGTCATTTGAATCACTCAACCGCGTTAGAGCTGATAACTTGAAATTATTTAAATCAACCATGCTTGAGCTAAAAATATCGAAGGCAACTAATTTCGATATATGAGTTAGTCCAAACACCCAATCATGTTTGGATAGAAAGTACTACAAGATCAAAATTTGCTCAACCATGTTTGAGTAAACAGTTTGAAATCAATTAAAATACTTACTTATATTTGGGCAAATAATGTCTCTAGCAAACATGTTATTTAATCGAGTGATCTTCTGGTACCTCACTCAGGTCCCAGGTGAGGTTCTCTTGTTCTTTTTGGCTGAGTCACAATGAGATCGAAGAGATGTATTCTTATCTTTCAACTCAGACAACTATTTTCTAAGCTCTCCTATTCCTTTAACATATTTTATCTAACAACTATGAATCTCTATGAAAGAAAAGAAAACTATTCATAACTACTTAGCACCCAACGTTCAACATTTGTTATTTCTCAAACTTTTGCCATAGTTAATCTTGGCTAGAGCGAGAGACAGAAAATGAACTCCCTGCATAATTCAGGTGTTCTCAAGAATAGTACCATTAGTCAAGTCCAGTCGGGGTTAACAATGTCAAAAGTGGACGTATGGTATTAAAAAGTTGGTTGGGTGATAGCCGAAGAAAAGCAATGGAACGAAGAGTTGGCATTAACAATTTCAGAACGATAACGTATAGTCAGTGTTGCGGCCGAGGTTACGATTCACGGCCAAAGTCAGAGTCCCGCCGGAAGTCTCGAGCCGCGACCGAACCCATGCGTACTTATGTGCAGAAGATATTAAGTCAAGAACCAAGTTGCAGTAAAGAAAGTCGAGCAAACCCAATGACCGAGCACGATTTAAAAGCATACATATAGGGTGCCAAAGTTTAAATACCATTACAAAAAGAGAAACCATAAAGTCCAGTACAAGATTTATACAAATACAAAAACAACACCCAAAGATAAACTAGCTAAACAGGAGCAGGGTCTTCAACTGGAGGGTCCAGGAACGACTTGATCTCCTCAATGCTCGAATCACACATAGCAGCAATAGTCTCAACCATGGGAAAAATGGCTTTATCAAAGTAATCAGATTCAGCTCTTAGTTTCTTCAACGTATTTTTGTCAAAATTCTTGGCTTCATCAGGTTTCTTGCCCTCTGCAGCAAGGCGAGCTCCATCCAATAGACCCGCATTGTACCCCACCTTGTCTAAAAGACTGTTGATCCTGGCCAAAGCATCAAGAAACTCTTCACTATCGCGTATCTTATTAAAATCCAAACCGACACCATCCGAGATGATCCATTTCCTCTCAGACGTAAGATGAGCTACTCGCTCCTCAAGGCTAGCAATACGACTTTCAGAAGCCATTTTATTATCCTTCAAATCCAAAGAAAGTTTTTCACTGCAGCATGTTGAATACAAAGCTCCTCCTGGGCACCACTGAGATCTCGAGTAAGTTTTTTAGCAAGCTCAGACACATCATAACGAGACTTGAGGGACGCGTTCTCAGCCTCCAATTTTGACACTTGCTTCTTGAGATCACGAATCTCATTGACACCATCAACCCAACGACCATGAATCTCAACAAAAGAGAATAAACTGTTCACCACGCCAAACAACCAGCGTTCGATAATTCTCTGTTTTTCAGACCTTCCCCACGGTAAAACTCAACAGGTGTGCGAGACGCGAACATAAAGTCCCTACACGACTCCGGAGTTTCAAAGGTAGTTCCATTAGTCAAATCCCAGTGAGAAACAAATTTCTCCTCCACATTCAGGTTAGTATCCTCAGAAGAAGCGGTCGTTTTCCCTTTATCAAAGTCACCAAGGGGGCGATTGATGTAGACAAACCCGTAACTCGAGAAAGGGTAGACAATGATGTGATTGATGGAGACTAGGGTAAGGGCTCGAGGCAAATATAACATGAGCATTGGTAAGAACAATCATCATAATTATTATTCCAATAACATGGTTGATACCATAACATTGAACTTGGGGGACATGAAGGGGTATCACCCCAAAAAGGTGTTAAAACTCGAGCCGATAAAACGTAAGGTTGAACTGTATGGTTCAGCCGCAGATCACGACAGTCGCGGCCCAAACAACCCAGCCATGGAATGACCCATCCGCGGCCCACTCAGGCTGGGGACCAGGCGCGGCCCGCTCGGGCTACAAGCCCAGTCGCGGCTCACTAAGGCTGGGGCCTAGCTGCGGCCCAAGCATCGTCCCGTACGGGTTGAGGACCCAAGCCATGATTCGCCTCACCCAAGTCGTATAACGAACCTAAGTTGCCTTTATACAGCGAAAGAACCCAAGTCATTTTGAGTTAGTAACTATATGTAATCAAGCAAGTTACCAATCTTGGATAGATGTTGTTAAAAGCAACCAAATGAATAAACCATGCTTGAGTTGCAATCATGATATAAGTTGAATCGTCTAACGATGTTTGGGCAAATAATGCATTCAAAAAACTCAGCCAGGTCTAAGTCAGTGACCATGAAAATGATTGGATCACCCAACCATTCTTGGGTAGATAAGGTTGAAGTCATTTGAATCACTCAACCGCGTTAGAGCTGATAACTTGAAATTATTTAAATCAACCATGCTTGAGCTAAAAATATCGAAGGCAACTAATTTCGATATATGAGTTAGTCCAAACACCCAATCATGTTTGGATAGAAAGTACTACAAGATCAAAATTTGCTCAACCATGTTTGAGTAAACAGTTTGAAATCAATTAAAATACTTACTTATATTTGGGCAAATAATGTCTCTAGCAAACATGTTATTTAATCGAGTGATCTTCTGGTACCTCACTCAGGTCCCAGGTGAGTTTCTCTTGTTCTTTTTGGCTGAGTCACAATGAGATCGAAGAGATGTATTCTTATCTTTCAACTCAGACAACTATTTTCTAAGCTCTCCCATTCCTTTAACATATTTTATCTAACAACTATGAATCTCTATGAAAGAAAAGAAAACTATTCATAACTACTTAGCACCCAACGTTCAACATTTGTTATTTCTCAAACTTTTGCCATAGTTAATCTTGGCTAGAGCGAGAGACAGAAAATGAACTCCCTGCATAATTCAGGTGTTCTCAAGAATAGTACCATTAGTCAAGTCCAGTCGGGGTTAACAATGTCAAAAGTGGACGTATGGTATTAAAAAGTTGGTTGGGTGATAGCCGAAGAAAAGCAATGGAACGAAGAGTTGGCATTAACAATTTCAGAACGATAACGTATAGTCAGTGTTGCGGCCGAGGTTACGATTCACGGCCAAAGTCAGAGTCCCGCCGGAAGTCTCGAGCCGCGACCGAACCCATGCGTACTTATGTGCAGAAGATATTAAGTCAAGAACCAAGTTGCAGTAAAGAAAGTCGAGCAAACCCAATGACCGAGCATGATTTAAAAGCATACATATAGGGTGCCAAAGTTTAAATACCATTACAAAAAGAGAAACCATAAAGTCCAGTACAAGATTGATACAAATACAAAAACAACACCCAAAGATAAACTAGCTAAACAGGAGCAGGGTCTTCAACTGGAGGGTCCAGGAACGACTTGATCTCCTCAATGCTCGAATCACACATAGCAGCAATAGTCTCAACCATGGGAAAAATGGCTTTATCAAAGCAATCAGATTCAGCTCTTAGTTTCTTCAACGTATTTTTGTCAAAATTCTTGGCTTCATCAGGTTTCTTGCCCTCTGCAGCAAGGCGAGCTCCATCCAATAGACCCGCATTGTACCCCACCTTGTCTAAAAGACTGTTGATCCTGGCCAAAGCATCAAGAAACTCTTCACTATCGCGTATCTTATTAAAATCCAAACCGACACCATCCGAGATGATCCATTTCCTCTCAGACGTAGGATGAGCTACTCGCTCCTCAAGGCTAGCAATACGACTTTCAGAAGCCATTTTATTATCCTTCAAATCCAAAGAAAGTTTTTCACTGCAGCATGTTGAATACAAAGCTCCTCCTGGGCACCACTGAGATCTCGAGTAAGTTTTTTAGCAAGCTCAGACACATCATAACGAGACTTGAGGGACGCGTTCTCAGCCTCCAATTTTGACACTTGCTTCTTGAGATCACGAATCTCATTGACACCATCAACCCAACGACCATGAATCTCAACAAAAGAGAATAAACTGTTCACCACGCCAAACAACCAGCGTTCGATAATTCTCTGTTTTTCAGACCTTCCCCACGGTAAAACTCAACAGGTGTGCGAGACGCGAACATAAAGTCCCTACACGACTCCGAAGTTTCAAAGGTAGTTCCATTAGTCAAATCCCAGTGAGAAACAAATTTCTCCTCCACATTCAGGTTAGTATCCTCAGAAGAAGCGGTCGTTTTCCCTTTATCAAAGTCACCAAGGGGGCGATTGATGTAGACAAACCCGTAACTCGAGAAAGGGTAGACAATGATGTGATTGATGGAGACTAGGGTAAGGGCTCGAGGCAAATATAACATGAGCATTGGTAAGAACAGTCATCATAATTATTATTCCAATAACATGGTTGATACCATAACATTGGACTTGGGGGACATGAAGGGGTATCACCCCAAAAAGGTGTTAAAACTCGAGCCGATAAAACGTAAGGTTGAACTGTATGGTTCAGCCGCAGATCACGACAGTCGCGGCCCAAACAACCCAGCCATGGAATGACCCATCCGCGGCCCACTCAGGCTGGGGACCAGTCGCGGCCCGCTCGGGCTACAAGCCCAGTCGCGGCTCACTAAGGCTGGGGCCTAGCTGCGGCCCAAGCATCGTCCCGTACGGGTTGAGGACCCAAGCCATGATTCGCCTCACCCAAGTCGTATAACGAACCTAAGTTGCCTTTATACAGCGAAAGAACCCAAGTCACAGCTGGAAGAACGGATCCAAACTATAGCTGAGCCCAAGCCGCAGCTGGGGAGTAAGCCCGGAGCCGCGGCTGGGCATTGTACCACCGAGTTGATATCATCGCAACCAACACTTGTAAAACCTTCCCAAAGATTTGATAACCAAGAAAGCCACCCATTGGTTACAAGAGAATAAAAAAGAAACATGAAACGACAAAACAAATAAGGCCAAAACATTGGCAGAAGGTCAGAGCAGCCCCCAAATCTCCAAGTCAACTATAAAGACAAACTACATTAATGCTAGTCAGAAACCCTTTGCATCAGAAGGGTATAAAACCTCTGACTCGGGAATTGCAGTCCCATATCATTGACCACAGACTTCCAAGAATAGAACCATGTTGTATCTGGTGCCCATGCACCAACACTATAAATACTTCCCTTATTCAGATTCACAGGGACACATTTTTCTCACATTCTCAGAACACTCTTACTACAAACTATTTGCTTATTAATTCTTCCTTTCAAAGTTCTCTCAATACAAATACTTATTCTCACGCCGGAGTGTGGTCCCGGGGAGAAAACCCTTTCTGCCCGAGGCGAGGCTCACGGTGTTGTTTTTGTCTCACAGATATTCCAGTCAGCTGAAGTTCACACCAAGTCCCAGCCAGATCTTTGATACTCTGCTCAACCAAAGCCAAGCTCAGCCGAAGCCAGGCCTCAGCCGAACTCAGGCCCAGCCACATCCTAATTCTCAGCTGCATCCTGCTTCTCAGCAGTCAAGGCCAAGTTCCCGCCTAATCCTCGGTAGCAACCCCATTCTCGCACTGCTCTCAAGTCTTAATCCCTTGATTAGGATTTGTGTAGCAACACTCTTCAACTCTCTTTCTTTTATCTTCTTTTACTGACTTAGACTCCCCCTTTTTGGTTGCATTGGGTTTAGGGGTTTGAATGTCAGAAAGTTTCTTGGAGACTGCATCATCAACTAGGGTTTGAAGATTTGAGGAAAGCCTCTCATCAATGGTTTGATGGACAATGGTAGTGATGATTGGAGTGATGAGAGGTAAGGAGGATTTAAAGGCACCAACCATTTGCTCAGAGGGGTTCTGTCCCTGAGAAATGGTGCCTGAAACAGAGGCTGGTGGCTGATTAGTTGAGAGTGGCTCAGTGTTTGGGAGAGCTTCAAAAGAAGCTGCCATCTATGGGTTAATTGGGGCAGATGGACGTGATTCTTGAGACATTTTGGCAAGCAGTTCTTGTAGTCTGCATACCTCAGCCTCAAGGATGGTGTTTTGGGCTAGAACTTCAAAGAAAAAGCCCAGGTCATCATTAGTGTTAGCTGAATCAGCTGACCTCCTGAGTAAATCAGGATGAACATGTGCTGAGTGTAGATCAGTATTCACATGTGCCCCTTTGTCTTGGAACTGGGGACTTCCTGCCTCAGGATTAAATCCTTCATTGGCAGTTGCCTTTGGTGAGGTCTTAGAGATGATACCACCTTCATCCTGCTCATGTGCTGAAACAGGAGAAGAGGTAGCCTCACCAGATGTTCTAATCTCCTCCTCTACACCAGGAGATTGAACATTGTAATCCCTATGCTGTGGATTGTCAACCATATTATAATCCTATCCCTCAACTGTTGAGGTTTTCCCAGTGATAATAGGTTTCTGGGGAGGGGTAGAGGAATGTAGTTGAGTCAGCACTTTTGCAATGACTGCAGTTGGGCTTGGAGGGGTGGTTTCAGTGGGAGATAAAGGTGAAAAGGATTGCACCTGGGGTGAATGGTGCTCTTCAATGGCAATCTTCTCAAGTGAGAGAGATTCCAGTAATGTGGTTTTCCCAATTATGGTTGCATCAGGATCCTGTTGAGAGGATACCTGAGCGGTTTCAGCTGGTAGAGTCTTAGAAACTTCAAGGGGATCATTACCAGTAGTTTCATCCTGCGTTTGTGCTGCAGGGGCATCATCAGGGGACTCAACTCCCTGAGTAGCCTTTTTGGTTTGCTTGGATTTTGGTTTGGAGGGGACTTTAGATCTGGAGGTGGAGGCTGTGGGTTCCCTCTGCTTGGGTTTTAGTAGTTTGGCAGCCTCTTTAAGTTGTGGGTTTGAGTTGTGCCTGGAGTATACTTCTGGCAAAACTACCATAGCAGAGACCCCAAGGCCAACAAGGCCATCAGATTTTAATTGATTAATAATTATGGCCATAATAAACCTTGGATATAATATCCATTTGTTAGCCACAGGTTTCATTACCAGATCTTTTAATTCCAAAAATATTATTTCAGAAAAATTTAAGCTTTGGCGTTTAAGGATAGAATACAATACCTGTTGCCACCTGGATGACATTTGATCCCATGAAGATGTTTTGGGGGCAAGACAGACATTGATCATGGAAGTGCTTCTTCATAATAGTGGTAGCACTTAGGTCACCCTCATATCCGAGGTTAACAAATGATAAATCAATGGTGCCTTTGGGGTATCAGGTGACATAGGTAGCATCATTCAGGTCTAGAGTATGGCGAATGATATCAGAAGTGATGACCACCTTCTTATGGTTGACAAACGACTGGAGAGTGATCGAGTCATCATTCTCATCAGTATGAACAATGACGTTTGTCCAGAATTGGCGAAGGGTATCGGGATAGATGGTAGGATTTAAGAGTAAGGCTGTGTGATATTGGGAATCAACCATCAGATCAATGCCAGCATCAAACTTGGTCCAAAAGGCTGATTTGGTGAGGTAAGCAACACAGTTGTGTCGAGGTTTGATTTGCATGGTCGCCATTAATGGAAGATGAACGTTTGGAAAGAGATTTATGAAAAGGTTGAAGTTAGGGTTAGGTATTTATAGGTTATGAAGCGGCTGAAAGAAAACAACAGAAAGTTTTGGTGTGAGTCATCAGTTGTTAGAAAACAACTGAAGACATGGTTTTAACTTTCAGATGTTGTAAACAACTGAAGACTTGGTGTTAGTCATCAGTAGTTGTAAACTACTAAAGACTTGGTTTTGGCTTTAGTTGTTTTGAAATGAAACAGCAGTTGTTGTCGTCAATTCACAAAGTTAAGTTGTGTCAATGACCTTAACACTTACTCAGCAGATCATCTGATTTTCAGATGTTTCATTGGTCATGAGTACTTATCTATTAGAAAAGACATCAGTAGTTTTAACTACATCAGTACTTTTCAACAAATGAAGTACTTCAGTACTTTTAAGTAATTTAGTCTTCAGTAGTTATAAAAACTGCTAAAGATAAAATAGCTTATCAGCACTTATTTTTTATAGCTGTATACTAATGCTCATCAGTTCTTATTAACTAAGAACATCAGTAGTTGTCAAATCATTCTAGTTGCAGCATACCAAGCCTGAGCACAAGATTTTGGAAAGTTGCACTGTCTAAAGGCTTAGTAAATATATCTGCAAGCTTAGCAGCACTAGGCACAAACTTTGGATCAATCAGACCTTTTTCATAACAATCCCTGATAAAATGATGTCTGATCTCAATATGTTTGGTCCTAGAATGCTGGACAGGATTCTTAACAATACAAAGAGCTGAAGCACTATCCATCAGTAAAGGAGTCTTAGTCTCTGTAAAGTCATAATCCAATACTTGATTTTGAAGCCAGAGTACCTGAGATGTACAGCTTGCAGCAGCAATGTACTCTGCTTCAGCTGTGGATGTAGCAACTGAAGTTTGTTTCTTACTCTGCCAAGAAACTAAACAATTGCCTAGAAATTGGCATCCACCAGAAGTTGATTTTCTGGTTAACTTACACCCTGCATAGTCACTATCAGAGAAAGCAACTAATTTGCAAGAGTGCCCAGTGAAATACCAAAGTCCTAGAGATTGAGTTCCTTCCAAATATCAAAAGATCCTTTTGACTGCAATCATATGGGATTCTTTAGGTGCAGCCTGAAATCTAGCACAGACACAAGTTGGAAACATAATGTCTGGTCTAGAAGCTGTAAGGTACATCAAGGAACCAATCATACATCTGTAAAGAGTTTCATCAATTGCTTTACCTTTCTGATCAGCATCCAGTTGTGTGTTGCTGCACATGGGAGTAGAACAGGGCTTACAGTTTTGTAAATCAAACTTGGTTAACAAATCCTTTGTGTATTTTGACTGATGAATGAAAGTTCCATCAGCCATTTGTTTGATTTGCAAACCCAGAAAGAACTGTAATTCCCCCATGGCACTCATTTCAAACTTTTGTTGCATCAATTTAGTAAAGGCATCACACAACTGTGGATCAGAGGATGCAAAAATAATATCATCTACATAAATTTAAACAAGGAGCTTATGCATGCCTACTTTCTTAATGAACAAAGTTTTATCTATGGAGCCTCTAGTGAAATTATTTTGAAGAAGAAAGTTAGATAGTGTTTCATACCAGGCTCTTGGAGCTTGTTTTAACCCATAAAGAGCCTTATCAAGCTTATACACCCAATCTGGATGTTTATGATCATCAAAACCTGGTGGTTGACACACATGAACTTCTTCTTTTATTTTACCATATAAAAATGCACTTTTGACATCCATTTGAAAAACTTTAAGATTATGGAAAGCAGCATAAGCTAAGAACAATCTAATTGCCTCCAGTCTGGCTACAGGGGCAAAGGTTTCATCATAATCAATACCTTCTTCTTGTGAAAACCCCTGTACAACTAGTCTGGCCTTGTTCTTGACAATTTGGCCTTTTTCATCAGTTTTATTCCTAAACACCCATTTAGTGCCTATTGCACACTTACCTTGGGGTAGAGGAACCAGTTCCCACACTTGCTGCTTTTGAAACTAAAGAAGCTCAAGCTGCATGGCTTCAACTCATCCATTGTCTCTTAATGCAACATGATAGTTCGTTGGCTCTTGCTGACTGATGAAGAGAGCATAGAGACAGAAATTGGACAATTGGCTTCTAGTTGAAACACCAACATTGATATCACCAATGATCTAAGACATGGGATGATTCTTCAGTACTTGGTACTCAATGATATCTGTGCAAGTGTTTGTAGGAGATCCCGCAGCAACAGATGTTGATTCAGACTCTTGAAACCTAGAATGAGATGGCAGTTCAAATGAAGTAGAGGATTTAGAGATTTCATCAACATTTGTTGTGGATGGAGCTGCTGAAGCTAGAGGAACATCAAGTGTAGTAGACACAGGTAGATGATCACTACAACTTGCATTTATAACATCAGATGGAGATGATATTGTCAGAAACAGCAACAGATGGAGACTGATATGGAACATATTGTAGTATGTCCAAATCAAATAACTCCACAGGGTTTTGAGGAATTTTGTCTTTTGGAGATTCATTAAACTTGACATGCAAAGTTTCTTCAACTATCTTTGTTCTGCAATTAAAAACTCTGTATGCCTTGCAAGTAGATGAATACCAACACTGCATCCACCTTTGATTCAAACTTCTGAAGTGGATTCTTTGTGTTAAGAATATAACAGGGACATCCAAATGCTCTAAAAAATGAAATTAGAGGGGCCAAATGATGTAATAACTCATAAGGAGTCTTCATCAACCTCTTATTCACTAACACCCTATTCTGTACATAGCAAGCTGTGTTGACAGCTTCAGCCCAAAAGGTTAGTGGCAAACCTGAATCGGCCAACATTGTCCTTGCGGCTTCAATAAGGGTCCTGTTCTTTCTCTCCACCACTCCATTTTGCTCAGGAGTTCTTTGAATGCTATATTGTCTCTTGATTCCCTTAGACAAATAGAATTCATCAATAGTGTGATTCCTAAATTCTATGCCATTATCACTTCTCACACATTTGACTGGAAGTGAATGCTGCTTTTCCACATACAACACAAAATAAATGATGATTTGAGCAGCCTCATCTTTGGAATGTAAGAAGAAAGTCCATACATATCTGGAATAATCATCTACAATTACCAGACAATATTTTTTCTTTGCCGTACTCATCACTCTTACTGGACCAAAAAGATCCATATGCAGTAATTGCAAGCAGGCAGTGGACTTTGGTTCTTCTATTGGAGGGAATGAAACTTTGTGTTGCTTTCCTTTTAAACAAGCTGGACAGTTGTCATCACATTTGAACTCCTTCAATGGCAAATCTCTCACTAAACCATGATAAATAAGCTGGTTCATATTTTTAAGTTTCACATGACCAAGCCTTCTATGCCATAGTTCAGATTCTTGAGAAGAGGCTTTAGAGAACAGACATGGATGGCCTTTTAGATCAATTTTCTTTGATAAATCTAAGACATATACTCTTCCAGTCCTGTTGGCCTTCAGGAGAGTATATTCATCCAATATCTTGTCAATCTTGTTCTGAACTTTGGAAGATAGAATCCGATAGTTCTGACTGGTGAAAAGTGCAACATGCCCTTTATCACACATTTGACTGACACTCAACAGGTTGTACTTGAGGTTCTCCACATAGTTAACATCATCAAACCATATCTCACCATTGGACACAAAACCTTTTCCTATGATGTAACCCTTAGCATCATTACCAAAAGAAACAAATCCATTCTTCCCTTGAGAGTAATCCTGAAGAAGAGAGCTGCTCCCTGTCATATGCATAGATCCTCCACTGTCTACATACCAGATGCTTCTTTGGCATGCTGAAGAACCCTGCATTTTGCACAAGAAATTAGTTAGCCTTTGAGACCCAACCCATTTTGGTTTTGGGTCTGTTTTCATCAACAGATTTTAAACTAACTGATTTTTCATGATTGACAGCCTTTGAAGGTGGAGATGGTGCTGAAAAGGATTCCTTTGATTTTGGCTTAGTTTTCGTTTTCAGTGGTTTAATCACAGAAACATCTAATTGGTTAACTCTCCCCAATAGATGTTGAACCATCATAACAAGTTGTGTCTGATTGGTTGTCAAAGCCTTCAGCTCAGTTGACACATCAGTACTTGTTGTTGATTTGTTCTTGTGATTCACCAAATCCTCCCTTTTAAAAGACACAGACTTAGTCTGGGTTTTTGATATTCCATGAGGAATATTTTCAGATGTTTTGTGATAAACCCCTTCCTTCTTTTTAGCATTTTGGAAAAACTTTGGGTTATCAGATTAAGATGTTTGTGGTACAAACTTGGTTTGAAATTCATCTTTCATTTTATTCATTTTTTTAATGATTTTTTCTTTGTTGAATTTTAAACCCTTGTTATACCAACATTCATCAGTGAGATGATTAAACAAACCACACATTTCACATGGCTTTCTCTTCATCTTTTGTTGATCAACTGCTGAAGGTGATGAAACTACTAAAGATTTGTTCTTCAGTACTTTTTTCCTTTCAGTACTTATGGTAAGTACTGAAGGATTTGCAACAACTGAAGATTTGTTCTTCAGAAGTTTTCTATCAGTACTTTGGGATTTCCTGAAAGACTTTTCAGCAGTTGTCAAATTATGCTTGATTTCAATTGGTTTGAAATGCTCTTCAGGTGTTGTGTTTTGCCCTTCAGTACTTTGAGTACTTTGTGGGACAACACCTGAATTGCTCAGTTTCTCTTTGATCATGTGTTTAGAAGCAGTGAGACCATCAGCAAATTGATTAGCTAAGGTAATAACACTGACTTCATCCTCTGATTTTTAATTATCACTTGAGGATGAGACACATGATGATGTGGTTTGGGAATTACAGTCACCTTCAGATTTTACTTCTAGCTTGGGAGTAAAATCTGTAGGAGGTATGGTATGATTATACCCAATCCCAAACTTCACATTTGAAGCTGTTTGCTTACTGAGAAGCATTTCAAATCCCTTGCATGTCATAATTAACTTGAGTAGCTGCAAGTGTTTCTTTGATATTCTTATGATTCTCCAAAATGACCTCTACCTTGGCTTTTTCATCAGTGATTTGACATTTTAGTTTGTAAATCTCCTCATCCTTTTCTTGTAAAACAGACTCAAACTCAGCTTTTCTTTTGGAAATCACTTTCTCTAGGTCAAGATTTTGATTAATTAAGGCTACATTTGCTTCCCTAATTGAAACAAAAGCAGCTATGCATGACTCAGAACATAACTTGGCCTTAGCCTCAGAAGATACCTGTGGTACCTGAGATGAAGCATTTCCATAATTAGACTCCAAGGCCATAAGAGCAAGATTTCCAAAAGGATTATCACCACCATGTTGACCAGCACCAGTAAACACTTGTTCAGAATAACCAGAAATATCATCTGGTAAGCTGCTCCAGTCAACAACCTCAGGGGTGAAAAAGCTTTGATGTGATTGAGATTGAGATTGTTGACTTGATTGAGATGGTTGAGGATCAGGTAGGGCATGTGGTTGTTGAGCCATGGGTACAGGAACCTGACTAGATTGAGGCATGTAAAAACATGGATAAGGATATGGCATTGGACCTTGAGGAACAAAAAATGCAGGAGATGATTGAATTTGTGAGTGATGATCAGAACTGGTAGAATGTTGCCCTTTGGTTTGTGAGCTATTGCTTGGAAAAGTCACAAAGGGTGCAGATGAGTTAGATCCAGATGATCTACACTCTCTTGCAAAATGTCTAAGTCTATGGCACTTGTGACATCTCAACTTGCTCTTATCAAAACCAACTTTGGTTTTGCCAGAGAGACCAGGGAATTTTCTACCTGTCCTTTTGTAAAACTTTTGAGATCTGATATTGATTAATGCCATTTGGCTCAAAATATCCATCTCTTCCAGATCATCATCAGCAATTCCTTTCAAATCATCCATCAGAAAGCACACATTATCAACACCAAACCCTGAGTTACTATCAACTCCAACAAAAGCATGATCTCCACTGTTTGAAGAGAAATATATATGCTCATCATAAGAACTTTCTGATGTAGCATATTCTGACTCATGACCAACCAGAGCAGTGTTTCCTGGTACAAAGTCATCAGTGAGCTTTCCAGATAAAGCCAGTTTCCTTTTCTGTTCTATCTCTCTCTCAAATGTTAAGAGTTTCCCATGAAGTTGGGTAAGAGATACAGTATCCAGATTTGCACTGGAGCGTAGGACAATGGTATATGTGTCCCATCTCTCAGGCAGGGATCTGAGGAATCTGTTGTTCATCTGACTGTTTGTATATTCATGTTGAACCATTTTTAGCTCAGATATCAAACAGGAAAATCGCTCAAACTGTTGAGTCAGTGACTCACCCTTTCTATGAGAGAATGTCTCATATTGCTGGGCAAGGATTTGTCTATTGTTTGCTAAGACCTCATCAGTTCCTCCAAATTGTTCTTTCAGAGCAACCCAGAGATCATGAGCAGTTTCATGATGCATAAGCCCAGAGTAGATTTCATTCGGCAGTGCCATGGCCAGAATTCCATGGGCTTTAGCATCAATTTCAAACAGTTTTAGATCCTCATCAGAATATTGTTCCTTCTTCTTCGGAACCATCTCATTGGTTTCCGGATTACTCACCATAGGCTTATATGGTCCATGAACCACTGACTTCCAACAACCTGAACTGTTAACAGACAGGTGATGGAGCATTTGGCGTTGCCATATGTTATACTCACTCCTAACAAGCATCGGAGGCTTTGTTGAGGAGCTAGTATTATGAGGATCATTGATTGATGTAGTCATTTTCACCAATTCAACCAAATTCAATGGGATTTTAATAAGTCTAGCTCAAAAACTCAACAACACAATTTGAATCTTAAATTAATTGACCGGAAGCAACAGAAAATCAAACTCTATAACCAATTCTTGCAAATTTTCTAATTCGATCAAACTTAGATATCAAAAGAGCAGTTTCAATGATCAATTGTTAAATCGATCAATGATTAACCGGCTCTGATACCATTTGATAGGATCGGATCTAGTTTGATCAATTAGATTGGAATTTGCAGCGGAATATAACAGAAATTAGATCAAATTTAAGCAAGACAAGTATGAATATTCAATCACACTATGACGATTATAGAGAGAGAATTTTCTGTTAATGGAAGATTTTCGTGTTCGGTTGTAGTTTCGATTGATACGAAACATACTATGATGTATTTGTAAAAGTTTAGTGTGATTCCAATTATTGTTATAATCATATTTGAATATATTGTTTCACGGGTGTGTTCAAAAGCCTTGAGAATCGAAACTCTATAACATTGAACGTTGTTACGAAAAGCAAAAAATTATCCATGCGAGAACTATTGTTTTTGGTGTTTTGGTATAAATAGCTCCTTTCCCATGTAATTAGTTAAGCTTTTGTGAATACTTTGATGCACCAATTTAAAGTTGCATAATTTTGATTAAAATACAAGTAAATCTTATTTACTTGGTCGTGTTACCTTGACTTGACTTCTTTTTCATCAATCACACACTACGTCTTTGTTTAATGTCTCGTTACTTTCATTCCGCGCGTGTAATTTGATTCTCGATTCTTATTCAGTGAACACGAGTACTTTGTTTCTATTTACACCTGGTTTCCTTGCCTAGACGGTCAATAAAGTATTATGTTGATCCACTATTGTCATTTTGATTGATTCGGTGTATTTTTTAGGCAGAATGTGCGAAGTTGGTTGAGGAGTGCTCTCGAAGTGTTTTGGGCAGAAGTCGATTGATTTCGAGGCTCGTTCGTGTGGTTTCGTGTTCGGTTATAGTTTCGATTGATACAAAACATACTATGTTGCATTTGTGAATGATTAGTGTGATTCCAATTATTGTTATAATCAGATTTGATTATATGGGTTGAGGAGTGTGTTCAGAAGCCTTGAGAATCAAAACTCTAAAGCATTGAACGTTGTTACGAAAAGCAAAGAATTATCCATGCGAGAACTATTGTTTTTAGCGTTTTGGCATAAATAGTTCCTTTCCTATGTAATTAGTCAAACTTTCGTGAATAATTTGATGCACCAATTTATAGTTGCATAATTGTGATTAAAATACAAGTAAATCTTATTTAGTTGGTCGTGTTACCTTGATTTGACTTCTTTTTTATCGATCACGCACTGCTTCTTTGTTTAACGTCTCATTACTTTCATTCCACGTGTGTAATTTGATTCTTGATTCTTATTCAGTGAACACGAATACTTTCTTGCTTCTTAACACCTGTTTTCCTCGCCTAGATGGTCAATAAAGTATTATGTTGATCCACTATTGTCATTTTGATTCATTCGGTGGATTTATGAGGCAAGAATGTATGAAGTTGGTTGTGGAGTGCTCTCGAAGTGTTTTGGGCAGAAGTTGATTGATTTCAAGGCTCGTTCGCGTGGTTTCGTGTTTGGTTTTGGTTTCGATTCATACAAAACATACTATGTTGTGTATGTGAATGATTAGTGTGATTCCAATGATTGTTATAATCAAATTTGATTATATGGGTTCACGAGTGTGTTCCGAAACCTTGAGAATCAAAACTCTATAACATTGAACGTTGTTACGAAAAAAAAAATTATCCATGCGAGAACTATTGTTTTTAGTGTTTTGGTATAAATAGCTTCTTTCCCATGTAATTAGTTAAGCATTCGTGAATACTTTGATGCACCAATTTATAGTTGCATAATTTTTATTAAAATACAAAGAAATCTTATTTACTTGGTCGTGTTACCTTGATTTGACTTCTTTTTCATCGTCACGTACTGCGTCTTTATTTAACGTCTACTTTCATTCCACGCGTGTAATTTGATTCTTGGTTCTTATTCAGTGAACACAAATACTTTCTTGCTTCTTTACACCTGGTTTCCTTTCCTAGATGGTCAATAAACTATTCTGTTGATCCACTATAGTCTTTTAGATTGATACGGTGGATTTTTGAGGCAAGAATGTGCGAAGTTGGTTGTGGGGTGCTCTCAAAGTGTTTTGGACAGAAGCGGATTGATTTCAAAGGTCTTTCGTGTTGTTTTGTGTTCGGTTGTAGTTTCGATTGATACAAAACATACTATGTTGCATTTGTGAATGATTAGGGTGATTCCAATGACTGTTATGATCAGATTTGATTATATGGGTTCATGAGTCTGTTCAGAAGCCTTGAGAATCAAAACTCTATAGCATTGGACGTTGTTACGAAAAGAAAAAAATTATCCATGCGAGAACTATTGTTTTTAGTGTTTTGGTATAAATAGTTCCTTTCCCATGTAATTAGTTAAGCATTCGTGAATACTTTGATGCACCAATTTATAGTTGCATAATTCTGAATAAAATACAAGTAATTCTTATTTACTTGGTCGTGTTACCTTGATTTGACTTCTTTTTCATCGATCACGCACTGCGTGTTTGTTTGACGTCTTATTACTTTCATTCCATGAGTGAAATTTGATTCTTGATTCTTCTTTAGTGAACACGAGTAGTTTCTTGCTTCTTTACACCTGGTTTTCTTGCCTAGATGGTCAATAAAGTATTCTCTTGATCCACTATAGTCTTTTTGATTGATTCGGTGGATTTTTGGGGAAAGAATGTGCGAAGTTGGTTATGGAGTGCTCTCGAAGTGTTTTGGGCAGAAGTTGATTGATTTCAAGGCTCGTTCGTGTGGTTTCATGTTCGGTTGTAGTTTCGATTGATACAAAACATACTATGATGTATTTGTAAATGATTAGTGTGATTCCAATTATTGTTATAATCATATTTGAATATATTGTTTCACGAGTGTGTTCAAAAGCCTTGAGAATCAAAACTCTATAACATTGAACGTTGTTACGAAAAGCAAAAAATTATCCATGCGAGAAGTATTGTTTTTAGTGTTTTGGTATAAATAGCTCCTTTCCCATGTAATTAGTTAAGCTTTCGTGAATACTTTGATGCACCAATTTAAAGTTGCATAATTTTGATTAAAATACAAGCAAATCTTATTTACTTGGTCGTGTTACCTTGATTTGACTTCTTTTTCATCAATCACGCACTGCTTCTTTGTTTAACGTCTCATTACTTTCATTCCACGCTTGTAATTTGATTCTTGATTCTTATTCAGTTAACACAAATACTTTCTTTCTTCTTTACACATGTTTTCCTTGCCTAGATGGTCAATATAGTATTATGTTGATCCACTATTGTCATTTTGATTCATTCGGTGGATTTTTGAGGCAAGAATGTACGAAGTTGGTTGTGGAGTGCTCTCGAAGTGTTTTGGGCAGAAGTTGATTGATTTCAAGGCTCGTTCGTGTGGCTTCGTGTTTGGTTTTGGTTTCGATTCATACAAAACATACTATGTTGCGTATGGGAATGATTAGTGTGATTCCAATAATTGTTATAATCAGATTTGATTATATGGGTTCACGAGTGTGTTCAGAAGCCTTGAGAATCAAAACTCTATAACATTGAACGTTGTTACGAAAAGCAAAAACTTATCCATGCGAGAACTATTGTTTTTAGTGTTTTGGTATAAATAGTTCTTTTCCTATGTAATTCGTTAAGCTTTCGTGAATACTTTGATGCACCAATTTATAGTTGCATAATTTTGATTAAAATACAAGTAAATCTTATTTACTTGGTCGTGTTACTTTGATTTGACTTCTTTTTCATCGACCACACACTGCGTCTTTGTTTAACGTCTCATTACTTTCATTCCACGCAAGTAATTAGATTCTTGATTCTTATTCAGAATTTACTTTCTTGCTTCTTTACACCTGGTTTCCTTGCTTAAATGGGCAATAAAGTATTCTGTTGATCCCCTTTTATCATTTAATTGATTCAATAGATTTTTGAGGTAAGAATGTGCGAAGTTGGTTGTGGAGTGCTATCAAAGTGTTTTGGGCACCATTTGAAGTGTGTAGTGAAGTCCTGAGGCATTTCCCGCAAGGGAATCTTAGACATTGTGTGTGGAGGACTCCACTTCAGCACCACTTTAGGTCTTCCAAATATGGGATTAACTTCAAACTTATGAATTAACCTCTTAGGTTGTTGAGGTCTGAAGTTTACCCACCTGGTGTGGTATTCTTTCTTCAACGCAGCCTCAAACCATCCTAACATCTTCCTTGGATTAGCATACAGAAGATCTAAACATGCTAGACGGTTGAGCTCAAAACCAGGGAGAGTCTTCAGATCATGAGGATATCTGAAGTACTCAATCCCCTTCTCTCTCTTAACATCATACACATCCAAATCTTCAAAATACGCCCACGCTATGATCTTGCCAAACACTTTCTGATGATGTTGACTCTATAAAGCTTTGTGTAGGCATTCTGCTTTTGGGGTGTGCGCGGGGCTTTCATCTCAGCAAAACAAGCTGTCCATTCAGCTTTCTTGATATCAACATTTTCGTCTGTAGCTTGGGCAGTGCTTTCTTCGTTCTCCTTTTCTTTTTCAACTTCATCCAGCTTCTCAAAAGTACCACTGTCAAAGGTTTCACCCAAATTGGGGATAACATGTCCGTCCAGATCAGTGTTGAGGATAATGATCACCAGTGACGTCCTCTATCTCGATTTAATCGACATCGTTAAGCTCATCGTCACTTGCCACATCAATTGTAGGAGCACCTTTGACCAACTCATCCAGATTCAGCTTGAATATTTCAGCCAGCTGTTCATTAGTTAGGTCGTGTATGATCTCTCCCTCATCTGGAGTGTAGCTCACAGACCTTCTAACTATCCCTTGCAAGTCAAGAATCATGGTTAATTGAGTCTTGACCTGCTGAAGGGGTTGGACATCAAATTCATCTGTTTGTTGAGCTTCATCTGTTTGATTAGTGTCACACCCCGGGCCTAGAGAGGCGGGACGTAACGGTTGGTAAACAACAACCAAAATGCAGTGGAAACTAAATGGTTTAATACAATGCATCTCACAATATTTACATTAGGATATGGGTTTAGTTTCAGTTTACAAGGTGACTCAATCTACAATCCATGGGTATCATGATCTATCTCTTTGTCAATATTTCTTGAGGCTTCAGTAACTAAGGCTTCTAGGCTCGACCTTTTTCCTTCAACACCTACCCTCACTTCTTGCTTCGGATTTGGATATCTTCTATAGCTCGGCTAATCTACCTAGTTGTACTTGAAAGACATGCTCAAAAGATTTTGTGTCAACATAAAGTTGGTGAGTTCAAGTGATTAAAGTTTAAAAACAAAAAGGACTTAACAAATCCTCATTTGATAAAAATGAACGAATCATAGTTTCAACATCATGGGAGAAATCATAATCAACCTTGCACTCAGTCCCGGTTGGCCTCTTCTAAAGTTGTGTTTAACCGGATATTCCCGAAGGAAGAACTGAGCCCCAAACCAGTGAACCATATCTGTCCGGATGGTTCACCATAGTTTCTTAACAAAACCTATTACATGCCACAAACAACCCCTTAGGATCTCAGTGGGGTACCCTTTCTGGAACGGAAGCCACTGTGTGTGGGGGATTCCCCAAATAGATCTATCCATATAAAACAAGCGGTTCATGAAAGAATTAATGATCATGACATAAGTATCAGCAGGTAACCATAAATCCCACATACAATCATCAAGTAAAGCACAAATATAGTTCATAAATAATAGAGCATGTTTCACCCCAAAACAGTAGTAAAAATGGGGAATCACTAGAACTCACCTGGCATCCTTATATAAGTTCTGAGCTCGGTAAAGAAAAGTGAAGGTCACCAACAAAGCAATCCTAATTAGAACATATGAGTTTCATGTTTAGAATTAGCACGATGTCATTACATGCGTGCGGTTGAGCTCTTTAGTTAACTTAAAGTTAACGATTAGTATCATTGATGTAGATTAGCTTCTTGTGAAATTATCAATTGTTATGCACTCACTCGTGCATATTAGGTTAATTAATGCCTTTATCCGATAAATGATTCTTTGCATAAAGAATGTAGCCATAAACGGTTGATATCAAGGATTCCAAATCTTTATAGATAGTTTTTAATGATGAAGTAAGTAATCTATAATGTTCCAAATGATGTTTATAATGCTTACACTTATATCATAATGTTAAATTGATTAATGCTAGAGTAATCCAAATATTGATAATAGTTGTCGATATATTTAATAAAAGGGGTGATACAAATAATATTATTCCAATAATAATTAGATGATCGACTATGAATAGTAACAAGATGATGGATTATTATAGTATATTTAAGTCTTTTATCTTAAATAAAAAAACGTGTAGATGTCGGTTAACCCATGTATTTATTGTATATGTATATGCACAATCGTATTTGTATGTATTTTACATCTCGATTTAGTGTGACATGGGATCAAATTGAGTTGTATCGTCATTAACATGTTATAATCCTTCTTATATTGTAATGATACATATATTTCTATCTAGGTTGATTTCTGATAAATATCGTTGCTACTTAAGTCTCATGTTAGAACTATCCATTTAAATCAGATAATTATCTCACGTGGCGTTCGCTTTCGTTTTATAACTTATGTATTTTATATAATTAGAGCTCAAGTAACACACATATAAATTATAATTAAATTTCAAATGTGTTGCGCGTGCGATTATACCTTTCACTCGGTTCACGTTCGCTAACCCACTCATATTGCTATTGATCTAATCGCGTTCACGTTCCGTTGACTGCTCGTTGACCAAGTTTGTCCTGTGGTTATCCAAAACCTCACCTTGACTTTCTAACACAACCCCAACCATAATCGACAGCCACCACTACAACACCACTAAAATACTATTTCAACCACGATTTTCACAATCATCCTAACCGAACTTTAATCCATCATCATAGCAGCCCAAAACAACAACCAAACTTGAAAACCCACAACCAAGGACCACAATCACAACTCCACCATCACCGTGCACCGCCATTACAACCACCAGCCTCTATCATCGCCTTGGTCGACAACCATGGTTAACAGCCACAATAACAATTGACAGTCACCATCACAATCACCATCATCACCACCTAAACCCGACAACCATAAATCACAGCCAACTATCACAGCTGCCATCACCACAACCGCCACCTTCGGGAACCACCGATCGACCACTACTGCCCACAACATCAGCCACAGCCGCGACAGTCACCTTCATCGCCAAAACCTTGCTGCCGTCATCTTCAAATGCCCATAACTTTCAAACCGTTAAGAGTTAGACAACGCAGCTACCACCGTTGGAAAGATCTCGTCGAGATGAAGAAGAGCATGGGCGGCACTCGCTGCCAGTCGCCGGCGCCGGCGGCCTGAAACTTCGCCGGAACCCTAGCCGCCGCTGCCTTCTCTCTTCCATATCTTCCACACCGTTGCGAATCAGAAGAAACCACCACCACCATCGTGATCAGGAGGTCGAGATTAGGGGGGGCAGGCCAAGACCTGGCCGGAAACCGCCGCGTCGCCGCCACCATGGAGCCTCCTGCTCCGGCGAAGTCGGCTGCAGCAACTCTTCGGAGCATTTTTAGGGTGTTTTTAGGGTTTTCAAATGATAAATGAGGGAATAGATGGTTTATATACCTAGGGTTTTTGAGTGGGCTTGACTTAAAAATCGTATACGTCCCGAAACTTCGTTATCGCGTATTGAACGGTCTTTTGGATAAAACCTCGTTAGAAAACCTGTAATAGATTTATCTAATTACTTCAGCTTAGAATAAAACAATTCGGTATATTTATCGTCAAACCCTCGGGTTTGACCTATTCTCAGGCCGGTCCACGCTTCAGTCGCGTCTCGAACCACATTGCTCCTTGATAATCGCCTCACTCTCTAATTTAGAATGTTATAATAGGTATAATAATTAGATAAATATTTATGACGTAATAGGGCTCGGTTGTCGTATCAGATGTCCGTTAAATGCCGGTGTATCTGGTATTCGCATTTTTCCGACGTATCATAGCTGATTATACACGTTTGGTTAGGATCTTTTAGCAAGTACTGTTTACAGTATGCATCATGATTAAAAATGATTCTAAAAGGGTATAAAACCATTATAAGTAAGTTCCGATGTAAATTTGACGTTAGCACGCGTTAGATTACCGGACTTTACACGGTATAGGTTTTGAATCTGTTTTTTAGTTTGGATTCTTATCGTAGTTGCTTCGAATCACAATTCAATTTATTATCTTATGATCACTTATTTATTTAGATGGTAAATGGGTATTGGGCCTTAAATGGGCCTCGTTCATAAGTTTGGGCCCTTATTGGGCCTATTGGGCCTAAAAAGGCTAGCTTCTTTTCCAAGTTTTCTTTGGTAAGCCCAATTCAATCCGGACCTTTATTGGGTCCTATTATACATTAAGTTTTCTAATTGGGCTAGATTTCAAAGAAGTTACATTCTCCCCTCCTTAAAGAAATTTCGTCCTCGAAATTTTAGTATCGCTAATATTGTTTCCGAGTGTGTTACACTCGTAGTATGAGTCTTGAGGATTTTAATGTTATTCAGCTGAGCATTCCAGGACGAAAGTTGTCAATTAGGTATCAAACAACCAGGTTTGATTTAGCTTCAAGTAATTATCCCAACGTTAGAACATGTTTGACAAAATCAGAGAGTCGATTCATGAATAGATTTTTGGCTTCACAATCAGGTCATTTAACATTTGAACAAAATTAACAAGAAGAGATTCTCCACTGAGGTTCAATGCACAATCCTACTAGGTAGATCTAGCAAGGAAACAAATACTAAAAATCCTGGCAATATCACCGTCCTCACGGAGAGTCTTACGAAAGGTTGTGAAGTATCAGATGTTGATGTGAATGCCTTCAATTAGACTTAATAGTCAAGTCGGCTATACGTAACTATTAACTCCTTAGAATCATAAGGTAATAGGTCATAAGATGTCATAGATTAAAGACTTCAGATCAAGGAGGATGTGGGTTCCCCCAAGAAGTATAGATTAACATTTAGGAACCGCATGATTATTCCCATACAGCTAAAACTAAGAAGTTTTCACGATTAATAGGAACGAAGGGGTTAGGTCACACAAAAAGGTCACTACTTTTCCAGCCTTCCTACTCTGGAACGACACTGCAGGCGATAATCCTAGTCTTCGAGTAGTTCCACCTATCTTAACTTACATATGTCGAGAGTTTTCCCATACAGGATGTGCCATAAGCTCTTGTGAACTGACGTTGGAAGGATTCGCAAGTTCACGATGTGATACGGGTGAAGTCAGTAGAAGAAAAGCCTAATTGCAGGCTATCCGCATCCATCAATGCGGGTAAGTAGAGACAAACGCGGCCAAGACTTGTTCTTTCACATTTAGAAATGCGAGCGTCTTAGGACAAATGCGGATGATGGCCTCCTATCCGCACTTGTCAATGCGGTTGATATTACCGATTGATGATCACCCTATGGTGTTTGAATTAGTATTCTAATGGGTAGTCGGGAGAGTAGTACAACTAATGTATCCGAGTGCATATTTTATTTTGTAAAAGTCGCGCCCCATAGTTCCAGTTCATGTATAATGTAACTCTTCACGTGTTTCTTAAATTGTCGGGCGGCTAGAAGCTTGTCTTGTATCATTGCACCAACACACATCTGAAGTCTTCTGATCCGTGTCCAAACGGATTTGGCATATTCCTGGGATTACGATGCCAGTTGTATAGCTGCACGAGTGAAGCTTTTATTGATCCTCCTAAAATTTTCGCTTAACCCTAAACGTTGACATAACTCAATGAGTTTTCACTACTTCTCGGACTTAGATAGCCCCAAATCTCAGCGAATTGTCTTGAATTTCATGCTTATTATCAATGTCAAGATAACAAGCATGCCTAAATATGGCTTACAGAATCCCATTCATCAGGCTCATGAATAGCGTGGGTGTGTGAGCCAGCCCAAACAAGCTTGAATGTGATTTTCATGTTGACTCTAATGTATTTTGAATGCAACCTTGGTAACATCTTTTTCACTTATAAACTCAGCTGATAGTATTAGAAGTGTAATCAGTATCTTACAACTGATTAAGCAGGTTAACAATTCTGGAAAAGGGGGTTATAACTTCTTCTAGGTAACTTTATTCAACTCTTGATAGTTTGTCCATATTAAGAGCATTCCATTCCACTTCCCACAAAGTGTGTTTGGGTTCTTCAAGGTGAGACACTATGTCTTATGAACCGTTGATCTAACAGTTGTCAGATCTCCCTTCCTTCCACGAGCTTCTTAACATATTTTTGTCGAATTTCATACCACCATACATTACGACTTCTCTCCGATTCACCTTCCTTTAGGGCAACTCCAGCTGTCATCTTATCTACAGAATCGTTGTATATTCTTCCACTAATTTCCTTATAGTGCTTCCCAATCAAGGTCAACCTTCTAGATGACCTCCTTCGCACTCCTCTTTCTCCAAAGTAACCGTATCCTGTAGGGGGTCTATTCGTGCAACAAGTAACCTCATCTAAAACCTAGTTACTTATAGCCCTATCAATTTGTTCCACTGTAGTATGATAGTAAGCCTTCTGGCTCGGATTTCAACGTATGGAGTTTACCAGGGTATGCTATTGGTGATTTGCTCTGTAAAAGGTTTAGAAATTTAGAGGGGAAAATATTTAATGCTTACGACTAGTGATTGCTGTGCTGGTCTTTCTTGCCTACTATCTTCTGCATGTTCATTACTACGTCGTAGTTGGACCTCAAGTGATTTAACACATGAGATTTTTTGTAGCTGATCTTCTATGCTTCTTAATACATCTTTTGGAGTAACACAGTCCCTTAAGCCCAACTGAGAGTCTTCTCACATGAGTTCTTCATTACCGTCGACACATTGACTCGAACGAGTTTTGAACTTCATTAAGGTGATTGCTTAGTAAAAAGGAAACTAACTATGGCTCTATTAACCATAGAGTATGACATCATATTGTAATCCGACTTCGTGATCTTTGCTCTTGCTTCACTAATTCATCATCCGAATAGTAGAGCTCTCGAGGTAGAGGTGATTTACGAGTATCCAGGGCTGTTCGCATTGACGACCATGAGTTTTTTTTTACGATGAAGGTCGTGATCATGGGTTTAAGGTGATTAGCACCATTTGATAGTCCAAGAATTTCATAAGAATAAGTCCCGAACGAAGTGTGAAATTAGGGAATTCACCAACATTGTAGATTCAGATTTTTGTTTCGAAAGCTCGAAGATCAAATTTTCTCGGCGAATAACTTTGGCACTCGGGCTATTTATCTTTGCGGAAATCGGGGCTATAGGATGAGGTTTCATTTCCTACTTATTCTGGCACTCGAAAGGTTACCAAGAACACGGCCTGTAAAGGCATGGTCAAAATAGTTCAACTTATGTTACGATCGAAGTTTGTCACCGGGTGACTAACGGTTGAGGATGATGAAGGATTTCACAAGCATAGTACTATGAAAAACGATGGTTGATTACTATCGAAGCTGATATTTAAGAATAGTGCTTGAGTCAAGGGGTTCTATTACCGTGAATAGGTGTAGAGAAGTTATATTCATCAAGGACTTTAAGAAAAAGATCAGAGGTATTCTAGATTCCAGAATGTCCTATGGAGTGTGAGCTACTAGGGAAGAAGGAAGCGACAAGTCCTCTATGACATTGATCACAATAGGTGCTTCTCGTAAATTTGTTACTCCGGTATATTCTCGGCTGCAACCATTATGTTAGAGGGTCCCTTACTATGTTGAGGAAGTTTTGTCGAGTCCTATGCTAGGTAGGAGAAATTTTTAGACATCGCGAAAAATAGCGCGGCTAAAGTACACAGCCAACTTAGGTGAAGTGCCATACATTCGGCACCAAACTGGATGGGTTTGAAGCAACATTTGATGATCTCCTAGGTTGGATAGTTGTATCATTATACTTCCAATAGGAGGGCAGAACAAAGAAAGAGATAGAAAGAAAAGGGATAGTTACTACAATATTGTCCTTGGTAGCTCTTCAAGAGTTAAATGGTTTCTCTCAGCATGAAAGTTTTAAATTTATAATTGTTGAGTATATATTGGATATTGGTGTTTAATCTGGTATGTACTAGTTCTTTGAGTGTTATACCTTGACATTAGTTTACATGATAGGGCCCACCAGAATTCAAGGGTACCTGTAAATTCACCATTACGTGTGCACCCGTATTCGTCAATTTACCTTACACTATCATTCTAGTTGTTCCCATCATAAGTTTCAAGTTTTGTGTAATTAGGTCCTGGAGTTAAAATTTTTCATTTGGTCATCAGCTGTAATTAAGCACATTTAGATTCTAGTTACGCTAACTTTCTTGCTAATCCAACCATTTTCAAAGTACAGTTCAACAAACCAGGTAACGAGCAATCAGGTACAAGCTATAATAGGGAGCAGATCAAACAAAAAGGCATCATGGTTGCTATCCTATCACTGTATTCCAACAAGTATCATCATATGAATGAAGCATATAAGCAAGTATCACTAAAGCAGTTGTCTCATGTAACGACACAAGTCGTATCAAGTATTCAACTAATAGCAGTTGTTTCATATAATGTCAAAGGTCAGTTGTGCAATTAGATAAGTATCTCCCAAGAATTTAAGTCTTAATATACCTGCACATCTTTGATTCATAATATACCTAGTCCAACTGCTCAGGGGTCCTAGTAGTCAACTCCAGAAGATTCCAAATATTCTTAGTTTTACTCGGGTGCACCTATCATAGGTAGTACCCTAATGCAACAAGGTTTCTTATAGGGTAGGGGATTCTTAATAGTATCTATCCCATGAGGTATACAGATTAAAGACGAGTGTCCTTAATGGAATCTATTCTATTGTAAACTTTAGATCACTAATTCATGGAAACAACCTACCAGGCTCGTCCTATTTATGGTTGTAGCTTAGGTATCTCGAAGTAAACCCACTTTCCTATAACCTTGGCTTAACTCAACTCGGAAAAGTCTTCTTACAAAGGTAGTCCTATAGGGTTCATACGGTTGTAGTTTAGGTCTCGCGAAGCAGACCTACTTCTCTACAACCTTTGGCTCTGATACCAATCTGTCACACCCCGGGCCCAGAGAGGCGGGACGTAACGGTTGGTAAACAACAACCAAAATGCAGCGGAAACTAAATGGTTTAATACAATGCATCTCACAATATTTACATTTGGATATGGGTTTAGTTTCAGTTTACAAGGTGCCTCAATCTACAATCCATGGGTATCATGATCTATCTCTTTGTCAATATTTCTTGAGGCTTCAGTAACTAAGGCTTCTAGGCTCTACCTTTTTCCTTCAACACCTACCCTCACTTCTTGCTTTGGATTTGGATATCTTCTATAGCTCGACTAATCTACCTAGCTGTACCTGAAAGACATGCTCAAAAGATTTTGTGTCAACATAAAGTTGGTGAGTTCAAGTGCTTAAAGTTTAAAAACAAAAAGGACTTAACAAATCCTCATTTGATAAAAATGAACGAATCATAGTTTCAACATCGTGGGAGAAATCATAATCAACCCTGCACTCAGTCCCGGTTGGCCTCTTCTAAAGTTGTGTTTAACCGGATATTCCCGAAGGAAGAACTGAGCCCCAAACCAGTGAACCATACCTGCCCGGATGGTTCACCATAGTTTCTTAACAAAACTTGTTACATGCCACAAACGACCCCTTAGGATCTCAGTGGGGTACCCTTCCTTGAACGGAAGCCACTGTGTGTGGGGGATTCCCCAAATAGATCTATCCATATAAAACAAGCGATTCATGAAAGGATTAATGATCATGACATAAGTATCAGTACGTAACCATAAATCCCACATACAATCATCAAGTAAAGCACAAATATAGTTCATAAATAACAGAGCATGTTTCACCCCAAAACAGTAGTAAAAAGGGGAATCACTAGAACTCACCTGGCATCCTTATATAACTTCTGAGCTCGGTAAAGAAAAGTGAAGGTCACCAACAAAGCAATCCTAATTAGAACATATGAGTTTCATGTTTAGAATTAGCACGATGTCATTACATGCGTGCGGTTGAGCTCTTTAGTTAACTTAAAGTTAACGATTAGTATCATTGATGTAGATTAGCTTCTTGTGAAATTATCAATTGTTATGCACTCACTCGTGCATATTAGGTTAATTAATACCTTTATCCGATAAATGATTCTTTGCATAAAGAATGTAGCCATAAACGGTTGATATCAAGGATTCCAAATCTTGATAGATAGTTTTTAATGATGAAGTAAGTAATCTATAATGTTCCAAATGATGTTTATAATGCTTACACTTATATCATAATGTTAAATTGATTAATGCTAGAGTAATCCAAATATTGATAATAGTTGTCGATATATTTAATAAAAGGGGTGATACAAATAATATTATTCCAATAATAATTAGATGATCGACTATGAATAGTAACAAGATGATGGATTATTATAGTATATTTAAGTCTTTTATCTTAAATAAAAAAACGCGTAGATGTCGGTTAACCCATGTATTTATTGTATATGTATATGCACAATCGTATTTGTATGTATTTTACATCATGAAGCCTTGTATGGATTTAGTGTGATCAAATTGAGTTGTATCGTCATTAACATGTTATAATCCTTCTTATATTGTAATGATACATATATTTCTATCTAGGTTGATTTCTGATAAATATCGTTGCTACTTAAGTCTCATGTTAGAACTATCCATTTAAATCAGATAATTATCTCAAGTGGCGTTCGCTTTCGTTTTATAACTTATGTATTTTATATAATTAGAGATCAAGTAACACGCATATAAATTATAATTAAATTTCAAATGTGTTGTGCGTGCGATTATACCTTTCACTCGGTTCACGTTCGCTAACCCACTCATATTGCTCTTGATCTAATCGCGTTCCGTTCCGTTGACTGCTCGTTGACCAAGTTTGTCCAGTGGTTATCCAAAACCTCACCTTCACTTTCTAACACAACCCCAACCATAATCGACAGCAACAATCACGATCCACACCACTACAACACCACTAAAATACTATTTCAACCACGATTTTCACAATCATCCTAACCGAACTTTAATCCATCATCATAGCAGCCCAAAACAACAACCAAACTTGAAAACCCACAACCAAGGACCATAATCACAACCATCTCCACCATCACCGTGCACCGCCATTACAACCACCAGCCTCTATCATCGCCTTGGTCGACAACCATGGTTAACAGCCACAATAACAATCGACAGTCACCATCACAACCACCATCATCACCACCTAAACCCGACAACCATAAATCACAGCCAACTATCACAGCTGCCATCACCACAACCGCCACCTTCGGGAACCACCGATCGACCACCACTGCCCACAACATCAGCCACAGCCGCGACAGCCACCTTCATCGCCAAAACCTTGCTGCCGTCATCTTCAAATGCCCATAACTTTCAAACCGTTAAGAGTTAGACAACGCAGCTACCACCGTTGGAAAGATCTCGTTGAGGCGAAGAAGAGCATGAGCGGCACTCGCTGCCACTCGCTGCCAGTCGCCGGCGCCAGCGGCCTGAAACTTCGCCGGAACCCTAGCCGCCGCTGCCTTCTTTCTTCCATATCTTCCACACCGTTGCGAATCAGAAGAAACCACCACCACCATCGTGATCAGGAGGTCGAGATTAGGGGGGTAGGACAAGACCTGGCCGGAAACCGCCGCGCCGCCGCCGTGGAGCCTCCTGCTCCGGCGAAGTCGGCTGCAGCAGCTCTTGGGAGCATTTTTAAGGTGTTTTTAGGGTTTTCAAATGATAAATGAGGGAATATATGGTTTATATACCTAGGGTTTTTGAGTGGGCTTGACTTAAAAATCGCGTATACGTCCCGAAACTTCGTTATCGCGTATTGAACGGTCTTTTGGATTAAACCTCGTTAGAAAACCTATAATAGATTTATCTAATTACTTCAGCTTAGAATAAAACAATTCGGTATATTTATCGTCAAACCCTCGGGTTTGACCTATTCTCAGGCCGGTCCACGCTTCAGTCGCGTCTCGAACCACATTGCTCCTTGATAATCGCCTCACTCTCTAATTTAGAATGTTATAATAGGTATAATAATTAGATAAATTTTTATGACGTTATTGGGCTCGGTTGTCGTATCAGATGTCCGTTAAATGCCGGTGTATCCGGTATTCGCGTTTTTCCGACGTATCATAGCTGATTATACACGTTTGGTTAGGATCTTTTAGCAAGTACTGTTTACAGTATGCATCATGATTAACAATGATTCTAAAAGGGTATAAAACCATTATAAGTAAGTTCCGATGTAAATTAGACGTTAGCACACGTTAGATTACCGGACTTTACACGGTATCGGTTTTTAATCTGTTTTTAGTTTGGATTCTTATCGTAGTTGCTTCGAATCACAATTTAATTTATTAACTTATGATCACTTATTTATTTAGATGGTAAATGGGTATTGGGCCTTAAATAGGCCTCGTTTATAAGTTTGGGCCCTTATTGGGCCTATTGGGCCTAAAAAGGCTAGTTTTTTTTCCAAGTTTTCTTTGGTATGCCCAATTCAATCCGGACCTTTATTGGGTCCTATTATACATTAAGTTTTCTAATTGGGCTAGATTTCAAAGGTGTTATAATTAGACATTAAGCATATCACACATAAGTCAATATATGAAACAATTAAACATAAACACACATAGATGATGGTTAATTACATTAATGTAATATATAATTCAAGTACAAAAGTTTTTAAATACAATAACATCTAATCATTACTTTTGTCTTGAATAGTGGGTTCTTCAGCTGGAGGAGCGGAGGATGAGGCTCCTTGATCTTGACTACGTTAGGTCCGCCTCTCTTGAGCTCAAGGAGAGGCTGATGCAACAACATCACCTTCCTGGTCATCCTCGCCCTCTCTATCTTTACCACTCGATCCTCCTTCCTCAACATTTTCTTTAGAATCATCTTCATCCTCCTCATCATCATCATCATCATCATCATCACCATCATCATCCTCATCACCATCACCATCCTTGATCTTAAGAGGCTCACTCTTTGACCCTTTCAGCTTAAGCAGTATCTTCTTATTTTTGTTCTCAAGCTCCTCAATTCTCTTCACCAAAGCCATCACCAGCTCATTTTGAGTAGTAAGCGCATGGTGAGCTCGGCCTAAAGCCCTCTCATACTGATCACTCCTCTCAGTCAGCTGTGTAATCTGCTTTCCTTGGGCGTTGTTGATTGCTATCAACTGGTTAATCTGATTTTCCCTCATGTGATCTGTAGCTAACAACTTTAGAACCAATCTGTTAAGGTTTGCCAGCTGTTCCTCTAACCCAACATTAGGTAGAGTGGAATCATAGGTCATTGGGGCTTGGGTGGATGTCCCGGCTTGGTGGGTGGTGGTAGTGGTGGTAGATGTGGTGAATATGGGAGGTGGCATGTGAGTGGGATGTGGTGGAGTGGCTGTGGTAGTGGTAGTGGGAGGAGTGATAGGGGTAGTGGGAGAAGTGGTGGTGGTAGTGGTGGTTGTAGTGGTGGTGGCTGGAGTAGTGGTAGTGGTGGTGGCTGCAGTGGTGGGTGTGACAGTGGTGGTGGTGTCTGAAGAAGTGATGAACGTAAATCTCGGCCTTTTGCTCTTCATCTTGTAAGGTTGGGCCATCCTCTTCTTCCTGGAGCCCTTTGCCACGGGCGCTCCCCCTTGGCTGCTGGGCTGGTCAGGGGTGTAAGAAGGATCTGTGACATCAGTAGTGTAACCCCTAGACTCAGCCTGGCGTCCACCAACCGCCCTGATCCCTCTCTCAGTGGCCACGACCCGGCGCCCAACTGTCCGTACCAGAGGCTCATCATCTGTCTCCTCTTCTTCCTCTATCAGAAAATCAGGATGAATAGCATCCTGCTAAGATCCACCTAGAGCCGAAGAAGTAGTAGGTGGAGGTGGTGAAGATATAGAAGAAGTATCAGTGGCCCGTGAAGTACTTGGACCTGTATCTCCCCCACCTTGACCGTCATCTTGGTCATCATCATCGTCATCGTCATCGGATGCGACAGTCATGAAGGGCTCAATATCTGAATCACTGTTATTGTGACGCCATTTCTTTCGAGCAGGCGCCACGTAATCATCCCTGGCCAAGTGCCCAAACAGTCTCCTGACAGGGGGCTTCACCTGCTTCCCCCTGTAAACTTTCATCCTGCCTAAGGTCGTATCATCCATCACCTCAAGCACCACTGCATCATCTCTCTCCTTTGGCAGCATAGGAAACTTCTCATCTATGATCATCTGTAAGAAGCGTGGATACATACAGAAGCCTTCCTTGCCTTTAGCCTCAAGGTTCTCGATCAGATAGGAGAAGATCATACGAGAGAAACTGAACTGGTGGTTCAGTACCAGTGCAACGTATGCATTCTGGATTTGGTCGGAGAGCTCGTCAAATCCTCCACGCCTAGAGGTTATACACTTCAGGATCATATGTGCAAGATACTTGAACTAAGGGCACATGTTGCTCTTGTTCAGTACGTCGGCATTTAAGTCACCGGCGTACTTGATCCTCATGAAGCATCCCCGGACAGTCAGGGGATGTAGCTTAGTTGGGTAGGCTCCGTCCTCACCCAGATCTAATACCCGCCTAAGATTAGCCTCAGTGATCTCAATCTCTTGACCAATAATGTAGCTCTGTATACGGTGTGGCTCAACGGACCAGTCAACTCTGGTGCTTTCCCAGAATGCCTGTTGTATGGATCTGTAAGGTGTGCATAGAACAGAGATAGCCTTGAAGATCCTTAATCTGCGCAGAAAGGCAATGATCCCTGTAAAGTTAGAAGAATTTTTGGACGAAGGACCAACGTGAGCACATATGTTGTGTTTAGTGCTCATAGTCCACCTATCAGCCATGCTGCTGCAAGACAAGAGACATATACGTTAGATTTATGCATTACAGAAGACAATTGAAACTTAAGCTGTTTTAGATCAGTCTGGTTCAATCGTGCGATTGAACCATACGACTGAGTTCAGTCGTGCGATTGAGCCTGAGGCTGCTTTTAGTCGTGCAATTGAGCTTGCGACTGAACTGAGTCGTGTGTTAAGCCATGGGGTTGAGTCAGTCGTGTGATTGAACCCATGCACATGATTCATACGTGCGACTGAATCGTGCGTCTGGCTCAATCGTGCGACTGAAGTTCATTATCATGTCAATTCGAATCCCACACAATTGAACACTCCAACCTTGAATCTTGGTCAAAACTTGATGTTAGACGTCGTGTTTAGACTCATTAGGTACGTAGAGACTCTAAATAGCACTTAATATCCTTTAAATCAACTTTAATGTCCATTTAAGTGGTCTATTTTTAGGGTTTAACTGATTTCTTGATTTTAGTCGATTTGGTCATTTAGGGTTTGATTTCACCGGTCATTTGATCGATTTCAGTTCCACAATACTTGTAGATGAATAAGAAACCGGTTAGGATCACAATCGGCAAATAATCAAGCTAGAACGAAATTTGGGCAGGGTGTCTACGTATGAGTAGGTTTTTGAACGATCTGAGGGGTGGTGAGAAATGCGACCGACTCACCCCTCTTTTATACTGTCTTAATGTTCAATCATACGACTGGACCCATACACATGTTCCAGTCGTGCGACTGAGCCCATACTCATGCTTTAGTCGTACGACTTGGGTTCAGTCGTGCGACTGGCTCATACTCCTTCATCCATTCATACGAATGGTTCATTATGGTGATCCAATCGTATGTATGTTCCATACTCATGGTCCAATCATATCATTGCCCCATACTCATGGTCCAATCATTCGATTAGCTCATACATATGGTCCAATCGTGCGATTGGCTCATACTTATGGTACAATCGTGCGATTGGCTCATACTTATGAGTTTTTGACCTCATGCAATATCACACACTTAAAGTTTTACCTTTTGATATAACATTATGAATAATGATCATCTCAGATATGACCTTTTTAAATTAAGCACACATTTGATCACCTCAGACGTGATCCTTTTAATTTAAAACTATTTGATCACCTCAGACGTGATCCTTTTAATTTGAAAACCTTTGATCACCTCAGACGTGATCCTTTTAATTTGAAAACTGATTGGTCACCTCAGACGTGACCCCTTTTAGTGAGTGATTCACAGAATTCAT
This sequence comes from Flaveria ramosissima, assembly GCA_025215565.1. Taxonomy (NCBI): domain Eukaryota; kingdom Viridiplantae; phylum Streptophyta; class Magnoliopsida; order Asterales; family Asteraceae; genus Flaveria; species Flaveria ramosissima. The sequence goes on from CM046043.1 coordinate 46,170,568, forward strand.
CTAGTTGTATAGTCCGACTTTTACCTAACGAAAAAACTAGAAAAATAGAAAAACAACTTGAAATCAAAGACAGAACAAGACATATTTTTTGGGTTTTTGATTAGAGATGGATTGAAATCTTTTAGAAAACCGTCTAGCAGATTTTTCTTCCTGAACAGCACAACTTCAAGTTAATTTGATCATTTTTGGAACGATTCATTATGGAATCATATAGGTATATCAGAATCATTTGGGACATTTTAATAAAACATTTTGATGCTAGATCCTTGTTTTGACCGAGAGTCAATAGCAGTTTTTGGAAATCATACTAGAGCTATAAGATGCACACAATGATTTTGACTGTCAAGAATTGCAGCCATGATGATTGTCAGTATATTTGTCCTCTTAAATCCATACACAGATTTTCGACTCACACTGGTGATGAGTTAGGTTATATTATTTCAACAAGCATTTGTGGATCCCATACTTATATGGTAATCAACATTCCTCAGGAGATTTTTGAACGGTCTACGGGTATTTAACAAGAAGAGACTATTCTAAGAGCTTTCAAAGAGATGCCAAGCCTCAGGTCAGTGCCATCGCACTACAAAGAGGCGTAAACAACAATGAATTCTAGAATATTTAGGTTATGCTTATCCTCAGGTCAGTGCCATCGCACAGCAGAGAGACACACAACGTATCTTCTTGTGAGAGCATTTTTCTTTTATTTTTGCACGTAACGCACCAACAACATTAGTCATTAGCTTGATTGCGCTTAACAATTTTTTCATGTGCCTTGCTCATTTTTATGGTCATCCGCACACATTTGTGGCGTTTATTTTGCTCGTCACCCCTTATTGGAACTACGTTGATTGTGTTAACCAGAGCCCACAGCAGGTTGAACAATTTAGTTTGAATTTAAGTCACCAATGAGGTCTACTCATCTATTGTGTTGAATCTACTGACACATCATACAATGGACTTGCAACCTCTAGGTCTACTTTCTCTATGTTACCTCAGTAGAAAACTAGTTTTACTATCATTTTTCCTTTTATTTTGCTTAGACTTCTCAGATTTATACTTTGAATTTAGTATCTTAATCATTTAGGTGCTTTTGAGGTCCCAAACAATTGGTTCCCTGTGTACTATCATTTTCCATAAGCGTGGAATTAGAATCACAGATTTGATTTCATTTCTTTTAGCTAAGCTGCCCTCCTCCCTCGTTTTTTTTTCATTTTTTTAAGTAATTAAATACTGCATGAATTAAATACTAAACTAACCTATTCTCCCCTTAAAATTCTAAAACCGAAAATCTTTTTGTGTTTTTGGATTTTAATAGACAGGAAAATAAAAAATAAAAAAAAACTAAAAACTTGTCGGACTACGCACTTTCTTCTTCTAGAATCACATCACTTTTCTTTTTCACGCCATTAACCTCTAAAAGATATAAAAACCGCGGTTTATCAAATGCTTTTGTGTAGAGGTCGGCGCGTGGAAAATCCGTATTAATTTTAACAACATCGATTAATTGTTTTTCAAAACAGTCACGTATAAAGTGATATTTAATACCGATGTGTTTAGTTTTAGGATGTTGGACCGGATTTTTGGTGACAGCAATAGCAGCAGAATTATCAACAAAAATAGGGGTGTTAGAAAATTGCAAACCGTAGTCGCGCATTTACTGTTGAATCCAAATGATTTGTGAACAACAACTTGCAGCAGCAACATATTTAGCTTCACAAGTTGACAGAGCAACTGATGTCTGCTTCTTACATTGCCAGGTGACTAACCATCTACGAAAGAATTGACATCCCGCAAATGTTGACTTGTAATTCATCTTGCAACCACCATAGTCCGAGTCACTATACGCTGTAAGCTCAAAGTCATCATCATGAGGATACCACAACCCGAGTGTTGAAGTACCCTTCAGATAACGAAAGATCCGTTTAACGTCGATGAGATGATTCACTTTTGGTTTTGCCTGATATCTGGAACAAAGACACGTTGCATACATAATATCAGGACGAGAGGCTGTGAGGTACATTAGGGATTCGATCATTCCTATGTACATTATAGCATCAACCAGATCACCATTTTCGTCGGGTGCCACATCATGGTTAGTGGCAAGTGGAGTTCCAGCAACCGAATCATTCTCTATGTCAAACCGACTGAGGATATCACCTACATATTTGGTCTGATGCAGGAAGATTCCTTTGGGTGTCTGATCCACCTGTAATCCAAGGAAGAACTTCATCTCCCCCATAGCACTCATCTCAAACTCTGCTTTCATTACATATTCAAATTCTTTACATAATTCTTCATTCTTGGAACCGAAGATTATGTCTTCAACATATATCTGTACCAGCAATAAATCACCATCTTTTCCTTTGATGAATAACGTATAGTCAATAACTCCTCTGCGAAAACCATGTTTCACTAGATGAGTTGAGAGTTTCTCATACCAGGCTCTAGGGGCTTGATGGAGCCCGTAGAGAGCCTTAGCCAGTTTGTAAACTCTATCCCGATAATAAGGATCCTCGAATCCTTCAGGTTGGCTGACGTAGACTGTCTCACGGATTTCACCATGAAGGAATGCACTTTTTACATCTCGTTTATAGACTTTAATATTCATGTATGATCCGTAGGCTAGAATGATACGGATTGCTTCCATCCGAGCCACATGTGGAAACACTGCATTGTAGTCAATGCCTTCGACTTGTCTGAACCCTTGAACCACAAGCCTAGCCTTATTTCTGATTATGACTCCTTGTTCATCTTTCTTACACTTCAAGACCCATTTCATGCCAATCACCTTAGCACCTTTTGGTCTGTCCATAAGGGTCCATACTCCTAACTTCTTGAACTGTAGGAGTTCTTCTTGCATTGCACTGACCCATGCCTTATCATTTAGGGCTTCACTCACATATTTTGGCTCAAATTGAGACATAAAACATTGATATGCGCCATCGTGAAGGTATCCTTTTTCCATTACCGAGGCATAATCAGCTGAGTATAGCTGATTTCTTGTTTGTACTCCTGATCGAACATCTCCAATGACATTGTCCAAGGGATGATAAACATTAATCCCGGATCCATGAGTGATGGGAACAACTACCTCATTATCCAGATTGTGTAAACCCGGTTTAGTATCTGAAGCTGTTGGAGTATGAGGTTCCGAAGTGTCAATGTGAGCAGGATGGATTGCTTGTGTACTTTCATTAGTGGGAACCTGTTCATCCTGTTCCACATTTTCAGTCTCAACTACTTCATCATCAGAGGAAGAATCACTTACTTCAAGCTCTCCCCCTGAAGGGCTAGAAGTATCATCTAATGGAGCCGTTGATGTCAAGTCTGGTTGTGGAGTGTTCAAAACATCGTACATCATCCTTGCAGAAAGCTCATCATAAGTGGGAGAAGACGGTAGATTGAAGGAATTGAAGAATCCATCATAGTCAAAGAAGAATGAGGGTCCTTTTCCAGCAGGGGGGTGGTGTATCTTTGAACATCAACGTTGCACCACACTTCTACCTGACCCGTTGAGTTGTTATATACTTTCTTGTTTGGTATGATGTATCCGAGAAAAATACCTTCTTCTGCCTTTTCACTAAACTTCCCAGTCTGAGTTTTCTTCAACAACATGCACGGTGCACCAAACGGTTCAAGATACTCCAAGTTGGGTTTACGTCGCTGGAGCAGTTCATAACATGTTTTCCCATGTCGTTTGAGCACTAAAACTCGATTGAGCGTGTAACACGCATTGGCCACTGCCTCATTCCATAATTGAATAGGCAATTTCGAGTCGGCTAGCATTGTCCTGGCAGTCTCTATCAGGCTCCGACTTTTCCTTTCAGCAACGCCATTCATCTGTGGAGTGTAGGCAGAGGTAAATTGATGAACTATTCCTCTCTCTCTAAAGTATGCCTCCATCCACTGATTCTTGAACTCTGTGTCGTTATCTGATCGAATCTGCCTTACTTTCAGCTTGTATAGTGATTCCAAAGTAGTAATTAGATGTTTGAATGATTCAAAAGTTTCTGATTTGGCTTTCAGAAACATCACCCAAGAAAATCTTGAGTAATCATCCGTTACTACAAAGCAATACAGATCTCCAGCAGTGGTCTTTGTACTAACAGGACCAAACAGATCCATGTGTAGAAGCTCAAGAGGAAGATCAATTGAATGAACTTTCTTTGCCTTGTGAGACTTCTTGGTATGTTTCCCTTTCTTGCATGCTACACAAAAATCCGGGAGTTGGAAGTTCTTGACAGTTACTCCATTCACCAAATCATTTTGAACCAAATGATTCCTCTTCCTTGGATTAATGTGTCCCATTCTCCTATTCCAGGAGATTGAATCCCTCTCAATTGCCTTTGACAAGAAGCATTAAATAGTGTGATCAGTTGTGGAGGCTTTTGATAGATCCAAGACATACAAGTCGTTATATCTTGAAGCTGACATAAGAATTCTATCCTCCTCAATCACATAGTCCTTCTTCAACATGTAGCACTTCTTGTTGTCAAATACAACTTTGAATCCTTTATCACAGATCTGGGAGACTGAAAGTTAGTTGTTATGTAGTTGTTGAACGTAGTTGACCTTGTCAAACTTCACTTTCTCGTTTCCCACTTTGCCTTGAGCAGTGATGTAACCTCCTTTATTCCCAGCAAATGAAACATGTCCCCCTTTAATTTGTCTGACGTTGAAAAGGAGAGACGAATTTCCCGTCATGTGCCTGGACGCCCCACTATCAATAATCTAGGTATTAGTGATAGCACTGTAGCGAACACCCTGCACATACAAAGGAAATGATTAGTTCAGGTTTGGGACCCAAGCCTTAATTGGCTTGGGTGACCCGGAGGAATCACACATCATAAACTTAACCCATTGTCCTTTAGAGGATGAGGGTATATCTTTCTTCTTAATCTCCTCACTATCAGACACTATACTTGATTTTTCTTTCCATAAGCTAGTTTTGTGTAAGGCCTGTTTGTGGTAAACAGACACCTAACTTATGGTTTGAACTTTAGGTTCACTAACACTCTTAGGTGGAGTGTTAGATCTTGTTTTAGAAGAACTTGGTTTTGCATCAAAAAGATCAATTTTTTTTGGGCATCTGATAATAAGGGTAATTAGGAGAAATATGTCCTTGTTTTCCACAATTGTAGCAAGATCTCCCTTCTACAGATTGAGGAAAACTTTTCTATGATGTTGAGTTTAGTGAAGGTGTGTGATGTTTCTGGTTTGGTTTTATCACTACTCTTTTAGATGTTTCATCCTTATTAAACAAACTGAATTGTTTTAACATTTTGAACATCTTTAACTTGCACTTTGGTTGGACACTGATGATTAATACGTTTGTGGTTAACTGGTTTAGTCAGTTTGGGTTCTGACATGGACGTTGGTGAGCCTGACCTTACATCAGTGTTGTAAAACTCGGCCTAGGCGGCCGAGTACTCGGCGAGTACTCGGAACTCGGCAAGGTGCCAAGGCGCTTTTCAACAACTCGGTCCAAATTACTCGGAATCGGTCAAACTCGGTCCAACTCGGCCCTACTTGGTCCAACTCGGCCAACTCGGCCAACTCGGCCCAACTCGGCCAACTCGGCCCAACTCGGATTTTCACTATTTTTCACCGATTTTTATTGTTTTTCATTGATTTTTGCTAGATTTTTATTGTTTATCATTCAAATACCTTGGAAGATGATAATTAAATGATTACTACGTCTATAATATTAAATAATTGATATAACGTTTAGATATATTTTTGTATGTGAACATGTATTCTTTTTATTTATATTGATATTCATGTATTTTTAATAAATCTTAGTAAGTTTATGATATTTAACATATTTATAATTTTCGAAAAAACTAATTTCTTTATAACTTATCAAATCCGAGTACTCCCCGAGTACACCCCGCCTAGTCCGAGTACTCGCAACTCCCAGTCGACCGACTTGGCAGCGCCTAGCGAGTTTTGCAACTATGCCTTACATGAACCCTTTTGAATGCATCATTCAAATTCTCAACTAGCATCTTGCCTTTTGCTTTCAAAATAGCCTCCTTCTGTTTAGTGTCAGATTTCACAGTCTTACTCGTGGAATCTGGATCACTAACTAGAGGAGTAGCCACCACATGATCCTTAATTGGGTTGTTATTAATAGGTCTACATTTTGTATTCAAAAGGATCTCATGTGGTGGTGGCACGACTTTGTATCCCAAACCTTCCCCATTGTTTCGTTCTTTCACTAAGTTCTGTACTATGTGAGAAGAACTAGCCCAACTATGCAGTTTTTGTTTTAATGAATTTACCTCGACTTCCAAAACTGCTTTCTCCTTTTTGGTTTCTTCTAATGAATTTAAATAAAACTTTATATCATTAGATTGATTTAAGGCAACAACCTTGGTTTCCCTTAGTTGTTTACCCAAAAGTTCTATCTTTTCTTTAAAACTGCACTCATTTTGTTTTAATATACGATTAGCTTCAGTGCAGAGTTGTAAGTCATTTACTAAGTTATCATTGTGTTCTAATAACCTAGCAAATTTTAGATCAATGCTTTCCCTAAACTTTTCACATTCAGAACAATCATGTTTATTAAATAATTAATCTAAGGAACTTACCTGTGAGGAGTCAGTGGAATCAACCATCAATGCAGAGGTTGACTTTTCTGTTGTTCGAGTTTATGAAGTAGTTGCTCTGAGCTCTTCCTCAATCACGTGATTTACCACGTTTACAGCTTCTTCTGAATCTGATATAGCTTGCTCAGCTGCAATCTCACCTTCACTGGCAGACCCATCATTCAATGCTTTGACACAAGCAATGTTTGATTCTCCAGGAGAGACAAATTGGAAGGACCAGTCTTGTCCTTCATCACCTTGAGCAGTTAGTGCCTTAGTCTATTTACTTGAAGAACTAGTTCCAACCATGTCTTTGTCTTGACGGTTGAAAGTAGGAAATGGGTTACCATTTCCTGTTTTCTTGGGCTTCACACACTCACGTTTAAAATGCCCATTTTCACCACAGTTGAAGCAGGTGACCTTGGTTTTGTCGAAACCAAACAGTCGTATCTTTCGTGGCTACTAGATTCTGCCCTGTCTTCTTGACAAACTTTTTAGCTCGTCTAACTGCACTTGCTAGAGCCCACATGATATCCATTCTTTCCAGCTCGTTCTCGTCAACCTGCTCGTAGTCTTCATCTGCAAGATGACAATTTCCGATCTTCCCAGCAACTAAACCATCATACGATTGGACTACTGCTGCTAGAAGATCCATATGCTCCTTTGCAACTTCCACTGTGATATTACCGAGATTCTCGGTCTTCAACTTTGTTGTATTGCCTTCAGACACTATGTATTGAGTCGACGATGACCCAGACGTTTCTGGTCCTGAAGCAGTGGTTTGGGAATGAGCCGCGGAACTGGACACGGACGCTGTTTGTAGTGGTGCTCCTGAACCAGTTGAAGTGGGAACTAAGTTATATAGTGAAGGATTTTGAACGTAAGATCCTTTCTTTGACTTGTACTTCATCCTCAGTTCCTCATCCCTTAACTTCAAGATGAAGTCATTTATGTCCAACGTAGTAAGTATGTCATTTTGTCTCAAGTTGGACACGAATGAATCCCATTTTATAGGCAAACCATCTGCAAAGCTTGAAACTTTATCTTCCATAGACGTCATTACACCATGAGTGTGTAGCTCACTCATCAGATGGTAGAACCTGTCGATGATATCATCTAAGCTATCATTTCCTATAGAAGAGAAGTTATCAAACTCCTTCTTAAGAGCCTTTGCCTTTAGTGCCTTTAACGTTGGATTCCCTTCGTATCTCTTCTCCAATGCATCCCACAACTTTTTGGCCTGCTTGTTCTCAGAAAATTGGTGAAAGATGTCTTTCGGATTGACTGAGTCAGCAGAGCATAAACTTTCTTCTCAGCATTGTAGACAATCTTCTGAGCCTCGCTCATTCCACCCAACGTCAACTTTACTCCATTTGCACTTACTGGTATCGTGTAACCAGTCTCTATAGAAGTCTAGAGATTTGGATCCACTCCATTTAGGTAAATCTCAAACCGCTGTTTCCACTGAGGATAATCATCTAACGTTATCAGCTTCGGCGGTTTATTGTGATTTCCTACCTCATTCTCCAGAAGTAGTAGATTCTTGATGCGTGAGTCCTTCCCGGTAGTAAACGCTAAAAACTGATCTTCCATTTGTATGAACTTTGTACTTTGAGAACAGGACAACTTCAATTGTGCGAATGAACAATGCGTATGGATCACTCGTGTGAATGAAGAGTGCGAATTAATTCAATCGTGCGATTGGATTCAGTCGTGCTTATGGACAAGGCAAATGGACTCAAACGACTGAAGTGGTTCAGTCGTGCGAATGAAGGATACGACTGAGTTCAGTCGTGCGGATGGAGTGTGCGAATAAGTTCAATCGTACGAAAGAGCTATTCGTGCGACTGAAGGCTGCTGTGTTTGGAAAAATCGAATTTTTGGCACTTAGACACGAATTACGATTTATCCAGAAACCCTAATCTGCCGTATGATGAAAAACTTCAACTTTAATGCCTGGAAACGACAAAAAACACCTGTGGACTCAAAAAGATGACTCTTTTGAGTTAAAACGTGAGATTTGACACAATTCTAATTGAATCAAATGCAAAATCAAGAGCCAAAGCTCTGATACCACTTTTCAGGACCGTGTACGTACGGAATACTAACAGATTCTGCGTTTATACCGAATCAAATAGTGTGGAATCCTATTTGATTGGCGATCCAATCAATGAGAACAAATACCCGATCGATATATGATTGAAACTAAACGTTATGAACGAATAGAGATCGATCAGGAATGATCTATGAACTTGGACAGGTTTCTTTGGATGTTCTGGACGGCTAGGGTTCGTAAGAATATCAAGTGTTTTCAATTGTTATGTTTTTCCACGAATTAAGTGGTATTTATAGGTTAGGGGTTTCTAATCGTACGACTTAACCATTAGCATGGTTCAGACGTGTGACTGAATCATGCGATTGAGTCATACGCACGATTGAAGGTTCAGTCGTGCGACTGAGTCAATCTTATGCCTCATTCTCCTAGTTCAGTCGGGCGACTGGTCCATAAGCATGATGTATTCATGCGTATGGTCCATAAGTATGGTCCATTCGCATGAAGACTCATCCGACTAGCTTGAACACATTTCTCAATCATTATTGACTAAGAACTGTGCACAACAACCTCAAACCTATATACTAAGTTCAACATATGAATTATATTCAACACAATAGTAATATGAAATAGATAAACATTAATAAGCAACAACCACATATTATATATCATTTTATCAATTCATTACATATGTGTAACACATGAAAGACTTTTACATTAAAGCTCATAAACTGGGAACATGAAGTATCTACAATTTGACTTCTTTTTCATCGATCACGCACAACGTCTTTATTTAACATCTCATTACTTTAATTCCATGCGTGTAATTTGATTCTTGATTCTAATTCAGTGAACACGGATACTTTCTTGCTTCTTTACACCTGGTTTCCTTGCCTATATAGTAAATAAAGTATTCTGTTGATCCACTATTTTCATTTTGATTGATTTGGTGGATTTTTGAGGCCAAAATGTGCGAAGTTGGTTGTGGAGTGCTCTCGAAGTGTTTTGGGCAGAAGTCGATTGATTTCAAGGCTCGTTCATGTGGTTTCGTGTTCGATTTTAGTTTCAAATGAAACAAAACATACTATGTTGCATTTGTGATTGATTAGTGTGATTCCAATGATTGTTATAATCAAATTTGATTATATGGGTTCAGGATTGTGTTCAGAAGCCTTGAGAATCAAAACTCTATAGCATTGAACGTTGTTACGAAAAGCAAAACATTTTCCATGCAAGAACTATTGTTTTTAGTGTTTTGGTATAAATAGTTCCTTTCCCATGTAAATAGTTAAGCTTCTTTGAATACTTTGATGCACAAATTTATAGTTGCATAATTTTGATTAAAATACAAGTAAATCTTATCTACTTGGTCGTGTTACCTTGATTTGACTTCTTTTTCATCGATCACGCACTGCGTCTTTATTTAACATCTCATTACTTTCATTCTACGTGTGTAATTTGATTCTAATTAAGTGAACAAGAATACTTTCTTGCTTCTTTACACCTGGTTTCCTTGCCTAGATAGTCAATAAAGTTTTCTGTTGATCCACTATTGTCATTTTGATTGATTCGGTGGATTTTTGAGGCAAGAATGTGCGAAGTTGGTTGTGGAGTGCTCTCGAAGTGTTTTGGGCAGAAGTTGATTGATTTCAAAGCTTGTTCGTGTGGTTTTTTGTTTGGTTTTGGTTTCGATTGATACAAAACATACTATGTTGCGTTTGTGAATGATTAGTGTGATTCCAATGATGGTTATAATCAGATTTGATTATATGGGTCCACGAGTGTGTTCAGAAGCCTTGAGAATCAAAACTTTATAGCATTGAACTTTGTTACAAAAAGCAAAAAATTATCCATGCGAGAACTATTGTTTTTAGTGTTTTGGTATAAATAGTTCCTTTCCTATGTAATTAGTTAAGCTTTTGTGGATACTTTGATGCACCAATTTATAGTTGCCTAATTTTGATTAAAATACAAGTAAATCTTATTTACTTGGTCGTGTTACCTTGATTTGACTTGTTTTTCATTGATCATGCACTGCTTCTTTGTTTGACGTCTCATTACTTTCATTCCGCACGTGTAATTTGATTCTTGATTCTTATTTAGTGAACACGAGTACTTTGTTTCTTATTTACACCTGGTTTCCTTGCCTAGATGGTCAATAAAGTATTTTGTTGATCCACTATTGTCATTTTGATTGATTCGGTGGATTTTTGAGGCAAGAATGTGCGAAGATGGTTGTGGAGTGCTCTCGAAGTGTTTTGGGCAGAAGTCGATTGATTTCGAGGCTCGTTCGTGTGGTTTCGTGTTTGGTTTTAGTTTCGATTGATACAAAACTTACTATGTTGCATTTGGGAATGATTAGTGTGATTCTAATGATTGTTATAATTATATTTGATTATATGGGTTCACAAGTGTGTTCAGAAGCCTTGAGAATCAAAACTCTATAGCATTGAACGTTGTTACAAAAAGCAAAAAATTATCCATGCGAGAACTATTGTTTTTAGTGTTTTGGTGTAAATAGTTCCTTTCCTATGTAATTAGTTAAGTTTTCGTGAATACTTTAATACACCAATTTATAGTTGCATAATTTTGATTAAAATACAAGTAAATTTTATTTACTTGGTCGTGTTACCTTGATTTGACTTGTTTTTCATCGATCACGCACAGCCTCTTTGTTTGATGTCTCATTACCTTCATTCTGCGCGTGTAACTTGATTCTCGATTCTTATTCAGTGAACACGAATACTTTCTTGCTTCTTTAAACCTGGTTTCCTTGCCTCGATGGTCAATAAAGTATTCTGTTGACCCACTATTGTCATTTTGATTGATTCGGTGGATTTTTAAGGCAAAATGTGCGAAGTTGGTTGTGGAGTGCTCTCGAAGTGTTTTGGGCAGAAGTCGATTGATCTCAAGGCTCGTTCATGTGGTTTCGTGTTCGGTTTTGGTTTCGATTGTACAAAACATACTAAGTTTCATATGCGAATGATTTGTATGATTCCATGATTGTTATAATCAGATTTGATTATATGGGTTCACGAGTGTGTTCAGAAGCCTTGAGAATCAAAACTTTCTAACATTGAACGTTGTTACGAAAAGCAAAAAATTATCCTTGCGAGAACTATTGTTTTTAGTGTTTTTGTATAAATAGTTCCTTTCCCATTAATTAGTTAATCTTCCGTGAATACTTCGATGCACCAATCTATGGTTGCATAATTTTGATTAAAATACAAGTAAATCTTATTTACTTGGTCGTGTTACCTTGATTTGACTTCTTTTTCATCGATCACGCACTGCGTCTTTATTTAACGTCTACTTTCATTCCATGAGTTTAATTTGATACTTGATTCTTATTTAGTCAACACAAATACTTTCTTGCTTCTTTACTCCTAGTTTTCTTGCCTAGATGGTTAATAAAGTATTATGTTGATCCATTATTATCATTTTGATTGATTCGGTGGATCTTTGAGGCAAGAATGTGCGAAGTTGGTTGTGGAGTGCTCTCGAAGTGTTTTGTGTAGAAGTCGATTGATTTCAAGGCTCGTTCATGTGGTATCGTGTTCGATTTTCGTTTCCATTGATACAAAACATACTATGTTGCATATGTGAATGATTAGTGTGATTCCAATGATTGTTATAATTAGATTTGATTATTTGGGTTCACGAGTGTGTTCAGAAGCCTTGAGAATCAAAACTCTATAACATTGAACATTGTTACGAAAAGCAAAAAATTATCCATATGAGAACTATTGTTTTTAGTGTTTTGGTATAAATAGTTCATTTCTCATGTAATTAGTTAAGCTTTCGTGAATACTTTGATGCACCAATTTATAGTTGCATAATTTTGATTAAAATATATGTAAATCTTATTTACTTGGTCGTGTTACCTTGATTTGACTTCTTTTTCATCGATCACGCATTGCGTCTTTGTTTGACATCTCATTTCTTTCGTTCCTCGCGTGTAACTTGATTCTCTATTTTTATTCAGTGAACACGAGTACTTTGTTGCTTCTTTACACCTGGTTTCCTTGCCTAGATGGTCAATAAAGTATTTTTTTCATCCAATATTGTCATTTTGATTGATTCGGTGGATTTTTGAGGCAAGAATGTGCGAAGTTGGTTGTGGAGTGCTCTCGAAGTGTTTTGGGCAGAAGTCGATTGATTTCAAGGCTCGTTCATGTGGTTTCGTGTTTGGTTTTGGTTTCGATTGATAGAAAACATACTATGTTGCATTTGTGAATGATTAGTGTGATTCCAATGATTGTTATAACCAAATTTGATTGTATGGGTTCACAAGTGTGTTCAGAAGCCTAGAGAATCAAAACTATATAACATTGAACGTTGTTACGAAAAGCAAAAAATTATCCATGCGAGAACTATTGTTTTTAGTGTTTTGATATAAATAGTTCCTTTCTCGTGTAATTAGTTAATCTTCCGTGAATACTTCGATGCACCAATCTATAGTTGCATAATTTTGATTAAAATACAAGTAAATCTTATTTACTTGGTCGTGTTACCTTGATTTGACTTCTTTTTTATCGATCACGCACTGCGTCTTTATTTAACGTCTACTTTCATTCCATGAGTTTAATTTGATACTTGATTCTTATTTAGTCAACACGAATACTTTCTTGCTTCTTTACTCCTAGTTTTCTTGCCTAGATGGTTAATAAAGTATTATGTTGATCCATTATTGTCAATTTGATTGATTCGGTGGATCTTTGAGGCAAGAATGTGCGAAGTTGGTTGTGGAGTGCTCTCGAAGTGTTTTGGGCAGTAGCGATTGATTTCAAGGCTCGTTCTTGTGGTTTCGTGTTTGGTTTTGGTTTTGATTGATACAAAACATACTATGTTATGTTTGTGAATTATTATTGTGATTCCAGTGGTTGTTATAATCATATTTGATTATATGGGTTCCCGAGTGTGTTCAGAAGCCTTGAGAATCAAAACTCTATAGCAGTGAACGTTGTTACGAAAAGCAAAAAGTTATTCATGCTAGAACTATTGTTTTTAGTGTTTTGATATAAATAGTCCTTTCCTATGTAATTAGTTAAGCTTTCGTGATACTTTGATATACCAATTTATAGTTGCCTAATTTTGATTAAAATACAAGTAAATCTTATTTACTTGGTCGTGTTACCTTGATTTGACTTCTTTTTCATCGATCACGCACTGCGTCTTTGTTTAACTTCTCATTACTTTCATTCCACGCGTGTAATTTGATTCTTGATTCTTATTCAGTGAACACGAGTACTTTGTTGCTTCTTTACACCTGGTTTCCTTGCCTAGATGGTCAATAAAGTATTCTGTTGATCCACTATTGTCATTCTGATTGATTCGGTGGATTTTTGAGGCCAAAATGTGCGAAGTTGGTTGTGGAGTGCTCTCTAAGTGTTTTGGGCAGAAGTCGATTGATTTCAATGCTCGTTCGTGTGGTTTCGTGTTCGATTTTAGTTTCGACTGAAGCAAAACATACTATGTTGCATTTGTGACTGATTAGTGTGATTCCAATGATTGTTATAATCAAATTTGATTATATGGGTTCACGATTGTGTTCAGAAGCCTTGAGAATCAAAACTCTCTAGCATTGAACGTTGTTACAAAAAGCAAAAAATTATCCATGCGAGAACTATTGTTTTTAATTTTTTAGTATAAATAGTTCATTTCCCATGTTATTAGTTTAGCTTTCGTGAATACTTTGATGCACCAAATTATAGTTGCGTAATTTTGATTAAAATACAAGTAAATCTTATTTACTTGGTTGTGTTACCTTGATTTGACTTCTATTTCATCGATCACGCACTGCGTCTTTGTTTAGCGTCTCATTACTTTCATTCCACGCGTGTAATTTGATTCTCGATTCTTATTTAGTGAACACGAATACTTTCTTGCTTCTTTACACCTGGTTTCCTTGCCTAGATGGTCAATAAAGTATTCTGTTTATCCACTATTGTCATTTTGATTGATTTGGTGGATTTTTGAGGCAAGAATATACGAAGTTGGTTGTGGAGTGCTCTCGAAGTGTTTTTGGCAGAAGTCGATTGATTTCAAGACTCGTTCGTGTGGTTTCGTGTTTGGTTTTGGTTTCGATAGATACAAAACATACTATGTTGCATATGTGAATGATTAGTGTGATTGCAATGATTGTTATAATCAGATTTGATTATATGGGTTCACACGTGTGTTCAGAAGCCTTGAGAATCAAAACTCTATAGCATTGAACATTGTTACGAAAAGCAATAAATTATCCATGCGAGAACTATTGTTTTTAGTGTTTTGGTATAAGTAGTTCATTTCCCATGTAATTAGTAAGCTTTCGTGAATACTTTGTTGCACTAATTTATAGTTGCATAATTTTGATTAAAATACAAGTAAATCTTATTTACTTGGATGTGTTACCTTAATTTGACTTCTTTTTCATCGATCACGCACTGCGTCTTTATTTAACGTCTCATTACTTTCATTCCACGCATGTATTTTGATTCTTGATTCTTATTCAGTGAACACGAGTACTTTCTTGCTTCTTTACACTTGGTTTCCTTGTCTAGATGGTCAATAAAGTATTCTATTGATCCACTATAGTCATTTTGATTGATTCGGTGGATTTTTGAGGCTGGAATGTGCGAAGTTGGTTGTGGAGTGCTCTCGAAGTGTTTTGGGCAGAAGTCGATTGATTTCAAGGCTCGTTCGTGCGGGTTCGTGTTCGGTTTTGGTTTTGATTGATACAAAACATACTATGTTGTGTATGTAAATGATTAGTGTGATTCCAATGATTGTTATAATCAGATTTGATTATATGGGTTTACGAGTGTGTTCAGAAGCCTTGAGAATCAAAACTCTATAGCATTGAACGTTGTTACGAAAAGCAAAAAATTATCCATGCGAGAACTATTGTTTTTAGTGTTTTGGTATAAATAGTTCCTTTCCCATGTCAGTAGTTAAGTTTACGTGAATACTTTGATGCACCAATTTATAGTTGCGTAATTTTGATTAAAATACAAGTAAATCATATTTACATGGTTGTGTTACCTAGATTTGACTTCTTTTTCGTCAATCACACACTGCGTCTTGGTTTAACGTTTCATTACCTTCATTCCATGCGTGTAATTTGATTCTTGGATTCAAATTCAATGAACACGAATACTTTCTTGCTTCTTTACACCTAGGCAAGAATGTGCGAAGTTGGCTTTTGGAGTGCTCTCGAAGTGTTTTGGGCAGAAGTGGATTGATTTCAAGGCTCGTTCGTGTGGTTTTGTGTTTGGTTTTGGTTTTGGTTGATACAAAACATACTTTGTTGCGTATGTGAATGATTAGTGTGATTCCAATGATTGTTATAATTAGATTTGATTATATGGGTTCACGAGTGTGTTTAGAAGCCTTGAGAATCAAAAGTCTATTGCATTGAACATTGTTACGAAAAGCAAAAAATTAATCATGCGAGAACTATTGTTTTTAGTGTTTTGGTATAAATAGTTCCTTTCCTGCAGGACCGGTGAAGGGTATGCACTTACAACACAACAACACAATGAGGAGAGTTGCTTAGAACACTTTAACAGATCAAATAGGGAACTGGTTAACTTGTTAATAAAAGATGCTAAGAACACAAGTAAATATGAGACAGAACAAGATGGCAAACAACAAAAGTATTTAGTTTTAAAGGATGTTGTATATTGCTTCTCAAGTTTTATTACAAAGGTTACAAAGCATCGATAGAAAGTTACAAGTACTTGAGATATTTTATACTACATCCTTCAGCCGGCCATACTTTGAAGGCCAGCTGGATACAATTGACTAGGCAACTACAAACTCAAATGTAGAGTGAAAAGGCAGATTTTCCTTTTGACTAGTGACTATGACATGCCATAGCTCACATCCTAATATATTACAAAAAGGATAAAAGTACATAAAGTAGAAAGCATGGACTCAAGACCTCAATGTACAGTTACCAAAAGCATGGAACTTTCACCAACTCATGTAAGTTCGTGACTTTACAGAGTAGCAACGGAAAGGTGGTCCAGCTTTATGGTAAAGTACATCAGATAAAGGCATATCTCTAAAAGTCTTTGGAAGAAATCTCTCTTCACTCTTTGGCTTCGGAAGACTTTGTCTTTAAAGCTTCAAAAGACTTCACTTTTGGCTTCGGAAGATGTTGGTCTTGGCTTTGGAAGATTTTACACTTAAGAATATTTCTAGTTCATGGTGTAAAACGTCCGAAGCAATTCTACTTCTGTTCTTCAATGCATGCATGCAGAGAGACTTTGGATGTTTTGGCTGCATCAGACTTATAGGAATCCTTACAAACTCCCCCTAGGCTGATGCTACCAAAACATTTAAAAGATCTTCAGATGTTGGTAGTCTTCAGGATGATGATGACCATACCCTTCTTCATCAGATGGTCAGGATCACTCAAACTCTCATAATATCTTCTCATCTTAAAGAGATCATGCAGAGGTAAGTTGATTATGTCTTGCCATGTATAGACATTCTCAACACCTTGATCTCTGATCACATGCCATCTTTCTTGATTAGTAGTGAAGGTCCGGGATAAGATGGGTCTCTCAGCTGCAAGAGGATCCATTTGAATTGGAGTTGATTGGGCTGCCTCTTCATGCACTTCCTCAGGTTGATCTAACTCAACTTGAGGTGTAAAGGTGGATGATTCAAGCTTCTTCTTCTTTGACTTTGGTTTGGAAGCATTCCTCTTCTTCCTCTTAGAAGACTTCAACTGAGAAGACTGGTCTGCAGCACCTTGTTGATCATCCTTGTCTTTCTCAGTTAGGTGTTCCTCCCTCACAGGTTCAGAAGGAGAAGGAGTTTGACCCTGCTGTGGATCAGAATATGAAGCTTGCTGAGGCTCAGTAGGAGGTCCAGTTGTGTTGTCTCAGGTTGTTCAACCTTAACCTCCACTTCAGGTGGGATTTGACTTGGAGGGGAGTGTAAGTCAATAAACTCTCCACTCTTAATCTTCTGCTTGATTACCCTGATATGCTCATCCATTGTGGATAGAGACATAGGGCCAAGTCTCCTTCCGGAGAATCCATACAACTTCAAGAAGCTCATCATCCTTTGTCTGTCAGCAGACTTCTTCATACTCTTTTGGATGATAGCTCTTGACTTTGCAGCATCTTCCCTCATCTTTTTCTTTGTTGCCTTTTGTTCTTTGAGCACTTGAAGTTCAAGCTGTTTGAGATACTCAAACTCAATGTACTCAAAGGACAAGGGAAGAAGTGCAGATGCCTGGTAGAGATCTCTGGCACTCAGGTAGTTGATCATGTTTTGCCTATCTGTTTCCTTGTCTACTTGAGGTTCTTGTGTAGCTGCCACATCCTCTTGCACAGGGCTTTCTTGAACTGGGGAGAGAGTTGGAGCATACTTGTATAACCTTTTCTGTCTCTTCTCCTCTTTGAATTGGAGAAGTAACCTTGCATCCTCTACTTCCTTCATCTCTCTTGACACTTCCATGTCAGCCAGTTCATTTAATTGCTCTAAGGGGAGAGAAATAATCTCATCCATGTCATAGTTCCTGGTCTGCAGGTAAGTAATCCTAACTGCCTCAACTCATCTTCTTGAGTGTTTGGTTTGGGGGCAGCCCTAATTACAGCTTGAATAAAGCCTGAAGACCCAGAGGAACTTTCTCCCCTTAGCTTCCTCTTCCTCTCTTTCTCCTCCTCCTAAATCTCCTCAGGAGTTAGAATCCTTTTCCCTTTGTCACTCACAGACCATTATGACACAGGGTGGAGAAAGCTTTGGCCTTCATTGCTTGGTGTAGCATCCAAGCTCTGGCCAGAGAGAGGTTGTGAGACACCTTCACCAGTAGGTGTTTCAATGAGGGAATGAATTTCTGAAGCAGTTGTTGGTGTGACAGGGCTCTCAGGCTCTATCACTGGGCCTTCAGCCAAGTTTTTCCCTTTGAAGCTAATCTTAGGGTCTGCCTCAGCATCCAGTTGACCAATGACATTACCTGATTGCCTTTGTCTTCTTCTAAGGCTGAACTCTTCAGTAATTCTGTCTTGAATCCTGAGTGCTAACCTGTCAGCTTGTCTTGATTGACTTGGGTTGACAAGTGGCATGTTGATCAGGTCAAGACCTTCATAGTAGTTCAAGGTCTGAAAATTGAATACTTCCTGCTGCCCTTGAACTCTGTGAAGAATGAGGGCTCTTCTATTAGCATCATACCTCCACCCAATAATGTAATTTGAAGTTTCTTGAGGTGGAGATGACACGGCCCTTGGAATGCCTTCCTCAAAGAGACTCCTAATGACATAGTCTATAATGTCCACATTAATGTGAACTTGAGGAAGTTGCTGAGTATGCACAGTTGCAAGTGAGGATGGTGAATCCTCAATGTCCATACTCCCTGAAGAACTCTCAGGTTCTGGGACTATAATGACTTTCTCCCCCTTTTTGGTAGCATCACCCTCTTGCATAGGTGAGCTAGAGGTTAGGTCAATCACATTCACATGTTATTGTGTTCCTGGTTGAGCTCCTCTTAAAGGTCTCCCAACTAGTTTTTCCTTGAGATAAGATATCTTAAGTTACTGATCATTGAGCCTATTATGCAGGGTAGTCACCTGAGATTCAAGTTGACTAACCTAAGAGACTAAATAAGAGCATGTTTTTGACAGTTTTTGCACCTTTAGTCTCAGATTCCCCTCTTCTTCATCAGAAGAATCATTGGGGGATGAGATGATTGGACCAAAGTCCTCTCTCTCACCACCAGCCTCAGGTTCTTGGCTGCTGGATTTCCTCTGCACATTGACATCCTCAGTTGAGTGTCAATGGGCTGAGTTGCCATGGTTGAGGTCTTAATGATGTAATCACTTGCAGAAATGAGAGCCTCTTCCATATGAATATCCTGAACAGGTTCAGAAGTATCCACCTCAGTGATAGGTGACTGATGTGGGCTAGACAAAAGAGACTCAGAAGTACTCATCTCTCTTTGAGTAGAGGAAGAGTAAAGAGACTCATGGTACCCACTGAAACCTAAGTCTTCATCAGTATAGAATGAGAGGTTGGGAATGGGTTGATTTAAGTCTAAAGGCTGGGGATGGTAACTGTCCCCTAAAGGTTGTTCACTTGAATGTTGAGACTTAGAGTGAGGGCTTAAGGCAGTTTGGCTTATGAGCTCAACAGGGTGAGCATGAGGAACCTCATCCCTGATTGTTGAAGAGATAGGAGTGGTTTGCTCCTCAGGGGAAGTGGGAGTTCTAGTGTCCACTTCCTCCTGTATGGGTGAGTATATAGGGGCCTGCACAAACTCAATAGCTTGAGAAGGGGTTCGTTTGTATTTTCTTTGGTAGGTGAGGGTGATTTGTGGTCTTTTTGGAGGTTGGGAGGTAGAAGGTGTGGGTTCAACACTAGCTTGTGTTGCTAGGTTGTCACCTTGAGCAATGAGCTCAAACATTTTTGGGACAAGGGCTGTTTCTACCCCCGAGAAGCCTATAGTTGGCTTCTTCATAATTTTAAAGATGCCGGGCTTCATCTGTCCCAATTTAAGAACATTATCTGTTTCCCTTAACTGTGAGCCCAGTTCACAGTTGAGAATGTGTTGAACATATCTAGGAAACATATAATACTCTAAGGAGTCCAAGTTAGCAAGCAAATTTGTATAAACAAACCGAGAGTACCTGAACTTGACCCCTTGAACCATTCCATGTACTATAAAGGAGAGATCCTCAGGAATCTGGTCCCACCCTCCATGCTTGTTTGACAAGCTGTGGATAACCACCTGAAGCAGGTATTTCCACTGTGATGAGACCTTCCCTTTCCTGAAGGTCTTTACAAAGAAATCTCCCTCATAGCCTATCTGCTCAAACGAATGATTGACAGCTTCCTTTGGGAAGGACAACTCACCTTCTTCATCATCCAGCTACAAGTGAGTGTTGATGATTGCCGGAGTGATGAAGATTGTCCTCCCTTGCACTGTGGCAGACAGTGCCTTCTCCCCATCCATAATGACCTCTTAGCAGGTCTTCCAAAATTTAAGCAGATGATCCTCATAAAGAGTAGGATCAATGGTTAGGGAGGTGAAGTATTTGGATAGAGCTAAGAAACAGAAAATCTCTGAGAAACTTTCATCTTTCTTAGAGCTTAACAGAGCAACCTGGTTGTGTTGCCTGTGAAGTTGCATGGAGAAATATCGGTTGTTTCTGCGGTTGAGGTTGGCCATTTTAGAAGCTTAAGGATGAAGAAAGATGAAGAACAAAGGCGGTTTGGGAGAATTTAGGTTTAAGAAATAGTGTAATTGAGGAAGATAGTGAAAGAGAGGGAACAGTTAGGCATTTATGTGAAAAGGATTTGAGACAAAGTTAATGAAAGAGGATAAACTTTGAAATCAGGATGTCGGTCCCACCTTTGAAAAGTAGTTTACTTTTGCCTTCTTGGAAGTTGAGAAATCTTCCGAAGGTTATTTGCCTCGGAAGTTCTGAAGAAAAAGGTTCCGAAGGCAAATTGGCTTCGGAAGATATTTCAAAGGTTTTTGAGAATTTTGCTTCGGAAGAGAATTTGCACTCAGAGATTTTTATTCTAAGGAGAATAAAAACTTCCGAAGGTAAATTGCTTTCGGAAGAAACTTGTTCTTTGAAAACATACAGAGTACTTAAGTTGATTTTAAGATTCGGAAGATATTTCAGAAATTTCTTCTGAAGGTAAAATCACTAAAGCAATTTTTTTGTTTACTAAGATATAAATTTCTTCCGAAGGTTATTTAAAATCTTCCGAAGTGCCACACCCCGGGCCCAGGTAGGGTGGGACGTCACAGACTAGCAACAACATATGGCAGCGGAAACAAACCATTAGAAGAGCTCAAAGGAGAGAATATCACATGGCATTAAATATTTTGAAAAGGTACCGGGGCTAGAAACAAATCAAGCCCCTAAATGAGTTTTACAACCAATCATAGAAATAAATTATACTTGTTCAACACAAATATAAAATTTTTCAAATTGTACATTAAAGAAAATAAGCCAATGTCATGGTAGCGGGGATAAGTCTAGGTCTTCACAACAGCTAGGATCTCTTCATAAATTACGTGAAACATGCTCAAAAAGAAATTTGTGTCAACTAAAAAGTTGGTGAATTCAAGTGCTTAATGTTTAAAAACAAAAAGGACTTAACAAATCCTTATTTGATAAAAAGGAAAAAATCATAGTTTCAACATCGTGGGAATATCATAATCAACCCTGCACTCAGTCGCGGTTGGCCTCTTCTAATGTTGTGTTTAACCGGATATTCCCGAAGGAAGAACTGAGCCCCAAACCAGTGAACCATACCTGCCCGGATGGTTCAGATAGTTTCTTAACAAAACTTGTCACATGCCACAAATGAACCCTTAGGATCTCAGTGGGGTACCCTTCCTGGAACGGAAGCCATTGTGTGTGGGGGATTCCCCAAATAGATCTATCCATATAAAACAAGCGGTTCACGAAAGAATTAATGATCATGATACAAGTATCAGCAGGTAATCCATAAATCCCACATACAATAACCAAGTAAATCACAAATATAGTTCATAAATAACAGAGCATGTTTCACCCCAAAACAGTAGTAAAAAGGGGAATCACTAGAACTCACCTTAGGCGTTAAGTCAAAATACTCTTCGTGTGCCGGGAGTGTCTCAAGTCTAGCACCCTAACATGAATATATTAAGTAATAAGTTACTGCTCTAAACTTATTTAAGGTGCAACAAGCGTGTCAAGAATTTAGTTATTGGATAAGGCTTTGATTCGCGAAGGTTTGTATAAAAAGTTTCCTTTTATGGCAGGTCATGGTTTCTTCATGTAATTTGGGATTTATACATCATTAGGTTAAGGATATAAGGAAATTTTGTTATTCAAGTGATTATTAGTTTCATAGGAGTCGGTTTTAAAGTTTGGTAGAATTTTACAGTTTAGTCCCTCAAGTTTCAAAATTGACAGTTTCTACCCTCAAGTTTGGTTTCTTGTTCTTTATGACACTTAAGACCAAAAATCAGGTTCTTAGAGTGAAAATTGACTTATTATTGAGTAAGTGTTCCAAAATTTTAGCTTATGGGTCCGGTTTAAAAACTATGCGTTTAACGCTCCCGGTTGCGGTAAAACCGGAGAGTTTTAACGGTTAATTTAGGGTTTCCATAAATTTGAGTCTTGGACCAGTAGGTATCATATAAAATATATTTATATAATTTTTAAGTCCTTAAATTGTGAAATTTTGCCTCTAATAGTTGAAAGTCTTGTTTTTACGTTTTACCCGTTAAAACGCGTTTTTAACCGTATTTGACCATTTAAAGCTTGTTTGACCAATTTTTCAAATCCTTTAGGTATTTTATCATTTAACTTTCTGAAATTACATGATTTTTATAAATCTTAGCTTTAAACTCCTTTTTCTTGGATTTTTCTCAAAAACGTTGCTCGGTTGGTACCCGTTTTTAGTTAAAACGCCATTTAATTGTTCTTTTGACCATTTAAATTACCCATTGACTCCAGAACACTTTATTAATCATTATTAAGGCTGGAATTCTTTTTAAAATGGGTAAAACCATGTTTTACTACTTTTAAGGTTGTTTTACCATGTTTCGGGTCCCGAAAATAACCAAAATGGGTCTAATCTTAACATATCCTTAATTTCCAGAGATTAACCATTTGTCACACACTTAATATACATCAAAACTTTCTTAAATTATGTCCAAACTCACGGCTAGGTTACCCATCACAACAATGAACCATCAACTTAGTGATTTTGCCATAACCGACCATAACACATGTGTAAATCCTTGCAAACTTGTATTCAAACATTACCAAAACCTCATTTAACTTTAAAACCAGATTATTAGGGTGTTACCAAGTTGTTAATGAGCAGGTTGTAAACCTTGGTTAAGAGGGTTTTCAAACAAGTGCTTAGATTGCAACATTTCTTGTAAAAAGAAGGTTTTTAAGGTGTATCTTGGGCTATAACCATATATCCACGGTGTATATTCTTTTATAACTTTCAAAACAGGTTATTAGGAGTCCATTAAACCATTAACAAGCAGGTTATAAGTTTTTCTTTCAAGGGTTACAAGATTTAAAAGTTAGATGGTTCACAAAGTCCAAAAATAGGGTTTTCATGGTGGAAATCGGTTTCCACCTTAAGAATGACAAATATAATGAGTGAGATACCTCTTGTGAAGTTGAAAGCTCCTCAAGAACAAGATAATAGTGTCGGGTTTCTGCTACAACAAAGAGAGGAGGTGTTTTTAAAAGAGAAGTGAAAGAAACACATGAAAAGACCATGTTCGGGTGACATGAAGCTTACACTTGGTGTTGTTCACGTTTTGGAGAGTGTAGATGGTCTTGGATAGCTCGAAACTCCTTGGACAAGGCTGGAGAATCTTCGAACAAAGCTGGAAAAGTCGAACAAGATGTAGAGGTGTGTCCAAACTCGCGAATATGGCCACCTTCTTGTGATTTTCGGTCGACCGAGTGTGTGAATGCCTTGTTCTTCGATGAACAAGGCTGGAAATCTAGAGAGAATGGTTTGTGTGTGTGTTTTGGAGTGTGTATTCAGCTAATGAGAGTTTGAAAGAATGAGAGAGAGAGGTGTAGAGATAAGAGTCTTGCATGAAGCTTGAATGGTGAGAGTGTGGGTGGTGTAGAGGAGAGGTGAGTGGAGGGAGAGGGGGCGGCCGATCTTGGCATCTTGTGTGGGTGTTTTAATTTAAATTTTAATTGTAAATAATTATTAGGTAGTGTAATTTGTAGTATTGGGTAGAATATATTATTTAGTGGATGATGTTAATTGTAGTGTCTTGTGCATGTCCATGCATGCATGAACCGAAAATTTATAAGTGTGAATGCATGCTCACATTTTAATTGATTCACTTGAGATTAAATTTTGTAAGGGTGACTAGTTAACATTCCCGGGACACTAATCTTTAAAAAGGTAAAACCTAAACTAACTAAAAGTCAATAAAATCATATGAAATCATAAATTGGATCAAATAGCAAGAAATGTTTCTAAATTCATGATAGGGTTGGATTGTTTCTATTATTAGTACTCATAAGACGAATAATGATGCAAGTAAATTAGGGTTAGAATAACAACCTAGAGGCCGGTTGTCACATTCTCCCACCTTTTAGGAAATTTCGTCCCGAAATTTTAGCTTTGATTAGAGTCCGAACGGGTGGGTTTGAAGAGGTGTGGATAATTCTTCCTCATATCATCTTCACGTTCCCAAGTAAATTCAGGTCCTCGCTTTGAGTTCCATCTAACCTTGACCTTGGGTATGCGGCTCCGCCTGAGTTGCTTGACCAAGCGGTCCGTGATCTCCATGGGTTCTTCCACGAAATTCAGCTTGTCATTGATTCTTGCTTCTTTCAATGGTAGCTCCAGGGTTTTGTCTACCATACACTTCTTCAAGTTCGACACATGAAAGGTGTCGTGTATGTGGCTCAACCCCTGGGGTAGTTTCAACGTGTAAGCCACTGGGCCAATTCTTTCCAGTATTTCGAATGGTCTAATGTATCTCGGGCTTAACTTTCCTCTCTTTCCGAACCTTACGGTTCCCTTCCATGGTGCTACCTTTAGCATTACTCTGTCGCCCACTTGAAACTCTAAAGGTTTCCGCCTCCTATCAGCGTACTTCTTTTGCCGGACTCTCGCTGCTTTTAGTCGCTCCTTAATTTTAAAGATCTTGTCATTGGTCTCCAACACGATGTCGGGTCCCATCACTTGGCTATCACCGATCTCTTTCCAGCTCAATGGCGATCGGCATTTCCTGCCGTATACAGCCTCATACGGAGCGGCTTTAATACTCGAGTGGTAACTATTGTTATAAGCGAATTCCACCAAAGGGAGATGGTTGTCCCAGTTTTCGCCAAAGTCAATCACACAAGCTCTTAACATATCTTCCAACGTTTGGATAGTCCTTTCACTCTGACCGTCGGTTTGAGGGTGGTATGCGGTGCCTAGATCCAAACGGGTTCCTAACGCCTGCTGGAATGATTTCCAGAAACGAGAAGTGAAACAACTATCACGGTCGGAGATGATCGACAAAGGTACTCCATGCCTCGTTACTATCTCGTCGACATATAGTTGAGCCAACTCATCATGTCGTAGTCTTCTCTTATTGGCAAAAAGTGAGCTGACTTTGTTAGCCTATCTACTATCACCCAAATAGCATCATGTCCTCTAAACGTTCTGGGTAACTTTGTAACAAAATCCATCGTGACGTTATCCCATTTCCATTCTGGGATTTCGGGTTGTTGTAACGTTCCTGTTTGTACCTGTATGTACCATCGTCCCCTGTCTCAAATCGCTTTTCCATTCCGGTTAACCCTTCTTCTTTTAACCTTTCTTCCTTTAATGCCTCATTTTGAGCTTCTTTCAGTTTTGCGATAACGTTGGTATACGCACTCATCCTTAAGGCTCGTACACGAAGAGGCTTTTCTCTCTCCTTTCTGCTCAACGCATCTGCCACAACATTGGCCTTACCGGGATGGTAGCGGATTTCGCACTCGTAGTCGTTTAACAGCTCGACCCATCTTCTCTGACGCATGTTTAGCATCTTTTGGTCAAGAATGTTTTGCAAACTTCTATGGTCAGTGTAGATGATGCACTTCATGCCATAGAGGTAGTGCCTCCACATTTTGAGAGCAAACATCACGGCACCCAATTCCAGATCGTGCGTCGTATAGTTCTTCTCATGATCGTTCAGCAGTCTAGATGCATAAGCAATCACCTTGTTGCGTTGCATCAATACACATCCTAGTCCTTGACGCAAAGCGTCACAATAGACCACAAAGTCTTCTACTCCTTCTGGAAGAGCAAGGATAGGTGCACTGCATAACTTCTCTTTAAGCGTTTCAAACGCCTCGTTCTGCTCTCGCTCCCACACAAAGGTCGTGTTCTTCTTGGTTAGTGCGGTCAAAGGTTGCACTATGCGCGAGAAGTCTTTTATAAATCGTCGGTAGTAACCAGCCAGCCCTAAGAATTGCCTTATCTCCATGGGAGTTTCAGGAATCTTTCAATTCTTTATGGCCTTAGTCTTGGAAGGGTCGACTTGAATCCCATTCTCATTCACCACATGCCCTAAGAATTGAATCCTACGCATCCAGAATTCGCATTTAGAGAACTTGGCATATAGTTGCTCATTCTTGAGTAGTTCAAGTATTAGCCTGAGATGCTTCTCGTGCTCGTCTTTACTACGGGAGTAGATCAGTATGTCGTCGATAAACATGATCACAAACTTGTCGAGGTAAGGGCGGAAAACGCGGTTCATGAGGTCCATGAACGCTGCTGGAGCATTAGTTAGTCCAAAAGGCATGACTAGATACTCATAGTGTCCATACCTAGTTTGCAAGGCCGTTTTGGGTATGTCCTCTTCTCTTATCTTCAGTTGGTGGTAACCTGACCTCAAATCTATTTTGGAGAAATAACTTGCTCCTTGCAGTTGGTCAAATAAGTCATCTATTCTCAGAAGAGGGTATCGGTTCTTTATGGTCAGCTTGTTTAATTCTCTGTAATCAATGCACATTCGCAGGGTTCCGTCCTTCTTTTTCACAAACAGTACCGGGGCACCCCATGGAGAGACATTCGGACGTATAAATCCCCTGTCCAGTACTTCTTGAATTTGCGCCATTAGCTCCTTCATCTCAGGTGGGGCGAGTCGGTACGGTGCCTTGGCTACTGGTGCAGCGCCAGGCAGTAAATCTATCTGGAACTCGGCTTGTCGGTTCGGGGGAAGTCCCGGTAGGTCTTCCGGAAACACTTCTGGGTATTCAGAAACCACGGGAATATCTTCAATCTTCTTCTCCTTTTGGGTCTTCATCACATAAACTATAAAAGCTGGGCATCCCTTCATTAAGCTCTTGGTAGCTTTTAAGTGGGATACCATGGGGTATAGGGTGTTACTCCTTTCGCCTTGTACCACTAACACTTCCTTGTCACTCAACGGTATCTTGAGTAGACGCTCATCACATACGATTTCGACTCTATGCTTAGCTAGCCAGTCCATACCAACAACCACATCAAATCCTCCTAACTTAATGGGCATCAGATTTATCCTAAACGTATTTCCCTTTAGTTTCAGCGAGCAATCTCTGATGACTTCGTTAGTTTCTAAAATGTTACCGTCAGCTAATTCTACGGTAACGTATCGGTCAAGGCACACGCGTCTAAGTCAATCAAAGGCCTAAAAGTACTAGAGACAAAACTAGCAGTCGCTCCAGTATCGAACAGAACAGTAGCAGGATGATTGTTTACAAGGAACGTACCATTAACCACATCAGGTTCCCTACGAGCTCCAGCTGGGTCCATAACGAATGCTCTTCCCTTTGGCTTGTTGTGCTTGGCATCCTTGTCTCTACCCAGCTTAGGACACTTGTTCCTCATGTGCCCTGGATCTCCGCATTCATAGCATTGTTTTCCTGGTGCGTAAGTGCAGTCTTTGATTGAATGGCCTGTTCTCTTGCATCTAAAACAGGGCATTGGGTTACATTCCCCTTGATGGTGTAGCTTGCACTTGTTGCAAAACGGGCTTGTCCCTGAGTACAGTCTTCGGGTCTTGCTTCCCTGATCATCGCGCCTTGCACCTTCAGAACTCTTTCTACCTGACCCGCTACTACTTCCAACCGCTCTCTTTACTTCAAACCACTTTCTTTTCTCACCAACAAACTTCCTCTTCTCATCAGCCCTTGCTTGCTCAGTCCATCCAGCCCTAATTAAGTCATCAGTCAAACTGCTGGTAAGGTCAACAACAGCTTGTAGGGTTGAAGGCTGGGAGGAACGGACCATTCCCCTAACTCTTGGGTGTAGCCCCCAGATGAATCGTGCTACACCTTTAGATTCAGGTGTCACTAGATGGGGAACAAGTCGGGATAGGGCTAAGAAACGATTGATTTATTTCGTGTAGTTGGGACCTTTCATTTCCAGACTTAGGAATTCTGTCCCCAACTTCTCGAGTTGATTGATGAGGCAATACTTACTGGTCATTAGCTCTCTAAATTCGGTTCAACTCATTCGATTAGCCACATCTCTTCCACGGGTTTGAGTAATTGACTTCCACCATTCAAGGGTTGATCCCTTGAGGGATTGTGATGCGAACCTCACCATATGATCCATCTTGCACTCGCTAATGTCCAAGACCGCTTCCATTTCGTCCATCCATCTGTAAGTCTCTATAGCACCCTTGGTGCCGTAGAAGTCCTTAGGCTTACGTGCCATGAAGGTCTTACAGGAGCATCCGTTCTTTAATGCCTCGGCTTCCTCGTCGTGGCCCTCGTCGTTTGCTGGCCGATCATTACCATTAGCATTATCCCGATCAGCATTGATCTGAGCGATAATGGTCGGGATGGTGTTAGCCAGTTGCTGAGCTACGAGGTTAGCAATTCTCTCATCGCTTTCTTGATTAGCATTTTCCCTGTGGGGAGTTCCTGGTGGAGTAGTTTGGTTTCCAGTCTGTCTGGCTTCCTCACGGCGACCCCTAGTGGCTCCTCGCCGTCCAAATCGTGTTCCTCTGCGAGTCGGCATTCTGATAGTATCACAAATAGATTCGTTTAGCATCTCAAAATTTTATTTTGAATAGCTTATGCATCATTACCCTACTACACCATGCCTCGGGAGGAGGAATCATGGCGTGCACATATGTATATACAACCTACTAAGAAAATCTTACAAGGTCCAATTCAAAGCATGACATAACAGTTAGACAACCAATTTAGAAAGGGGCACGGACCAATTTCAAGGCACAACACAACATATTGCAATTCAATATAAATAGTCCAATAATCTAGCATCCAAACAAACAGTTCATAGATAAATAGAGATAGTAGTATCATCCAGCAAAGTTGAATCAGAGTCAAGCTCTTACAAATTGGAAGGTGCCATCACCCCCACGATAATAATAATAGTAATAGTATCGAATAATAATTCAAATAGTTTCCTTCTACTGTCTAAAGACAGATAATCCCGCTGCGTACTCCTGCTCTCACATCCACTTTTTCTTCAGCCATCCAAACCATCCTGAACTCTTCTTTCTCTGCTCCTGCTCCAAACGCTGCACTCCATGCGTAGCCATCATAGCCTAGAATTGAGCAGACTGGGAGGTTCGAGTGGCGTGCTGAACAGTCAACTCATGACGACGAACAGTCCTCAAGATTTCATCCAGTGTCGCATCAGAGGGTCCTACCCGACGGCTAGACTGGGAGTACCTATCACCAGCCAGTACGCTAGGGCCGTCATACATACTATGCCTCGGTGGCATCAGGTGCTCATCACGTGGGTCAAACAGCAGAGGTGCCGGTGTCGGAATCCTAACAGGCGGGGGAGGAGGAGGAGGCATCCTAAAGGATACTGAGGATCCTGGCCTAACACTCATGCGAGGACGGGTGACAGTACGCACACCCCTATTCCCAATAGGTGGGATGGGTGAGTGGGTAGAAGCAGCTACGTGAGGAGAGTGGGAACGCGTTCGACTTCTGGATGGTGATGTGGAGGAAGAGTCCTCAGAAGCTTCAGTGTCATCTGACGTGACGGATGTCCATCCTGGATGTCCGCATCTCCAGAGGTACGATTCATATTCAGTCTGAGGCTTTGCCCTTCTTAGTAATTTGGTTTCTCATAGCTCATGATTATAATAATAGTACTAGTAATAGCAGTGATGGCAATAGTATCTGTTATTCCAACATATAATTGTCTGTGTTGCCCAAATCAATTGTTTCTTCAAATAGTATCGGATAACATAGTTCATCATAAAAATCATTTAAATCCCCTTTTCGAAATTAGTTTCAAAATCATCAATATAAATCAGAAAAAGTCCAACCATAACCGATACTATTTGAAGAAACAATTTAGAAGGAAATTTCGAAATTAGTTTCAAAATCATCCGTGATGGAAATTACGCGTCCGGTAAATTCATGATTACGTTGATCAAGTGTAATCATCAATTTACCCAACCCGATCATCCCAACACTTCCCACAAGGACAGTCCTAGGGTATCAGGGTTTTAGCCTAGGGTCTACTATGGTATTCCCGACTTCTCTACAACCTTTGGCTCAGATACCAATCTGTCACACCCCGGGCCCAGGTAGGGTGGGACGTCACAGACTAGCAACAACATATGGCAGCGGAAACAAACCATTAGAAGATCTCAAAGGAGAGAATATCACATGGCATTAAATATTTTGAAAAGGTACCGGGGCTAGAAACAAATCAAGCCCCCAAATGAGTTTTACAACCAATCATAGAAATAAATTGTACTTGTTCAACACAAATATAAAATTTTTCAAATTGTTCATTAAGGAAAATAAGCCAATGCCATGGTAAAGGGGATAAGTCTAGGTCTTCATAACAGCTAGGATCTCTTCATAAATTACCTGAAACATGCTCAAAAAGAAATTTGTGTCAACTAAAAAGTTGGTGAATTCAAGTGCTTAAAGTTTAAAAACAAAAAGGACTTAACAAATCCTTTGATAAAAAGGAACAAATCATAGTTTCAACATCATGGGAAAATCATAATCAACCCTGTACTTAGTCCCGGTTGCCCTCTTTTAAAGTTGTGTTTAACCGGATATTCCCGAAGGAAGAACCGAGCCCCAAACCAGTGAACTATACCTGCCCGGATGGTTCACCATAGTTTCTTAAGAAAACCTGTCACATGCCTCAAACGAACCCTTAGGATCTCAGTGGGGTACCTTTCCTGGAACGGAAGCCACTATGTGTAGGGGATTCCCCAAATAGATCTATCCATATAAAACAAGCGGTTCACGAAAGAATTAATGATCATGATATAAGTATCAGTAGGTAATCCATAATTCGCACATACAATCACCAAGTAAAGCACAAATATAGTTCATAAATAACAGAGCATGTTTCACCCCAAAACAGTAGTAAAAAGGGGAATCACTAGAACTCACCTTAGGCGTTAAGTCAAAATACTCTTCGTGTGTCAGGAGTGTCTCAAGTCTAGCACCCTAACATGAATATATTAAGTGATAAGTTATTTCTCTAAACTTATTTAAGGTGCAACAAGCGTGTCAAGAATTTAGTTATTGGATAAGGCTTTGATTCGCGAAAGTTTGTATAAAAAGTTTCCTTTTATGGCAGGTCATGGTTTCTTCATGTAATTTAGGATTTTTACATCATTAGGTTAAGGATATAAGTAAATTTTGTTTTTCAAGTGATAATTAGTTTCACAGGAGTCGGTTTTAAAGTTTGGTAAAATTTTACAGTTTAGTCCCTCAAGTTTCAAAATTGACAGTTTCTACCCTCAAGTTTGGTTTCTTGTTCTTTATGATACTTAAGACCAAAAATCAGGTTCTTAGAGTAAAAATTGACTTATTATTGAGTAAGTTTTCCAAAATTTCAGCTTATGGGTCCGGTTTAAAAACTATGCGTTTAACGCTCCCGGTTGCGGTAAAACCGGAGAGTTTTAATGGTTAATTTAGGGTTTCCATAAATTTGAGTCTTGGACCAGTAGGTATCATATAAAAGATATTTTTATAAGTTTTAAGTCCTTAAATTGTGAAATTTTGCCTCTAATAGTTGAAAGTCTCGTTTTTACATTTTACCCGTTAAAATGCGTTTTTAACCGTATTTGACCATTTAAAGCTTGTTTGACTAATTTTTCAAATCCTTTAGGTCTTTTATCATTTATCTTTCTGAAATTACATGATTTTTATAAATCGTAGCTTTAAACTCCTTTTTCTTGAATTTTTCTCAAAAACGTTGCTCGGTTGGTACCCGTTTTTAGTTAAAACGCCATTTAATTGTTCTTTTGACCATTTAAATTACCCATTGACTCCAGAACACTTTATTAATCATTATTAAGCCTGGAATTCTTTTTAAAATGGTTAAAACCATGTTTTACTATTTTTAAGGTTGTTTTACCATGTTTCGGGTCCCGAAAATAACCAAAATAGGTATAATCTTAACATGTCCTTAATTTCCAGAGATTAACCATTTGTCACACACTTAATATACATCAAAACTTTCTGAAATTATGTCCAAACTCACGGCTAGGTTACCCATCACAACAATGAACCATCAACTTAGTGATTTTGCCATAACCGACCATAACACATGTATAAATCCTTGTAAACTTGTATTCAAACATTACCAAAACCTCATTTAACTTTAAAACCAGATTATTAGGGTGTTACCAAGTTGTTCATGAGCAGGTTGTAAACCTTGGTTAAGAGGGTTTTCAAACAAGTGCTTAGATTGCAACATTTCTTGTAAAAAGAAGGTTTTTAAGGTGTATCTTGGGCTATAACCATATATCCACGGTGTATATTCTTTTATAACTTTCAAAACAGGTTATTAGGAGTCCATTAAACCATTAACAAGCAGGTTATAAGTTTTTCTTTCAAGGGTTACAAGATTTAAAAGTTAGATGGTGCAAAAAGTCCAAAAATAGGGTTTTCATGGTGGAAATCGGTTTCCACCTTAAGAATGACAAATATAACGAGTGAGATACCTCTTGTGAAGTTGAAAGCTCCTCAAGAACAAAATAATAGTGTCGGGTTTCTGCTACAACAAAGAGAGGAGGTGTTTTTAAAAGAGAAGTGAAAGAAACACATGAAAAGACCATGTTCGGGTGACATGAAGCTTACACTTGGTGTTGTTCACGTTTTGGAGAGTGTAGATGGTCTTGGATAGCTCGAAACTCCTTGGACAAGGCTGGAGAATCTTCGAACAAAGCTGGAAAAGTCGAACAAGATGTAGAGGTGTGTCCAAACTCGCGAATATGGCCACCTTCTTGTGATTTTCGGTCGACCGAGTGTGTGAATGCCTTGTTCTTCGATGAACAAGGCTGGAAATCTAGAGAGAATGGTTTGTGTGTGTGTTTTGGAGTGTGTATTCAGCTGATGAGAGTTTGAAAGAATGAGAGAGAGAGGTGTAGAGATAAGAGTCTTGCATGAAGCTTGAATGGTGAGAGTGTGGGTGGTGTGGAGGAGAGGTGAGTGGAGGGAGAGGGGGCGGCCAATCTTGGCATCTTGTGTGGGTGTTTTAATTTAAATTTTAATTGTAAATAATTATTAGGTAGTGTAATTTGTAGTATTAGGTAGAATATATTATTTGGTGGACGATGTTAATTGTAGTGTCTTGTGCATGTCCATGCATGCATGAACCGAAAATTTATAAGTGTGAATGCATGCTCACATTTTAATTGATTCACTTGAGATTAAATTTTGTAAGGGTGACTAGTTAACATTCCCAAGACACTAATCTTTAAAAAGGTAAAACCTAAACTAACTAAAAGTCAATAAAATCATATGAAATCATAAATTGGATCAAATAGCAAGAAATGTTTCTAAATTCATGATAGGGTTGGATTGTTTCTATTATTAGTACGTATAAGACGGATAATGATGCAAGTAAATTAGGGTTAGAATAACAACCTAGAGGCCGGTTGTCCCACGAAGAGATCAAGATTTCAAAAATCTAAGAAAAGTCTTTTGAAAAGATTTTCTTCCAAAGAAAAACAAGGGCTTATGAAGGTGATAAAATAGACAACTTAGGACACACATGTTTTAGAAATAAATATGATTAAGTTTTAAGAAAAGCTATTCAATGTTAATCATCCCAATAGTTGATACAAGATATTTAAATCTCTGCTCATCAAAAGCTTTGGTGAACAGATCAGTATATTGTTCATTTGTGTTAACTTTGACTAGTTTGATTAATCTCTTTTCAAAGTTATCACTAATCAAATGATACCTGATATTCATATGCTTTATCCTTGAGTGCTGCACAGGATTCTCTGTGATGGAGATAGCACTATTCTTGTCTATGTGGATGGGAGTCTCTTTAAAGTTGAATCCATAGTCCAGCATCTGATTTTGAATCCAAAGCACTTGAGCACAGCAGCTTGCAATAGCAATGTATTCAGCCTCAGCAGTTGATGCAGACACACAGGATTGTTTCGTACATTGCCAAGAGACTACTCTTCCACCAAGAAATTTACATCCCCCTGATGTAGACTTTGTAGTCATGTTGCAACCACCATAGGCACTATCTGTATAAGCATACAGATTAAAGTCAGAATTCTTTGGATACCAAAGGCCAAGTGATGGAGCACCTTTGAGATATCTTAAGATTCTTTTGACAGTGACCAGGTGTGACATCTTAGGGTTGGCTTGATAACTTGCACAAATGCATGTAGCAAACATGATATCTGGCCTGCTAGCTGTGAGGTACATAAAAGACCCAATCATTACCCTGTAGAGATGCTCATCAACACACTCCCCCTCAAGATCAGGTCCAAGGGAGTGATTTCTGGCTATGGGTGTCTTAGCAACCTTATAATCAGTCATGTTGAACCTTTTAAGTATGTCTTGTACATACTTGGACGGACTTATGAAGATGCCATTGTCAACTTGCTCCACCCCCCATGGCACTCATTTCAAACCTGTCCTTCATCAGCTTCTCAAAGTCTTTGCAGAGCTTTGGATTAGTTGACCCAAAGATAATGTCATCTAGATATACTTGAACTAGCTTTATGTCATTTCCTGTTCCTTTGATGAAGAGAGTTCCATCTATAGTACCCCTTTTGTAGCCATGTTGACAGAGATACTGAGATAGAGTCTCATACCACTTCCTTGGTGCTTGGTGCAGCCCATAAAGAGCTTTATCAAGCTTGCAGATAAAATCAGGATGATCAGGATCTGCAAACCCAGGTGGTTGTCTGACATACACCTCTTCATCAATCACCCCATAAAGAAAAGCACACTTAACATCAAGTTTGTAGACCTTGAAGTTCTTGGATGCAGCAAAAGCTAGGAATATTCTAACAGCTTCAAGTCTTGCTACAGGAGCAAAAACATCTGTGTAGTCAATTCCTTCTTCTTGAATATAACCTTGAACAACTAGTCTTGCCTTGTTTTTGATGACAAGTCCTCTATCATCCTTCTTATTCCTAAAAACCCATTTGGTTCCTACGGTAGTCTTCCCTTGAGGAAGAGGACAAAGGTTCCACACCTTTTGCCTTTTGAATTGAAGCAGCTCCTCTTGCATAGCTTCAACCCAACTTCCATCCTTTAGAGCCTCATCAATTTTCTTTGGCTCTATCTGGGACAAGAAACAAGAGTGAAGACAAACATTTGCTTCATGGGTTTTTCCTCTTGTTCTCACCCCTGAATCAACATCTCCAATGATGTTTGTGGTAGGATGAGACTTGTGGATCCTTAGCTGAGTGATCACAACAAGTTACTTAGACAGATCCAAATTTGAAAAATTCAGATCTGGCAAAGAAGATTCACCCTCCACATCAGCACACTTATCAAGATTGACTTGATCCAATGAGTGTGTGACATCATTGATGTTGTCTTCAATGTAGTGGTTATCAGCATCAAGAAATTCCTGATCACTTTCACCACCACCATTTTCTCCAACATTTGAAACTCCTTCCTCTGAGTTTTGTGCCTCTAAGCTGGAATTTGAAGGCACCCAGAAGCATCAGCAGGATTTGTCATTGATATGCTGGTAGAAGCTTCATTTGCAAGATTAGTTACCACTGGAGCTGAAGATGTGTAACTGAAGGTCTTCTTAACTCAAATCTTGGATCAGGATCACCTGTAGGTAGTATATCTGTAGATCCTGAAACATTCTCACAAGATTTGTTAAAATAGTTGGTAACTAAATCAAGATCAAATAGCCAATCCAGACCAGAACCTTTCACACTAGGAGTGTGCTTATTGAAAGTCACATTGGCTGACTCCTCAACTACTATAGTTCTAAGATTGTATACTCTATAAGCTTTATCTTGAGAAGAGTATCCAATAAAGTGTCCATCATCTGATTTCTCAGCAAACTTGGCAATTTGATCTTTGGTATTCAAGATGGTGCAAGGACATCCAAATGACCTGAGAAAACCAATGAAAGGTTTTCTCTTGTGCCAAAGTTCATAAGGAGTCTTACCATGTGTCTTAACTACTAAAACTCTGTTTTGCACATAGCAAGTAGTGTTCACCGCCTCTGCCCAGAAGGTGATGGGCAGTTTAGAGTCAGACAACATAGTTCTTGCAGCTTCAATTAGTGTCCTGTTTCTCCTCTCAGCAACACCATTTTGCTGAGCAGTGCTGGGAGCACTATATTGTCTTGAAATACCTTTTACATCACAAAATGTGTTAAGGATTGATTCTTGAATTCAGTTCCTTGATCACATCTTATGGTTTTGACCTTGTGATCACATCGATTCTCAATCTTTAAGATGAAATTCTTCAGAATCTCAGGAGTCTCCTCCTTAGTTCTAAGAAAGAAGACCCAAGTGAATCTTGTAAAATCATCTGTGATCACCAAACAATAAGAGTTCCTTCCTAGACTCATTACACTGGTGGGGCCAAAGAGATCCATATGTAATAAGTGTAGGGGATTAATGATGGAATTTCTTTCCTTTGGCTTGTGAGATACCTTGTGTTGCTTCCCCTTCAGGCATGCAACACAGTGGTCATCACTTATAAACTCTTTCTTTGGTATTCCAGTTACCAAATCATTCTTAATTAATTTATTCATGTTTTTAAAGTTTACATGGCACATTCTTTTATGCCAGAGGAAAGATTCATCATTATTTGCTTTAGACAGAAAGCATGAAACTTCTCTTGAGGGAGATGTTTCTTGCAAGTCCATCTTGTATATGTTCCCTTTCCTGGGGGCTCTGAGCAAGATGTGCTCATGAGGAATGACCACCCCGGGCCTGACAACAATGCACTCATGCTCAGTGAAGAGCATGTTATGACTCTGATCACAAAATTAGGATACACTCAGAAGATTGTACCCAAGCTCCTTGACAAAGTTTACCTGCTCAATGTTGACCTTACCATTTATGACCTTGACCCTTCCTGTAATGTAACCTCCTGCATCTCCTCCAAAAGCAACTGGTCCTCCATCAATTCTTTCAAACTTTTAAAGTAGTGACCTATTGCCTGTCATATGCCTGGAACAACCACTATCAATGATCCATACATTTCTATTTGTCTTGAGCTGTTCCTGCACAAAAGAGATGATTAGTTACATTTGGAAACCCAAGCCTCATTGGTCTTGGGCTCATCAAATGAAGTTGAAGACAATGCAACAGTAATTGATCCTATAGGTCATGCTAGAAGGATCATTTTATGTTGATGAAGAACTTTCAGCCAGTTGGTCTTTCTTTGACTTACACACCACCTTTGGAAGCTTAGACTTGACCTTCAATACTTCGGAAGTTTTGATGACTTCGGAAGTTTTGATGACTGGACCTTCGAAAGATCTTGCTTTCACCGCAGCAGGATTTAGTGCTTCGGAAGTATTCCTTTCTTCCGAGACCAAATTTTCTTCCGAAGGCAAGTTTCCACTTGTCTTCTTCTTCATTTTAAAGCTTCCAAAGGAAACAGATTTTCCTTCCGAAGCTTGCTTCTTCTTTTCCAAACTCTTAGAAGTGTCTTTCTTGGTCATATGGAGAGTACTCTTTGGATTGTGTCAGGACCGTGTACGTACGGAATACTAACAGATTCTGCGTTTATACCAAATCAAATAGTGCGGAATCCTATTTGATTGGCGATCCCATCAGTGGGAACAATTACCGATCGATATATGATTGAAACTAAACGTTATGAATGAATAGAGATCGATCAGGAATGATCTATGAACTTGGACAGGCTTCCTTGGACGTTCTGGACGGCTAGGTTTCGTAAGAATATCAAGTGTTTCCAATTATTATCTTTTTCCACGAATTAAGTGGTATTTATAGGTTAGGGGTTTCTAATCGTACGACTGAACAATTAGCATGGTTTAGTCGTACGACTGAATCATGCGTTTGATCCATATGCACGACTGAAGGTTCAGTCGTGCGACTGAGTGAATCTTATGTCTCAATCATACGACTGATCCAGTCTCCTGGTTCAGTCGTGCGAGTGGTCCATACGTATGATGTATTCATGCGTATGGTCCATAAGTATGGGCCATTAGCATGAATACTTATCCGACTATGTTGAACACATTAGCTAATCATCATTGACTAAGAATCATGTACAACACCCTCAAACCTATATAATATGGTCATACATATACATTATACTTCAACACAATAATAATATAAATAAACATGAATAAACATCAATCACATATTATATTTCATTGAACCAATTCATTACACATGTGTAAGACATAAAAGACTTTTACATTTAATATCATAAACTAGGAACATATGAATCTACAAACTCCCCCTTGGTCCTAGTTTCATCTATCGTCTAACACTCTTCACATGTTCTTAGAACTTCTTGTACTTCTCCTCTTTGGTAACACCTGCATGTATTTCAAATGCAAAGCAGAGTCTTATCACGTGTTGAAACTGGAGAGCTTGTACAATGTCCTGCGTGTCATAGAACAGTGGCTACTTGTATAATGTGGACATCTTCAGCCGAAAAGTTTGTAAGCCACATAGGGTCAAATACCCGGATAGTATCAATCTTTCCATCTCTGTTTAGAACTATGACTGCTTCGCCTATCCACCAGTCGTAATACCACCATTTGAAGTGTGGAGTGAAGTCCTAAGGCATTTCCCGTAAGGGAATCTTTGACATCGTGCACGAGGGACTCCACTTCAGCACAACTTTAGGCTTCCCAGATATAAGGTCCACTTCAGACCTACGAATGTACCTCTTTGATTGTTGAGGTCTGAAGTTTACCCAACGGGTATGGTATTCCTTCTTCAACGCAGCCTCGAACCATCCTGACATCTTTCTCGGAATTGCATATAGAAGATCTAAACATGCC
Source organism: Flaveria ramosissima (assembly GCA_025215565.1). Classification (NCBI taxonomy): domain Eukaryota; kingdom Viridiplantae; phylum Streptophyta; class Magnoliopsida; order Asterales; family Asteraceae; genus Flaveria; species Flaveria ramosissima. The sequence continues at coordinate 46,209,916 of CM046043.1, forward strand.
AGACGGTTGAGCTCAAAACCTGCGAGTGTCTTCAGATCATGAGGGTATCTGAAGTACTCGATCCCTTTCTCTCTTTACAGCATAGACTCCTAAGTCCTCAAAATATGCCCACGCTATGATTTTGCCTGACACTTTGTGATGTCTTTTGACTTTGTAGAGCTTTGTGTAGGCATTCTGCTTTGGCGGCACGTGTTGGGCTTTCATCTCTGCAAAACAAGTTGCCCATTCAGCTTTCTTTATGTCGACATTAGTGTCCGAAGCTTGGGCTGAGCTTTCTTCTTTCTCCTTTTCTTTCTCCACTTCATCCAGCTTCTCAAATGTAGCACTGCCAAAAGTATCACCCAAGTTAGGTATAACATTACCTTCGTGGTTAGTGTACTCTGGATAATGTTTAGTAGTGACGTCCTCGATCTCAATTTCATCAACATCGTTCAGCTCATCGTCACTAGCCACATCAACTGTTGGAGCATCTTTTACCAGCTCATCAGGATTCAGCCTGAATATTTCAGCAAGCTGTTCATCCGTTAAGTCATGTATGATCTCTCCCTCTTATGGAGTGTAGCTCACAGATCTCTTGACTATCCCTTGTAAGTCAAGAATCATGGTTAATTGAGACTTGACCTGCTGAAAGGGTTGGATATCATACTCATCTGCCTGTTGAGCTTTATCTATTTGATTAAACATTAATCACATCACACATAAGTCATCATATAAAGCATTTAAACATAAACACACATAAATGATCGTTAATTATATTAATGTAATATATAATTCAAGTACAAAAGTTTTTTTTAAATACAAAAACACCTAATCATTACTTTTGTCTTGAATAGTGGGTTCTTCAGCTGGAGGAGCGGAGGATGAGGCTCCTTGATCTTGGTTTCTTTTAGTTCGCCTCTCTTGAGCTTGACGATGTGAGGCTGTTGTAGATGCACCACCTTCCTGATCATCATCATCCCCTTGATCTTTTCCACTCGGTCCTCCCTCCTCAACATTTTCTTCAGAATCATCTTCATCCTCATCATCATCATTATCATCATCATCACCATCATCATCATCACCATCACCATCCTCATCATCATTACCATCACCATCCTTGATCTTAAGAGGCTCACTCTTTGACCCTTTCAGCTTTAGTAGTATCTTCTTATTTTTCTTCTCAAACTCCTCAATTCTCTTCACCGAAGCCAACACCAGCTCATTTTGACTTGTAAGTGCATGGTGAGCTCGGCCTAAAGCCCTCTCATACTGATCACTCTTCTCAGTCAGCTGTGTAATCTGCTTTCCTTAGGCGTAGTTGATCGCTATTAGCTGGTTAATCTGATTTGCCCTCATGTGATCTGTAGCTAACAGCTTTAGCGCCAACCTGTTAAGGTTTGCCAACTGTTCCTCTAACCCAACATTGGGTAGAATGGAATCATGGGTCATTGGGGCTTGGGTGGATGTCCCGGCTTGGTGGGTGGTGGTAGTGGTGGTAGTGGTGGTAGATGTGGTGAATATGGGAGGTGGAATGTGAGTGGGATGTGGTGGAGTGGATGTGGTAGTGGTAGTGGGAGGAGTGATAGTGGTAGTGGGAGGAGTGATGGTGGAAGTAGTAGCTGTGGTGGTGGTGGTAGGTGATGTGGTAGGTGTGGTAGCAGTGACAGTGGTGGTGGCTATGGCAGAAGATGTAATCAATGTAAACCTCGGCCTCTTGCTCTTCTTCCCATGGGGATGAGCCATCCTCTTCTTCCTAGAGCCCTTAGCAATAGATGCTCCCCCTTGGCTGCTGGACTGGTCAGGGATGTATGTAGGATCAGTAACATCATCAGCAGCACCCCTAGACTCAGCCTGGCGTCCCCTTACCGCCTCTATGCCTTTCCCTGTGGCCACAACCCTACTTCCAACAGTCCTCACCAGAGGCTCTTCATCTGACTCCTCATCCTGATCAACCAAGAAGTCTTGGTGGAAGGGAGCACTTTCAGGTCCACTAGGTGCCTCAACACCTTGACCTTGGTCATCATCGTCATCGTCATCGTCGTCTTCTTCAGTGGGTGCCATGATGGGCTCGATGTCGGAGTCACTATCCTCATGACGCCACTTCCTTCGGGCGGGCGCCACATAGTCTTCTCTTGCTAGGTGCCCAAATAGTCTACTCACCGGGGGTTTCACTTGCTTACCCCGATAGACCTTCATTCTACCCAAAGTAGTATCACCCATTACCTCGAGCACCACTGCATCATCTTTCTCTTTTGGCAGCATAGGAAGCTTTCATCAATAATCATCAGCAGAAATCATGGGTACATGCAGAAGCTTTCCTTTCCCTTGGCCTCGAGGTTCTCTATCAAGTAGGTGAGGATCATGCGTGAAAAACTGAACGGATGGTTCTGTACCAGTGCAACATATGCATTCTGGATTTGGTCGGACATTTCGTCAAATCCTCTCCGCCTGGAGGCTATACACTTAATGATCACATGTGCTAAGTATTTGAATTGCGGGCACATGTTACTCTTGTTCAGTACACCGACATTTATGTCACCGGCGTACTTAATCCTCAAAAAGCATCCCCGGACCATGAGGGGATGTAGCTTAGTTGGGGGGGCTCCGTCCTCACCCAGACCTAAGACCCGTCTCAAGTCATCCTCAGTAATCTCTATCTCTTGACCGAATATAGAGCTCCGTATACAGTGGTGGCTCAACTGATCTGTCAACCCTGGCACTTTCCCAGAATGCCTGCTGTATGGATCTGTACGGTGTGCATGGAGTCACAATGGCTTTGAAGATCCTCGATCTCCGAAGAAATACAATGATCCCAGCAAACTCGGAAGCATTCCAAGAGGTGCCATCCAAGTGAGCACAGATGTTATGCTTTGGGGTCATCCAAGTGAGCACAGATGTTATGCTTTGGGGTCATGGTCCATCTATCAGCCATGGTTCTGCAACACAATAAACATATACATTAGAGATGTGTATTAGAGAAGACACTTGAAGTTTAACCTGTTTTAGATCATACTGGTTCAATCGTGCGATTGAACCATACGACTGAGTTCAATCATGCGATTGAGCATGCGGCTGAGTTCAGTCGTGCGATTGAGCTTGCGACTGAACTTAGTCATGTGTTAAGCCATGCGGTTGAGTCATTCGTGCGACTGAGTCACCGAATGATTCAATCGTGCGAATGAATCTTGCGCCTGGCTCAATCGTGCGACTGAAGTTCATTCGGAGTGTCCATTCGCAGAAGGCTCTGTGCGACACTCCGACCCTGAATCTTGGTCAAATCTTGATGATAGACGTCCTGTTTGGACTCATTAGATTCGCATAAACTCTAAATATCACTTATTGTCCTTCATTCCAACGATTATGTCCATTTAAATGGTCTATTTTAAGAGTTTTACTAATTTCTTGATTTTAGGCAATTTGGTCATTTAGGGTTTGATTTCACCGGTCATTTTGATTTATTTCAGTCCCACAATACCTGTAGATGAACAATAAATCGGTTAGAAACACAATCGGCAAGAAATCAAGGTGAGATGAAATTTTGGCAGGGTGTCTACGTATGAGAAGGTTTTGAACAATTTGAGGGGTGGTGAGAAATGCGACCGACTCACCCCTCTTTTTATACTGTCTTAATGTTCAATCGTATGACTGGACCCATACACATGCTCCAGTCGTGCGACTGAGCCCGTACTCATGCTTCAGTCGTGCGACTGGGGTTCAGTCGTGCGACTTGCTCATACACCTTGATCCATTCGTGCGATTGATTCAGTCTTGTAGTCCGGTGGCATGGTTGTTCCATACTCATGGTCTAGTCGTATGACTGGCTCATACTTATGGTTCAATCGTGCGATTGGCTCATACTTCTGATGCAATCGTGCGAATGGCTCATACTTATGATCCAATCGTGCGATTGGCTCATACTTATGAGCTTGAGCCCTTTACACTTTCAACCCTTTAAAATTTTACCTTTTGATATAACATTATAAACAATGATCATCTCAGACATGACCTTTTTAACTGAACATCATTTGATCAGCTCAGACGTGATCCTTTTAATTTGAACAGATTTGGTCACCTCAGACGTGACCCATTTAATTTAGACTGATTTGATCATCTCAGACGTGATCCTTTTACATTGAAAACTTTTGATCACCTCAGACGTGATCCTTTTTACTTTGAAAACATTTGATCACCTCAGACGTGATCCTTTTTAGTGAGTGATTCACAGAATTCATCTAGTTATATAGTCCGACGTCTACACTACAAAAGACTAGAAAAAATAGAAAAATTAAAAAACAAAAAAGACATATTTTTTGGGTTTTTGATTAGATATGGATTGAAATCTTTTAGAAAACCTTCTAGCAGATTTTTCTTCCTGAACAACACAACTTCAAGTTAATTTGATCATTTCTGGAACGATTCATTAAGGAATCATACAGGTATATCAGAATCATTTGGGACATTTTAATAAAACATTTTGATGCTACATTTTTGTTTTGACCGAGAGTCAATAGCAATTTTAGGAAATCATACTAGAGCTATAAGATGCACACAATGATTTTGACTGTCAATAATTGCAGCCACGATGATTCTCAGTATATTTGTCCTCTTAAATCCATACACAGATTTTTGACTCACATTGGTGATGAGTTAGGTTATATTATTTCAACAAGCATTTGTGGACCCACACTTATATAGTAATCAACATTCTTCAGGAGATTTTTGAGCAGTCTACGGGTATTTGACAAGAAGAGACTATTCTAAGAGCTTTCAAAAAGATGCCAAGCCTCAAGTCAGTGCCATCGCACAGCAGAGAGGCGCAAACAACAATGAATTCTAGAATATTTAGGTTATGCTTATCCTCAGGTCAGTGCCATCGCACAACAGAGAGGCACACAACCTATCTTCTTCTAAGAGCATTTTTTTCTTTTTGCACGTAACGAACCAACAACATTAGTCATTACCTTGATTGCGCTTAACAATTTTTTTTGCTTTGCTCATTTTTATGGTCATCCGCACACATTTATGGCGTTTATTTTGCTCGTCACCCTTATTGGAAATACGTTGATTGTGTTAACCAAGGATAAGATGGGAACCCACAGCAAGTTGAACAACTTAGTTTGAATTTAAATCACCAATGAGGTCTACTCATCTATTGTGTTGAATCTATCGACACATCATATAATGGACTAGCAACCTCTAGGTCTACTTTCTCTATGTTACCTCAGTAGCAGACTAGTTTTACTATCATTTTTGTTTTTCTTTTGCTTAGACTTCTCATACTTATTTGTTGAATTTTGCATCTTAATCATTTAAGTGCTTTTGAGATCCCAAACAATTTGTTCCCTATGTACTATCATTTTCCATAAGCGTTGAATCAGAATCACAAATTTGATTTCATTTCTTTTAGCTAAGCTGCCCTCCTCCCTTGTTTTTTTAAGTAATTAAATACTGCACGAATTAAATACTAAACTAACCTATTCTCCCCCTAAAATTCTAAAACCGAAAATATTTTTGTGTTTTTGGATTTTAATAGACAGGAAAATAAAAAAAAATAAAAGGAAACTAAAAACTTGTCGGACTACGCACTTTCTTCTTCTAGAATCACATCACTTTTCTTTTTCACGCCATTAACCTCTAAAAGATATAAAAACCACGGTTTATCAAATGCTTTTGTGTAGAGGTCGGCGCGTTGAAAGTCCGTATTAATTTTAACAACATTGATTAATTGCTTTTCAAAACAGTCACGTATAAAGTGATATTTAATACCGATGTGTTTAGTTTTAGGATGTTGGACCGGATTTTTTTGTGACAGCAATAGCAGCAGAATTATCAACAAAAATAGGGGTGTTAGAAAATTTCAAACCGTAGTCGTGCATTTGCTGTTGAATCCAAATGATTTGTGAATAGCAACTTGCAGTAGCAACATATTCAGCTTCACAAGTTGACAGAGCAACTGATGTCTGTTTCTTACACTGCCGGGTGACTACCGTCTACCAAAGAATTGACATCCTGCAGATGTTGACTTGTCCATACGTATGATGTATTCATGCGTATGGTCCATAAGTATGGGCCATTAGCATGAATACTCATCCGACTATGTTGAACACATTAGTTAATCATCATTGAATAAGAATCATGTACAACACACTCAAACCTATATAATATGGTCATACATATACGTTATACTTCAACATAATAATAATATAAATAAACATGAATAAACATCAATCACATATTATATTTCATTGAACCAATTCATTACACATGTGTAAGACATGAAAGACTTTTATATTTAATCTCATAATCTAGGAACATATGCATCTACAGATTGTAAACACAATCCTTTGCAAGATGAGAAGGACTCCCACACATAACACAGTCCATTTTCTTCCTTCTAGGAGTTTTCCTTTGGGAACAAGGCTGAACTTGATCACTTTCCTTCTCCATCTTCACCTTTGCAGATGTTGTGGCAGTTCTTGTGGGGATAGAATTACCTTTGGAGCTGGATGGTTCAGGTTGTGCAGCAGTAATGCACAACTGATCAGCCTTCTTCTTGATGATGGGATGATTTGGACATGAACCAGAACTCTTGTTGAAGTTTGTGTCTTCAGCCTTTACTACTTCAAATCCTGCAGAGATGAAGACTTGTTTCTGTGCAGAATTAAAGGTGGCCTTGATCTCTTGAGCCTTTTGGACTTTCTTTTGGCCTTACTGATCAAGTTCTTTCTTCTTGACTTGGTCATCCCAACAGCTTTGCTCTCATCAGAGGGATGGTGACCCTTCTTAGAATGGTCTTCTTCACTCTTCTTAGAGCCATTCTCCACCATCTCCTCTTCATCCTCTTTAGTCACAGGATCTATGATGGGAAGCTCATCTTCACAAGTTCCACACCTAGGAGATCTTACAGACAAGATTGTGTGTGGAGGAGCTATCTCACAAGATCCTAGTCCCTGCTTATTCTGATAACAAACTTTTGCATGCAAGGATGAGGATATTATGTTCTTGAAGGTCTCTTCTTCAAGAACACATTTTTCTGCCTTGGCTTTACTGATCACAAGCTCAGCCTGGCATTCAGTTAATTTAGTAATGAGGTCTTTGATCTGAGTCCTGTAGTTTGTATGCTCATGTTTAAGAGTTGAAATGGTTTTCTCTACACCACCACCATATCTACCACTCTCCTTACAGGCACCACTTACACCTTTCACTCCTCTCAAATCTCCCTCTCATTTTTGGAATCTTCAGCAGAAAACACTCCCACACACTTGCAAACTCTCTCTAATCCTCTCTACTCCAGCTCAAAAATCGTGAACAACAACACCTCTAGCATCTGCCAACCTAAAACCACAAGAAGGTGGCCATATTCGTGAGCTTTTGACACACATCTGCATCTTGTCTGACATTTCCAGCCTTGTTCAAAGATTCTCCAGCCTTGTCCAAGGAGTTTCGAGCTATCCACGACCATCTACACTCTCCAAAACGTGAACAATACCAAGTGTAAGCTTCATGTCACCCGAAAATGGTCATTTCATGTGTTTTCTTTACTTCTCTTTTAAAAACGCCTCCGATCTTTGTTGTAGCAGAAACCCGACACCATTATCTTGTTCTTGAGGAGCTTTCAACTTCACAAAAGGTATCTCAAACGTTATATTGGTCATTCTTGAGGTGGAAACCGATTTCCACCATGAAAACCCTCTTTTTGGGCGTTTTGCACCATCTAACTTGTAAATCTTGTAACCCTTGAAATAAAAACTTGTAATCTGCTTGCTAATGGTTTAATGGACTCCTAATAACCTGTTTTGAAAGTTACAAAAGAATATACACCGTGAACATGTGGTTATAGCACGAGTTACACCTTAAAAACCTTCTTCCTACATGAAATGATACAATTTAAGCACTTGTTTGAAAACCCTCCCAACCAAGGTTTATAACCTGCTCATGAACGACTTTGTAACACCCTAATAATCTGAGATTAAAGTTAAAATAAGGTTTTGGTAATGTTTAAACGCAAGTTATAAGGATTTACACATGTGTTATGGTCGGTTATGGCTAAATCACTAAGTTGATGGTTCATTGTTGTGTTGGGTAACCTAGCCGTGAGTTTGGGACATGATTTCAGAAAGTTTTGATGGATATTAAGTGTGTGATAAATGGTTAATCTCTGGAAATTAAAGACATGTTAAGATTAGACCCACTTTAGTTATTTTCGGGACCCGAAACATGGTGAAACAACTTTAAAAATAGTAAAACATGGATTTAACCATCTTAAAAATTATTCCAGGCTTAAAAATGGTTAATAAAGTGTTCTGGAGTTAATGGGTAATTTAAATGGTCAAAAGAATAATTAAATGGCGTTTTAACTAGAAACGGGTACCAACCGGGCAACGTTTTTGAGAAATATCCAAGAAAAAGGAGTTTAAAGCTAAGATTTATAAAAACCATGTAATTTCAGCAAAATAAGTGATAAAAGACCTAAAGGATTTGAAATATTGGTCAAACAAGCTTTTAAATGGTCAAATTCGGTTAAAAACACGTTTTAACGGGTTAAACGTAAAAACGAGGCTTTCAACTATTAGAGGCAAAATTTCACAATTTAAGGACCTAAAACTTATAAAAATATCCTTAAGAAGATACCTACTGGTCCAAGACTCAAATTTATGGAAATCCTAAATTAACCGTTAAAACTCTCCGGTTTTACCGCAACCGGGAACGTTAAACGCATAGGTTTTAAACCGAATCCATATTCTGGAAATTTGGAACACTTACTCAATAATAAGTCAATTTTACTCTAAGAACCTGATTTTTGGTCTTAAGTGTCATAAAGAACAAGAAACCAATCTTGAGGGTAGAAACTGCCAATTTTGAAACTTGAGGGACTAAACTGTAAAATTTTACCAAACTTTATAACCGACTCCTATTAAACTAATAATCACTTGAACAACATATTTACCTTATATCCTTAATTTAATGATGTAAAATCCTAAATTACATGGAGAAACCGTGACCTGCCATATAAGGAAACTTTTTATACAAACCCTTGCGGAATCAAAGCCTTATCCGACGACTAAAATTTTTGACACACTTGTTACTCCTAAAATAAGTTTATATCAGTAGCTTATCACTTAATATATTCATGATAGGGTGCAAGACTTGAGACACTCCCGGCACACGAAGAGTTATTTTTGGTTTAACACCTAAGGTGAGCTCTAATGATCCCCCTTTTACTACTGTTTTGGGATGAAACATGCTCTGTTATTCATGAACTATATTTGTGCTTTACTTGGTGATTGTATGTGGGATTTATGGTTACCTGCTGATACTTATATCATGATCATTAATTCTTTCGTGAACCGCTTGTTTTATATGGATAGATCTATTTGGGGAATCCCCCACACACAATGGCTTCCGTTCTAGGAAGGGTACCCCATTGAGATCCTGAGGGGTCGTTTATGGCATTTGACAGGATTTGTTAAGAAACTATGGTGAACCATCCGGGCAGGTATGGTTCACTGGTTTGGGGCTCAGTTCTTCCTTCGGGAATATTCGGTTAAACACAACTTTAGAAGAGGCCAACCGGGACTGAGTGCAGGGTTGATTATGATTCTCCCATGATGTTGAAACTATGAATCATTCCTTTTTATCAAATGAGGATTTGTTAAGTCCTTTTTGTTTTTAAACTTTAAGCACTTGAATTCACCAACTTTTTAGTTGACACAAATTTCTTTTTGAGCATGTTTCAGGTAATTTATGAAGAGATCCTAGCTGTTGTGAAGACCTAGACTTATCCCTGCGACCATGGCATTGGCTTATTTTACTTAATGAACAATTTGAATAATTTTACATCTTTGCTAAACAAGTACAATTTATTTCTATGTTGGTTGTAAAACTCATTTGGGGGCTTGATCTGTTTCTAGCCCCGATACCTTTTGAAAACTTTTAATGCCATGTGATATTCTCTCCTTTGAGCTCTTGTAATGGTTTGTTTCCGCTGCCATATGTTGTTGCTAGTCTGTGACGTCCCACTCTACCTGGGCCCGGGGAGTGACATGGTTTCCTTGCTTAGATGGTCAATAAAGTATTTTGTTAATCCACTATTGTCATTTTGATTGATTTGGTGGGTTTTTGAGGCAAAAATGTGTGAAGTTGGTTGTGGAGTGCTCTCGAAGTGTTTTGGGCAGAAGTCGATTGATTTCAAGGCTCGTTCACGTGGGTTCGTGTTCGGTTTTGGTTTCGATTGATACAAAACATACTATGTTGCATATGTGAATGATTAGTGTGATTCCAATGGTTGTTATAATCAGATTTGATTATATGGGTTCACGAGTGTGTTCAGAAGCCTTGAGAATCAAAACTCTATAGCATTGAACGTTGTTACGAAAAGCAAAAAATTATCCATGCGAGAACTATTGTTTTTAGTGTTTCGGTATAAATAGTTCATTTCCCATGTAATTAGTTAAGCTTTCATGAATACTTTGATGCAGCAATTTATAGTTGCATAATTTTGATTAAAATACAAGTAAATCTTATTTACTTGGTCGTGTTACCTTGATTTGACTTCTTTTTCATTAATCACGCACTGCGTCTTTATTTAACGTCTCATTACTTTCATTCCATGCGTGTAATTTTATTCTCGGTTCTTATTCTGTGAACACGAATACTTTCTTGCTTCTTTACACCTGGTTTCATTGCCTAGATGGTCAATAAAGTATTCTGTTAATCCACTATATTCATTTTGATTGATTCGGTGGATTTTTGAGGCAAGAATATACGAAGTTGGTTGTGGAGTGCCATTGAAGTGTTTTAGGCAGAAGTCGATTGATTTCCAGGCTCGTTCGTGTGGTTTTGTTTTCGGTTTTGGTTTTGATTGATACAAAACATACTATGTTGCATATGTGAATGATTAGTGTGATTCCAATGATTGTTATAATCAGATTTGATTATATGGGTTCACGAGTGTGTTTAGAAGCCTTGAGAATCAAAACTCTATAGCATTGAACGTTGTTACGAAAAGCAAAAAATTATCCATGCGAGAACTATTGTTTTTAGTGTTTTGGTATAAATAGTTCATTTCTCATGTAATTAGTTAAGATTTTGTGAATACTTTGATGCACCAATTTATAGTTACATAATTTTGATTAAAATACAAGTAAATCTTATTTACTTGGTCGTGTTACCTTGATTTGACTTCTTTTTCATCGATCACGCACTGCGTCTTTGTTTAACGTCTTATTACTTTCATTCCACGCATGTATTTTGATTCTTTATTCTTATTCAGTGAAGACGAGTACTTTCTTGCTTCTTTACACTTGGTTTCCTTGTCTAGATAGTCAATAAAGAATTCTGTTGATCCAGTATAGTCATTTTGATTGATTCAGTGGATTTTTGAGGAAAGTATGTGCGAAGTTGGTTGTGGAGTGCTCTCGAAGTGTTTTGGGCAGAAGTCGATTGATTTCAAGGCTCGTTCATGTGGGTTCGTGTTCGGTTTTGGTTTCAATTGATACAAAACATACTATGTTACGTATGTAAATGATTAGTGTGATTCCAATGATTGTTATAATCAGATTTGATTAGATGGGTTCACGAGTGTGTTCAGAAACCTTGAGAATCAAAACTCTATAGCATTGAACGTTGATACGAAAAGAAAAAAATTATCCATGCGAGAACTATTGTTTTTAGTGTTTCGGTATAAATAGTTCCTTTCCCATGTCATTAGTTAAGCTTTCGTGAATACTTTGATGCACCAATTTATAGTTGCGTAATTTTGATTAAATTACAAGTAAATCTTATTTAATTGGTCAGTTTACCTTGATTTGACTTCTTTTTCATCCATCACGCACTGCATCTTTGTGTAACGTCTCATTACTTTCATTCCACTCGTGTAATTTGATTCTCGATTCTTATTTAGTGAACACAAATACTTTCTTGATTCTTTACACCTGGTTTCCTTGCCTAAATGGTCAATAAAGTATTCTGTTGATCCATTATTGTCATTTTGATTGATTTGGTGGATTTTATAGGCATGAATATACAAAGTTGGTTGTGGGGTGCTCTCGAAGTGTTTTGGGCAGAAGTCGATTGATTTCAAGGCACATTCGTGTGGGTTCGTGTTCTGTTTTGGTTTCGATTGATACAAAACGTACTATGTTACGTATGTAAATGATTAGTGTGATTCCAATTGTTGTTATAATTAGATTTGATTATATGGGTTCACGAGTGTGTTCAGAAGCCTTGAGAATCAAAACTCTATAGCATTGAACGTTGTTACGAAAAGCAAAAAATTATCCATGCGAGAACTATTGTTTTTAATGTTTCGCTATAAATAGTTCCTTTCCCATGTCATTAGATAAGCTTTCGTGAATACTTTGATGCACCAATTTATAGTTGCGTAATTTTGATTATAATACAAGTAAATCTTATTTACTTTATCGTGTTGCCTTGATTTGACTTCTTTTTCATCGATCACGCACTGTGTCTTTTTTTATCGTCTCATTACTTTAATTCCACGTGTGTAATTTGATTCTTGATTCTTATTCAGTGAACACGAATACTTTCTTTATTCTTTACACCTGGTTTCCTTGCCTAGATGGTCAATAAAGTATTATGTTGATCCATTATTGTCAGTTTGATTGATTCGGTGGATTTTTTAGGCAAGAATGTGCAAAGTTGGTTGTGGAGTGCCCTTGAAGTGCTTTGGGCAGAAGTCGATTGATTTCAAGGCTTGTTCGTGTGGGTTCGTGTTCAGAAGCCTTGAGAATCAAAACTCTATAGCATTGAACGTTGTTACGAAAAGCAAAAAATTATCCATGCGAAAACTAATGTTTTTAGTGTTTTGGAATAAATAGTTCTTTTCCCATGTTATTAGTTAAGCTTTCGTGAATACTTTGATGCACCAATTTATGGTTGCGTAATTTTGATTAATATACAAGTAAATCTTATTTACTTGGTCGTGTTACCTTCATTTGACTTCCTTTTCATCAATCAGGCACTGCGTCTTTGTTTAAAGTCTCATTACTTTCATTCCACTCGTGTAATTTGATTCTCGATTCTTATTCAGTGAACACGAATACTTTCTTGCTTCTTTACACCTGGTTTCCTTTCCTAAATGGTCAATAAAGTATTTTGTTGATCCACTATTGTCATTTTGATTGATTCGGTGGGTTTTTTAGGCAAGAATATACGAGTTGGTTGTGGAGTGCTCTCGAAGTGTTTTGGGCAAAAGTCGATTGATTTCAAGACTTGTTCGTGTGGTTTCGTGTTCGTTTTTGGTTTCGATTGATACAAAACATACTATGTTGCATATGTGAATGATTATTGTGATTCCAATGATTGTTATAATCAGATTTTATTATATGGGTTCACGAGTGTGTTTAAAAGCCTTGAGAATCAAAACTCTATAGTATTGAACGTTGTTACGAAAAGCAAAAAATTATCCATACGAGAACTATTGTTTTTAGTGTTTTGGTATAAATAGTTCATTTCCCACGTAATTAGTTATGCTTTCGTGAATACTTTGATGCACCAATTAGTAGTTGCATAATTTTGATTAAAATACAAGTCAATCTTATTTATTTGGTCATGTTTCCTTCATCTGACATCTTTTTCATCGATCACGCACTGCGTCTTTGTTTAACGTCTCATTACTTTAATTCCACGCATGTATTTTGATTCTTGATTCTTATTCAGGGAACACGAGTACTTTCTTGCTTCTTTACACTTGGTTTCCTTGTCTAGATGGTCAATAAAGTATTTTGTTGATCCACTATAGTCATTTTGATTTATTCGGTGGATTTTTGAGGCAAGAATGTGCGAAGTTGGTTGTGGAGTGCTCTCGAAGTGATTTGGGCAGAAGTCGATTGATTTCAAGGCTTGTTCGTGTGGGTTCGTGTTTGGTTTGGTTTCGATTGATACAAAACATACTATGTTAGGTATGTAAATGATTAGTGTGATTCCAATTATTGTTATAATCAGATTTGATTATATGGGTTCACGAGTGTGTTCAGAAGCCTTAAGAATCAAAACTCTATAGCATTGAACGTTGTTACGAAAAGCAAAAAATTATCCATGCGAGAACAATTTTTTTTAGTGTTTTGGTATAAATACTTCCTTTCCCATGTCATTAGTTAAGCTTTCGTGTATACTTTGATGCACCAATTTATAGTTGCATAATTTTGAGTAAAATACAAGTAAATCTTATTTACTTGGTCGTGTTACCTTGATTTGACTTCTTTTTCATCGATCACGCACTGCGTCTTTGTTTAACGTCTCATTACTTTAATTTCACGCGTGTAATTTGATTCTTGATTCTTATTCAGTGAACACGAATACTTTCTTGATTCTTTACACCTGGTTTCCTTGCCTAGATAGTCAATAAAGTATTTTGTTGATCAACTATTGTCATGTTGATTGATTCGGTGGAATTTTGAGGCAAAAATGTGCGAAGTTGGTTGTGGAGTGCTCTTGAAGTGCTTTGGGCAGAAGTCAATTGATTTCAACGCTTGTTCGTGTGGGTTCGTGTTCAGAAGCCTTGAGAATCAAAACTCTATAGCATTGAACGTTGTTACGAAAAGCAAAAAATTATCCATGCGAGAACTATTGTATTTAGTGTTTTGTTAAAAATAGTTCATTTCCCATGTCATTAGTTAAGCTTTCGTGAATACTTTGATGCACCAAATTATAGTTGCGTAATTTTGATTAAAATACAAGTAAATCTTATTTACTTGGTCGTGTTACCTTGATTTGACTTCTTTTTCATCGATCACGCACAGCGTCTTTGTTTAACGTCTCATTACTTTCATTTCACACGTGTAATTTGATTCTTGATTCTTATTCAGTGAACACGAGTACTTTCTTGCTTCTTTACACTTGGTTTCATTGTCTAGATGGTGAATAAAGTATTGTGTTGATCCACTACAGTTATTTTGATTGATTCGGTGGATTTTTGAGGCAAGAATGTGCGAAGTTGGTGATGAAGTGCTCTTGAAGTGTTTTGGGCTGAAGTCGATTGATTTCAAGGCTTGTTCTTGTGGGTTTGTGTTCAGTTTTGGTTTCGATTGATACAAAACATACTATGTTGCGTATGTAAATGATTAGTGTGATTCCAATGATTGTTATAATGAGATTTGATTATATGGGTTCACGAGTGTGTTCAGAAGCCTTGAGAATCAAAACTCTATAGCATTGAACGTTGTTACGAAAAGCAAAAATTATCCATGCGAGAACCATAGTTTTTAGTGTTTTGGTATAAATAGTTCCTTTCCCATGTCATTAGTTAAGCTTTCATGAATACTTTGATGCACCAATTCATAGTTGCGTAATTTTGATTAAAATACAAGTAAATCTTATTTATGTTGGGTTTTGTCACATGTAATACCAAGCTAGTTTAACCATTTTAAACTATTAAAACGCAGCGGAATATAGGTTTAAGGTATGGTTAGTAATCTGAAATTTTTTCACCATTTAAAACACAAACAAAACCCAAGAATAAGGATCATAATCATATGTGAAATAGTGCGCTATCAAACAAATCAAAACAACCATAGGGTGTTCAAAGAAACAACCTTTCTTGAACAAGTGTTGTAGATGTTTAAGATGAAGAAGATGATGTTCTTGAGTGGCTAGCCTTCAAAGGAGAAGACCTCAAGCTTGTAATACCCACAAGCTCTTCAAACACCTTGCTTGTTAGGATGCAACACCAAAGAAACCTCTTGTTTAGTTCCTCCAAAACCCGAAAATATTCAGCACCTTTTTCGGCTTCTAAGATCCGAAATGTTGCCTAGCTTTTGGAGGTTCTATTGCTTGTGATGTATGAGAGAAAAGTGTGAATCATGAAAGAGTGTTAGAGAGGTGAAACTCTTGCAAAGACCAAGATAAAAGGCTGGTCCCAAGGCAACATTTTGGGTGGCCGAAAATGTATATTCAAAATGGGTTTCCCCCCCTATTTTAGTTTTTATAAAAGTTACTCTCTTAACCCTTAACTTTATATAATTAAAACCTCTTTTTATTTTATAACAATAACACACTTTTATTTTTTATTATTTAACCAACTTAAATAATGAAACAAATAATATCTCATGAACAAACTATCCATATAGTATTGTTCTATTACAAAGCAATGTTTTAGAAAACCCATTTTCTAAATTGGTGTCAATGTTTATTCGTATGATCTCATCAACAAATAAACATTTATTGGTGTTTGTTTAGCTTGTTATTGGGTATGACCCGACTTGGATCATAACGTACTAACCACATCAATCTTGTATGTGTCTTGGGCATACAAGATCCAACAATCTCCCACTTGCACAAGATTCATAAAAGATTGATGCAAGCAGTAAATACCACCTAGCAACGGTTCACTACCCTTAATCCGTATGACTAAGTGCCATTCAATAACATCATCCCCTTCAAGTACCATACTTGAAAAGTTTTAGGTGAATCAATCATCTATCCTTTTGTCGCAGATGTCATGTTAAATCCTAGAGACATAGAGTGATCATTCTCCATTGATTTAACTTATCAGGCCTTAGACATCTTACTCTCAACGAATAAGAGGGTCAAATCCCATCTTGACAACATACGTCTCTCACAATTACCTTATATCATACCTGAACTCAGACTTATGTACTGCCATGTTTCAGAACAGCGAAGAGCTAAGTCAAAGTATAATATTCGGTAAATATCAAGACCCAATATGTATCTCAGGTCAAAGGATACCAAATGATGTTCACCTTTACTCAAAATTACTTATGATCAATCAGGAAGATTCCATGTAGTAATATTTGACATGCAGGTCAGTCCAATATTTGCATCCCACAAATATCTATGAACTTTGGCAGCAACCTTTTGCTCTACATTCATCTATATGAATGTCTACCAATCCAAGTTCATAATAGCATTACCTTCATGCTTGTTCCCACAAGTATGAACAACTACGGACATTCTGAGTAAATACTTTACTCATGGATTTTAAACATGCAAAATAGGAATATTAGTTGAATCATTATAACCGAATAATTCATTCAAGTAATAAAGGGTTACAATATCTCAATACAAAAATTAAAGATCAAATCCAGTCACTAGAATATAGAAGTCCCATGGCACAAGCATGACTTTCATGCTTTGGCTTTTCAAGAAGCTTCGTGAGTGGATCCGCAATGTTTTGATCCGTGTGAACTTTGCGAATACATATCTTTCCTTTTTCAACTTCATCCCTTACGTAGTTGAATCTTCGTTCAATGTGCCTAGTCTTTTGATGTGCACGGGGTTCCTTGATTTGAGCAATCACACCCTCAATATCACAAAGAATTTCAAGGGGGTCCTGAATGGAAGGGACCACCCTTAGATCGGTAATGAACTTCCTTAACCATGCAGCTTCCTGAGCTGCTAATGAAGCGGCGATGTATTCTGACTCTGTAGTTGATAATGCCACCACATCTTGCTTAGAGCTCTTCCAAGAGATTGCTCCTACATTCAAGATGAAAATGTACCCCGATTGTGATCGTGAATCATCCCGATCAGTTTGGAAACTCGCATCTGTGTAACCTTTTACTACGAGCTCTTCTTCACCAGATCCATAGATTAGGAACATATCTTTGGTCCTCCTTAGGTACTTAACTATGTTCTTAACAGCCATCCAATGACTGCTTCCAGGATTTTGTTGGTATCGGCTTGTCATGCTCAAAGCGCATGACACGTCCGGTCTAGTGCATATCATTGCATACATGATGGATCCTATAGCAGATGCATACGAGATCCCCTTCATTTTGTCTTGCTCATCCTTTGAGCTTGGACATTGAGTCTTACTCAATATTGTGTTTTCCTCTTTGAATAGGTACAATACCTTTCTTAGAGTTTTCCATCTTGAACCTTTTCAAGATCTTATCAATGTATGCACTTTGATTCAAACCTATCAATCGCCTTGATCTATCCCTATAGATCTTTATGAAGGGTTTGTTAGAACATAAAACCAAGTTTAACCATTTAAACTTTCAGAACACGCAGCGGATATATAGCTTTAAAACCGATTTTAAAAGCTGAAAAATATGTTCTTTAAGTGACCATACAAGTGTAAAACAAACCCATAATCAAAGGGATCTTTAATATGTGAATGAACAAGCTATAAACATCTATTAAGCTACATAAAATCACAGCTACATAGAGCTGTGATTAACTGCCTTTATTCAGCTGCAAAGTCGACCAAAAGAGGAGAATAAGATGCAAGAAACTCGGCCAAGGCTCCAAGGAAGGACCCCTCAAGTTAGTATACCCCAAGCACTATCACAAAACACCTTAGTTGCTAGGATTGTACACCAAAAACGAAGGGAGACACTTCTGAATATCTTTCAGCCGAGTTCTTCTTCAACAAGAGCAAGAAAACCCTTTTTCTTGTGTGTTCTATTGCATGTGAGAGAGAGAGAAGAGATGGAGTGAATGAGTGTGTAAAGATTAGTCTTTCCAAGACAAAATAGAAGCAAAACCAAGGGCCCCTAGGGGCGGCCGAATGGTTTGAAAAAATTGGGGTTTTTCCCCCAAAACCAAATAATAATATGACATATTAACAAGTCATATTAAAGGGTGTTCATTCAATAAACCTTTTATTATAATAACACTTACACACTCACTAATTGTTTGATGTTATTTAAACAACTTAAATAACATTACAAACAACATCAATAAACAAAATATCCATATAAATTGTTTAATCTCATATGCAACTTATTTAGAAAACCCATTTTCTAAATTTGGTGTTATTATTTAATTGCATGATCACATCATCAAATAAATATTAATTGGTGTTTGCTAAGCTTGTTATTGGGTATAACCCGACTTGGATCATAACGTACTAACCACATCAATATTCTAAGTGTCTTGGGCATATAGAATCCTACAATCTCCCACTTGCCCAAGATTCATAGAAGATTGATGCAACCAGTAAATACCGCCTAACAACGGTTTACTACCCTTAATACGCATGACTTATAGCCATTCAATAACATCATCCCTTTCAAGTACCCTACTTGAAATGATTTAGGTGAATCAATCATCTATCCTTTTGTTTCAGATGTCATGTTAAATCCGAGGACACAGAATGATCATTCCTTGTTGATTTAACTTAATCAGGCCTTAGACATCTAACTCTCAACGAATAAGAGGAACAAATTCCATCTTGACTAGATACGTTTCTCATAAACACCTCGTGTCATACCTGAACATACCCTTATGTGTTGTCCACTATTTCAGGACAGTGAAGAAAAAGCTCAAGGTATAATACTTGGTGAATATCAAAACCCAATATGTATCTCAGGTCGGAGGATACCAAATGATATTCGCCTTTACTCAAATTTACTTATGATCAATCAATAAGATTCCATGTAGTAAAATTTGAGATGCGGGTTAGTCCAATATTTGTATCCCACAAATATCTATGAACCTTGGTAGCAACCCATTGCTCTATATTCATCCTTATGAAAATCAACCAATCCAAGTTCATAATAATCTTACCTCACACTTGTTCCCACAAGTATGAACGACTACGGACATTTAGAGTAAACAATTTACTCATGGATTAAACATGCTAAATTGGAACATTAATTGAAACATTATAACCAAATAATTTTGTTCAAATTATAAAGAGTTCCACATATCCAAATACAAAGTTTACAGATCAAATCCAATCACTAGAATATCGAAGTCCCATGGCACAAGTATGACCTTCATGCTTTGCTTTTTCAAGGAGCTTCGTGAGAGGATCCGCAATGTTTTGATCCGTGTGAACTTTGCGAATACATATCTTTCCCTTTTCAACTTCATCTCGTATGTAGTTGAATCTCCGCTCAATGTGCCTAGTCTTTTGATGAGCACGAGGTTCCTTGATTTGAGCAATCGCACCCTCGTTATCACAAAAGATCTCTAGGGGGTCCTGAATGGAAGGGACAACCCCTAGATCGGCAATGAATTTCTTCAACCATGCAGCTTCTTGAGCTGCCAATGAGGCGGCGACGTATTCTGATTCTGTAGTTGATAGAGCCACCACATCCTGCTTGGAGCTCTTCCAAGAGACAGCTCCTCCATTCAGAATGAAAATGTATCCCGATTGTGACCGTGAATCGTCACGATCGGTTTGGAAACTCGCATCCGTGTAACCTTTTACAACGAGCTCCTCGTCACCAGATCCATAGATCAGGAACATATCTCTTGTCCTCCTTAGGTACTTAAGTATGTTCTTAACAGCCATCCAATGACTGTTTCCAGGATTTTGCTGGTAACGGCTTGTCATGCTCAAAGCGCATGACACGTCCGGTCGAGTGCATATCATTGCATACATGATGGATCCAATAGCAGATGCATATGGGATTGCCTTCATTTTATGTTGCTCATCCTTTGTGCTTGGACATTGAGTCGTACTCAATATCGTTCCTCTTTGAATAGGTACGGTACCTTTCTTAGAGTTCTCCATCTTGAACCTTTTCAAGATCTTATCAATGTATGCACTTTGATTCAAACCAATCAACCGCCTTGATCTATCCCTATAGATCTTTATTCCTAGAATATAGGCGGCTTCACCAAGATCCATGATGGAAAAACAACTTCCAAGCCAGGTTTTTACACCTTCCAAGGTTGGAATGTAATTTCCAAATAGTAGTATGTCATCAACATACAATACTTGGAAAGTTACTGTGCTCCCACTAGCCTTCTTATACACACAAGCCTCATCAGCGTTTTTTATGAAGCCAAATTTCTTTACTTCCTCATCAAAACGGTGATTCCAGCTTCTCGATGCTTGTTTCAATCCATAGATTGATTTCTTTAACTTGCATACTTTATTAGGATGTTTTGGATCGACAAAACCTTCAGGCTGAACCATATAGACATCTTCCTCAAGATATCCATTTAGGAAAGCGGTTTTGACATCCATTTGCCAAATCTCATAATCATAATGAGCAGCTATGGCAAACAATATCCTTATAGACTTTAGCATCGCAACAGGTGAGAAGGTTTCATCATAATCAACCCCTTGAGTTTGAGTGAAACCCTTTGCTACAAGTCTAGCTTTATAAGTATCCAAGTTTCCATGCATATCGGTTTTCTTCTTGAAAACCCACTTACTTCCAACTACCTTGGAATTAAGAGGTGGTACAACAAGTTCCCAAACTTGATTGTCCTACATGGATTGCATCTCAACGTTCATGGCCTCAAGCCATTTGTCACAATCCAAATTGGACACTGCATCATGGTATGTGGTTGGTTCATCTGAATCTACCACATAGCATCCATCCATGAAAAATCCGTATCTTTCAGGTGGATTACTAGTTCTACCACTTCTGCGAACGTTTTGCGTGTATTGA
Organism: Flaveria ramosissima; assembly: GCA_025215565.1. Taxonomy (NCBI): domain Eukaryota; kingdom Viridiplantae; phylum Streptophyta; class Magnoliopsida; order Asterales; family Asteraceae; genus Flaveria; species Flaveria ramosissima. The sequence goes on from CM046043.1 coordinate 46,231,233, forward strand.
TCAACCATTTGATCATCCTCAACATCCTCATGTTGAGTGCTAGTTTCAACCAAACGTGCATCGGGTTGTGGTTCTTGATCCTCCTCAAGATCCACTGTTCTACTGCTAGTTCCTTCCATAAGGAACTTTGCTTCTAAGAACTCACCCTTTCTGGCAACAAACACCTTTTGTTCCAGTGGATCATAGAAATAATATCCCATAGAATCTCTAGGATATCCAATAAAGATACACTTGGTGGATCGGACTTCCAATTTGTTTGGGGTGGGAGTCTTAACATAAGCCTCACAACCCCAGACCATTAAGTATGATAGGGATGGAACCCTTCCATGCCATATCTCAAAAGGTGTCCTTTCCACCTTTTTGGTTGGGGCCATATTTAGAATACGGGCCGCGGAGAGCAAAGCGAAACCCCAAAATGATAGAGGTAATGTGCTTCTAGCCATCATAGATCGGACCATATCCAATAAGGTTCGATTCCTCCTCTCAGACACACCATTATGTTATGGTGTTCCAGGTGGAGTGAGTTGTGAGACAATCCCACAACTCCTAAGATGATCTTGAAAAACATCACTTAGGTATTCACCTCCTCTACCGGTACGGAGAACTTTAATTGACTTGTTGAGTTGATTTTCAACTTCATTCTTGAAGATTTTGAACATTTCAAAAGCTTCATCTTTGTGCCTTAATAAGTACACATACCCATAGCAACTAATCGTCGGTAAAGGTAATGAAGTATCTTTCACCATTCCTAGTCATTGGCTTAAAAGGACCACATACATCCGAATGTATGATTCCTAATAAATCTTTTGCCCTTTCTTTAGTTCCACTAAAGGGTGCCTTAGTCATCTTTCCTTGTAAACAAGATTCACAAACATCAAATGAATCACATTCATTTGTTTTTAAAAGACCATTCTTTTGAAGTGTTTGTAAACGTTTCTTGTTTATATGGCCAAGACGACAATGCCAAAGATAGGTATCACTCAAGTCCAACTTGAGTTTCTTGGTGTTAGTTTGGTACAATGAGCTATTTAAAGTATTTTCATGAACCAATTCATAAATACCATTAATGGGAATAGCTTTAAAATAGAATATACCATTAAAAGAAACATGAATATCTTTTTCAACAAATGATAATACATATCCAAATTGTTTTAACAGGGCTACAGAGATAATATTCCTAGTCAAACTAGGAGCATACAAAACATTGTTCAAAATCACTTCCAAACCATTTGGAAGTTTCAAGATGTAGTCACCACGGGCTTCAACTTGAACTTTAGCCCCATTGCCCATGTAAAGGCTTACATCCCCTTTCTTGAAGTCACTACTTCTTTTGAACCCCTGCAACAAATTGCAAATGTGAGTTCCACATCCGGTATCTAATACCCATGTGTTAGAGGATATCATGTTTAAATCAATATGGATCATGTATATTGTACCTGAGGTCTGCCCGGCATCCCTCTTTGCTTTCAACTCTTGGAGATGGATGGGACAATTCCTTGCCCAATGTCCAATCTCCCCACACTTGAAGCATGGGTCGTTAGTAGCAACCTTTTGCTTTTTCTCTTGTGGTTTGGGTGGTACCCTTACCACCCCTTTCCCCTTTCCCCAAACGGGTCCCTTACCCTTGGCAACCTTTGCCTTGGGTGCGGGATAAGGCCTTTTCTTGTTCCCACCTTCATTGATGGTGAGAACGGGTAAAACCCTTTTACCCATGGCCGCCTCGGCCGTTTTAAGCATTGAGTGAAGCTCACCAATGCTCTTGTCCCACGCATTCATGTTGTAGTTCAACACAAACGTCTCGAACTTCTTGGTAAGGCCATTAAGGATCAAATCCGTGGCCAATTCCTTCGAGGCGGGACAATTAAGCCTCTCGAGGCGGTCAATATGACTTTTCATCTTAAGAACATAAGATGAAACAGATTGGTTGTCGTCCATACGACATGCATGGAGTGCTCGAACCGTTTCGAAGCGCTCAACCCTTGCTTGTTGTTGGAACGTTTCCTTCAGCTGGGTTATCATGTCATAAGCTCCGTGATGTTCATACTCCTTTTGGAGATCCGGAGTCATGCTCGCTAGCATGAGACAAGACACTTGGACGGAGTCCTCAGTGTACTTCAACCAATCGTTGAAGGCCTCCTCATCATCCTCGCTAGGTTGATCGGGGATAGGGTCGTCTAAAACATACGATCTTCTCTCTTGCTTGAGAACGATTCTCAAGTTTCGATACCAATCGATGAAGTTGTTATGATTTAGACGTTCCTTTTGGAGGATCGCTCGTAGAGATTGGTTGGACGCGGATGAGTTATCGGAATTATCATTATTTGAGGCCATCTACAAAATTTAACAAAGTTTTATTTTAGTATTTTCGATATTGTAATTTTAATAATAAATGCCTTTAAGGTCTTTTCATATTAAAATCTAGAACCCAACATTACATTTAAATTGTGGTTAGGTGACCTTTATGCCACGTTTTAAATTAATAAGGTGGTCAACGTTTGACGATTGCAACCATTTGCAACTTCTAGAAATATGGGATTGACTTGAAACATCATATGTAAAGTCGGCATGTTAATCCCATCAACACCATTTGGAAACCACATCGTAGGTGATCCATTTGACATGATTTGCAAATCAAGACACCCTACTTACACCCACGTGTGAGTTTGCCAAAACAAGTGGTTAGGTGACCTTTATCCCACAAATAAGGCATTCTCACCTCAAGTCACAAGTTCCCTCAAAATGGTTAGGTGACCTTTATCCCACTAAGAGTTCCCAAGTGACTCAAGTGTTGTGTAAAAGGACGGTGTTGATCTTGTTTGTAAAAATATTTTTAGAGGTTTCAAAATTCTAGTTTAGAAAACTCTATGTACTTGTATTTGCATGCTTTCAAATACAAGGTACCCTATGGTTCTTTGATTAAAACCTATTTTAATCTTTAAAATCATTAAATCATTTTAATAACTTTATATAAACTTTTAAGAACCATCAATTTTCAGCTTGTTAAGTTTGTTAATGAGTTTGTTATGAATATCCAAATATCAACCAAACAATCAAACAACAAACAATCAACCAAGCATAAACATAAACAACCATATGAGCATATGTGCATAACATAGCATCTAAAGTGGTCCACACTTGTTTGCCATCACAAGTGTGGTCCATAGGACATTCCTAAGGGTCACAAACAAAGCATATAGAAAACTTCCAAAAGCCTCCCACTTGAAACCGCATCCGAAATGCTCCATGTTTCTTTCATGACCTTCCTTTGTGCTTCCAATGTGTATGTCTTCATATTACAAGATATAAAGTCCTAATACAAGATATCTAGTAAAATGAAAATACACCTAATCTATTTATTACAACCCAATAATAAATAAATTACATTTGGAACAAAGCACAAACAACAAATAATACAACCCAATTGAATGAATGAATACAACCATCACAAACATCCAAACAATCACAAGGTCAATGGCTAGGTTATGCACTAAAACAAGCATCTATCATATCATCCAAAATATAATGAAAACCCCACTTAAAACCACGAAATTTCAGCCAACATAAACTGAAATTTCGGGTTTTATTTTGTCCAAACAAAACAAATAACAAACATGTATATCTTTCAAAGTTTAATCACAAGCATGTGTGATATGACTTTGAAAGATTGGGGTTTCATATCATATGAACTTAGCAGCCCAAAATCAGCCTATACTAAGCTTATTATCATACTTTAAAACCTATTTAAAAGGAAAAACAAGCAAGTCATCCACATAACCGGCTCTTGATGCCATTGAAGGGTTTGTTAGAACATAAAACCAAGTTTAACCATTTAAACTTTCAGAAAACGCAGCGGATATATAGCTTTAAAACCGATTTTAAAAGCTGAAAAATATGTTCTTTAAGTGACCATACAAGTGTAAAACAAACCCATAATCAAAGGGATCTTTAATATGTGAATGAACAAGCTATGAACATCTATTAAGCTACATAAAATCACAGCTACATAGAGCTGTGATTAACTGCCTTTATTCAGCTGCAAAGTCGACCAAAAGAGGAGAATAAGATGCAAGAAACTCGGCCAAGGCTCCAAGGAAGGACCCCTCAAGTTAGTATACCCCCAAGCACTATCACAAAACACCTTAGTTGCTAGGATTGAACACCAAAAACGAAGGGAGACACTTCTGAATATCTTTCAGCCGAGTTCTTCTTCAACAAGAGCAAGAAAACCCTTTTTCTTGTGTGTTCTATTGCATGTGAGAGAGAGAGAAGAGATGGAGTGAATGAGTGTGTAAAGATTAGTCTTTCCAAGACAAAATAGAAGCAAAACCAAGGGCCCCTAGGGGCGGCCGAATGGTTTGAAAAAATTGGGGTTTTTCCCCCCAAAACCAAATAATAATATGACATATTAACAAGTCATATTAAAGGGTGTTCATTCAATAAACCTTTTATTATAATAACACTTACACACTCACTAATTGTTTGATGTTATTTAAACAACTTAAATAACATTACAAACAACATCAATAAACAAAATATCCATATAAATTGTTTAATCTCATATGCAACTTATTTAGAAAACCCATTTTCTAAATTTGGTGTTATTATTTAATTGCATGATCACATCATCAAATAAATATTAATTGGTGTTTGCTAAGCTTGTTATTGGGTATAACCCGACTTGGATCATAACGTACTAACCACATCAATATTCTAAGTGTCTTGGGCATATAGAATCCTACACTTTATTCCTAAAATATAGGCGGCTTCACCAAGATCCTTAATGGAGAAACAGCTTCCAAGCCAAGTTTTTACACCTTCGATGGTTGAAATGTCATTTCCAAATAGTAGGATGTCATCGACATACAATACTAGGAAAATGGTGATGCTCCCACTAGCCTTCTTATATACACATGCTTCATCAGTGTTTTTGATGAACCCAAATTTGGTTATCTCTTCATCAAAATGGTGATTCCAACTTCTTGATGCTTGCTTCAATCCATAGATTGATTTCCTTAACTTGCATACTTTGTTAGGATGTGTTGAGTTGACAAAACCTTCAGGCTGAACCATATAGACATCTTCCTCAAGATATCCATTTAGAAAAGCGGTTTTGACATCCATTTGCCAAATCTCATAATCATAATGAGCAACTATGGCAAATAATATCCTAATAGACTTTAGCATTGCAACTGGTGAGAAGGTCTCATCATAATCAACCCCTTGAGTTTGAGTGAAATCTTTTGCTACAAGTCTAGCTTTATAAGTATCCAAGTTTCCATGCATATCGGTTTTCTTCTTGAAAACCCACTTACTTCCAACTATCTTGGAGTTAAGAGGTGGTTCAACCAAGTCCCACTCTTGGTTGTCATACATGGATTGCATCTCTACGTTCATGGCTTCAAGCCATTTGTCACAATCCAAATTGGACATTGCATCATGATAGGTGATTGGTTCATCGGAATCTACCACATAGCATCCATCTACGAAAAATCCATATCTTTCAGGTGGATTACTAATTCTACCAGATCTGCGAACGTTTTGTGTATATTGATCAACCACTTGATCATTCTCAACATCCTCATGATGAGTGCTAGTGTCAACCAAACGTGTATCGGTTTGTGGTTCTTGATCCTCCTCAAAATCCACAGTTCTACTGCTAGTTCCTTCCATAAGGAACTTAGCTTCTAAAAACTAAGCCTTCTTGGCAACAAACTCCTTTTGTTCCAATGGATCATAGAAATAATATCCCATAGAATCTCTGGGATATCCAATGAAGATACACTTAGTGGAACGACTTTCTAGCTTGTTTGAGGTGGGAGTCTTAACATAAGCCTCACAACCCCATACCTTTAAATATGACAGTGATGGAACTCTTCCATGCCATATTTCAAAAGGTGTCGTTTCCACTTTCTTGGTTGGGGCCATATTCAAAATACGGGCCACAGAGAGCAAAGCGAAACCCCAAAATGATAGAGGCAGTGAGCTTCTAGCCATCATAGATCGAACCATATCTAATAGAGTTCGATTTCTCCTCTCAGACACACCATTATGTTGTGGTGTTCTAGGTGGAGATAGTTGTGAGACAATACCACAACTTCTAAGATGATCTCTAAAAGCATTACTTAGGTATTCACCTCATCTATCGGTGCGGAGAATTTTTTATTTTCTTATTGAGTTGATTTTCTACTTTATTTTGGAAGATTTTAAACATTTCAAAAGCTTCATCTTTGTGTCTTAACAAGTACACATAACCATATCGACTATAGTTGTCGGTAAAGGTAATGAAGTATCTTTCACGGTACCTCGTCATTGGCTTAAAAGGACCACACACATCCGAATGTATGATGCCTAATAAATCTTTTGCCCGTTCGGACTTGCCACTAAAAGGTGCCTTAGTCATTTTACCTTGTAAACAAGATTCACATACATCGAATGAATCATATTCATTTGCTTTTAAAAGAACGTTCTTTTGAAGTGTTTGTATGCGCTTCTTGTTTATATGACCAAGACGGCAATGCCAAAGATAGGTATCACTCAAATCCAATTTGAGTTTCTTAGTGGTGGTTTGGTACAATGAGCTATCATATAATGTGTTTTCACGAACCAATTCATAAATACCATTAATGGGATTAGCTTTAAAATAAAATGTGCCATTTAAAGAAACATGAATTTCATTCTCAATAAATGACAAAACATAACCATATTGTCTTAATTGGGCAACAGAAATAATGTTCCTAGTCAAACTAGGAGCATACAAAATATTGTTCAAAATTACTTCCAAACCATTTGGAAGCTTCAAGATGTAGTCCCCTCGGCCTTCAACTTGAACCTTTGCCCCATTCCCCATGAAGAGGCTCACATCCCCTTTCTTGAAATCCTTACTTCTTTTGAACCCCTGCAATAAGTTGCAAATATGAGTTCCACATCCGGTATCCAATACCCATGTGAGAGGATATTAAATTTAGACCAATATGGATCATGAAAATTGTACCTGAGGTTTGCCCGGCATCCCTCTTTGCTTGCAACTCTTTGACATGGACTGGGCAATTTCTTGCCCAATGTCCAATCTCCCCACACTTAAAGCATGGGTCATTTGAAGCAACCTTTTGCTTCTTCTCCGCTGGTTTTGGAGGTGGCGCTCTTACCACTCCCTTTCCCATTCCCCTAATGTGCCCTTTACCCTTGGCAACATTTTCCTTGAGTGCGGGGTGAGGCCTCTTTTTGTTCCCACCTTCATTGATGGTGAGAACGGGTAAAACCCTTTTACCCATGGCCGCCTTGGGAGTTTTGAGCATAGAGTGAAGCTCACTTATGTTCTTGTCCCACCCGTTCATGTTATAATTCATGACAAAATTGTCAAACCTTTTTGACAAAGAGTTGAGGATCAAATCCGTAGCCAACTCTTTCGAGACGGGACAATTCAGCCTTTCGAGGCGGTCAATGTGGCTTTTCATCTTAAGTACATAAGATGAAACAGATTGGGTGTCGTCCATACGACACACATGGAGTGCTCGAACCGTTTCGAAGCGCTCAACCCGTGCTTGTTGTTGGAACGTTTCCTTCAACTGGGTTATCATGTCGTACGCTCCATGATGTTCATACTCCTTTTGGAGATCTGGAGTCATACTTGCCAACATAAGGCAAGACACTTGGACCGAGTCCTCAATCTATTTCACCCAATTATTATAGGCCTCCTCATCATCCTCACTAGGTTGATCGGGAATTGGATCGTCTAATATGTATGATCGTTTCTCTTGCTTGAGAACAATTCTCAAGTTTCGAAACCAATCAATAAAGTTATTATGGTTTAGACGCTCCTTTTGGAGAATGGTTCTTAGTGATAGTGAGTGAGCGGATGGGATTTCATTGTTATCATTATTGTTGGTGGCCATCTACAAAATATAACAAAGTTTAATTTTAGTAATTTTGATATTGTTCATATTTTTATAATAATTAAAACCCCTTTGTAGTGTCTTACATAATTTTAAATCTAGAATCCAACGTTACATTTAAATAGTGGTTAGGTGACCTTTATCCCATTATTTAAATTAACAAGGTAGTCAACGTTTTGACAATTGCAACCCCTTGCAACTTCTAGGGTATGGGATTGACTTTAAAACATCATATGTATAGTCGGCATGTTAATCCCATCAACACCTTTGTAAACCATATTGTAGGTGATCCATTTAACATGGTTTGCAAATCAAGTTACCCTACTTGCACACACATGTGAGTTTTCCAACATAAGTGGTTAGGTGACCTTTATCCCACAAATATGGTATCCCCACCTCAAGTCACAAGTTCCCTCAAAATGGTTAGGTGACCTTTATCCCATTAAGAGTTTCCAAATGACTCAAGTGTTGTGCAAAAGGATTGTGTTAAACTTGTTTATAAAAGAAATTAAAGTTTTCATAATCTTAGTTTAGAAAACTCTATGTATCTTATATTTGCATGCTTTCAAATACAAGGTACCCTATGGTTCACTTATAATAAAACCTGTTTTATTAAAACCATTAATCCTTTTAATAACCTTTTATTAACCACTTAATGATAAAGAACCATCAAATTTTTCAGCTTGTTAAGTTTGTTAATGAGTTTGTAATGCATATCCAAATATCAACCAAACAATCAAACAACAAACATCCAAACAAGCATAAACATATAAACATGGGTGCATAACCATAGCCACTAAGTTGACCACACTTGTTTGCCATCACAAGTGTTGTCATAAGGTCTTTCCTAAGGGTGAAGATGACACATCAAAATGTGTCCATGAACTCCCACTTGAATCCACATCCAAATGCTTCAAGTGTCCATGTCTTTTGTGTCCTTCTTTGAGTCTTCATCTTGTGCATCTTCTTTTACAAAATCATATCCTAATATAATTTTTCTAATAAAAGAAATGCACCTAATCTATTTATTACATAACCAAATGAATAAACAAATTACAACCCAAAATACAAAACACAAATTACAACCCTTTCAAGAACAAACCAACATGACAAAACAAAATCAACCAAAACCAAACACATAAGGCCAAGGCTATGTTATGCACCATAATATGAAACACATTCAACATCCAAGAACAACAATGAATCCCTTATTTCAGCCCTAAAGTTTCAGCCAACATAAACTAAAACTTTAAGGTTGTCCAAACAACATAATCAACCATTTGATATAATTCTTTCAAGGTTTATACTAAAGCATGCAAGATTAAACCTTGAAACATAAGGGATTCATACACCCACAACAAAACAGCCCCTAATGGGTTGAAAAGGTCCATGAAATCTAACTTTTCAAGACCTTTTGAAGCACACATTCCATATAACCGGCTCTATATGCCATTGTTGGGTTTTGTCACATGTAAAACCAAGCTAGTTTAACCATTTTAAACTATTAAAACGCAGCGGAATATAGGTTTAAGGTATAGTTAGTAATCTGAAATTTTTTCACCATTTAAAACACCAACAAAACCCAAGAATAAGGATCATAATCATATGTGAAATAGTGTGCTATCAAACAAATCAAAACAACCATAGGGTGTTCAAAGAAACAACCTTTCTTGAACAAGTGTTGTAGATGTTTAAGATGAAGAAGATGATGTTCTTGAGTGGCTAGCCTTCAAAGGAGAAGACCTCAATCTTGTAATACCCACAAGCTCTTCAAACACCTTGCTTGTTAGGATGCAACACCAAAGAAACCTCTTCTTTAGTTCCTCCAAAAGCCGAAAATATTCAGCACCTTTTTTAGCTTCTAAGATCCGAAATTTTGCCTAGCTTTTGGAGGTTCTATTGCTTGTGATGTATAAGAGAATAGTGTGAATCATGAAAGAGTGTTAGAGAGGTGAAACTCTTGCAAAGACCAAGATAAAAGGCTAGTCCCAAGGCAACTTTTTGGGTGGCTGAAAATGTGTATTCAAAATGGGTTTCCCCCCCCCCCATTTTAGTTTTATAAAAGTTACTCTCTTAACCCTTAACTTTATAAAATTAAAACCTCTTTTAATTTTATAACAATAACACACTTTTATTTGTTAATATTTAACCAACTTAAATAATGAAACAAATGATATCTCATGAACAAACTATCCATATAGTATTGTTCTATTACAAAGCAATGTTTTAGAAAACCCATTTTCTAAATTGGTGTCAATGTTTATTTGTATGATCTCATCAACAAATAAACATTTATTGGTGTTTGTTTAGCTTGTTATTGGGTATGACCCGACTTGGATCATAACGTACTAACCACCTCAATCTTGTATGTGTCTTGGGCATACAAGATCCAACAATTTACTTGGTCGTGTTACCTTGATTTGACTTCTTTTTCATCGATCACGCACTGCGTCTTTGTTTAACGTCTCATTACTTTCATTCCACGCTCGTAATTTGATTTCAAGGCTCGTTCGTGTGGGTTCGTGTTTGGTTTTGGTTTCGATTGATACAAAACATACTATGTTGCGTATGTAAATGATTAATATGATTCCAATGATTGTTATAATCAGATTTGATTATATGGGTTCACGAGTGTGTTCAGAAGCCTTGAGAATCAAAACTTTATAGCATTGAACGTTGTTATGAAAAGCAAAAAAATATCGATCATTAGTTAAACTTTCGTGAATACTTTGATGCACCAATTTATAGTTGCGTAATTTTGATTAAAATACAAGTAAATCTTATTTACTTGGTCGTGTTACCTTGATTTGACTTCTTTTTAATCAATCACGCATTGTGTCTTTGTTTAACGTCTCATTACTTTCATTCCACGCATGTAATTTTATTCTCAATTCTTATTCTGTGAACACGAATACTTTCTTGCTTCTTTACACCTGGTTTCCTTACCTAGATGGTCAATAAAGTATTCTGTTGATCCACTATAGTCATTTTGATTGATTCGGTGGATTTTTGAGGCAAGAATATACTAAGTTGGTTGTGGAGTGCTCTCGAAGTGTTTTGGGCAGAAGTCGATTGATTTCAAGGCTCGTTCGTGTGATATCGTGTTCGGTTTTTGTTTCGATTGATACAAAACATACTATGTTGCATATGTGAATGATTAGTGTGATTCCAATGATTGTTATAATCAGATTTGATTATATGGGTTCACGGGTGTGTTCAGGAGCCTTGAGAATCAAAACTCTATAGCATTGAACGTTGTTATGAAAAGCAAAAAATTATCCATGCGAGAACTATTGTTTGTAGTGTTTTGGTATAAATAGTTCATTTCTCATGTAATTAGTTAAGCTTTCGTGAATACTTTGATGCACCAATTTATAGTTGCATAATTTTGATTAAAATACAAGTAAATCTTATTTACTTGGTCGTGTTACCTTGATTTGACTTCTTTTTATTGATCACGCACTGCGTCTTTGTTTAACGTCTCATTAGTTTCATTCCACGCTTGTAATTTGATTCTTGATTCTTATTCAGTGAACACGAATACTTTCTTGCTTCTTTACACCTGATTTCCTTACCTAGATGGTCAATAAAGTATTCCATTGATCCACTATTATCATTTTGATTGATTCGGTGGATTTTTGAGGCAAGAATGTGTGAAGTTGGTTGTGGAATGCTCTCGAAGTGTTTTGGGCAGAAGTCGATTGATTTCAAGGCTCGTTCGTGTGCGTTCGTGTTCGGTTTTGGGTTTGATTGATACAAAACATACTATGTTGCGTATGTAAATGATTAATATGATTCCAATGATTGTTATAATCAGATTTGATTATATGGGTTTACGAATGTGTTTAGAAGACTTGAGAATCAAAACTCTATAGCATTGAACGTTGTTACGAAAAGCAAAAAAATATCCATGCGGGAACTATTGTTTTTAGTGTTTTGGTATAAATAGTTCCTTTCTCATGTCATTAGTTAAGCTTTCGTGAATACTTTGATGCACCAATTTATAGTTGCGTAATTTTGATTAAAATACAAGTAAATCTTATTTACTTGGTTGTTACCTTGATTTGACTTCTTTTTCATCGATTACGCACTGCGTCTTTGTTTAACGTCTCATTACTTTCATTCCACTCGTGTAATTTGATTCTCGAATCTTATTCAGTGAACACGAACACTTTCTTGCTTCTTTACACCTGGTTTACTTGCCTAGATGGTCAATAAAGTATTCTGTTGATCCACAATTGTCATTTTGATTGATTCGGTGTATTTTTTAGGCAAGAATATGCGAAGTTGGTTGTGGAATGCTCTCGAAGTTTTTTGGGCAGAAGTCGATTGATTTCAAGGCTCGTTCGGTGGGTTCGTGTTCAGTTTTTGTTTCGATTGATACAAAAGATACTATGTTGCATATGTAAATGATTAATATGATTCCAATGATTGTTATAACCAGATTTGATTATATGGGTTCACGAGTGTGTTCAGAAGCCTTGAAAATCGAAACTGTATAGCATTGAACGTTGTTACGAAAAGCAAAAAAAATATCCATGCGAGAACTATTGTTTTTAGTGTTTTGGCATAAATAGTTCCTTTCCCATGTCATTAGTTAAGCTTTTGTGAATAATTTGATGCACCAATTTATAGTTGCGTAATTTTGATTATAATAAAAGTAAGTCTTATTTACTTGGTCGTGTTACCTTGATTTGACTTCTTTTTCATTGATCACGCACTGCGTCTTTGTTTAACATCTCATTACTTTCTTTCCACGCGTGTAATTTGATTCTTGATTCTTATTCAGTGAACACGAATACTTTCTTGATTCCTTACACCTAGTTTCCTTGGCTAGATGGTCAATAAAGTATTGTGTTGATCCACTATAGTCATTTTGATTGATTCGGTGGATTTTTGAGGCAAGAATGTGTGAAGTTGGTTGTGGAGTGCTCTCGAAGTGTTTTGGGCAGAAGTCGATTGATTTCAAGGCTCGTTCGTGTGGGTTCGTGTTCGGTTTTGGTTTCGATTGATACAAAACATACTATGTTGCTTATGTAAATGATTAATATGATTCCAATGATTGTTATAATCAGATTTGATTATATGGGTTCACGAGTGTGTTCAGAAGCCTTGAGAATCAAAACTCTATAGCATTGAATGTTGTTATGAAAAGCAAAAAATTTATCCATGCGAGAACTATTGTTTTTAGTGTTTTGGTATAAATAGTTCCTTTCCCATGTCATTAGTTAAGCTTTCGTGAATACTTTGATGCACCAATTTATAGTTGAGTAATTTTAATTTTAATACAAGTAAATCTTATTTACTTGGTCGTGTTACCTTGATTTGACTTCTTTTTCATCGATCACGCACTGCGTCTTTGTTTAACGTCTCATTACTTTCATTCCACGAGTGTAATTTGATTCTTGATTCTTATTCAGTGAACACAAATATTTTCTTGCTTCTTTACACCTGGTTTCCTTGGCAAGATGGTCAATAAAGTATTCTGTTGATCCACTATTGTCATTTGATTGATTCGGTGGATTTTTGAGGCAAGAATGTGCGAAGTTGTTTGTGGAGTGCTCTCGAAGTGTTTTGGGTAGAAGTCGATTGATTTCAAGGCTCGTTCTTGTGGGATCATGTTCGGTTTTGGTTTCGATTGATACAAAACATACTATGTTGCATATTGTAACGCCTGGAATAATGTCTAAGCGAGCCAAATAATAATAATAGGCTTAGACGAGACCATTTAATGAAAATAAGATGGATATGAGTTAAAGACCGAGTTAACTCTGCGGGTTATGAGTTTGACGAGTTTAAGGTCCCGGGAACGCCTGGTATATATAAACAGATCAGCTTGAGCAGCTCTCATTTGCAACTCAACATTCTAGTTCTAGAGAGAGAGAGTAGAGAGAGAAAGTAGAGAGAATTGAATATTCAAGGCTCGGTTGATCTCAGGATTGAAGATCGGTGTTCGTGGGCATCCAAACAACAAGAAAAGACCAAGAATCTAGGTAAGAAACATCATTTAATCGTTCCTTTTAAGGTGAACCCGGATTCTAGGGCTTGGGTTTTTGAAAGTGGCAAAGAATCGCCCAAAACTCATGTTTTTGTGTAAGAAAACATGTAAGAAGCTTAGATATAGCTTATTGGGTGATAAACCAAGGTCATGGATGTAAAATATTGAAGTTTTTGGTCAAAAATGGGTTGGTTCGTAATTTTCAGCCCGTTCTGCGAAACTGGGTGTTCATCCAGCGAAATTAGGTATTCGTCCAACGAAACTGTGGATCTTCCTGCGAAACTATAGTTTCGCAGGTAGTTTCGCAGACATGGTTATCCAATGAAAGTTGGGCGAAACTGGCAGCGAAGATGCCAGCGAAGATGCCAGCGAAACTAGCAGCGAAACTGCTGGTGAAACTAGCAGCGAAACTGCTGGTGAAACTAGCAGCGAAACTGCTGGCGAAACTAGCAGCGAAGCTGCTGATCTTGCAGCGAAATTAGCAGCGAAATTAGGCAGAAATTAACTCCTTTGAGTGTTAACTTATCTACAGGCTGTGTAGTGCAACCCTTTCTTTGAAAGCTTGATTGAGGAGCCACTCCTCGAGTACATGTGAGTTCTAGATCCCCTATTTTAAAGGTTTTGAACTAGTTTGGGGCTGGAAATGCATACTAAATATACGTTTTAAACGACCAAGATTTTAAAGGTTTTGAACCAGCCAGGGGCGTTGCCCCTTGGGCCCCACTAGGGGCTGCTGCCCCTAGGACCCCGTTGTCAGGGGCTGCCGCCCCCGAACCCCCGCTGTTCCGCGGAGGGTCGGTTATGTTTTATGATGACATGTACTTGTTGTGCATATGTATGCGAATGTGAATTGATGATGTGTGATGGGGTATGTGATGCTATGTATGTTCATGTTATGTTTTCTTACGTTCCTATTGTGTATTACTTCCGTGACTTGCATGTTATGAGTATGAAATGAACAAGAAGTATTATATATCATAAAGCGGAAGTTAATGATAATGATAAGAGGAACGTAACGAAAGAATGAATGCATGCATTAATAAACGAACGAATGTAAGAGAGTCTTGCAAGCAATGTATGGAGGTTCACACCCAATGAAGGGTGTGAGCTCAACTGTGTGCGGGTTAGCTACCCCGGAAGGATGCACACTGGGGTCTGATCTTTGCGATTGACCATACGTATGGGATCCTTGTCACTTGCCCTAGGTACTGAAGTCAGCTTCGTGCACAATGTTCGAGGTCTATGATAGACCTTAGGCCCAGTAACCAGCTTCGTGCACAATGTTTGGGGTAGCACATGACATTGATCCGGAATGAAAGATGAATGATAATGATGAGTGTACTTGTCCCAGGCCCTAGGGTCCGCTTCGTGCACAATGTTCGGGGTACAGTACATGTCATCGGAAGTTAACGAATGTACGAAAGATAAGTAAAGAAGATTATGAATGAAAGTGAATGATAACGATGACGTACGATGATGAATGAACGAAAGTTAACGAATGAATGATCAAAGATAATAATGCTATTATCGATGTGTACGTATGATGCATGATCGCGAATGAAAGTAATGAACGGTTGTAAAAGGATATAAAGTATTTTATTTATAAAACTAGAACTCACTCAGCAATGCTGACTTTTATGTGTTTCCAGTTTGCAGGTAAAAGTTGGGCACGTGACGGCTACTTGGTTCTTTTTGGATGGCATCCATTTTTATAATGCTTTTGTGATGCAATGCAACATGTATTTTGTGATTTGAAAACGATTTATTATTTTGCAAAAGCTTTTATAATGAATGAAATGTTTGTTTTAATGTTCCGCTGCAATGTACTTTATTAAAGTTGAAGCAAATTATATGTTTGTCACACCCCGGGCCCATGTAGGGTGGGACGTCACAAACTAGCAACAACATGTGGCAGTGGAAACAAACCATCATAAGAGCACAAAGGGAGAGAACATCACATGGCATTTTAAAAGTTTAAAACCAACCCGGGCTAGAAACAGATCTAGCCCTCAAATTAAATTGTACAACCAACATAATGACAAATGTATAAGTTACAGAAATTAAAAATTGTTCAGATAGATTTGAAAATCAGACAAGCCAATGCCATGGTCACGGTGCTAGGTCAAAGTCTTCTACACAGCTAGACTCCACTCATGGATTACCTGAAACATGCTCAAAAAGAAATTGTGTCAACTAGAAAGTTGGTAAGTGCTTAAAGTTTAAAAACAAAAGGATTCATTAGAATCCATTCTTTAATTAAAAGTCATAGTATCATTGTTGTGTGGATCACAATCAACCCTGCACTCAGCCCCAGTTAGCCTCTTCAAAAATTAAGTTACCGGTTAAATCCCCGTGGGGAGAACTAAGCCTCAAACCAGTGGACCGTACCTGCCCGATGGTCCACCATAGTATCTTAATAAAACCTGTTACATGCCACAAATGACCCTGCAGGATCTCAGTGTGGTACCCTTCCCGTTCATCACAAGAGGCACTGTGTGTGGGGGATTCCCCAAGTAGATCTACCCATATAAACAAGCGGTTCACACAAGAATTAATGATTGTAATACAAGTATCAGCAGGTCTCAACATAACCACAACATATAGCATCATAATATAACACAAAAATAGTTCAATTTAAACAGAGCATGCTTCATCCCAAAAATAGTAGTAAAAAGGGGAACACTTAAACTCACCTTAGAATTCAAGCAAGGGTCACTGCGTGTGTCGGGGAAAAGTCTCAAATCTAGAACCTTAATCAATAAGATTTAAGTGTTAATCCACTAATTCTAGGGTTATGGAGATGCATAAGTTGTGTCATGAGGTTAGAATCTTAATAGCATTTGAGTTTCTAAGTCTTTTTATAAAAAGTTTCCTTTTATAGGAAGTTTGAGTTTCTTAGGAAAGAATATATGATTTGCTATGCTAAATCACTTATTTAAGTTAATTTGAGTCTTTTTAAGTGATTCCTGGTTCAAAGTGCCGGTCAATAGAAGTTAGGCAAAAATTTACAGTTTAGTCCTTCAAGTTTCAAAATTTACAATTTCTACCCCAAAGTTTGATTTCTTGCATTTAATTTCTTTTATGCCCAAATATTAGTTTCTTAGAGTTAGTTAACTAATTTTTAAGTAAGTTTCTACCAAAATTTTATAATTTGATCCCGCTTCACAAATTTTCAGGTTTCTCGTTACCGGTTACGGTAAAACTGAGGGTTTTAATGGTTGAGTGTTGATTTCTAATTTAACGGTCTTAGATTCATTAAATATCATTTTTAAGACTTTATTTAGGGTTTTTAATCTGATAGAGATGCATTTCGAGCTCCTTTTTGGTGCAAGGCTGCCTTTTAAGTTTTACCCGTTTAAACGCGTTTTTAACCGAATTTGACCCGTTAAAAGCTCGTTTGACCAATTTTTCAACTCTTTTTAGATCTTAAAGTACATAACTTACTGAAATATTATGGTTTCCATGAGCCTTGGTGTTAAATCCTCATTTTTAGATTTTCTTCCAAATGTTAGCCGGTTAAAACCCGTTTTTCACTAAAAATTTCCATTTAACCTATTCTTTGACCATTTAAGTTGATAAATCCGACCCAAATACTTTATTAACCCTTTTAGAGCCTGGAATAACTTTCAAGATGGTTAATCCATGTTTCATTGTTTTAGAGTTGTTTTTACCACTTTTCGGGTCCCCGAATACGTCCAAATTGCCTATAATCCTATAACATTCATATTTTCAGCCTTAAACATCCCATCACATAACAAACATCATCCAAAACTTACTGAAATACTATGTATATCTCACGGGTTCAACAAACAAACCATGAACAAGATGGAAACTACAAGATTACACCATTTTCATCCATTACACTTGTGTTAAATGTTATAGTTTGTGATTAAACATTAACCAACCCTTTTGTTACTTTGAAATCAGATTATTAGGAGATTAAAAGACCCATTTTGAGCAGGTTACATGATTAGTTTCGAAGGGTTACAAGTTGTGCAAGTTGGATGGTGAATACACCCGAAAAGAGGGTTTTCTAAGTGTAAACCGTGTTACACCTATAGAATGACATGCTTTACGAGTATGATGCCTTCAAGGACGTGAAAAGCTCCTTATGAAAGAAGTTGTAGCAGCAAGTTTCTGTTAGATATGAGAATGGTAAGGTTTTGAATGAGAAACGAAATCAAACACGTGAACTAACCAAAACCGTGCGACATGAAGCTTACACTTGATGTAACTCAGGGTTTGGAGTGTGTACCAGGTCGTGGATGGCTTGGAACTCCTTGGAGAAAGCTGGAGAATCTTGAGCAAGGCTGGAGAAGACCGAACTAGCAAGAACCGTGTACCCAAGAGCACACAACCTTCATCTTTTCGGTTCTTGAGCTTGTCCGAGGGTGTGTTGTTGAGTTTCTTCGAAAATGGCTGGGATTTAAGAGGAGTTGCGAGCGTGTGGGTGTGTGTTTTGGTTAGGTTAGGGAGACCGAGAGGGAGAGAAATGGGAGTGGGGTGGAGTGTTGTGTGAGTTGCAGGAAATGAGATTGGTGGAAAAGGGTGGTGGTGTAGAAGGGAGAAGAGTGGAGGAGAGGGGGGGCGGCCGATTTGGCCTCTAGTGAGGGGGGGTATAAAATAAATTTTAATTGTAATCTAATTATGTGTAGTATTATTTGTAGTATAGTGTAGTATTTTAGATGGTAAAAATTTAGTTAGTTGATAATTAACTTTAAATTTTAGTGTGTAGGACACAATTTAATTGTTCCAACCATGATTAAACTTTGCAAGGGTGCCTAATAACTTTCCCGAGACACTAAGATTTCCTTAACAAATGCTTGATCTAGATAAAGTCATTACAAAACACAAGTTGATAAGGCCGCAAGACGAAATGCGACCGAATGGGTCCATCCGCATAAACCAGATGCGACCGAATGGATCCATCCGCATTAACCAGATGCGACCGAATGGGTCCATCCGCATTAAGCAGATGCGACCGAATGGGTCCATCCGCATTAACCAGATGCGACTGAGCCATGAGGAAAAACAGTTAATTAAGACAAAAGTACCAAAACACATAATACATAAGAGAGAATAGTATCAATAGTAATAGTAATAAAATTAGTCCATCAGAAAAGATGCAGGTAGGCAAGGTAAGAATTATGACCTAGGGGTCGGTTGTTACAATGTTTTACGTGCGATGATTGGCCAGCTGTAAGCGTCCCGGGAACGGGCCTTACAAGTTGGTATCAGAGCCAAAGTAAGTGAAATGGGTAAATATTTTCAAAAGAAACCTGAACTTAAACTGAGAATGGGACAAAAGGGAAGGGATGCCAGTCTGAGTAGCTGCGTGCCATCAGGTATTTTCTTAATGTTAACCGACATTATGTGCACATGTTATGTGGTTTATGTGCCTTTAGTAGATTAAGATACTGATGTAGTCAGGATAGGAAATGCTTGGGGTATGAAGAGTAAAGTAAGTGGCTAATCACAACTGGCCACTATAATTAGGGACTTACTATACTTGACATAAACTGAGCTATTACCATAAATGACCGTGTTGGTGTTTGAATCTTATAGTACGTTAGAGGATGGCTGGAGGTAGATCTTCAAAGGCTTCACGTGGTGGAGGTCGTGGTGGACGTGGTGCTAGACCACAGGTCACAAGAGGAAGGCCCAGAGTTGAAGAGGTGGCTCATGAGGAGCCCGAGACCCCTCATCCGGAGGGTGGTGACGAGAGTGCTAACTTGAGGGCCTCGGTGAAGGAGGCTGTGGTAGAAGAGGTTCATCAGGTCATGCAGACGATCCTGCCGTCTGTGGTGACCGAAGTGATCAAAGCTGTTAGGGAAGGAAAGAGGAAGGAAAGAAGAAGGCCCGTGGGGGAGAGGGAGCAACCTGAGACTGAGCCGGTTGTCTCTGACGATGAGGAGGAAGAGGAGGTTGTGCCCGAAGCAGCTCGAGGCTGTAACTACGAGGCATTCAAAGGTGGAAACCCCCAACCCTCGATGGTATGGCACTGCTGCTGCTGCTCACCAGTGGGTGAGAGAGATGTAAGCTGTTCTCGACATCAGCGAGTGCCGGGAAGATCAGAAAGTAAAGTTTGCCACCCACTCATTCGTGGACTCGGCTTTGTGTTGGTAGGACAATATTGTCCAGGCTGAGGGCAGTAGGGCGATCGGGAGGATGAGGTGAAATGAGTTGAAGAAGTTGGTGATTGAGGAGTTATGCCCTTATCGAGAGCTCGACAAGGTGGAAAGGGAGTTCCTGCAGCTAGAGGCGGGAACCATGACGCATCAGCAATACACCACAAAATTCAATGAGATGGCATGGCTGGTGCCGGATCAGGTGACGCCTGGGTCACGGAAGATCAAGAGATACATCCAGGGCTTGCCGGCGGATATCCGCAGGCACCTGATCGCCGCCCGACCAGGTACGTTCAGGTCGGTGGTTGATCTGGCAGGGAGGCTGTATGACGAGCGAGAAATGGTGGTGGCTAAGCTGGGGAAGAAAGGTGGCGGTGATAAGAACTGGAATGGGAAACGGTTTGAACGTAGTGGGGCCGCTCCAAACAATAAGGTTGCGAGGTTGGATGACTGGCGTGTGGTTACACCCGGTGCGGGGTCGAAGAAGTGTGGTAAGTGCGGGAAGGAGCACGCTGGAGAGTGTAGGTGGGGACTGAACGTGTGCTTCAAGTGTGGGAAGCCTGGCCATATGGCAAGAGAGTGCAAGGCGGCGAGGTGTTTTAACTGTGGCAGGGAGGGCCACATGAGCAGAGACTGTAAGAAGCCGAGGGCTGAAAGTTCTGGAGTGGTGAAGAAGGCTGGAGGTGAAGGGCAGAAAGCGAGCGCCAGAGCCTTCACGATTACCCAGGAGGAGGCTAGGACGGACCCCGATGTGGTGTCAGGTACGTTTCTAGTAAAGCAAACTCTTGCCTCCTTGTTATTTGATTCTGGTGCTAGTAGGAGTTTCATTTCTGCTGCCTTTTGTGCTAAGCTGCCCATTAGGAGTAGAATTATTGATGAGCCCTTCGATGTAGAAACTGCCATAGGTAAGTCTACCAGGATTTCTGATATGGTAGAAGGATGTGACATAAAACTAGAAGGTCATTAGTTTCCTGTTAGACCGTTCATGATGACCTTAGGCGGGTTCGATGTAGTCCTGGGAATAGATTGGTTGGCGGACTACGAGGCGAACATTATGTGTCGCAAGAAGATGATCCGATTGATAGCGCCTGACGGGAGTTTAGTGACGATCTACGGTGATCGAGTCACTACGATTCCGAAGGTCATTTCGATGGCGGTGGCGGAAAAATGCATGAGACGTGGATGTAATGCCTACTTGGCCTACGTGAAGGATGTGGATACGTCAACACCATAATTGTCCGATGTACCGGTTGTGTGTGACTTCCTAGACGTGTTTCCAGATGATTTACCAGGTGTGCCACCAGACCACGAAATCGAATTTCAGATTGACTTGTTGCCTGGTGCTCAACCGGTAGCTAAGGCACCGTATTGGTTGGCTCCGACCGAGATGAAGGAACTGATGGAGCAATTGTAGTAGTTGCTTGATAAGGGGTTCATTAGACCGAGTATCTCTCCTTGGGGTGCTCCGGTCTTATTCGTGAAGAAGAAGGACGGTAGTATGAGGATGTGCATTAACTACCGTGAGTTGAACAAGTTGACGGTGAAGAATCGGTATCCATTGCCGAGGATTGATGACTTGTTTGATCAACTCCAAGGTGCCAGTTGGTTCTCAAGGATAGATCTCTGATCTGGTTACCATCAGCTGAAGGTGAAGGAGCGAGATAATCCTAAAACAGCTTTTCGCACGCGTTATGGACATTACAAGATTCTCGTTATGTCTTTTGGTTTAACAAACGCGCCAGCTGCTTTCATGGACTTGATGAATCGAGTGTGTCGACCGATGTTGGATAAATTAGTGATTGTGTTTATTGATGATATCCTGATTTATTCGAAGAGTGAGGAGGAGCATGCCGGCCACATTCGAGAGGTGTTGGAGACATTGAGAAAGGAGAAGCTGTATGCCAAGTTCTCCAAGTGCGCGTTCTAGTTGCGCGAAGTTCAGTTATTGGGTAACGTGGTGAATCCCGAAGGGATTATGGTAGACCCGACAAAGGTGGAGGCGGTGATGCAATGGAAGTCTCTGAAGACGCCATCCGGGATTCGTAGTTTCTTGGGTTTGGCGGGCTATTACAGAAGATTCATTCAAGACTTCTCTAAGATAGCTTCTCCGTTGACTAAGTTCACCCGTAAGGATGTAAAGTTTGTATGGGGTCAAGCTCAGGAGAAGGCGTTCGAGGAGTTAAAGGTGAGGTTGACTCAAGCTCCTGTCTTGTCATTACCCGATGGAAGCGAAGATTTGGTGGTTTATTCCGATGCTTCCTAATCGGGGTTGGGATGTGTGTTAATGCAGAGAGGAAAGGTTATAGCTTATGCATCCCGACAGCTGAAGGTTCATGAGGTTAATTATCCTACTCATGACTTGGAGCTAGCGGTCGTGGTCTTTGCGTTAAAGATATGGAGACACTACTTATACGGGACGAAGTGCACCATATTCACTGACCACAAGAGCCTGAAGTATTTCTTCGAGCATAAGGATTTGAATATGAGGCAGAGAAGGTGGTTGGAGCTCATAAAGGATTATGATTGTGAGATCCATTACCATCCGGGCAAAGCCAACGTGGTGGCGGATGCCCTTTGTCGAAAGGAGAGACCCGAGCCAATTCGGGTGAAGGCTTACCAGTTGGTCATGATCTCTGATGTGATGAAGCAGGTCAAGGAGTTTCAAGATGAGGCATTGAAGGAAGATCATCTCAACTCTGAAAGAATGAGAGGTCTAGTCACGGAATTGGGTGAAAACACACTCGGTGTTAGGACCCGATTCGGACGAATGTGGATTCCTCGTTTGGGGGATCTACGTGGGAAGATTATGGATAAAGCTCATAAGACTCGGTACTCCATTCATCCCGGTGCTACGAAGATGTATCAAGACATGAAGAAAGATTATTAGTGGCCGGGTATGAAGCGTGACGTACTGGAGTACGTGAGTAAGTGCCTTACTTGCTTGCAGGTAAAGGCAGAGGATCAGAAGCCATCGGGAAGATCCAACCTTTGGATATACCCGAGTGGAAGTGGGAGCATATTACCATGGACTTTATTACGAAGCTACCATGCATCGCGCGAAGGTACGATGCCATATGGGTGATAGTTGATCGTCTGACGAAGAGTGCTCACTTCCTACCGATCCGAGAGACGTATTCCTCTTGAGAGACTCGCGGATCTGTTCATCAAAGAGATTGTAAGTCACCATGGTGTACCGGTGTCTATCGTGTCGGATCGTGACACTCGGTTTACATCCAAGTTTTGGAAGAGATTTCACGATGCTATGGGGACGAGGTTACATATCAGCATGGCTTATCACCCCCAGACAGATGGTCAGTCAGAAAGGACCATTCAAACGCTAGAAGATATGCTTCGGGCATGCGTCATTGACTTTGGAGGAAGTTGGGATGACCACTTACCGTTAGCCGAGTTCTCATATAACAATAGCTACCATGTTAGCATTGGCATGCCTCCTTATGAGATGCTATATGGTAGGAGATGTAGAACACCTGCCTGTTGGGGTGATATTGGCCATAAAGAGTTAGGGAGCGTCGAGGTGGTCGAGGCTACGACTGAGAAGCTAGAAAGGATCAAAGCCTTTATGAAGGCAGCTAAAGATAGGCAAAAGTCGTACGCCGATAAACGACATAGACCGATTGAGTTCCAGGTGGGTGAAAGAGTTATGTTGAAAGTCTTACCTTGGAAGGGCATCATTCGGTTTAGGAAGCGGGGAAAGTTGAGCCCAAGATACATAGGGCAATTCCGAATTATTGCTGGAGTAATAGAGGTGGCCTATAGGTTGGAGTTGCCCAGTGAGTTAAGTGGAATTCATCCGACATTCCTCGTATCTCACTTAAGAAAGTGCTTAGCCGAGGAGGATATAGTGGTGCCACTGGAGGATATTGAAGTGGATGAACAACTCAATTATGTGGCAGTGGCGATCATCGATCGTAAAGAGAAAAGGCTAAGGAATAAGGTGGTTCCCTTGGTGCGTGTGCAGTGGAAGCATAGGAAGGTATCAGAGTCCACATGGGAATTTGAGGAAGAGATGAGGCAGCATTACCCTCAACTATTCAACGACTAGCAGGTTTCGAGGACAAAACCTAAATAAGGGGGGGTGGACTTGTAACGCCTGGAATAATGTCTAAGCGAGCCAAATAATAATAATGGGCTTAGACGAGACCATTTAATGAAGATAAGATGGATATGAGTTAAAGACCGAGTTAACTCTTCGGGTTATGAGTTTGACGAGTTTAAGGTCCCGGGAACGCCTGGTATATATAAACGGATCAGCTTGAGCAGCTCTCTTTTGCAACTCAATTCATGTTTTTGTGCAAGAAAACATGTAAGAAGCTTAGATATAGCTTATTGGGTGATAAACCAAGGTCTTGGATGTAAAATATTGAAGTTTTGGGTCAAAAATGGGTTGGTTGGTAATTTTCAGCCCGTTCTGCGAAACTGGGTGTTCATCCAGCAAAATTAGGTATTCGTCCAGCGAAACTATGGATATTCCTGCGAAACTATAGTTTCGCAGGTAGTTTCGCAGACATGGTTATCCAACGAAAGTTGGGCAAAACTGGCAGCAAAACTGGCAACAAAGATGCCAGCGAAACTGCCAGCGAAGATGCCAGCAAAACTAGCAGCGAAACTGCCGGTGAAACTAGCAGCGAAACTGCTGGCAAAACTAGCAGCGAAACTGCTGATCTTGTAGCGAAATTAGCAGCGAAATTAGGCAGAAATTAACTCATTTGAGTGTTAACTTATCTGCAGGCTGTGTAGTGCAACCCTTTCTTTGAAAGCTTGATTGAGGAGCCACTCCTCGAGTACAGGTGCGTTCCAGATCCCTTATTTTAAAGGTTTTGAACTAGTTTGGGGCTGGAAATGCATACTAAATATACGTTTTAAACCACCAAGATTTTAAAGGTTTTGAACCAGCCAGGGGCGTTGCCCCATGGACCCGACTAGGGGCTGCTGCCCCTAGGACCCCGCTGTCAGGGGCTGCCGCCCCCGAACCCCCGATGTTCCGCAGAGGGTCGGTTATGTTTTATGATAACTTGTACTTGTTGTGCATATGTATGCGAATGTGAATTGATGATGCATGATGTTTATGATGAGGTGTGATGGGGTATGTGATGCTTAAGTGATGCTATGTATGTTCATGTTATGTTTTCTTACGTTCCTATTGTGTATTACTTCCGTGACTTGCATGTTATGAGTATGAAATGAACAAGAAGTATTATATATCATAAAGCGGAAGTTAATGATAATGATAAGAGGAACGTAACGGAAGAATGAATGCATGCATTAATGAACGAACGAATGTAAGAGAGTCTTGCAAGCAATGTATGGAGGTTCACACCCAATAAAAGGTGTGAGCTCAACTGTGTGCGGGTTAGCTACCCCGGAAGGATGCACACTGTGGTCTGATCTTTGCGATTGACCATACGTCTGGGATCCTTGTCGCTTGACCTAGGTACTGGAGTCAGCTTCATGCACAATGTTCGAGGTCTATGATAGACCTCAGGCCCAGTAACCAGCTTCGTGCACAATGTTCGGGGTATAGCACATGACATTGGTCCAGAATGAAAGATGAATGATAATGATGAGTGTACTTGCCCCAGGCCCTAGGGTGAGCTTCGTGCACAATGTTCGGGGTACGATACATGTCATCGGAAGTTAACGAATGTACGAAAGATAAGTAAAGAAGATTATGAATGAAGTTGAATGATCACGATGACGTACGATGATGAATGAACGAAAGTTAACGAATGAATGATCAAAGATAATAATGCTATTATCGATGTGTACGTATGATGCATGATCGCGAATGAAAGTAATGAACGGTTGTACAAGGATATAAAGTATTTTATTTATAAAACTAGAACTCACTCAACAACTCTGACTTTTATGTGTTTCCAGTTGGCAGGTAAAAGTTGCTGAGGATGGTACGGGACGGTTACTTGGCTCTTTTTGGATGGCATCCATTTTTATAATGCTTTTGTGATGTAATGCAACATGTATTTTGTGATTTGAAAACAATGTATTATTTTGCAAAAGCTTTTATAATGAATGGAATGTTTGTTTTAATGTTCCACTGCAATGTATTTCATTAAAGTTGAAGTAATTATATGTTTTACCTGCGATGATTGGCCAGCTGTAAGCGTCCCGGGAACGGGGCCTTACACATATGTGAATGATTAGTGCGATTCCAATTATTTTTATAATCAGATTTGATTATATGGGTTCACGACTGTGCAGAAGCCCTGAAAATCAAAACTCTATAGTATTGAACGTTGTCACGAAAAGCAAAAAAATATCCATGCGAGAACTATTGTTTTTAGTGTTTTGGTATAAATAGTTCATTTCCCATGTCATTAGTTAAGCTTTCGTGAATACTTTGATGCACCAAATTATAGTTGCTTAATTTTGATTAAAATACAAGTAAATCTTATTTACTTAGTCGTGTTACCTTGATTTGACTTCTTTTTCATCGATCACGCACTCCGTCTTCGTTTAACGTCTCATTACTTTCATTCCACACGTGTAATTTGATTCTTGATTCTTATTCAGTGAACACGAGTACTTTCTTGCTTCTTTACACTAGGTTTCCTTGTCTAGATGGTCAATAAAGTATTCTGTTGATCCACTATAGTCATTCTGACTGATTCAGTGGATTTTGAGGAAAGAATGTGCGAAGTTGGTTGTAGAGTGCTCTCGAAGTGTTTTGTGCAGAAGCCGATTGATTTCAAAGCTCGTTCGTGTTCAGTTTTGGTTTCGATTGATACAAAACATACTATGTTGCGTATGTAAATGATTAGTGTGATTCCAACGATTGTTATAGTCAGATTTGATTATATGGGTTCACGAGTGTGTTCAGAAGCCTTGAGAATCAAAACTATATAGCATTGAACGTTGTTACGAAAAGCAAAATTATCCATGCGAGAACTATTGTTTTTAGTGTTCTGGTATAAATAGTTCCTTTCCCATTTCATTAGTTAAGCTTTTGTGAATACTTTGATGCACCAATTTATCGTTGCGTAATTTTGATTAAAATACAAGTAAATCTTATTTCTTGGTCATGTTATCTTGATTTGACTTCTTTTTCATCGATCACGCACTGCGTCTTTATTTAACGTCTCATTACTTTCATTCCATGCGTGTAGTTTGATTCTTGATTCTTATTCAGTGAACACGAATACTTTCTTGCTTCTTTACACCTGGTTTCCTTGCCTAGATGATCAATAAAGTATTCTGTTGATCAACTATTGTCATTTTGATCGATTCGGTGGATTTTTGAGGCAAGAATGTGCGAAGTTGGTTGTGGAGTGCTCTCGAAGTGTTTTAGGTAGAAGTCGATTGATTTCAAGGCTCGTTCGTGTGGTTTCGTGTTCGGATTTGGTTTCGATTGATACAAAACATATTATGTTGTATATGTGAATGATTATTATATGGGTTCACGAGTGTGTTCAGAAGCCTTGAAAATCAAAACTCTATAGCATTCAACATTGTTACGAAAAGCAAAAAATTATCCATGCGAGAATAATTGTTTTTAGTGCTTTGGTATAAATAGTTCCTTTCCCATGTCATTAGTTAAGCTTTCGTGAATACTTTGATGCACCAATTTATAGTTGTGTAATTTTGATTAAAATACAAGTAAATCTTATTTACTTGGTCGTGTTACCTTGATTTGATTTCATTTTCATCGATCACGCACTGCATCTTTGTTTAACGTCTCATTACTTTCATTCCACGCATGTAATTAGATTCTTCATTCTTATTCAGTGAACACGAGTACTTTCTTGCTTCTTTACACCTGGTTTCCTTGCCTAGATGGTAAATAAAGTATTCTGTTGATCCACTATTGTCATTTGATTGATTCGGTAGATTTTTGAGGCAAGAATGTGCGAAGTTGGTAGTGGAGTGCTCTCGAAGTGCTTTGGGCAGAAGTCGATTGATTTCAAGGGTCGTTCGTTTGGTTTCGTGTTCGGTTTTGGTTTCGATTGATACAAAACATACAATGTTGCGTAGGTAAATGATTATTGTGATTCCATTGATTGTTATAAACAGATTTGGTTATATGGGTTCACGAGTGTGTTCAGAAGCCTTGAGAATCAAAACTCTATAGCATTGAACGTTGTTACGAAAAGCAAAAAATTATACATGTGAGAACTATTGTTTTTAGTGTTATGGTATAAATACTTTCTTTCCCATGTCATTAGTTAAGCTTTCGTGAATACTTTGATGCACCAATTCATAGTTGCGTAATTTTGATTATAATACAAGTAAATCTTATTTGCTTGGTCGTGTTACCTTGATTCGACTTCTTTTTTATCGATCACGCACTGCGTCTTTGTTTAACGTCTCATTTCTTTCATTCCACGCGTGTAATTTGATTCTTGATTCTTATTCAGTGAACACAAATATTTTCTTGCTTTTTACACCTGGTTTATTGATTCGGTGAGTTTTTGAGGCAAGAATGTGCGAAGTTGGTTGTGGAGTGCCCTCAAAGTTTTTTGGGCTGAAGTCGATTGATTTCAAGGCTTGTTCATGTGGTTTCGTGTTCGGTATTGGTTTTGATTGATACAACACATACTATGTTGCGTATGTAAATGATTAGTGTGATTCCAATGATTGTTATAATCAGATTTGATTATATGGCTTCACGAGTGTGTTGAGAAGCCCTGAGAATCAAAACTCTATAGAATTGATTGTTGTTACGAAAAGCAAAAATTATCCATGCGAGAACTATTGTTTTTAGTGTTTTGGTATAAATAGTTCCTTTCCCATGTCATTAGTTGAGTTTTCGTAAATACTTTGATGCACCAATTTATAGTTGCGTAATTTTGATTAAAATACAAGTAAATCTTATTGACTTGGTCGTGTAACCTAGATTTAACTTCTTTTTCATCGATCACGCACTGTGTCTTTTTTTAACATCTCATTACTTTCATTCCACACATGTAATTTGATTCTTGATTCTTATTCAGTGAACACGAGTACTTTCCTGCTTCTTTACACCTGGTTTCCTTGCCTAGATGGTCAATAAAGTATTCTATTGATCCACTATTGTCATTTTGATTGATTCGATGGATTTTTGAGGCAAGAATTTATGAAGATAGTTGTGGAGTGCTCTCGAAGTGTGTTGGGCAGAAGTCGATTGACTTCAAGACTCGTTCGTGTGGTTTCGTGTTCGGTTTTGGTTTCGATTGATACAAAACATACTATGTTGCATATGTGAATAATTAGTGTGATTCCAATGATTATTATAATCATATTTGATTATATGGGTTCACGAGTGTGTTCAGAAGCCTTGAAAATCAAAACTCTATAGCATTGAACGTTGTTACGAAAAGCAAAAAATTATCCATGCGAGAACTATTGTTTTTAGTGTTTTGGAATTAATAGTTCCTTTCCCATGTCATTAGTTAAGCTTTCATGAATACTTTGATGCACCAATTTATAATTGCGTAATTTTGATTAAAATACAAGTAGATCTTATTTACTTGGTCGTGTTACCTTGATTTGACTTCTTCTTCATTGATCACGCACTGCGTTTTTGTTTAACGTCTCATTACTTTCATTCCAGGCGTGTAATTTGATTCTTCATTCATATTCAGTGAACACGAGTACTTTCTTGCTTCTTTACACCTGGTTTCCTTGCCTAGATGGTCAATAAAGTATTATGTTGATCCACTATTGTCATTTTGATTGATTCGATGGATTTTTGAGGCAAGAATGTATGAAGTTGGTTGTGGAGTGCTCTCGAAGTGTTTTGGGCAGAAGTCGATTGATTTCAAGACACGTTCGTGTGGTTTCGTGTTCGTTTTGGGTTTCGATTGATACAAAACATACTATGTTGCATATGTGAATAATTAGTGTGATTCCAATGAATTATTATAATCAGATTTGATTATATGGGTTCATGAGTGTGTTCAGAAGCCTTGAAAATAAAAACTCTATAGTATTGAACGTTGTTACGAAAAGCAAAAAATTATCCATGCGAGAACTATTGTTTCTAGAGTTTTGGTATAAAAAGTTCATTTCCCATGTCATTAGTTAAGCTTTTGTGAATACTTTGATGCACCAATTTATAGTTGCATAATTTTGATTAAAATACAAGTATCTCTTATTTACTTGGTCGTGTAACCTAGATTTGACTTCTTTTTCATCGATAACGCACTGCGTCTTTTTTTAACGTCTCATTACTTTCATTCCACGCGTGTATTTTGATTCTTGATTCTTATCCAGTGAACACGAATACTTTCTTGCTTTTTTACACCTGGTTTCCTTGCCTAGATGATCAATAAAGTATTCTGTTGATCCACTATTGTCATTTTGATTGATTCGGTGGATTTTTAGGCAAGAATGTACGAAGTTGGTTGTGGTGTGTTCTCGAAGTGTTTTTGGCAGAAGTCGATTGATTTCATGGCTCGTTCGTGCGGTTTCGTGTTTGGTTTTGGTATGGATTGATACAAAACATACTATGTTGCATATGTGAATGATTAGTGTGATTCCAATGATTATTATAATCAGATTTGATTATATGGGTTCACGAGTGTGTTTAGAAGCCTTGAAAATCAAAACTCTATAGCATTGAACATTATTACGAAAAGCAAAAAATTATCAATGCGAGAACTATTATTACTAGTGTTTTGGTATAAATAATTCATTTCCCATGTCATTAGTTAAGCTTTCGTGAATACTTTGATGCACCAATTTATAGTTGCATAATTTTGATTAAAATACAAGTAAATCTTATTTACTTGGTTGTGTAACCTAGATTTGACTAATTTTTCATCGATCACGCACTGCCTCTTTGTTTAACGTCTCATTACTTTCATTCCACGCGTGTAATTTGATTCTTGAGAATTCAGTGAACACGAATACTTTCTTGCTTATTTACACCTGTTCCCTTGCCTAGATGATCAATAAAGTATTCTGTTGATCAACTATTGTCATGTTGATCGATTCGGTGGTTTTTTGAGGCAAGAATGTGTGAAGTTGGTTGTAAAGTGCTCTCGAAGTGTTTTGGCAGAAGTCGATTGATTTCAAGGCTCGTTCGGGTGGGTTAGTGTTCGGTTTTGGTTTCGATTGATACAAAACATACTATGTTGCGTATGTAAATGATCAGTGTCATTCCAATGATTGTTATAATCAGATTTGATAATATGGGTTCACGAGTGTGTTCAGAAGCCTTGAGAATCAAAACTTTATAGCATTGAACGTTGTTACGAAAAGCAAAAAATTATCCATGTGAGAACTATTGTTTTTAGTGTTTTGGAATTAATAGTTCCTTTCCCATGTCATTAGTTACGCTTTCATGAATACTTTGATGCACCAATTTATTGTTGCATAATTTTGATTAAAATACAAGTAAATCTTATTTACTTGGTCGTGTTACCTTGATTTGACTTCTTCTTCATTGATCACGCACTGCGTCTTTTTTTAACGTCTCATTACTTTCATTCCACACATGTAATTTGATTCTTCATTCTTATTCAGTGAACACGAGTACTTTCCTGCTTCTTTTACACCTGGTTTCCTTGCCTAGATGGTCAATAAAGTATTCTATTGATCCACTATTGTCATTTTGATTGATTCGATGGATTTTTGAGGCAAGAATTTATGAAGATGGTTGTGGAGTGCTCTCGAAGTGTGTTGGGCAGAAGTCGATTGACTTCAAGACGCGTTCGTGTGGTTTCGTGTTCGGTTTTGGTTTCGATTGATACAAAACATACTATGTTGCATATGTCAATAATTAGTGTGATTCCAATGATTATTATAATCAGATTTGATTATATGGGTTCATGAGTGTGTTCAGAAGCCTTGAATATCAAAACTCTATAGCATTGAACGTTGTTACGAAAAGCAAAAAATTATCCATGCGAGGACTATTGTTTTTAGTGTTTTGTAATTAATAGTTCCTTTCCCATGTCATTAGTTAAGCTTTCATGAATACTTTGATGCACCAATTTATTGTTGCGTAATTTTGATTAAAATACAAGTAGATCTTATTTACTTGGTCGTGTTACCTTGATTTGACTTCTTCTTCATTGATCACGCACTGCGTTTTTGTTTAACGTCTCATTACTTTCATTCCAGGCGTGTAATGTGATTCTTCATTCGTATTCAGTGAACACGAGTACTTTCCTGCTTCTTTACACCTGGTTTCCTTGCCTAGATGGTCAATAAAGTATTATGTTGATCCACTATTGTCATTTTGATTGATTCGATGGATTTTTGAGGCAAGAATGTATGAAGTTGGTTGTGGAGTGCTCTCGAAGTGTTTTGGGCAGAAGTCGATTGATTTCAAGACTCGTTCGTGTGGTTTCGTGTTCGTTTTTGGTTTCGATTGATACAAAACATACTATGTTGCATATGTGAATAATTAGTGTGATTCCAATGAATTATTATAATCAGATTTGATTATATGGGTTCATGAGTGTGTTCAGAAGCCTTGAAAATAAAAACTCTATAGTATTGAACGTTGTTACGAAAAGCAAAAAATTATCCATGCGAGAACTATTGTTTCTAGAGTTTTGGTATAAAAAGTTCATTTCCCATGTCATTAGTTAAGCTTTTGTGAATACTTTGATGCACCAATTTATAGTTGCATAATTTTGATTAAAATACAAGTATCTCTTATTTACTTGGTCGTGTAACCTAGATTTGACTTCTTTTTCATCGATAACGCACTGCGTCTTTTTTTAACGTCTCATTACTTTCATTCCACGCGTGTATTTTGATTCTTGATTCTTATCCAGTGAACACGAATACTTTCTTGCTTTTTTACACCTGGTTTCCTTGCCTAGATGATCAATAAAGTATTCTATTGATCCACTATTGTCATTTTGATTGATTCGGTGGATTTTTTAGGCAAGAATGTACGAAGTTGGTTGTGGTGTGTTCTCGAAGTGTTTTTGGCAGAAGTCGATTGATTTCATGGCTCGTTCGTGCGGTTTCGTGTTTGGTTTTGGTATGGATTGATACAAAACATACTATGTTGCATATGTGAATGATTAGTGTGATTCCAATGATTATTATAATCAGATTTGATTATATGGGTTCACGAGTGTGTTTAGAAGCCTTGAAAATCAAAACTCTATAGCATTGAACATTATTACGAAAAGCAAAAAATTATCAATGCGAGAACTATTATTACTAGTGTTTTGGTATAAATAATTCATTTCCCATGTCATTAGTTAAGCTTTCGTGAATACTTTGATGCACCAATTTATAGTTGCATAATTTTGATTAAAATACAAGTAAATCTTATTTACTTGGTTGTGTAACCTAGATTTGACTAATTTTTCATCGATCACGCACTGCCTCTTTGTTTAACGTCTCATTACTTTCATTCCACGCGTGTAATTTGATTCTTGAGAATTCAGTGAACACGAATACTTTCTTGCTTATTTACACCTGTTCCCTTGCCTAGATGATCAATAAAGTATTCTGTTGATCAACTATTGTCATGTTGATCGATTCGGTGGTTTTTTGAGGCAAGAATGTGTGAAGTTGGTTGTAAAGTGCTCTCGAAGTGTTTTGGCAGAAGTCGATTGATTTCAAGGCTCGTTCGGGTGGGTTAGTGTTCGGTTTTGGTTTCGATTGATACAAAACATACTATGTTGCGTATGTAAATGATCAGTGTCATTCCAATGATTGTTATAATCAGATTTGATAATATGGGTTCACGAGTGTGTTCAGAAGCCTTGAGAATCAAAACTTTATAGCATTGAACGTTGTTACGAAAAGCAAAAAATTATCCATGTGAGAACTATTGTTTTTAGTGTTTTGGAATTAATAGTTCCTTTCCCATGTCATTAGTTACGCTTTCATGAATACTTTGATGCACCAATTTATTGTTGCATAATTTTGATTAAAATACAAGTAAATCTTATTTACTTGGTCGTGTTACCTTGATTTGACTTCTTCTTCATTGATCACGCACTGCGTCTTTTTTTAACGTCTCATTACTTTCATTCCACACATGTAATTTGATTCTTCATTCTTATTCAGTGAACACGAGTACTTTCCTGCTTCTTTTACACCTGGTTTCCTTGCCTAGATGGTCAATAAAGTATTCTATTGATCCACTATTGTCATTTTGATTGATTCGATGGATTTTTGAGGCAAGAATTTATGAAGATGGTTGTGGAGTGCTCTCGAAGTGTGTTGGGCAGAAGTCGATTGACTTCAAGACTCGTTCGTGTGGTTTCGTGTTCGGTTTTGGTTTCGATTGATACAAAACATACTATGTTGCATATGTCAATAATTAGTGTGATTCCAATGATTATTATAATCAGATTTGATTATATGGGTTCATGAGTGTGTTCAGAAGCCTTGAAAATCAAAACTCTATAGCATTGAACGTTGTTACGAAAAGCAAAAAATTATCTATGCGAGGACTATTGTTTTTAGTGTTTTGTAATTAATAGTTCCTTTCCCATGTCATTAGTTAAGCTTTCATGAATACTTTGATGCACCAATTTATTGTTGCGTAATTTTGATTAAAATACAAGTAGATCTTATTTACTTGGTCGTGTTACCTTGATTTGACTTCTTCTTCATTGATCACGCACTGCGTTTTTGTTTAACATCTCATTACTTTCATTCCAGGCGTGTAATTTGATTCTTCATTCGTATTCAGTGAACACGAGTACTTTCCTGCTTCTTTACACCTAGTTTCCTTGCCTAGATGGTCAATAAAGTATTATGTTGATCCACTATTGTCATTTTGATTGATTCGATGGATTTTTGAGTCAAGAATGTATGAAGTTGGTTGTGTAGTGCTATCGAAGTGTTTTGGGCAGAAGTCGATTGATTTCAAGACTCGTTCGTGTGGTTTCGTGTTCGTTTTTGGTTTCGATTGATACAAAACATACTATGTTGCATATGTGAATAATTAGTGTGATTCCAATGAATTATTATAATCAGATTTGATTATATGGGTTCATGAGTGTGTTCAGAAGCCTTGAAAATAAAAACTCTATAGTATTGAACGTTGTTACGAAAAGCAAAAAATTATCCATGCGAGAACTATTGTTTCTAGAGTTTTGGTATAAATAGTTCATTTCCCATGTCATTAGTTAAGCTTTTGTGAATACTTTGATGCACCAATTTATAGTTGCATAATTTTGATTAAAATACAAGTATCTCTTATTTACTTGGTCGTGTAACCTAGATTTGACTTCTTTTTCATCGATAACGCACTGCGCCTTTTTTTAACGTCTCATTACTTTCATTCCACGCGTGTATTTTGATTCTTGATTCTTATCCAGTGAACACGAATACTTTCTTGCTTTTTTACACCTGGTTTCCTTGCCTAGATGATCAATAAAGTATTCTGTTGATCCACTATTGTCATTTTGATTGATTCGGTGGATTTTTTAGGCAAGAATGTACGAAGTTGGTTGTGGTGTGCTCTCAAAGTGTTTTTGGTAGAAGTCGATTGATTTCATGGCTCGTTCGTGCGGTTTCGTGTTTGGTTTTGGTATGGATTGATACAAAACATACTATGTTGCATATGTGAATGATTAGTGTGATTCCAATGATTATTATAATCAGATTTGATTATATGGGTTCACGAGTGTGTTTAGAAGCCTTGAAAATCAAAACTCTATAGCATTGAACATTATTACGAAAAGCAAAAAATTATCAATGCGAGAACTATTATTACTAGTGTTTTGGTATAAATAATTCATTTCCCATGTCATTAGTTAAGCTTTCGTGAATACTTTGATGCACCAATTTATAGTTGTATAATTTTGATTAAAATACAAGTAAATCTTATTTACTTGTGTAACAGCCCCGAAAAGTCGAAACGAGTTATTAAGGATGATGGGCTTAAATAATGGGTATTTAATAAAAGAAGGAAATGGGTTATGGGCCAAATTGGGTTTATGGACAAGAGCCTAAGTGATTAAGGCCCATAATCAGCCCTTAACCTACCCAAATCAGCTCCATCTCCATCATTACAACCCTAGCCACCAAAATTCGTAGAGAGGGAAAGTAGAGAGAGAAAGTGAAGAAAACTCAAGATTTGAAGCTTCCAAGGTGAAGAGATTGAAGATCTGGGTGTTGGAGCATCAAGATCTAAGAAAGAAGCAACAAATCCAGGTAAGAATCGACCTCTAAACCCTTCTGTAGATCAAACCCGGATTCTAGGGTTTTGGGTTTTGAAAAGTTGCAAAGAATCGCATAAAGGTCACATTTTTACGTATGAAAACATGTATAAAGCTTAGATTTAGCCTCATGGATGATAAACTAAAGGATTGGACGTAAAAAGTTATGATTTTGGGTTAAAAACGGTCTGGTCCGTAATTTTTATGCGATCTGCGAAACTGTATGTTCATCCAGCGAATTTGCACATTCAATCAGCGAAACTGTGGATCTTCCTGCGAAATTATAGTTTCGCAGGTAGTTTCGCAGACATGGTTTTCCAACGAAAGTTGGGCGAAACTGGCAGTGAAACTGGCAGCGAAGATGCCAGCGAAACTGCCAGCGAAGGTGCTAGCGAAACTAGCAGCGAAACTGCTGGTGAAACTAGCAGCGAAACTGTTGACGAATCTAGCTGCGAAATTGCTGATCTTGCAGCGAAATTAGCAGCGAATTTAGGCAGAAAGTAACCCCTTTAAGTGTTAGCTATTCTGCAGGCTGTGTAGAGAGATCCTAGCCTTGTAAGCTTAGCCTAGAAGTTATTCGTGGCATCCAGGTGAGTTCTAGATCCCCTATTTATAAGTTTTCCATGTTTTGGGGCTATTATGCATAGTAAATTTACTTTCTTAAATGACCAAGATTTTAAGGTGTTTTAACAGGAAGATCGATTTTTCTATAAGTAAATGTTCTTAAATGACCAAGATTTTGGGGCTATTATGCATACTAAATTTACGTTCTAGATCCCCTTTAAGTTTACCAGCCCGGCCCCATCCAGGGGCGTTGCCCCTTGGACCCCACTAGGGGCTGCTGCCGCTAGGACCCCGCTGTCAGGGGCTGCCACCCCCGAACCCCCGCTGTCTCGCGGCGGATCGGTTTATGTTTTATGATGGCTAGTACTTGGTATGTTGTGTACTTAATAAGTTAAGTATTATATATTAAAGTGGAAGATGATATTAATGAAAAGCGAAACTTAATGAATGTTACCCCCGGGCCCGTTTGATGATGAAAAGTCTTGCAAGCACTACGATAGACTTCACTTATGTGAGTCTGATGTATGATGATGGATCTGTATTCATGAGCGGGCTATGTGCCTTGCAGTGTGGATCAACTGTCGGGGGTTAGCTACCGTTTTCATGTGTACCGACAGGGATTGGCATTTGTTGTCGATCAACATGGAGCTCTTGCTTTGTGCAATCTCGTTTATGATGAAAGTGAAAGATAATGAAAGATAATGAATGAATGAAAGATAATGAACATGCTTATTATGATGCATGTAATGTTATATACTATGTGGTATGCATGGTCATTATATGAAGGATAAAGTATATATTTTCTTATAATATTTAAAACTAGAACTCGCTCAGCGAAGCTGACTTTTATGCATAATAGTTGGCAGGTAAGTGCTGATGCTGAGGATGGCACACGGAGCTACTTGGGGAGCTATGGATGGCATTCCTACTTATGAAATCTTTATTGTAATTTAAGAACAATTAGCATGTTTTGTTTGAAATTAAAGGACAAATGTATGAGTACAATATGGTTTCTATGTTTTAAATGAATGTCTAATTATTTCCGCTGCAATGTTTTATTATTAAACTGATTTTATGCTATGATTAACCAACTGTGAGGTTTCCCGGGAACGGGGCCTTACAAGTTGGTATCAGAGCCAAAGTTTAAGAGAAATGGGTAAACTATTTTCAAAACCTAAACTTAAACTGAAAATGGGACCGAATGAAGGATGCCAATCCAAGTAGCTACGTGCCATCAGGTAAAAGTTTCAAGTAAACCGGAATTATATGCGTGTGCTATTTGTTTAATGTGCTTGTAGATTTGAATACTGATATGTGTTAGGATAGTGATTGCTTGGGACAGGAGGGTAAGGTAAGTGGTTAATCACACTTGGCCACTGTAATTAAGGACTTACCATACTTATAATGATCTGAGCAATTATCTTGAATAACCACCTTGGTGTTTGAATCTTATAGGAATTAGTTATGGCTGGTAGAAAATCTGGGAAGGCAACCCGAGGCGGTGCTCGTGGCGGGCGTACTACTGAGCCACGTGTCACCCGGAGCAAAGCTAAGGCTCCCGAGAGTGTTCATGAGGAGTCAGACCTCCATAGTCACCCGGAGGGGGAGGGATCAGCCACCCTCAAACCCACTGTGAAGGAGGCTATCGCTGACGAGGTCTACAATGTCATGCAAAATGTCTTACCCTCAGTGGTGACCGAGGTGATCAAAGCAGTTAAGGATGGAGAGAGAGCTGAGAAGAAAGGGAAGGAATGTGAGAAGAATTCAGGAAAGTCCACTGGGAGGACT
This sequence comes from Flaveria ramosissima, assembly GCA_025215565.1. Lineage (NCBI taxonomy): Eukaryota > Viridiplantae > Streptophyta > Magnoliopsida > Asterales > Asteraceae > Flaveria > Flaveria ramosissima. The sequence continues at coordinate 46,269,706 of CM046043.1, forward strand.
GAGGAGTCTGAAGAGGAGCCATCAAACCCTAAGGTGGTAGTCCATGATGACGATAGTGATGAAGAGTCCGAGAGAGAGACTACTAGAGGGTGCAACTATGGGGCATTTCAAAGGTGCAAGCCCCCAACCTTTGACGCTAACGGCACTGCTACTGCCGCTCATCGTTCGGTCAGAGAGATGGAAGCGGTACTGGAAATTAGTAAGTGCCGCAAGGATCAAAAAGTTAAGTTTGCCACTCATTCCTTCGTTGACTCAGCGTTATGCTGGTGGGACAATATTGTCCAGGCTGAGGGGAAGCGATCGATAGCCAAGATGAAGTGGTCGGAGTTGAAGGAGTTAGTGCTGGAGGAGTATTGTCCCCATCGGGAATTAGACAAGATTGAAAAGGAGTTCTTGTATTTAAAGGCTGGGAACATGACTCATCAAGAGTATACCTCCAAGTTCAATGAACTTGCAAGACTTGTGCCAGACATGGTGACACCTGCGTCCAGGAAGATCAAAAGATACATACAGGGTTTGCCTGTGGACATCAGGAGGCACATGATTGCAGCCAGACCGGGTACGTTTAGGTCTGTGGTGGATTTAGCTGGGAGGTTGTACGATGAGAGAGACCCAGTGCCTGTACAGAAGAAGGTGGAGAAATGGAGTGGGAACAAGAATGGAAATGGGAAGAGGTTCGGAGGTGATAGTTTCCGAAGTGGAGAGAAGAGGATGAGGGTTGAGGATCAGTCTGGGAGACAGGGAAATACTGGTGAAGGAGGTGCTTGTAGAAAATGTGGAAAAGGTCATGCAGGGGAGTGCAGAGTTGGGACGGGAAAATGTTTCAAATGTGGAGGCGAGGGCCACTATGCTAGGGATTGCAAGGTTGGAAGGTGTTACCAGTGTGGTGAGATGGGTCATGCGGGAAGAGACTGTAAGAAAGGAAAAGCAGAAGGATCAGGAACTGTTAAAGCTGGAGATAAGGGAAGGGGTGACGGTTCAAAGGCGAAGGCGAGGGCATTCAACATAACTCGCGAGGAGGCCAGGGCAGACCCAGAAGTAGTTTCAGGTATGTTTCTGGTAGACCATGAATATGCTTCTGTGCTCTTTGATTCTGGTGCTAGTAGGAGTTTTGTGTCTGCTGCCTTTTGTCGTTTGTTGCATGATAAGAGTAGAAAGTTAGATGAGCCTTTCTATGTAGAAACAGCCATTGGTAAGTCCACTAAGGTAACTGAGGTGGTTGAGGATTGCCTGATTGAGTTAGAAGATTGTAAGTTCCCTGCTAGGTTGCATGTTATGGCCTTAGGAGGTTTCGATGTGGTGTTAGGCATGGATTGGTTAGCTACCTATGAAGCCAATATAGTATGTAGTAAGAAGATAATTCGTCTAACAGCGCCCGATGGTAGTTCTGTTACGGTTCGTGGAGATAAGGTGTGCTGTGTACCGAAGGTCGTGTCGATGATCACAGCTGAAAAGTATTTGAGACGTGGGTGCAGCGCTTACTTGGCCTATGTAAAAGATGTGGATGCGCCAGAGCCACAATTATCAGACGTGCCAGTAGTGCGCGAGTTTCCTGACGTCTTTCCTGAAGACCTGACCGGTGTGCCGCCTGACCGCGAAATCGAATTCCAGATTGATTTGCTACCGGGAGCTCAACCTGTCGCTAAAGCACCATATCGATTAGCTCCTTCGGAGATGGTAGAACTGAGGGACCAGTTGCAAGATTTATTGGATAAAGGCTTCATCCGACCGAGTATCTCTCCATGGGGTGCTCCGGTTTTATTCGTCAAGAAGAAAGATGGTAGCATGCGGATGTGCATTGACTATCGCGAGCTCAATAAGCTGACCGTAAAGAATCGGTATCCGTTACCAAGGATCGACGACCTGTTCGATCAACTTCAGGGTGCCAGCTGGTTTTCAAGGATAGACCTGCGGTCTGGTTATCACCAACTGAAGGTGAAAGAACAAGACATTCCTAAGACAGCATTCCGTACGCGTTATGGACACTATGAATTTCTCGTCATGTCCTTTGGTTTAACCAACGCGCCAGCTGCTTTCATGGACCTCATGAATAGGGTATGTCGGCCGATGTTGGATAAATCGGTGATAGTGTTCATTGATGACATCTTGATTTATTCAAAAAGCGAAGAGGAACATGCCGATCATATCCGAGAAGTATTGGAGACACTCAGAAATGAGAAGTTATATGCTAAGTTCTCTAAATGCGCGTTTTGGCTTCGAGAAGTTCAATTTCTGGGTCATGTGGTTAATCCTGAAGGGATCAGGGTGGACCCTGCAAAGGTTGAAGCGGTGATGCAATGGGAACCTCCAAAGACGCCATCCGAAATTCGCAGTTTCTTAGGCTTGGCAGGCTACTATAGGAGGTTTATCCAGGATTTCTCCAAGATAGCTTCTCCTTTGACAAAGTTGACCCGAAAGGACGTGAAGTATGAATGGGGTACTGATCAGGAGAATGCCTTCCTAGAACTCAAGATGAGGTTAACTCAAGCCCCTGTCTTGACGTTACCTGAAGGGAACGAGGATCTGGTGGTTTACTCGGATGCCTCATATGCAGGATTGGGTTGCGTGTTGATGCAACGAGGGAAGGTGATAGCCTTTGCTTCTAGACAATTAAAGGTCCACGACGCCAATTATCCCACCCATGATTTGGAGTTGGCCGCAGTGGTGTTTGCATTGAAGATCTGGAGGCATTACCTGTATGGGGTGAAGTGCACCATCTTCACTGATCATAAAAGCCTGAAGTATTTCTTTGAACAAAAGGAACTCAATATGAGGCAGAGGAGGTGGTTGGAACTGATCAAGGATTATGACTGTGAAATTCACTATCATCCAGGCAAAGCCAATGTGGTTGCTGACGCCCTTAGCCGAAAAGGACGACCCGAACCAATTCGGGTGAGGGCTTACCAGATAATCATGACGCCTGATGTTATGAAACAAGTGAGGGAGTTCCAGGATGAGGCATTAAGAGAGGATAGAGTCAACTCTGAAAGGATGAAAGGACAAGTTTCAGACTTAGGGGAAAACACCCTGGGTGTTAGAACCCGATCTGGGAGAATGTGGATCCCTCTCTATGGGGATCTAAGGGAGAAAATCATGGATGAGGCTCATAAAACTCGATATTCCATACACCCTGGTGCCACAAAAATGTATCAGGATCTGAAGAAAGATTACTGGTGGCCGGGAATGAAACGAGACGTGGCTAAGTACGTGAGCAAGTGTCTGACTTGCCTGCAAGTGAAGGCAGAGCACCAAAAGCCATATGGGAAGATCCAGCCTTTGGATATCCCTGAATGGAAATGGGAACACATCACAATGGACTTCATCACGAAACTACCTCGCACGGCGAGGGGAAGCGACGCAATCTGGGTGGTTGTTGACCGTCTAACAAAGAGCGCCCATTTCCTACAAATTCGTGAGACGTATTCCTCTGAGAGGTTGGCAGAGCTATTTATCAAGGAGATCGTGGCTCGTCACGGTGTGCTAGTGTCTATCGTTTCGGATAGGGACACATGGTTTACGTCCATGTTCTAGAAGAGATTTCATGACTCAATGGGGACTAGACTGCATATTAGTACGGCTTACCATCCCCAGACAGATAGTCAGTCGGAAAGAACGATCCAGACTTTAGAAGACATGCTACGAGCCTGTGTAATCGACTTTGGAGGAAGTTGGGATGAGCACTTACCGTTGGCAGAATTCTCATATAATAATAGTTACCATGCCAGCATTGGTATGCCACCTTACGAGATGTTGTACGGTAGGAAGTGCAGAACGCCCGTGTGTTGGGGTGACATCGGGCAGAAGGAATTGGGGAGTCTTGATGTGATTGAGGTCACAACTGAGAAGTTAGATAAGATTAAGGCGTTCATGAAAGCTGCAAAGGACCGCCAGAAGTCTTATGCTGATAAGAGGCGTAGGCCGATAGAATTTGAGGTTGGTGACAAGGTTATGCTCAAGGTATCGCCCTGGAAAGGGATCATCAGGTTTTGAAAAAGGGGAAAGTTGAGCCCAAGATTTATAGGGCCATTCCATATTATCGCAAGGGTAGGAGAAGTGGCCTACAGATTAGAACTACCTGATGAGTTGAGTGGAATTCACCCTACGTTCCACGTATCTCATCTCAGGAAATGTCTGGCAGACAATGATGCATTTATACCATTAGAAGACATTGAAGTCGATGAACGGCTAAATTATGTAGAGCAGCCGGTGGCCATCCTTGATTGGAAAGAGAAGCACTTACGGAATAAAGTGGTTCCACTAGTTCGGGTACAGTGGAGACACAGAAAAGGGTCAGAATCTACGTGGGAGACCGAGGAGGAGATGAGGAAATTTTATCCTCAGTTGTTTGATGACTGACAGGTTTCGAGGACGAAACCTAAATAAGTGGGGGAGACTTGTAACACCCCGAAAAGTCGAAACGAGTCATTAAGGATAATGGGCTTAAATAATGGGTATTTAATAAAAGAAGGAAATGGGTTATGGGCCAAATTGGGTTTATGGACAAGAGCCTAAGTGATTAAGGCCCATAATCAGCCCTTAACCTACCCAAATCAGCTCCATCTCCATCATTACAACCCTAGCCACCAAAATTTGTAGAGAGAGAAAGTAGAGAGAGAAAGTGAAGAAAACTCAAGATTTGAAGCTTCCAAGGTGAAGAGATTGAAGATCTGGGTGTTGGAGCATCAAGATCTAAGAAAGAAGCAACAAATCCAGGTAAGAATCGACCTCTAAACCCTTCTGTAGATCAAACCCGGATTCTAGGGTTTTGGGTTTTGAAAAGTTGCAAAGAATCGCATAAAGGTCACATTTTTACGTATGAAAACATGTATAAAGCTTAGATTTAGCCTCATGGATGATAAACTAAAGGATTGGACGTAAAAAGTTATGATTTTGGGTTAAAAACGGCCTGGTCCGTAATTTTTATGCGATCTGCGAAACTGTATGTTCATCCGGCGAATTTGCACATTCAATCAGCGAAACTATGGATCTTCCTGCGAAATTATAGTTTCGCAGGTAGTTTCGCAGACATGGTTTTCCAACGAAAGTTGGGCGAAACTGGCAGTGAAACTGGCAGCGAAGATGCCAGCGAAACTGCTAGCGAAGGTGCTAGCGAAACTAGCAGCGAAACTGCTGGTGAAACTAGCAGCGAAACTGTTGACGAATCTAGCTGCGAAATTGCTGATCTTGCAGCGAAATTAGCAGCGAATTTAGGCAGAAAGTAACCCCTTTAAGTGTTAGCTATTCTGCAGGCTGTGTAGAGAGATCCTAGCCTTGTAAGCTTAGCCTAGTATTTGTGGCATCCAGGTGAGTTCTAGATCCCCTATTTATAAGTTTTCCATGTTTTGGGGCTATTATGCATACTAAATTTACGTTCTTAAATGACCAAGATTTTAAGGTGTTTTAACAGGAAGATCGATTATTCTATAAGTAAATGTGCTATATTAATCCTTAAATATAAAAATTTTTCGCGCTGACCAGGTCAGCCCGGCCCCAGCCAGGGGCGTTGCCCCTTGGACCCCACTAGGGGCTGCTGCCCCTAGGACCCCGTTGTTAGGGGCTGCCGCCCCCGAACCCCCGCTGTCTCGCGGCGGATCGGTTATGTTTTATGATGGCTAGTACTTGGTATGTTGTGTACTTAATAAGTTAAGTATTATATATTAAAGTGGAAGATGATATTAATGAAAAGCGAAACTTAATGAATGTTACCCCCGGGCCCGTTTGATGATGAAAAGTCTTGCAAGCACTATGATAGACTTCACTTATGTGAGTCTGATGTATGATGATGGATCTGTATTCATGAGCGGGCTATGTGCCTTGCAGTGTGGATCAACTGTCGGGGGTTAGCTACCGTTTTCATGTGTACCGACAGGGATTGGCATTTGTTGTCGATCAACATGGAGCTCTTGCTTTGTGCAATCTCGTTTATGATGAAAGTGAAAGATAATGAAAGATAATGAATGAATGAAAGATAATGAACATGCTTATTATGATGCATGTAATGTTATATACTATGTGGTATGCATGGTCATTATATGAAGGATAAAGTATATATTTTCTTATAATATTTAAAACTAGAACTCGCTCAGCGAAGCTGACTTTTATGCATAATAGTTGGCAGGTAAGTGCTGATGCTGAGGATGGCACACGGAGCTACTTGGGGAGCTATGGACAAATGTATGAGTACAATATGGTTTCTATGTTTTAAATGAATGTCTAATTATTTCCGCTGCAATGTTTTATTATTAAACTGATTTTATGCTATGATTAACCAACTGTGAGGTTTCCCGGGAACGGGGCCTTACAACTTGGTTGTGTAACCTAGATTTGACTAATTTTTCATCGATCACGCACTGCCTCTTTGTTTAACGTCTCATTACTTTCATTCCACGCGTGTAATTTGATTCTTGAGAATTCAGTGAACACGAATACTTTCTTGCTTATTTACACCTGTTCCCTTGCCTAGATGATCAATAAAGTATTCTGTTGATCAACTATTGTCATTTTGATCGATTCGGTGCTTTATTGAGGCAAGAATGTGTGAAGTTGGTTGTAAAGTGCTCTCGAAGTGTTTTGGCAGAAGTCGATTGATTTCAAGGCTCGTTCGGGTGGGTTAGTGTTCGGTTTTGGTTTCGATTGATACAAAACATACTATGTTGCGTATGTAAATGATCAGTGTCATTCCAATGATTGTTATAATCAGATTTGATAATATGGGTTCACGAGTGTGTTCAGAAGCGTTGAGAATCAAAACTTTATAGCATTGAATGTTGTTACGAAAAGCAAAAAATTATCCATGTGAGAACTATTGTTTTTAGTGTTTTGGAATTAATAGTTCCTTTCCCATGTCATTAGTTACGCTTTCATGAATACTTTGATGCACCAATTTATTGTTGCATAATTTTGATTAAAATACAAGTAAATCTTATTTACTTGGTCGTGTTACCTTGATTTGACTTCTTCTTCATTGATCACGCACTGCGTCTTTTTTTAACGTCTCATTACTTTCATTCCACGCATGTAATTTGATTCTTCATTCTTATTCAGTGAACACGAGTACTTTCCTGCTTCTTTACACCTGGTTTCCTTGCCTAGATGGTCAATAAAGTATTCTATTGATCCACTATTGTCATTTTAATTGATTCGATGGATTTTTGAGGCAAGAATTTATGAAGATGGTTGTGGAGTGCTCTCGAAGTGTGTTGGGCAGAAGTCGATTGACTTCAAGACTCGTTCGTGTGGTTTCGTGTTCGGTTTTGGTTTCGATTGATACAAAACATACTATGTTGCATATGTGAATAATTAGTGTGATTCCAATGATTATTATAATCAGATTTGATTATATGGGTTCATGAGTGTGTTCAGAAGCCTTGAAAATCAAAACTCTATAGCATTGAACGTTGTTACGAAAAGCAAAAAATTATCCATGCGAGAACTATTGTTTCTAGTGTTTTGGTATAAATAGTTCATTTCCCATGTCATTAGTTAAGCTTTCGTGAATACTTTGATGCACCAATTTATAGTTATGTAATTTTGATTAAAATACAAGTAAATCATATTTACTTGGTCGTGTTACCTTGATTTGACTTCTTCTTCATTGATCACGCACTACGTCTTTGTTTAACGTCTCATTACTTTCATTCCATGTGTGTAATTTATTCTTCATTTTTATTCAGTGAACACGAGTACTTTCTTGTTTCTTTACACCTGGTTTCCTTGCCTAGATGGTCAATAAAGTATTGTGTTGATCCACTATTGTCATTTTGATTGATTCAGTGGAATTTTTAAGGCAAGAATGTGCTAAGTTGGTTGTGGAGTGCTCTCGAATTGTTTTGGGCAGAAGTGGATTGATTTCCAAGCTCCGTGTGGCTTTGTGTTCGGTTTTAGTTTCGATTTATATAACACATGCTATGTTGCATTTGTGAATGATTAGTGTGATTCCAATGATCAGATTTGATTATATGGGTTCACGAGTGTGTTTAGAAGCCTTGAGAATCAAAACTCTATAGCATTGAACGTTGTTACAAAAAGCAAAAAATTATCCATACGAGAACTATTATTTTTAGTGTTTTGGTATAAATAGTTCCTTTCGCATGTCATTAGTTAAGCTTTTGTGAATACTTTGATGCACCAATTTATAGTTGCGTATTTTGATTAAAATACAAGTAAATCTTATTGACTTGGTCGTGTAACCTACATTTGACGTCTTTTTCATCGATCACGCACTGCGTCTTTGTTTAACGTCGCATTACTTTCATTCCACGCGTGTAATTTGATTTTTCATTTTTATTCAGTGAACACGAGTACTTTCTTGCTTCTTTACACATGGTTTCCTTGCCTAGATGGTCAATAAAGTATTGTGTTGATCCACTATTGTCGTTTTGATTGATTCGGTGAATTTTTGAGGCAAGAATGTGTGAAGTTGGTTGTGGAGTGCTTTCGAAGTGTTTTGGGCTGAAGTCGATTGATTTCCAGGCTCGTTGGTGTGGTTTTGTGTTTGGTTTTAGTTTCGATTGATACAAAACATACTATGTTGCATGTGTGAATGATTAGTGTGATTCAAATGATTGTTATAATCAAATTTGATTATATGTGTTCACAAGTATGTTCAAAAGCCTTGAGAATCAAAACTCCATAGCATTGAACGTTGTTATGAAAAGCAAAGAAGTATCCACGCAAGAACTATTGTTTTTAGTGTTTTGGTATAAATACTTTCTTTCCATGTAGTATTTAAGCTTTCCTGAATACTTTGATGCACCAATTTATAGTTGCATAATTTTGTTCAAAATACATGTAAATCTTATTTACTTGGTCGTGTTACTGTGATTTGAATTCTTTTTCATCGATCACGCACTGCATCTTTGTTTTACGTCTCATTACTTTCATTCCGCGCATGTAATTTGATTCTTTATGCTTATTCAATGAACACGAGTACTTTGTTGCTTCTTTACACCTGGTTTCCTTGCCTTCTATTGATCCACTATTTTCATATTGATTGATTCGGTGGATTTTTGAGGCAAGAATGTACGAAGTTGGATGTGGAGTGCTCTCAAAGTATTTTGGGCAGAAGTCAATTGATTTCAAGGCTCGTTCGTGTGGTATTGTTTTTGATTTTAGTTTCAATTGATATAACACATACTATATTGCATTTATGAATGATTAGTGTGATTCCAATTATTGTTATAATCAGATTTAATTATATGGGTTCACGAGTGTGTTTAGAAGCCTTGAGAATCAAAACTCTATAGCATTGCACGTTGTTACGAAAAGCAATAAATTATCCATGCGAGAACTATTGTTTTTAGCGTTTTGGTATAAACAGTTCCTTTCCCATGTCATTAGTTAAGCTATCGTAAATACTTTGATGCACCAATTTATAGTTGCATAATTTTGATTAAAATACAATTAAATCTTATTTACTTGGTCGTATTACCTTGATTTGACTTCTTTTTTATCGATCACGCATTGCGTCTTTGTTTAACATCTTATTACTTTTATTCCATACGTGTAATTTGATTCTTGATACTTATTCAGTGAACACAAATACTTTCTTGCTTCTTTACATCTGGTTTCCTTACCTAGATGGTCAATAAAGTATTTTGTTAATCCACTATTGTCATTTTGATTGATTCGATGGATTTTTGAGGCAAGAATGTATGAAGTTGGTTGTGGAGTGCTCGCGAAGTGTTTTGGGCAGAAGTCGATTGATTTCAAGACTCGTTCGTGTGGTTTCGTGTTTGTTTTTGGTTTCGATAGATACAAAATATACTATGTTGGATATGTGAATAATTAGTGTGATTCCAACGATTATTATAATCAGATTTGATCATATGGGTTCATGAGTGTGTTCAAAAGCCTTGAAAATCAAAACTCTATAGTATTGAACGTTGTTACGAAAAGCAAAAAATTATCCATGCGAGAACTATTGTTTCTAGTGTTTTGGTATAAATAGTTCATTTCCCATGTCATTAGTTAAGCTTTTGTGAATACTTTGATGCACCAATTTATAGTTGCATATATTTGATTAAAATACAAGTATATCTTATTTACTTGGTCGTGTAACCTAGGTTTGATTTCTTTTTCATTGATAACGCACTGCGTCTTTGTTTAACGTCTCATTACTTTCATTCCACGCGTGTATTTTGATTCTTGATTCTTATTCAGTGAACACGAATACTTTTTCTTGCTTCTTTACACCTGGTTTCCTTGCCTAGATGATCAATAAAGTATTCTGTTGATCCACTATTGTCATTTTCATTGATTCGGTGGATTTTTTAGGCAAGAATGTACGAAGTTGGTTGTGGAGTGCTCTCGAAGTGTTTTTGGCAGAAGTCGATTGATTTCAAGGCTCGTTCATGTGGTTTCGTGTTTGGTTTTGGTATGGATTGATACAAAACATACTATGTTGCGTATGTAAATGATCAGTGTCATTCCAATGATTGTTAGAATCAGATTTGATAATATGGGTTCACGAGTGTGTTCAGAAGCCTTGAGAATCAAAACTTTATAACATTGAACGTTGTTACGAAAAGCAAAAAATTATCCATGCGAGAACTATTGTTTTTAGTGTTTTGGAATTAATAGTTCCTTTCCCATGTCATTAGTTAAGCTTTCGTGAATACTTTGATGCACCAATTTATTGTTGCGTAATTTTAATTAAAATACAAGTAGATCTTATTTACTTGGTCGTGTTACCTTGATTTGACTTCTTCTTCATTGATCACACACTGCGTTTTTGTTTAACGTCTCATTACTTTCTTTCCACGCGTGTAATTTGATTCTTCATTCGTATTCAGTGAACACGAGTACTTTCCAGCTTCTTTACACCTGGTTTCCTTGCCTAGATGGTCAATAAAGTATTATGTTGATCCACTATTGTCATTTTGATTGATTCGATGGATTTTGAGGCAAGAATTATCAAGTTGGTTGTGGAGTGCTCTCGAAGTGTTTTTGGGCAGAAGTCGATTGATTTCAAGACTCGTTCGTGTGGTTTCGTGTTCGTTTTTGGTTTCGATTGATACAAAACATACTATGTTGCATATGTAAATAATTAGTGTGATTCCAATGATTATTATAATCAGATTTGATTATATGGGTTCATGAGTGTGTTCAGAAGCCTTGAAAATAAAAACTCTATAGTATTGAACGTTGTTACGAAAAGCAAAAAATTATCCATGCGAGAACTATTGTTTCTAGTGTTTTGGTATAAATAGTTCATTTCCCATGTCATTAGTTAAGCTTTTGTGAATACTTTGATGCACCAATTTATAGTTGCATAATTTTGATTAAAATACAAGTATCTCTTATTTACTTGGTTGTGTAACCAAGATTTGACTTCTTTTTCATCGATAACGCACTGCGTCTTTTTTTAACGTCTCATTACATTCATTCCACGCGTGTATTTTGATTCTTGATTCTTATTCGGTTGAAAAAAAATACTTTCTTGCTTCTTTACACCTGGTTTCCTTGCCTAGATGATCAATAAAGTATTCTGTTGATCCACTATTGTCATTTTGATTGATTCGGTGGATTTTTTAGTCAAGAATGTACGAAGTTGGTTGTGGAGTGCTCTCGAAGTGTTTTGGGCAGAAGTCGATTGATTTCAAGGCTCGTTCGTGTGGTTTCGTGTTTGGTTTTGGTATGGATTGATACAAAACATACTATGTTGCATATGTGAATGATTAGTGTGATTCCAATTATTATTATAATCAGATTTGATTATATGGGTTCACGAGTGTGTTTAGAAGCCTTGAAAATCAAAACTCTATAGAATTGAACATTGTTACGAAAAGCAAAAAATTATCAATGCGAGAACTATTATTAATAGTGTTTTGGTATAAATAATTCATTTCCCATGTCATTAGTTAAGCTTTCGCGAATACTTTGATGCACCAATTTATAATTGCATATTTTGATTAAAATACAAGTAAATCTTATTTACTTGGTCGTGTAACCTAGATTTGACTTCTTTTTCATTGATCACGCACTGCGTCTTTGTTTAACGTCTCATTACTTTCATTCCACGCGTGTAATTTGATTCTTCATTCTTATTCAGTGAACACGAGTACTTTCCTGCTTCTTTACACCTGGTTTCCTTGCCTATATAATCAATAAAGTATTCTATTGATCCACTATTGTCATTTTGATTGATTCAATGGATTTTTGAGGCAAGAATGTATGAAGTTGGTTGTGGAGTGCTCTCGAAGTGTTTTGAGCAGAAGTCGATTGATTTCAAGACTCGTTCGTGTGGTTTCGTGTTCGTTTTTGGTTTCGATTGATACAAAACATACTATGTTGCATATGTGAATAATTAGTGTGATTCCAATGAATTATTATAATCAGATTTGATTATATGGGTTCATGAGTGTGTTCAGAAGCCTTGAAAATAAAAACTCTATAGTATTGAACGTTGTTACGAACAGCAAAAAATTATCCATGCGAGAACTATTGTTTCTAGTGTTTTGGTATAAATAGTTCATTTCCCATGTCATTAGTTAAGCTTTTGTGAATACTTTGATGCACCAATTTATAGTTGCATATTTTTGATTAAAATACAAGTATATCTTATTTACTTGGTCGTGTAACCTAGGTTTGATTTCTTTTTCATCGATAACGCACTGCGTCTTTGTTAAACGTCTCATTACTTTCATTCCTAGCGTGTATTTTGATTCTTGATTCTTATCCAGTGAACACGAATACTTTCTTGCTTCTTTACACCTGGTTTCCTTGCCTAGATGATCAATAAAGTATTCTGTTGATCCACTATTGTCATTTTGATTGATTTGGTGGATTTTTTAGGCAAGAATGTACGAAGTTGGTTGTGGTGTGCTCTCGAAGTGTTTTTGGCGGAAGTCGATTGATTTCAAGGCTCGTTCGTGTGGTTGCGTGTTTGGTTTTGGTATGGATTGATACAAAACATACTATGTTGCATATGTGAATGATTAGTGTGATTCCAATGATTATTATAATCAGATTTGATTATATGAGTTCACGAGTGTGTTTAGAAGCCTTGAAAATCAAAACTCTATAGCATTGAACATTATTACGAAAAGCAAAAAATTATCAATGCGAGAACTATTATTACTAGTGTTTTGGTATAAATAATTCATTTCCCATGTCATTAGTTAAGCTTTCGTGAATACTTTGATGGCACCATTTATAGTTGTATATTTTGATTAAAATACAAGTAAATCTTATTTACTTGGTCGTGTACCTAGATTTGACTAATTTTTCATCGATCACGCACTGCCTCTTTGTTTAACGTCTCATTACTTTCATTCCACGCGTGTAATTTGATTCTTGAGAATTCAGTGAACACGAATACTTTCTTCCTTATTTACACCTGTTCCCTTTGTCTAGATGATCAATAAAGTATTCTGTTGATCAACTATTGTCATTTTGATCGATTCGGTGGTTTTTTGAGGCAAGAATGTGTGAAGTTGGTTGTAAAGTGCTCTCGAAGTGTTTTGGCAGAAGTCGATTGATTTCAAGGCTCGTTCGGGTGGGTTAGTGTTCAGTTTTGGTTTCGATTGATACAAAATACTATGTTGCGTATGTAATGATCAGTGTCATTCCAATGATTGTTATAATCAGATTTGATAATATGGGTTCACGAGTGTGTTCAGAAGCCTTGAGAATCAAAACTTTATAGCATTGAACGTTGTTACGAAAAGCAAAAAATTATCCATGTGAGAACTATTGTTTTTAGTGTTTTGGAATTAATAGTTCCTTTCCCATGTCATTAGTTACGCTTTCATGAATACTTTGATGCACCGATTTATTGTTGCATAATTTTGATTAAAATACAAGTAAATCTTATATACTTGGTCGTGTTACCTTGATTTGACTTCTTCTTCATTGATCACGCACTGCGTCTTTTTTTAACGTCTCATTACTTTCATTCCACGCATGTAATTTGATTCTTCATTCTTATTCAGTGAACACGAGTACTTTCCTGCTTCTTTACACCTGGTTTCCTTGCCTAGATGGTCAATAAAGTATTCTATTGATCCACTATTGTCATTTTGATTGATTCGATGGATTTTTGAGGCAAGAATTTATGAAGATGGTTGTGGAGTGCTCTCGAAGTGTGTTGGGCAGAAGTCGATTGATTTCAAGACTCGTTCGTGTGGTTTCGTGTTCGGTTTTGGTTTCGATTGATACAAAACATACTATGTTGCATATGTGAATAATTAGTGTGATTCCAATGATTATTATAATCAGATTTGATTATATGGTTCATGAGTGTGTTCAAAAGCCTTGAAAATCAAAACTCTATAGCATTGAACGTTGTTACGAAAAGCAAAAAATTATCCATGCGAGAACTATTGTTTCTAGTGTTTTGGTATAAATAGTTCATTTCCCATGTCATTAGTTAAGCTTTCGTGAATACTTTGATGCACCAATTTATAGTTTTGTAATTTTGATTAAAATACAAGTAAATCTTATTTACTTGGTCGTGTTACCTTGATTTGACTTCTTCTTCATTGATCACGCACTACGTCTTTGTTTAACGTCTCATTACTTTCATTCCATGTGTGTAAATTATTCTTCATTTTTATTCAGTGAACATGAGTACTTTCTTGCTTCTTTACACCTGGTTTCCTTGCCTAGATGGTCAATAAAGTATTGTGTTGATCCACTATTGTCATTTTGATTGATTCAGTGGATTTTTAAGACAAGAATGTGCTAAGTTGGTTGTGGAGTGCTCTCGAATTGTTTTGGGCAGAAGTGGATTGATTTCCAAGCTCGTTCGTGTGGCTTTGTGTTCGGTATTAGTTTCGATTTATATAACATATGCTATGTTGCATTTGTGAATGATTAGTGTGATTCCAATGATTAGATATGATTATATGGGTTCACGAGTGTGTTTAGAAGACTTGAGAATCAAAACTCTATAGCATTGAACGTTGTTACAAAAAGCAAAAAATTATCCATGCGAGAACTATTGTTTTTAGTGTTTTTGTATAAATAGTTCCTTTCGCATGTCATTAGTTAAGCTTTTGTGAATACTTTGATGCACCAATTTATAGTTGCGTATTTTGATTAAAATACAAGTAAATCTTATTGACTTGGTCGTGTAACCTACATTTGACTTCTTTTTCATCGATCACGCATTGCGTCTTTGTTTAACGTCGCATTACTTTCATTCCACGCGTGTAATTTGAATTTTCATTTTTATTCAGTGAACACGAGTACTTTCTTGCTTCTCTACACATGGTTTCCTTGCCTAGATGGTCAATAAAGTATTGTGTTGATCCACTATTGTCATTTTGATTGATTCGGTGGATTTTTGAGGCAAGAATGTGTGAAGTTTGTTGTGGAGTGCTTTCGAAGTGTTTTGGTCTGAAGTCGATTGATTTCCAGGCACGTTGGTGTGGTTTTGTGTTTGGTTTTAGTTTCGATTGATACAAAACATACTATGTTGCATGTGTGAATGATTAGTGTGATTCAAATGATTGTTATAATCAAATTTGATTATATGTGTTCACAAGTGTATTCAAAAGCCTTGAGAATCAAAACTCCATAGCATTGAACGTTGTTATGAAAAGCAAAGATGTATCCATGCAAGAACTATTGTTTTTAGTGTTTTGGTATAAATAGTTTCTTTCCATGTATTATTTAACCATTCCTGAATACTTTGATGCACCAATTTATAGTTGCATAATTTTGATTAAAATACATGTAAATCTTATTTACTTGGTCGTGTTACTGTGATTTGAATTCTTTTTCATCGATCACGCACTGCATCTTTGTTTTACGTCTCATTACTTTCATTCCGCGCATGTAATTTGATTCTTTATGCTTATTCAATGAACACAAGTACTTTGTTGCTTCTTTACACCTGGTTTCCTTGCCTTCTATTGATCCACTATTGTCATATTGATTGATTCGGTGGATTTTTGAGGCAAGAATGTATGAAGTTGGATGTGGAGTGCTCTCAAAGTATTTTGGGCAGAAGTCAATTGATTTCAAGGCTCGTTCGTGTGGTATTGTTTTTGGTTTTAGTTTCAATTGATATAACACATACTATATTGCATTTATGAATGATTAGTGTGATTCCAATGATTGTTATAATCAGATTTGATTATATGGGTTCACGAGTGTGTTTAGAAGCCTTGAGAATCAAAACTCTATAGCATTGCACGTTGTTACGAAAAGCAATAAATTATCCATGCGAGAACTATTGTTTTTTTAGTGTTTTGTTATAAATTTCCTTTCTCATGTCATTAGTTAAGCTTTTGTGAATACTTTGATGCACCAATTTATAGTTGCGTATTTTGATTAAAATACAAGTAAATCTTATTGACTTGGTCGTGTAACCTACATTTGACTTCTTTTTCATCGATCACGCACTGCGTCTTTGTTTAACGTCGCATTACTTTCATTCCACGCGTGTAATTTGATTTTTCATTTTTATTCAGTGAACACGAGTACTTTCTTGCTTCTTTACACATGGTTTCCTTGCCTAGATGGTCAATAAAGTATTGTGTTGATCCACTATTGTCATTTTGATTGATTCGGTGGATTTTTGAGGCAAGAATGTGTGAAGTTGGTTGTGGAGTGCTTTCGAAGTGTTTTGGGCTGAAGTCGATTGATTTCCAGGCACGTTGGTGTGGTTTTGTGTTTGGTTTTAGTTTCGATTGATACAAAACATACTATGTTGCATGTGTGAATGATTAGTGTGATTCAAATGATTGTTATAATCAAATTTGATTATATGTGTTCACAAGTGTATTCAAAAGCCTTGAGAATCAAAACTCCATAGCATTGAACGTTGTTATGAAAAGCAAAGAAGTATCCATGCAAGAACTATTGTTTTTAGTGTTTTGGTATAAATAGTTTCTTTCCATGTATTATTTAAGCATTCCTGAATACTTTGATGCACCAATTTATAGTTGCATAATTTTGATTAAAATACATGTAAATCTTATTTACTTGGTCGTGTTACTGTGATTTGAATTCTTTTTCATCGATCACGCACTGCATCTTTGTTTTACGTCTCATTACTTTCATTCCGCGCATGTAATTTGATTCTTTATGCTTATTCAATGAACACGAGTACTTTGTTTCTTCTTTACACCTAGTTTTCCTTTGCCTTCTATTGATCCACTATGTCATATTGATTGATTCGGTGGATTTTTTTAGGCAAGAATGTATGAAGTTGGATTGGAGTGCTCTCAAAGTATTTTGGGCAGAAGTCAATTGATTTCAAGGCTCGTTCGTGTGGTATTGTTTTTGGTTTTAGTTTCAATTGTTATAACACATACTATATTGCATTTATGAATGATTAGTGTGATTCCAATGATTGTTATAATCAGATTTGATTATATGGGTTCACGAGTGTGTTTAGAAGCCTTGAGAATCAAAACTCTCTAGCATTGCACGTTGTTACGAAAAGCAATAAATTATCCATGCGAGAACTATTGTTTTTAGCGTTTGGTATAAACAGTTCCTTTCCCCCATGTCATTAGTTAAGGTATCGTGAATACTTTGATGCCACCAATTTATAGTTGCATAATTTTGATTAAAATACAATAATTCTTATTTACTTGGTCGTATTACCTTGATTTGACTTCTTTTTTATCGATCACGCACTGCGTCTTTGTTTAACATCTTATTACTTTTATTCCATACGTGTAATTTGATTCTTGATACATATTCAGTGAACACAAATACTTTCTTTCTTCTTTACACCTGGTTTCCTTACCTAGATGGTCAATAAAGTATTTTGTTGATCCACTATTGTCATTTTGATTGATTCGATGGATTTTTGAGGCAAGAATGTATGAAGTTGGTTGTGGAGTGCTCTCGAAGTGTTTTGGGCAGAAGTCAATTGATTTCAAGACTCGTTCGTGTGGTTTCGTGTTCGTTTTTGGTTTCGATAGATACAAAACATACTATGTTGCATATGTGAATAATTAGTGTGATTCCAACGATTATTATAATCAGATTTGATCATATGGGTTCATGAGTGTGTTCAGAAGCCTTGAAAATCAAACTCTATAGTATTGAACGTTGTTACGAAAAGCAAAAAATTATCCATGCGAGAACTATTGTTTCTAGTGTTTTGGTATAAATAGTTCATTTCCCATGTCATTAGTTAAGCTTTTGTGAATACTTTGATGCACCAATTTATAGTTGCATAATTTGATAAAATACAAGTATATCTTATTTACTTGGTCGTGTAACCTAGGTTTGATTTCTTTTTCATTGATAACGCACTGCGTCTTTGTTTAACGTCTCATTACTTTCATTGCACGCGTGTGTTTTGATTCTTGATTCTTATTCAGTGAACACGAATACATTTTCTTGCTTCTTTACACCTGGTTTCCTTGCCTAGATGATCAATAAAGTATTCTGTTGATCCACTATTGTCATTTTGATTGATTCGGTGGATTTTTTAGGCAAGAATGTACGAAGTTGGTTTTGGTGTGCTCTCGAAATGTTTTTGGTAGAAGTCGACTAATTTCAAGGCTCGTTCATGTGGTTTCGTGTTTGGTTTTGGTATGGATTGATACAAAACATACTATGTTGCATATGTGAATGATTAGTGTGATTCCAATGATTATTATAATCAGATTTGATTATATGGGTTCACGAGTGGTGTTGTAGAAGCCTTGAAAATCAAAACTCTATACATTGCACATTGTTACGAAAAGCAAAAAAATTATCAATGCGAGAACTATTATTACTATGTTTGGTATAAATAATTCATTTCCCATGTCATTAGTTAAGCTTTCGTGAATACTTTGATGCCACCATTTATAGTTGCATAATTTTTGATTAAAATACAAGTAAATCTTATTTACTTGGTCGTGTAACCTAGATTTGACTTCCTTTTCATCGATCACGCACTGCCTCTTTGTTTAACTCTCATTACTACTTTCATTCCACGCGTGTAATTTGATTCTTGAGAATTCAGTGAACACGAATACTTTCTTGCTTATATTACACCTGGTTCCCTTGCCTAGATGATCAATAAAGTATTCTGTTGATCCAAATTGTCATTTTGATCGATTCGGTGGTTTTTTGAGGCAAGAATGTGTGAAGTTGGTTGTAAAGTGCTCTCGAAGTGTTTTGGCAGAAGTCGATTGATTTCAAGGCTCGTTCGGGTGGGTTAGTGGTTCGGTTTTGGTTTCGATTGATACAAATATACTATGTTGCGTATGTAAATGATCAGTGTCATTCCAATGATTGTTATAATCAGATTTGATAATATGGGTTCACGAGTGCGTTCAGAAGCCTTGAGAATCAAAACTTTACAGCATTGAATGTTGTTACGAAAAGCAAAAAAATATCCATGTGAGAACTATTGTTTTTAGTGTTTTGGAATTAATAGTTCCTTTCCCATGTCATTAGTTAAGCTTTCGCGAATACTTTGATGCACCAATTTATTGTTGCATAATTTTGATTAAAATACAAGTAAATCTTATTTACTTGGTCGTGTTACCTTGATTTGACTTCTTCTTCCTTGATCACGCACTGCGTCTTTTTTAACGTCTCATTACTTTCATTCCACGCGTGTAATTTGATTCTTCATTCTTATTCAATGAACACGAGTACTTTCCTGCTTCTTTACACACTGTTTCCTTGCCTAGATGGTCAATAAAGTATTCTATTGATCCATTATTGTCATTTTGATTGATTCGATGGATTTTTGAGGCAATGAATTTATGAAGTTGGTTGTGGAGTGCTCTCGAAGTGTTTTGGGCAGAAGTCGATTGATTTCAAGACTCGTTTGTGTGGTTTCGTGTTCGGTTTTGGTTTCGATTGATACAAAACATACTATGTTGCGTATGTGAATAATTAGTGTGATTCCAATTATTATTATAATCAGATTTGATTATATGGGTTCATGAGTGTGTTCAGAAGCCTTGAAAATCAAAACTCTATAGCATTGAACGTTGTTACGAAAAGCAAAAAATTATCCATGGGAGAACTATTGTTTCTAGTGTTTTGGTATAAATAGTTCATTTCCCATGTCATTAGTTAAGCTTTCGTGAATACGTTGATGCACCAATTTATAGTTGCGTAATTTTGATTAAAATACAAGTAAATCTTATTTACTTGGTCGTGTTACCTTGATTTGACTTCTTCTTCATTGATCACGCACTACGTCTTTGTTTAACGTCTCATTACTTTCATTCCACGTGTGTAATTTGATTCTTCAATTTTATTCAGTGAACACGAGTACTTTCTTGCTTCTTTACACCTGGTTTCTTTGCCTAGATGGTCAATAAAGTATTGTGTTGATCCACTATTGTCATTTTGATTGATTCGGTGGATTTTTAAGGCAAGAATGTGCTAAGTTGGTTGTGGAGTGCTCTCGAATTGTTTTGGGCAGAAGTGGATTGATTTCCAAGCTTGTTCGTGTGGCTTTGTGTTCGGTTTTAGTTTCGATTTATATAACACATGCTATGTTGCATTTGTGAATGATTAGTGTGATTCCAATGATCAGATTTGATTATATGGGTTCACGAGTGTGTTTAGAAGCCTTGAGAATCAAAACTCTATAGCATTGAACGTTGTTACAAAAAGCAAAAAAATATCCATGCGAGAACTATTGTTTTTAGTGTTTTGGTATAAATAGTTCCTTTCGCATGTCATTAGTTAAGCTTTTGTGAATACTTTGATGCACCAATTTATAGTTGCGTATTTTGATTAAAATACAAGTAATCTTATTGACTTGGTCGTGTAACCAACATTTGACTTCTTTTTCATTGATCACGCACTGCGTCTTTGTTTAACGTCGCATTACTTTCATTCCACGCGTGTAATTTGATTTTTCATTTTTATTCAGTGAACACGAGTACTTTCTTGCTTCTTTACACATGGTTTCCTTGCCTAGATGGTCAATAAAGTATTATGTTGATCCACTATTGTCATTTTGATTGATTCGGTGGATTTTTGAGGCAAGAATGTGTAAAGTTGGTTGTGGAGTGCTTTCGAAGTGTTTTGGGCAGAAGTCGATTGATTTCCAGGCTCGTTGGTGTGGTTTTGTGTTTGGTTTTAGTTTTGATTGATACAAAACATACTATGTTGCATGTGTGAATGATTAGTGTGATTCCAATGATTGTTATAATCAAATTTGATTATATGTGTTCACGAGTGTGTTCAAAAGCCTTGAGAATCAAAACTCCATAGCATTGAACGTTGTTATGAAAAGCAAAGAAGTATCCATGCAAGAACTATTGTTTTTAGTGTTTTGGTATAAATAGTTCCTTTCCATGTATTATTTAAGCTTTCCTGAATACTTTGATGCACCAATTTATAGTTGCACAATTTTGATTAAAATACATGTAAATCTTATTTACTTGGTCGTGTTACTGTGATTTGAATTATTTTTCATCGATCACGCACTGCATCTTTGTTTTACGTCTCATTACTTTCATTCCGCGCGTGTAATTTGATTCTCAATGCTTATTCAATGAACACGAGTACTTTGTTGCTTCTTTACACCTAGTTTCCTTGCCTTCTATTGGTCCACTATTGTCATATTGATTGATTCGGTGGATTTTTGAGGCAAGAATGTGCGAAGATGGATGTGGAGTGCTCTCAAAGTATTTAGGGCAGAATTCAATTGATTTCAAGGCTCGTTCGTGTGGTATTGTGTTTGGTTTTAGTTTCAATTGATATAACACATACGATATTGCATTTATGAATGATTAGTGTGATTCCAATGATTGTTATAATCAGATTTGATTATATGGGTTCACGATGTGTTTAGAAGCCTTGAGAATCAAAACTCTATAGCATTGAACGTTGTTACGAAAAGCAATAAATTATCCATGCGAGAACTATTGTTTTTAGCGTTTTGGTATAAACAGTTCCTTTCCCATGTCATTAGTTAAGCTATCGTGAATACTTTGATGCACCAATTTATAGTTGCATAATTTTGATTAAAATACAATTAAATCTTATTTACTTGGTCGTATTACCTTGATTTGACTTCTCTTTTATCGAGCACGCACTGCGTCTTTGTTTAACATCTTAGTACTTTTATTCCATACGTGTAATTTGATTCTTAATACTTATTCAGTGAACACAAATACTTTCTTGCTTCTTTACACCTGGTTTCCTTACCTAGATGGTCAATAAAGTATTTTGTTGATCCACTATTGTCATTTTGATTGATTAGGTGGATTTTTGAGGCAAGAATGTGCGAAGTTGGATGTGGAATGCTTTCGAAGTGTTTTGGGCAGAAGTCGATTGATTTCAAGGCTCGTCGTGTGGTTTCGTGTTCGGTTTTAGTTTCGATTGATACAACACATACTATGTTGCATTTCTGAATGATTAGTGTGATTCCAATGATTATTATAATCAGATTTGATTATATGGGTTCACAAGTGTGTTCAGAAGCCTTGAGAATGAAAACTCTATAGCATTGAACGTTGTTATGATAAGCAAAAAATTATCCTTGCGAGTACTATTGGTTTTAGTGTTTTGGTATAAATAGTTCCTTTCCTATGTCATTAGTTAAGCTTTTGTGAATACTTTGATGCACTAATTTATAGTTGCGTAATTTTGATTAAAATACAAGTAAATCTTATTTAGTTGGTCGTGTTACCTTAATTTGACTTCTTTTTCATCGATAAAGCATTGCGTCTTTGTTTAACGTCTCATTACTTTCATTCCACACGTGTAATTTGATTCTTGATTCTTATTTAGAGAACACGAATACTTTCTTGCTTCTTTACACATGGTTTCCTTGCCTAGATGGTCAATAAAGTATTCTGTTGATCCACTATTGTCATTTTGATTGATTCAGTGGATTTTTTAGGCAAAAATGTGCGAAGTTGGTTGTGGAGTGCTCTCATAGTGTTTTGGCCAGAAGTCGATTGATTTCAAGGCTCGTTCGTGTGGTTTCATGTTCGGTTTTAGTTTCGATTGATACAGAGCATACTATGTTGCGTATGTGAATGATTAGTGTGATTCCAATGATTGTTATAATAAGATTTGATTATATGGGTTCACGAGTGTGTTCAGAATCCTAGTTAATCAAAACTCTACAGCATTGAATGTTGTTACGAAAAGCAAAAAATTATCCATGTGAGAACTATTGTTTTTAGAGTTTTGGTATACATAGTTCCTTTCCCATGTCATTACTTAAGCTTTCGTGAATACTTTGATGCACCAATTTATAGTTGCGTAATTCTGATTAAAATACAAGTAAATCTTATTTACTTGGTGGTGTTACCTTGATTTGACTTCTTTTTCATAGATAATGCATTGTGTCTTTGTTTAACGTCTCATTACTTTCATTCCAAACGTTTAATTTGATTCTTGATTCTTATTCAGTGAACACGAATACATTCTTGCTTCTTTACACCTGGTATCCTTGCCTAGATGGTCAATAAAGTATTCTGTTGATCCACTATTATCATTTTAATTGATTCGGTGGATTTTTGAGGCAAGAATGTGCGAAGTTGGTTGTGGAGTGTTCTTGAAGTGTTTTGGGCAGACGTCCATTGATTTCAAGGCTCGTTCATGTGGTTTCTCGTTCGGTTTGGGTTTCGATTGATACAAAACATACTATGTTGCGTATGTGAATGATTAGTATGATTCAAATGATTGTTATAATCAGATTTGATTATATGGGTTCAAGAGTGTATTCAGAATCCCAGAGAATCAAAACTCTACAACATTGAACGTTGTTACGAAAAGCAAAAAATTATCCATGAAAGAACTATTGTTTTTAGAGTTTTGGTATAAATAGTTCCTTTCCCATGTCATTAGTTAAGCTTTCGTGAATACTTTGATGCACCAATTTATAGTTGCGTAATTTTGAGGAAAATACAAGTAAATCTTATTTACTTGGTCGTGTTACCTTGATTTGACTTGTTTTTCATCGATCACGCACTGCGTCTTTGTTTAACGTCTCATTACTTTCATTCCAAACGTGTAATTTGATTCTTGATTCTTATTCAGTGAACACGAATACTTTCTTGCTTCTTTACACCTGCTATCCTTGCCTAGATGGTAAATAAAGTATTCTATTGATCCACTATTGTCATTTTGATTGATTCGGTGGATTTTTCAGGCAACAATGTGCGAAGTTGGTTGTGGAGTGCTCTCGAAGTGTTTGGGCAGACGTCGATTGATTTCAAGGCTCGTTCATGTGGTTTCATGTTTGGTTTTGGTTTCGATTGATACAAAACATACTATGTTGCGTATGTGAATGATTAGTGTGATTCCAATGATCAAATCTGATTATATGGGTTCACGAGTGTGTTTAGAAGCCTTGAGAATCAAAACTCTCTAGCATTGATTGTTGTTACGAAAAGCAAAAAATTATCCATGCGAGAATTATTGTTTTTATCTTTTGGTATAAATAGTTTCTTTCCCATGTCATTAGTTTAGCTTTCGTGAATACTTTGATGCACCAATTTATAGTTGCGTAATTTTGATTAAAATACAAGTAAATTTGATTTACTTGGTCGTGTTACCTTGATTTGATTTCTTTTTCATCGATCACGCACTGCGTCTTTGTTTAACGTCTCATTACTTTCATTCCACGTGTGTAATTTGATTCTTCATTCTTAGTTAGTGAACACAAATACTTTCTTGCTTCTTTACACCTGGTTTCCTTGCCTAGATGGTCAATAAAGTATTGTGTTGTTCCACTATTGTAATTTTGATTGATTTGGTGGATTTTTTAGCAAGAACGTGCGAAGTTGGTTGTGGGGTGCTCTCGAAGTGTTTTGGGCAGAACTCGATTGATTTCAAGGCTCGTTCTTGTGGTTTCGTGTTCGGTTTTAGTTTCGATTGATACAAAACATACTATGTTGCGTATGTAAAATATTAGTGTGATTCCAATGATTGTTATAATCAGATTTGATTATATGTTTCACCAGTGTGTTCAGAAGCCATAAGAATCAAAACTCTATAGAATTGAATGTTGTTTTGAAAAGCAAAGAAGTATCCATGCGAGAACTATTGTTTTTAGTGTTTTGGTATAAATAGTTCCTTTCTCATGTAATTATTTAAGCTTTTGTGAATACTTTGATGCACCAATTTATAGTTACATAATTTTGATTAAAATACAAGTAAATCTTATTTACTTGGTCGTGTTACCATGATTTGACTTCTTTTTCATTGATCACACACTGCGTCTTTATTTGACGTCTCATTACTTTCATTTCGCGCGTGTAATTTGATTCTCGATGCTTATGCAATGAACACAAGTACTTTGTTGCTTCTTTACACCTACTTTCCTTGCCTAGATGGTCAATAAAGTATTCTGTTGATCCACTATTGTCATTTTGATTGATTTGGTGGATTTTTGAGGCAAGAATGTGCGAAGTGTTTTGCGCATTTCAAGGCTCGTTCGTGTGGTTTCGTGTTCGGTTTTAGTTTCGATTGATACAACACATACTATATTGCATTTGTGAATGATTAGTGTGATTCCAATTATTGTTATAATCATATTTGATTACATGGGTTCACGAGTGTGTTCAGAAGCCTTGAGAATCAAAACTCTATAGCATTGAACGTTGTTACGAAAAGTAAAAATTATCCGTGCGAGAACTATTGTTTTTAGTGTTTTGGTATAAATATTTCCTTTCCCATGTCATTAGTTAAGCTTTCGTGAATACTTTGATGCACCAATTCATAATTGCGTAATTTTGATTAAAATACAGTAAATCTTATTTACTTAGTCGTGTTACCTTAATTTGACTTCTTTTTCATTGATCACGCACTGCGTCTTTGTTTAACGTCTCATTACTTTCATTCCACACGTGTAATTTGATTCTTGATTCTTATTCAGTGAACACGAATACTTTCTTGCTTCTTTACACCTGGTATCCTTGCCTAGATGGTAAATAAAGTATTATGTTGATCCACTATTGTCATTTTGATTGATTCGGTGGATTTTTGAGGCAAGAATGTGCGAAGTTGGTTGTGGAGTGCTCTCGAAGTGTTTTGGGCAGAAGTTGATTGATTTCAAGGCTCATTCGTGTGGTTTCGTGTTCGGTTTTGGATTCGATTGATACAAAACATACTATGTTGCGTATGTAAATGACTAGTGTGATTCCAATGATTGTTATAATCAGATTCGATTATATGGGTTCACGAGTGTGTTCAGAATCCTAGAGAATCAAAACTCTACAGCATTGAACGTTGTTACGAAAAGCAAAAAATTATCCATGCGAGAAGTATTGTTTTTGTTGGATTCTTTATGCCCAAGACACATAGAACATTGATGTGGTTAGTACGTTATGATCCAAGTCGTGTCATACCCATTAACAAGCTTAGCAAACACCAATTAATATTTAATTGATAATATGATCATGCAATTAAATAAATACACCATTTAGAAAATGGGTTTTCTAAATAAGTTGCATATGAGATTGAACAACTTATAGAGATATTTTGTTCATAAGTATTGTTGGTAATGTTATTTAAGTTAGTTAAATAACATCAAATAATAAAGGAGTGTATGAGTTATACAATTAAAAAGGTTAATTATATAACTCAATTAGCGACTAGTTAACATGATCTAAATGGGTGATTTTGTTTTGGGGGGAAAACCCTATTTTTAAGCTCATTTCGGCCGCCCCTTGTGTGGGATGTGTACCTTTTGTTTCTTGGAACAAAACACGTTCTTAACTAGTTACACACTCTACCTAATTCTCTCTCTCACATGCAAGAACCAAAAGGCAAAAACTCTCTCTATTGTTGAAGAAAATCTCGGCTGAAAAGAGGGTTTTCAGCAGCCTTCTTGGTTCGTTTTGGGCGTTCAAATCCTAGCAAGAGGGTCTTTGCTTGATGCTTGTGGGTATGGATGCTTGAGGACACCTCTCCTTGGTATTTTGGTCGTTCAAGAACATCATTTTCTTCCACTTATCACACGTTTTTCAGCAGCTCCACAAAGGTAGCATTATGGGTAATGTTTTGGTTGTTATTTCTTCTTGATAGCTAGTCCATTCACATATATTTGATCCTATGTTCTTGGGTTTGTTGATGTTATGTTATTAGCCTTAATTTTCAGATTACAAATCATAATATTAAGGTTTTATTCCGCTGCGTTTTTCATGTTTAAATGGTTAAACAACTTTGATAATGGTCCAACAAACCCAACATTGGCATCTAGAGCCGGATATGTGGATGACTAGCTTCATTTGTCCTTGTAAAATTGGTTTTATAGGACTTTAACAACCTAATAGGGGCTGTTTTGTGATGATATAATGAATCCCCAATATTTCAAGGTTATATCACACATGCTTATGATTAAACCTTGAAAGAAAGATATCAAATGGTTGATTATTGTGTTTGGACAAAGACCCTAGATTTTGGGTTTATGTTGGCCGAAAATTTAGGGTTAAATGGGGATTTATTTTGGTTCTTGTATGTTGTATATGATGTTTCATATTGGTGCATAATCTAGCCTTGAACTTGTGTTGGTTTGGTTTCGGATAGATGTTTGTTTGGGTTGATTTCATTCATTATGGGTTGTAATATTATTCTTTTGTGCTTGTATTTGGATGTAATTTATTTATTCATTCAATGGTGATGTAATAGATAGATTAAGTGTATTTTCTTTTATTAGAAAATTTGTATTAGGATATAAATTTTGTAAAAGAAGATGCACAAGTTGGAAGCACAAAGGGAAGACACAAAGAGAAGGACTTGAAGCATTTGGATGCAACTTCAAGTGGGGGTCTTTGGAGATCTCATCTTTTGTGTTGTGTTCAACCCTTAGGAAAGACCAAATGACAACACTTGTGATGGCAAACAAGTGTTATCAACTTAGTGGCTATGGTTATGCACCTGTGATTGTTTGATTATGCTTGTTTGGTTGTTTGTTGTATGATGGTTGTTTGATATTTGGATACGCTTACAAACTAATTAACTTACATAACAAGCTGAAAATTTATGGTTCGAAATCATTAAGTGACTAATAAAAGGTTATTAAAAGGATTAATGATTCAATTAAAGGGGTTTTTACTAAAAGAGAACCATAGGGTAGCATGTATTTGAAAGCATACAAATACAAGGTACATAGAGTTTTCATAACTAGAATTAATGGAAACTAAAATTCCTATGGAAACAAGTTTAACACCATCCTTTTACACGACACTCGAATCACTTGAGAACTATTTGTGGGATAAAGGTCACCTAACCACTTTTAGGGAACTTGTGTGTTTGAGGTGGGCTTAACGTATTTATGGGATAAAGGTCACCTAACCACTTGTATGTGTAAACTCACACGTGTGTGTAAGTAGGACGACTTGAATTGGAAACCATGTGCATAGGGTCACCGAAGCATGGCGTACAATGGTGTTGATGGGATTTTACATGCCAACTAAACATAAGATGTTTAACCAATCCCATAAAGCTAGAAGTTGCAATAGGTTGCAATTGTCAAATGTTGACTACCTTGTTAATTTAAATAATGGGATAAAAGTCACCTAACCATCATTTAAATGTAACGTTGGATTCTAGATTTTAATTATTAATTGTCTATGAGACATGAAAAGGGTATTAATGATTAAAATGAATTTTTCTAGAAATACTAATATGAACTTTGTAAATTTTGTAGAAATGGCCGCAAACAATAATGCTACCACCCCGACCGTCCATTCCCTATCGCTGAGAACCATCTTAGAGAGGGATCGTCTTAACCATAATAACTTAATGGACTGGTTTCGAAACATGAGAATTGTTCTCAAGCAAGAGAAAAAGGCCTATGTCCTTGACGATCCCATTCCTGACCAACCCGACCCTGAGGATGTTGAGGCTTATAATGATTGGCTTCAGTATACTAAGGATTCCATGCAGGTTTCCTGCCTTATGTTGGGAACTATGATTCTCGAACTCCAAAAGGACTTGGAGCATCTTGGGACATATGACATAATTACCCAGTTGAAGGAAATGTTCCTTCAACAAGCTAGGGTGGAGCGCTTCGAAACGGTTCGAGCGCTTCATGCGTGTCGCATGGAAGAAACCCAATCGGTATCATCTTATGTTCTTAAGATGAAAAGCCACGTTGATCGCCTTGAGAGGCTTAACTGTCCTGTCTCAAAGGAATTGGCCACGGATTTGATCCTTAATGGGCTAACCAAAAGGTTTGAGACGTTCATAATGAATTACAATATGAACGGGTGAGACAAGAGCATTGGTGAGCTTCACGCAATGCTCAAAACAGTCGAGGCAGGGATGGGTAGAAAGGTTCTACCTGTTCTCTCGATCAATGAGGAAGGTAATAAGAAAAGGCCATTTCCCGATCCCAAGGCAAATGTTGCCAAAGGAAAGGGGTACATCAAAGGTAAAGGGGAGGGGAAGGCTAAAATGGAACCTCCAAAGCTTAAGCTTAAGAAGCCTAAGGTAACGGAGAACTGTTGATACATGTATGTACCTAGATCATTATATGAATGTAATAGATCTTGTTTGTTCTTACACTGATGTAATGTTTGGAATCTTAATGAAATGAGATTGGTTGTTTGTGATTTATAATGTCTAATACTTCATTAATGAGTTGATGTTGAATTGGTTAAATAGGTTTGTGATTGTTTGAATTGATACACATAATGTTATATTAATGAATACATTCAAACTTAACAAAATGAAGTTCTCATGCGAATGGCCCATACGAATGGACCATACGCATGAATAACTCAGGCAAATGACTCAGTCGCACGACTGAACCAGGAGACTGGATCAGTCGTATGATTGTAACATAAGATTGGCTCAGTCGCACGACTGAACACTCAGTCGTGCGGATGGATCAACCGCATGGTTCAATCCCACAAATGAACCATACTAATGGTTCAGTCGCCCGAATGAACAACACTAACCTATAAATACCACCCAAATCGTGGAAAAACGCAAGCATTCATTCTATTTCGATTCCAGACGTACCCTAGCCGTCCAGAAGCCTCCAAGTTCATACTCCAAGTTCATAGAACGCTGTAGATCGATTCCTAATCGATTCTTAACGTTTGATTCAATACTTTATTGATTCTACGTGCGTTCTCACTGATTGGATCGCCAATCAAATAGGATTCTGCACTATTTGGTTTGGTTTACACATTAATCAGTTGGTATTTCGTTCAAATACCAGATCCTAACAAGTGGTATCGGAGCTTTGGCTCTTGATTACGTGTGATTCAATCAATTTTGATACAAAGTTTGTGTTTTTACACTAAAAACGCAATCTTTTTGTGTCAAAAGTTGTCTTGGACGTCCCCTGCTCATCAAGTTTCGGTTTCTACGGCATTAGGCGATTGGGGTTGGCGAAAATTCGAATTTTTACGGCCAAAACACGTTTAACCTAGAAATTTTCGCAAAACAGCAGCTTCAGTCGCACGAGTGAGCCATTCGCACGACTGGACTTCATTCGCATTTTCCAGACGCACGATTGGACCTAGTCGCATCTTCATTCGTACGACTGAACTATCCATTCGCAGTGTTCATACGCATCAGTTTCATTCGCACGACTGGACCAATCGCTCAGTTCAGCCGCACGATTGAACCAGTCGCATAGTTCATTCGCACGGATAGCCCATTCGCATCACTTCAGTTGCACCATTTGACAGATTGTTTAAGAAACTTAAAGTTAATTGAGATGGAAGATCAGATGTCAGCATTTACAGCCGGGAAGGACTCAAGGATCCAGAACTTACTGTTACTTGAGAATGAGGTGGGGAATCATAATAAACCCCCAAAGCTCTTAACGTTAGATGAGTTTCCCCACTGGAAACAACGTTTTGAGATCTACCTCAATGGAGTGGATCCAAATTTATGGGAAGCTATTGAGATAGGTTATAGTATGCCGGTGGGAGCTGATGGGGTGAAGCTTACTTTAGGAGGAATGACTGATGCTCAGAAAGTTAAGTATATCAAAGGGTTTTGTTTTTAATAGTTCTTGATCGTTAGATTCTGGATCTTGATTGCTTAGAGGGTCTGTCACTGATCACGGCTATTGATTATAGATAAGTTAGATTGGTACGAATCCCTTTAACCTTTTAAAAACTAGTTTCTTGATCAAGATTAGGGTTTTGATATTTTAGGTTTGTTCTTTCTTGATGGATTCTTCTAAGTTGGCTGCAAAAATAACAAATGTGGATGGTACTATAAACGTAAGGCGTATCTTGAAAAAGACTTCATCAACAAACGTCGCGGTTGGGAATGGTAATCACAAGAATGATGGAACGGCTGCTAGGGTGACGGTAAGAAGAGTTGAAGAAAAGTTGATGTTTACCCTACGGTAGAAGCAAATGATGTGGATGTCGTGCTCTCCAAGGAATCGGTAAGAAGAGTTGAAGAAAAGTTGATGTTTACCCTCTACGGGTATTTCTTGGGTAGTAGAGAGCCATTCCCGGTGGTAGACCATTATGTCAAGATCAATTGGAAGAAATTTGGGATTCAAAAAGCTATGATGAACTCTGAAGGATTCTTTTTCTTTAAATTTGCAAATGAAGAAGGTATGTTAGAAGTTTTGAAGGGTGGTCCATGGATAGTTCGAAATAAACCGATTTTCCTTAACATTTGGACTCCTACGGCTGATTTATGCAAAGAGGATAGACAGTCGGTTCCCATATGGACCAAGTTACATAATGTTCCTTTGGCGGCATATACGGATGAAGGGTTGAGCTTAATAGCAACAAAGCTTGGTTCTCCAATCTTGTTAGACTCTTATACTTCAGATATGTGTCTTGATTCATGGGGTAGAAGTAGCTATGTTAGGGCTCTCATAGAAGTATCGGCTGTTAATGTTCCCAAGAAATCCTTAAGGTTAGCCATTCCTGATCCGTATAGTGAGGAATATAGTAAAGTTACTATTGATGTGGAGTACGAATGGAGACCTCCAAGATGTGGATTTTGTGGGGTATTTGGTCATGGGGAAGGAGGATGTTTAAGGAAGCAAAAGTTTGAAAAGGAACAACAAGATCAGAAGAAGAAGGAGAAAAGTATTGCGGATGAGGAAGGATTTGTTGAGGTTAAAGGCAAAAAGGTGGCTAGAAAGGGTGTTGTTTTTAACAACCCTAAACCAAAATTTGAATATAAACCAATTAGAGCCAAACCGAGTGATGAAAAAAATTCTAATTCGGCTGGATGTAGCAACTCTTTTGCGGTTTTTGGGGATGATTTTCATGAGAATCTTGAGGTAAGCGCTTATACAAGCGTGGAGAACACTCAAACACTTGGAAGCAATCAGTCTAAGGATGACAATAATATGGAAGAATGTACTCTTGGGTCGAATGGGCAGCAAGATAGGGGGTCGTCTTTGACCAATGGCTCCCGGATGGAACCTCACATCAAACAAGGGGCAAGCACTCCTTTGAATACATGTTTAAATGATTAATCTTGCATCTTGGAACATTAGGGGGCTGAACCGACCCCTGAAACAATCGGAGGTTCGTCAAGTCGTAAAGGAGAATAAGTTGTCTATTTGTGCTATCTTGGAATCGCATGTGGAGATTAGTAAGCTTACTCAGGTATGTCGATCGGTATTTCGTA
Organism: Flaveria ramosissima; assembly: GCA_025215565.1. Classification (NCBI taxonomy): domain Eukaryota; kingdom Viridiplantae; phylum Streptophyta; class Magnoliopsida; order Asterales; family Asteraceae; genus Flaveria; species Flaveria ramosissima. The sequence continues at coordinate 46,302,169 of CM046043.1, forward strand.
ATTGGGAATGGACTTCAAATGGTCATGTGTCTAATAAGGGTACACGGATAATTCTTGGTTGGGATTCGAATGTTTGTGACGTTATGGTATTGTTTAATGATCCTCAAGTTATGCATGTGCAAGTCTTCTTGAAGCAACAAGGTAGATGTTTCTTTTGTTCCATAGTATGTGTTGCGAATTACTTTATAGAAAGGAGGAAACTGTGGAATTTACTTATACAACATGGAAGTATCATTAGATTGGAGCCGTGGGTTGTATTGGGTGATTTTAATTCAGCTTTGAACCTTGAAGATAAATCAGTTAGCTCTTCTAAAATCACCATTGCTATGAGGGAGTTTTTAGAGTGTGTGGATCAAATTGGGATTTTTGACATAAACAAAGTTGGTATGCATTATACTTGGTCTCAAAAACCAAAGAAAGGGGGTTGGATTATTAAAGAAGATTGATCGTATTATGGGAAATATGATGTTTGTGGATCAATTTCCAGACTCGGTTGCTTTGTTTCAAACTTATAGAATCTCGGATCATTCTCCTTGCGTTCTAAAATTAGCTAAAGATCAGAAGAGTAAACCAAGACCATTTAAGTTCACAAATTTGTTAATTGAGAGCCCGGTTTTCCTTGAAGCAGTGCAAAAAGGTTGGACCGTAGACATTAGAGGTGTCAATCAGTTTTGCCTTGTTAAAAGGCTTAAACTTTTGAAGCCGGTATTCAGGAAAATGTTGTTTGACAAGGGGAACCTGCATAAACGTGTTGTTGAGTGTAGGGCTAAGTTGGATGATCTTCAACGTGCTATTGACGCTGACCCGTTTAATGAAGCCTTAAGAGATCAGGAGTCCAAATGCTTGGAGGAATTTCAAGAAGTGGCGCTTATGGAAGAGAAGTTCTTGAAGCAAAAGTCTAAAGTTAATTGGTTGAAAGTGGGAGACTCCAATACGAAATTTTTTCACTCCGCTCTCAAATCAAAAAACTATAGAAGTCATATAGATTTAATTATGGGTTCAGGAAAGGGGTTTTACCAAGGGTATGAGGACATCCCGAAAGCTTTTGTCAAGCACTATGAGGACTTTTTGGGATGTTAAGGAGATAGCGAAGGGACACCGCCGGTTGACATGTTTACCAAAAAACTTGAAGAGCACAAGGCTAATTGGATGGTTAGAAGGGTTACTACAGAAGAGATTAAGAGTGTGTTCTTTAATATGGGTGATGATAAAGCTCCGGGTCCTGATGGATATACAGCCGCGTTTTACAAGAATGCTTGGAATGTTGTTGGTGAGAGTGTGGTTAATGCTATAAAAGATTTTTTTAATACAGGCAGACTGTTACAAGAGATCAACCATACATTGATAGCTCTGATCCCTAAGGTTAGCACTCCTTCTTTGATTACAGACTATCGTCCGATATCATGTTGTAATGTTTTATTGAAGGGGATTACAAAGATCATAGCCAATCGGATCAAAGGGGATCTTGACTCTATTGTCTCGATTAATCAATCGGCCTTTATTCCGGAAAGGAGAATATCGGACAATATTATGCTTGCGCAGGAGTTGTTGTTTAATTATCATCGAAATCAAGGACATCCTAGGTGTGCTTTCAAAGTTGATATCCAGAAGGCATATGATACAGTTGCAGGATCGGGTTTTGTCACTTAACACTTGTAATTCTCTCAAACTCACTTATGATATCACTCAAACAAGATGAAGCAATGCCTTTAACAAGAGTTGATAATAATATAATAAGTAATCAAAGGAACAAGCAGTAGTATTTTCAAGGTACTTGTATATATTACTTCTCAACCCAAGATTACAAGACACTTACAAGCATACAACAAGAGTTACAATGAGAAACTATATATAGTAGATCCTACAGCCGGTTATACTTGATACCAGCTGGAAACCTAGACTAAAGCATATACTACAATGCTAAAGTTAAGGTATCTTAGATAAAGTATTTTCTAAGATATGGTAGTCATGACATGTCCATGACTTACCTTTTGTCACCAACTAAAGATGGCAACTGTACTTAACATAAAAAGGTAAACAGTAGATTAAAGTATGGTCAACTACATGGCTTTTGAGAAAATGCCATGCAGTATCTCAGAGATTTGCAGCGGACTGTCAGACAGACCATACTTATGTCTACTGGATAATAGAAGTGTCTTCCGAAGGTTAACTGGCTTCGGAAGAACAAGTTCTTCCGAAGCCACTTATACTTCGGAAGATGCTTCTATGCTTCCGAGGCTTTGAGGACTTCTTTATACTTCGGAAGTTGACTTCAGAACTTTGTCTTTAAGTCTTGATTCTTCGGAAGTAACTTCTTTATCTTCGGAAGTTGGAGTTTTCCTTCGGAAGTGTATTTTACACTTAGACTTCGGAAGAGCTCCTTCTTCCTTCGGAAGTCCCACACTTGGCTTCGGAAGTCCTTTGTATGTTGTACTCAAAATCTTCTAAGTGACATGGTTTTGGTTGCAACAGCCTCTCTAGATCCAACAAACTCCCCCTAGGCTGATGCTACCAAAACTTCACTTATTTCTACTTCTCAAAGTTTTCAGCACCAGGGACAAAAGATATTTGTCTGTCTCTCTGTTCTTCCCGGAAGTGGTGCTGAGAAGCTTGTACAAGTCATTCGTGGATAGGAGATCCAGTCTATCACTTTGAATGACATGTACCCTTTGTTGTGACCCCCTGAAGAGAGTTAGTTGACGGGAGTTGTAGTCATACTCCCATCTAACTATGGACTCAAGTTCAGGACCTTCAACCATTTGAAGAAAGGCTTTGCCTTTGGTTGCTGATCCTTTCCTTTCCTCCTCCTCTCTCAGTTTTGACTCCTCTTCGACCTTGCTTCTGGCAGTGAGCTCGGCCATGTGAAGGCTGCCTAGATGATTTCTGATGTGGGCAGCTACATCGGAGTTTGAAGGGTTGGAGAATGGTTTCTCTGCTAACTCAGCAATATCAAATCTGCTTAAGTGTAGCAGAGATGAGGCATTCAGCCTGTTAATCTCACCATTCTCTTTCTCAACAACAAAGTTGTGAGAAGAGTCTTCGAACCTCCACTGGACTATCTTCTTTCTGGGTACAAGAGGTTGTCTTGGTACCCTATCTCCTTTCTTTGTGTCCAGCAGAGTCACCAGCCTTCTCCTCAGCTTCTTTTCTTCCTCATTCAATGTATCTGAATTGAGGCCAAGGAGTCTTGTAGCTTGGTCCAAAGTTCCTCTGGGCAGATCAAGAAACTCATCTCTTGTGAGGGAACTTGAGGATCCATCAACATAAGTCAGGTTGACTGAATCCTCCTCACAGGAGATGTCGCTCAGAGTAGTGCAGTTGATGAGCTTAGTTTTGATAGCCTTGAATTCCTCCATAGAGAGATGTTTGGAAGGCTGAGGGGATGGTTTGATTGGTTGTTGGGTAGGTTTAGGAGTTTGGGTTCTGGCTAAGGTTTTAGGTTGGATGATGGGTAGTTTAGGTGGTTGAGGTGAAGGGTTGGTAGATGTGATGGTGTAGGTTCAGGGTTCAGGTTCAGTTTTGATTGGGAAGGGAAAGGTATAGGTTCAGGTTGAGGTTGGGTTTGGATTTTGGGCTGAGAGGTGGCTTTGAAGGTCATCCCCTGTCCCCTTCTATACATCTCTTTCTTCTCCCCGCACGAATGTCAGCCTTGATGTCACTGACATGTCGTTGGAGAGTCTTCTCAGACATTGGACCCACTTGCCTGCCAGAGAAGCCATGAGCTTTAAGATAGTTCTTCATCCAAGCTTTCTCACCTATCTTCTTGGCGGCAGACAGTCCAGCCTCTTCTTCTCTCTTCTTCTCCACCAGCTTCTCCCTTGCAGCTCTCTTTCTCTCCTTCTCCATTTGATCTTGCTCTTTGTTGAAGAGCCATAAGATCGTATCACTATTGTGTGGAGACAACTCCTCTTGAGAGAATCCTCTGGAGAGTAGGAAAGTGATCCTTTCTCTCCTGAGCTGCAGATCAGCTTCTCTTTCTTTTCTCAGCCTTTCTTCTTCCAAGGCCAACCTTGCAGCCTCTTCTTTTTGCTGTCTTTGCAGCAAGGTTGCCTTTTCAAGCTCTATCAGCTCCTCTAATGGTAGCAGGAGTACATCTTCCGAAGCAGCCCCTAGACTGACAAGTCTATCAATTACCTCCACTCTTCTTCTATTGTTGACTGCCTCTTGGTTGGCTGCAGCTGCTTTTGTACTTGCAGCTAACAGTTTCCCAGTTGGCAGTCTTCCTTTCCTTCTGAGCTTCTCCAACCTTTCTTCTTCCTGAAGCTCTTCCGAAGTCATCTTCCTTTTGCCTTTTATGTCTTCGGAAGTGCTAGACTTTGGTGGTTCTTGGATAGAAGATCCAGGTTGGGTAGTGGAGGTAGGAGCTGAGGTCAATGCAGATGTTATAGCTAATGGTTGGCTGAGAAAGTCCTCCCTATTAACCTCAGATGCAAGTTCCAGAATTGCATCTGTGACTATTAGATCATCGGAAAGAGAAATAGTCCTTCCGCAGCAGCAATCTCAGCTTCGGAAGTTTGTGTTGGTTCTTCCGAGGCTTCGAATTGTGCTTCGGAAGTCTGTGAAAACACACCTTCTGTCCCAACTGTTTCAGTTGCTGGGCCATCAGTCCTAGTTTCCCCTTCGAAATCAATCTCAGGTTCCACTTGGGCCTTAGGTTGACCAACTTCCTCAACAGTGGTAGGAGGTGCATTCAACCTCTGAAGCTCTTGAGCTCCAAAGTAAATCACAGACATATCTGGACTGGGTTGTTCAATCAGGGACTCTAAAAGGAACTTGTTGAAGATCCTATTTAGATCCTGAAGCATCCTTTGATCCACTTGAAACACAACTGGAGGAGGCTCAGGGAAGATGGCAGCTTGTTGTCTTGAGCTCAAAGAAGTAAGAGCTTGACTGATGGTATCCTGTCTTTGGCTTTGTCCCTCAACATTCTCCCCCTTTTTGGTAGCATCATCTTGAGAGGTAGATGAGCTAGAGGAAGAGGTCAAGGAGACCTGAACTGGTACATGCCTAACAGATCTCTCAATCTGTGTCTCAGCTAGTTTGGCCTTGAGACTTTCAATCTCAAGTTGCTGAGTGGCAGACCTATCCTCTAAAGTCTTAACCTTTGATTCAAGGTTTGAGACTTTAGAAAGTAGGTCTCTTATAGTGAGTTGCATACTTCCCTCATCTTCTTTTGAAGAATCACGGGGAGATGAGGTAACATACCTGGTATGTTCATCCTCACCACCAGATGTGGTTTCTTGGCACCCTGGTTTCCCTTGCACAATGATGTCTCTTTCAGAGGCATCATAGGGCATGGTTGCCGTAGATTCAGTCTGACTGTCGTTACCACTGTCCTGAGGATCCATTGAGGCTCCTTCAGTAGTGGCAGCTGAATCTACATGAGTCCCCTCCACATCAGTGGGACTCACCTCAGTAGGGCTTTGCTGGTGTGGGCTAGAGACAAGAGGTTTCTCTAGGCTCTGTTGATCCTTAATAGGGTGTAGTGGATCAACTTCATCGCCTTTGAGAGACATAGTCTCTTCACCAGCTCCGGTCAATAGGTCAGTGAAAGAAAAGGAATGAAGACCTAAGGACCCGGGACTTTGATCAATGTCAAAAGGCATTGAGCTGTCCCTTGGTGGCTGCTCAGGGGAGTATAGAGACTCACCCTGAGGGCTATCAGCTGGGGTTTTGGGCTCATGGGTCTGAGACTGAGGAGACTCAAGACCCATATTGAGGTCAATAGTGAAGGATTGGTGGACCTCTGGCTGAGTGGGAGCCCCTTGTTCCACTCTAGCCTTTTTGGTTTGAAGAGGAGGGGCTTGTTCAATCAGAGTAGATTGAACAAGGGTTCGTTTGGTACGTCTCTGGTAGGTGACAGTGATGGGAGGAGAAGGTAGATTTGGAATGGTGAGGGTAGTTGCTGGTGTGGGTTCATCACCTGTGGGGTTAACAGGGATGTCACCAGGAGCCGTTGGCTCAATCATACCTGGAAGTAGTGCGGTATCCCTTCCAGTGTAGTTGGTAGACACTCTCTTCAAGACTTTGAAGATGGTCGGCCTCATTTGGGGAGCAGACAGAGCAGCTGCACAGACAAGCTTACCCTGATCTAGCTCGCAGTTGATTATGTGCTGGAGAAATCTGGGATACATAAAGAATGTGTCCCTTTGCAGATTTCCCATGAGGTTAGTCAGCACAAACCTTGAGTAGTTGAAGCGAAGGCCTTGTACCAACCCGTGAACTAGGCACCCGAGTTCATAGGGGATTTGATCCCATCCCCCGGATTTGTTAGATAGACAGTGAAGAACCACATGCAGCAGGAACTTCCACTTGTAGGAAAGTTGAATTTGTAGACCGTTGACCTGCTTACATCTCCACCGTATCCCATTTGGAGATAAGAACTATCTAACTCAGATTTGGGGAATTCCGTCGGTGCGCCTTCATCATGGAGCTCAAGATGCTCCCTGATGATTTGTTCAGTGATGACCAACTCTTGGCCACAAACACTTGACCTAATAGCACGAACCCCGATTAGGGTTTCAATCCGACCATTTGCCCAAAATTCGGACATTTGGTTGGAGTAGATGGTAGGGTTTACGGTCAAGGCTGTGTAGTATGAAGATTGGGCTAAGAAAGAAATGATATCAGAGAAGTCAGCATCCCTTGACGAGTCAAGGAGTGCGACCTGGTTGTGCTGAGGGTTTAAGGCCATTTGAGAAAGATAGCAGTAGAAGAGTTCTGAGTAAGGTAAATTGGAGAAGAAGAAAGCTTTTAGGGCAGTGAATTTGGTAAAAAGAGTGTAAGTGATTAACCGGAAGTATTTAAATGGGTGAAATGGCGGTTTAAAGGGTGGTTTGGATAAGATGATGTGAGGGTTCAGTGGATGATGTGACAGGGGCGGTAAGGTTAGACCATTTAAATAATCCGACATCATTAACAAAATCTTTACTTTTTACAGAGTGGGGCCCAAAAGATTTCCGTTACACAGTAAAATCTTTCTTCCGAGCATAAAGTATTTCCGAAGGTAATGTTCTTCCGAAGGCAAATGTACTTCCGAAGGTAAATTACTTACTTCCGAAAACACATGTTGCTTTCAGGTGGAATGTATTAAGTGCTTCGGAAGTAGATCTGAGATGAACTCAATCGCTTCTTCCGAGACTTAGTACTCTTCCGAGAAGAAAATTATCCTATGAGAAATTCGCTTCGGAAGTTATGCTAGATATCTTCCGAGGGCAAATTTCTCTTCGGAAGAACTTATACTTAGTTAAATAAGAAAGGATCTTTTGTAACAGGGCTTAGATTGTATTGACATAAGACTTTACATATTGAAAAGGTTTTCAATTGAGATTAACTAATCAATGTTTATCATCCCAATAGCTGTAATAAGATATTTAAATCTTTGTTCATCAAATGCTTTGGTGAACAAATCAGCATATTGTTCATTTGAATCAACTTTGATTAGTTTTATAAGATTTTTCTCATGAATATCTCTAATGAAATGATACCTGATATCAATGTGCTTTGTCTTAGAGTGCTTCACTGGATTTTCAGTGATAGATATAGCACTGTTGTTGTCAATGTGGATAGGAGTGCTCATGAAGTTGAATCCATAGTCAATCATCTGGTTTTGAATCCACAGCAGCTGAGCACAGCAACTTGCAGCAGCAATGTATTCAGCTTCAGCAGTTGATGTAGAGACACAGGATTGCTTTTTGCATTGCCATGAGATGATCCTTCCACCAAGAAATTGACATCCACCTGATGTTGATTTCTTGTTGATGTTGCAGCCACCATAATCACTATCAGAGTAACCATAGAGATTAAAATCACTATTTCTTGGATACCAGAGACCTAACTTAGGTGCTCCTTTGAGGTATCTGAGGATTCTCTTGACAGCAATTAGGTGAGACACCTTTGGAGCAGCCTGATATCTTGCACAAATGCAAGTTGCAAACATGATATCAGGTCTACTTGCTGTGAGATACATCAGAGAACCAATGATTGCTCTATACTGATGTTGATCAGTATCCTCCCCCTCAGAATCAGGGCATAAATCATGGTTTCTGGGTATGGGTGTCTTTGCTGCTTTACAATCCTTCATATCAAATCTTTCTAAGATATCATTGACATACTTGATTGATTGATGAAAAACCCTTCCTTCAGTTGCTTTACCTGAATTCCAAGGAAAAAGTCCATTTTTCCCATAGAACTCATCTCGAACTTCTTTTTCATAATGCTCTCAAAGTCTTTGCACATTTGGTCATTTGAGGAACCAAATATGATGTCATCAACATAGACTTGAACTAGCAAAATGTCTTTCCCAGACTTTCTGATGAAGAGAGTCTTGTCAATGGTACCTCTAGTATAACCATTCTTCAGAAGAAATTGAGACAATGTCTCATACCACAGCCTAGGTGCTTGGTGCAGCCCATATAGAGCTTTATCCAACTTGCACACATAGTTTGGGTGCTGTGGGTCTTCAAATCCTGGAGGCTGGCATACGTAGACTTCCCTATCTATATCCCCATATAGAAAGGCACACTTGACATCAAGCTGGTAGACAGTGAAATTCTTGGATGCAGCATAAGCAAGGAAGATCCTAACTGCCTCAAGTCTTGCAACAGGTGCAAAGACATCAGTATAATCAATTCCTTCCTCTTGAGTGTATCCTTGAACCACCAGTCTTGCCTTGTTCTTGATAATCAAGCCTCTGTCATCTCTTTTGTTTCTGAATACCCACTTGGTGCCTATAGGTACTTGACCAGATGGTAGCGGACATAGGTTCCAAACCTTTTGTCTCTTGAATTGAAGCAGTTCCTCTTGCATTGATTCAACCCAGCTACTATCTTTCAAGGCATCTTCCACCTTCTTGGGTTCCATTTGGGATAAGAAGCATGAGTACAAGCAGACATTCCCATTGTGAGTTTGTCCCCTTGTTCTCACACCCTCAGAGACTTCCCCTATGATGTTTTCAGCTGGATGAGTATTGTGAATTCTAAGTCTTGGAATCACCTCCAGTTGCAAAGACAAGTCCAAGTTGGACATATTTTGCTCCGGAGCTTGAATACTTGGTCCAGCTGTTGTTTCAATCTCATTCAATGAGGACTGATTGAATGAAAGAGAAACATCATCATTTCTTTGCTGTGAAGCATCATTAACAGTTGCCTGTTCCTTCAAAGTGCTGCTTCCATCAGCTTGGTGTTGTGCAGGATCACCTGAGGAGACTTGAAGATCATCAGGTGAATTTCTTGTTGAAGTTCCACTATTTCTTGAAATGGTTATGCTGTCAGATCTTTCAATAGTGGGAACTTGATTTGTTGTTGCTCTTGGAGAACTAGGAGCAGGTCTGGGAAGCTCAAACAGTTGGTCTTCATCAGAATTGCTTTGAGCACCTGTTCCAGCTGAAACATTCTCACAAGATGGTTTAGAATAGTTTGGAAACAATTCTAAATCAAAAATATGATCAGGGCCATTCCCCCTAACACAAGGAGTGTGCTCATTAACTACAATGTTGGAGGATTCCTCAATTGTTGGTTTTTAATATTATAAACCCTGTAAGCTTTAGAATAGGAGGAATATCCAACAAAGATAGCATCATCTGACTTTTCAGCAAATTTTGCCAGATTGTCTTTTGTGTTAAGTATGGTACACCTGCTGCCAAAGGACCTTAGAAAGCCAATGAACGGTGGCCTCTTGTTCCATAACTCATAAGGGGTCTTTCCATGTGGCTTTACTACAAGAACTCTGTTCTGCACATAGCATGCAGTGCTGACTGCCTCTGCCCAGAATGTTAGAGGCAGCTTTGAATCAGCTAACATAGTCCGAGCAGCCTCAATAAGTGTCCTATTTCTCCTCTCAGCAACACCATTTTGTTGAGGAGTTCTAGGAGCACTGTATTGTCTGGCAATCCCTTTTGAGTTACAAAATGAGTCAAGAACAAAGTTCTTAAACTCAGTCCCTTGATCACTTCTAATTATTTTAACCTTGTGATCAACTTGATTTTCTATTTTAAGAATAAAAGATTTTAAAGTTTCAGCAGTTTCATCTTTAGTTCTTAAAAAGAATACCCATGTAAATCTAGTAAAATCATCAACTACCACAAGGCAATATGATTTCCTTCCAATGCTCATTATACTTGTGGGACCAAATAGATCCATGTGCAATAAGTGTAATGGAGTAGTGATAGAGTTAACAACTTTGGATTTATGAGAAGACCTGTGTTGTTTCCCTTTCAGGCAAGCAACACAGTTATCTTTGCAGAAAAATTCCTTTTTAGGCAAACCATGTACCAAGTTATTTTTAGCCAATTTATTCATTGTCTTAAAATTGACATGACACATTCGTTTATGCCATAGTGTTGACTCATCACTATCAGCTTTGGAAAGAAAGCATGATACTTCTCCCATTGGGGAAGCATTGTTCATATCAAGCTTGTACATATCCCCTCTCCTGGGAGATCTAAGAAGCACCAATTCCTGAGGAATTGTCATCCCAGGTTTGAGGATGATGCACTCATGTTCTGTGAAAAGCATTTGATGCTTTTGATCACAAAACTGAGAAACACTTAACAGGTTGTGTTCAAGCTGTTTGACAAAATTAACTTTGTCAACTTTTAACTTTCCATTGGATATACTTCCTCTGCCAGAAATATATCCTCCGGCCTCACCTCCAAACTGGACAGGACCTCCATCATAATGTTGAAATTGTTGAAGGAGATATATGTTCCCTGTCATGTGCCTGGAGCATCCACTATCTACAATCCAAATGTTGTTATTCTTGTCATATGGATGTCCCTACACATAAGGTGAGATAATTAGTTTTGATTGGAAACCCAAGCCTTGTTGGTCTTGGGTTCTTCCAATGAGAGTGACATGATTGAACCAAAATTTATGCATGGGGGTTCAATAGATGTCTTTGAAGAAGAGGTTTGGGCTACAGCATCTTCCTTGATCTTCCATTCCATCCCTTGGTTGATCATAGAAGATGAGCTTGATGAAGCTTTTGTAGCTTGGTATTCTTCCGAAGCTTCTTTTTTTCGGAAGAGACCTTCACCACCTTTTCTTTCCGAAGCAGTCTTCTTCTGGGATGGTTTCAAGGGGACTCTTTTGTGAGTCTTCGCAGCTTTCACTTCCGAAGCCTTTTTCCTTTCGGAAGAAGAGTTTTCTTCCGAGAGAAGCCTTGCTTTGGAAACAAGCTTTCCCTTTTTCATCACTTGAACCATTTGATATGGTCCAAATGTGAAACCTTCCCTGACTCCTTCTCTTTTAACATTATTTGCATAATGTGTGCTAGCAGGATTGTAATAACAATCTTTAGCCATGTGGTTTTGCAGACCACACATTATGCATGCAATGTTAATTTTCTGGGAATTAGAGGGTTGCTGTTTCTTGTTCTTTTTCTCCTCATCAGCAACCTTTCCCTTTGACTTCTGATCCTTTGGTAGGATAGGAGTACTGGTACTATACTCCTTTCCTGAATCAGAAGGTCCAACCACCTAAAATCCTGCTGATATGAATACACCCTTTTGCTTTGGGTCTATCTTCAGCTTGGATTCAGCCACCTTCTTGGCAGTTTTTCTGGCTGCTTTAGCCCTGCTTCTTCTGGCTTTGGTGGTCAGGGTTTGATCATCATTGGCCGGGGAGGGCACAATTACCTGTTCCTTCCCTGTGATGGTCATGGTCTCCATAGTTGCATCACTCTTTGACTCTTTACAAGGTGGGTCAACAGATGGAACCTCTTGCTCTTCAGTACCACACCATGGCTGTCTTATAGACTCATAAGAGTGTGGTGGAGCAATTTCATTGGTTCCCAACCCACTTTTGTTTTGATAACAAAGTTTGGAGTGAGAGGATGATGCAAGTATGGCTTGGAAGTTTTGCTCGGAAATAGCATACTTCCTGGCTTGAGCCTCAGCTGTGACAAGCTGGGCTTGAGCCTCAGTCAATTTGGATATTAAATCCTTGATTTGAGTCTTGTAGTTGGTGTGTTCATGTTTTAAAAGAGATACAGTTTTCTCTAACTCCTCAATTTTCTTTTGGTAGTCAGATTCAGCTCTTTTAAAGTCAGATTTTAGCACATTTAAAGACTCAATATCGGATTTAATTTCCATATTGTAGTCCTGGTACAATTTAACCTTAGCAATAGAAGCAGGGGTACAGAGATGTTCATATACCTTATTTTCATCTGTTCCTGCCATGAGTGCTTGAGCAGGAGTCACATCTTGAACCATAAAGCTCCAGTCAACTTCTTGAGCCATAGCTGCTGTTTCAGTTGACTTCCCGTTGGGCTTTGGTGTAGAAGGATGTGTGGAGGCCTGTGAGGTTCCCGGGTTGGACTTGGGAGCCTTGCATTCCCTTGCAAAATGGCCAAGCTGGTTACAGTTGTAACACTTAGCCTTGCTTTTGTCAAACCCAAACTTGCTAGTGATTGGGTTTTGAGGGAATTGCCTTCCAGTTCTCTTAAAGAACTTCTTCGCTCTGTAGGTTAGGAGAGCCATTTGCTGGATAATGTCCACATACTCTATGTCATCTGGACTGAAGCACTCAAGATCATCAAAGCAGAATTGATGATCATTGGAGTGTCCACTCCCTGAGACAAACGCACAGCCCTCCTGAAAGGAGCTTTGCTTAGCTTGATGAGACCTTGGAGTCTCAGGGAATGTGATGTAAGGCCCAGATGAACAAGATGGCTGCTGAGTGTATGACAGGTACTGCTGAGACTGGGAGATACCTGAGCCTTCAGCAACCATTAACGCGTTGCTAGCAGGAAGGCTCAAGGGTCTGCTTGCTTGCTGACCCTTCTTACTTTCCATTTCCAAACAGTATCCATCAAGGATCCCATAGAGTTCGGTCATGGTGAGTGTGTTTAAATTCTCTGTTCTCTTGATGGAGACACAGTAGAAAGTCCACTCATTGGGTAGAGCACTCATGAACTTTCTGGTAAGGTCTCTAAGTTCTTGAGTGATTCCCACAGATTGGAGGGAGGAGATAAGATCCATATACCTGAAATATTGCTGGCTAAAAGTTTCTCTAGCAACATAGGTGAAGTTCTCAAACTGCTGCTTCAGTGAGTCCTTCTTTGAATCATTAGAGCTTGAGTACATTTGAGCAAGTGCATCAAAGAGTTCTTTGGCTGACTTACAATGCTCAAACCCCACCATGATGGAGTTTGGGATTGCAGTCATGAGAACAGTCATAGCATTGCTGTCTATGTCAAGCTTCTTCCTGTCTTCATCGGAGTAGTCTTCAACGGTCTTCTCGATCATGGCACCGTTTCCACCAGCAACTTTTGGCTTGTACGGGCCATTAACGATGGACTGCCATATCTTGCTATCCTGGTATCTGATGAAGCCTTCCATTCTTCTGCTCCAAGACCTGAAGTTTTCAGGGTCGATGATGGGAGCTTTGGTCATCGTTCCCATTTCAACTTCAGATTTGATGAGGGCCATTTTTGAGTGAGGTATAAGGAGGAGTGAAAAACTGGTTGATTAGGATGGTAAGATCTCACAATCAAGAGCCTAAAAAGCTCTGATACCAATTGCAGGATCGGGTTTTGTCACTTAACACTTGTAATTCTCTCAAACTCACTTATGATATCACTCAAACAAGATGAAGCAATGCCTTTAACAAGAGTTGATAATAATATAATAAGTAATCAAAGGAACAAGCAGTAGTATTTAAAGGTACTTGTATATATTACTTCTCAACTCAAGATTACAAGACACTTACAAGCATACAACAAGAGTTGGAAACTATATACTAGATCCTACAGCCGGTTATACTTGATACCAGCTGGATTCCTAAGACTAAAGCATATACTACAATGCTAAAGTTAAGGTATCTTAGATAAAGTATTATCTAAGATATGGTAGTCATGACATGTCCATGACTTACCTTTTGTCACCAACTAAAGATGGCAACTGTACTTAACATAAAAAGGTAAACAGTAGATTAAAGTATGGTCAACTACATGGCTTTTGAGAAAACGCCATGCAGTATCTCAGAGATTTGCAGCGGATTGTCAGACAGACCATACTTATGTCTACTGGATAATAGAAGTGTCTTCTGAAGGTTAACTGGCTTTGGAAGAACAAGTTCTTCCGAAGCCACTTATACTTCGGAAGATGCTTCTATGCTTCCGAGGCTTTGAGGACTTCTTTATACTTCGGAAGTTGACTTCAGAACTTTTATCTTTAAGTCTTGATTCTTCGGAAGTAACTTCTTTATCTTCGGAAGTTGGAGTTTTCCTTCGGAAGTGTATTTTACACTTAGGCTTCGGAAGAGCTCCTTCTTCCTTCGGAAGTCCCACACTTGGCTTCGGAAGTCCTTTGTATGTTGTACTCAACATCTTCTAAGTGACATGGTTTTGGTTGCAACAGCCTCTCTAGATCCAACAACAGTCGACTGGAGGTTCCTCCGAAGGGTTTTAGAGGGTTTTGGTTTTCATCCTAGAATGGTCGAATGGATTATGAATTGTGTTTCAACAGCTTCGTTTCTTTGAGTATTAATGGAGATGTTCATGGTTACTTTAGAGGTAAACGGGGTCTTCGACAAGGTGATCCCTTGTCCCCGTATATCTTTACCCTAGTCATGGAAGTTCTTACAATCATCTTACAAAAGGAATTTACCATTGACCCTTTGTTTCGATTTCATCACTTGTGTGATCATCTTCGAATTGCTAACCTTTGTTTTGCAGATGATCTATTTTTGTTTATAAGAGGTGATGATAATTCGATTGGTGTTATGCTAAAGGCTCTAAGGAAATTCTCAAAGCTTTCGGGTTTGGTCCCTAGCACTAGCAAGTCTCCTGTTTATTTTTGCAATGTGCCTAGTGGAGTCAAGGAGAGATTGATGATGGAGGTGGCGTTTGAAGAAGGGAGTTTTCCGGTTCGTTATTTAGGTGTGCCACTTACTACATCTCGTTTGATTTATAGGGATTGTAATGTTCTTATTGAGAAAATCAATCAAAGGCTATCAAGTTGGAGGAATAAATTCTTATCCTTTGCGGGAAGGCTCCAATTAATCAAGTCGGTTGTTTCGTCTATGCACATTTACTGGTCTATGGTCTTTGTGTTACCGAAGAGATTGATGGATGATTTGGAAGCCAAAATGCGAAATTTCCTATGGTCTCAAGATGCTAAAGTTCATACCAAGAGTAAGGTTGCTTGGGAATGGGTTTGTCGGCCTAAGGAGGAAGGGGGATTAGGTATTCGCAGAATTATTAATTCAAATGTTGCTCTAATGGTGCATCATATCTGGAGCATTTTGGTGAGAAGAAAGTCGCTATGGGTGGAATGGATCTATGTGAATCGGCTTAGAAATTCTTGTTTGTGGAATCACAGACCTCCGGGGAATTCATGTTGGAGCTGGAGACTGCTTGTTAAATTCTGCCCTATTATCAAACCCTTTATATGGTCAAAAATAGGGAATGGTCAAGGTACGTTGGCATGGCATGATACTTGGTTTCAAGGGGGTCCTATATCCTCTATTTTAACGCCTAGGCAAATCTCTAATGAAGGATTTTCTCTTATGACTAAGGTTAGTGAGTTAAGGTGTAATAATCAATGGATAATTCCTCAAATTTGGCTTGATTATCATCCTCAAATTCAGAATATTCTGAATATTCCCGTCTCGGATTCTAGCGACCAAGTTTTATGGAAGAACGGGGACAAGTTGATGAAGTTCTCCTCTTGGGCTGTTTGGGATTCGATTAGAGAGAGAGGGGATAAAGTTGATTGGGCTCGGGTGGTTTGGTTTTCTCATGGTATTCCCAAACATTCCTTTATCTTGTGGCTTGTTATGCATAAGAAGTTGTGGACTCAAGATAGAATGTTAGCGTTGGATTGGAAGAAGGGATTTATGAACATGATGTGTTGTGTTCTTTGCTACAAAAACCATGATTCTCATTCTCATCTTTTCTTCAATTGCGAGTACTCTTCAAAAGTTTGGAGACGTGTTACATTCTCAAGTTGGTTTAGTCACGGCTGTGGATTGGGAGGGTATTTTGGAGTGGCTGTTGGAGTTTAAAGGAAACCGAGTGGATATGTTCATTAGTAAGCAGCTTCTTGCATCCTCGGTTTATTTTATTTGGATTGAAAGGAATGCTAGGCTTTATAATCATAATGTTCGGCCTCCAGAATTACTTGCAAAGTGTATTTTGGAAACGATACATTACAAGCTTATGGGGCTTCCTTGGAAGGATCAAGCAAACTTGGCGGATAGGATGGTTCGATGGAGATCTCTTGATCAGCAACATGGCAACAATTAATAGATATTAGTTGATTGGTTTGCCTGATTATGGTTGGTAGTTTGGTGCTTAGTTTCTTTGTTTTGTTTTTGTTTCCTTTAGTAGGGGCATGTCCCTCTAAAGAACTAGTAAAGGCTCTCTATACTACTTGTATTGTTTGTTCGTATGAAATATAGAATTACCGGGGTAACCCTTTACCCAAAAAAAAGAGAGTCTATGCATTGATAACCCAGTCTATTCCTAAAGATATTTTCCACCAGTACTCGGAGAATAAGCAAGCCAAGAAATTGTGGGATGAGCTGGGAAAGAGATATGACGGGAATGCTTCGCTGAAGGCAATTAAAGCTAAGGAGTTAAAGAAAGAATTTGACAACTTTTCATCAATGGGAAACGAGAGTTTAGAAGATGTTATTGATAGATTCTACCATCTGATGAGTGAACTACATACACATGGGGTTGCTACTACCATGGAAGAAAAAGTGTCAAATTTTGCAGACGGATTGCAAGAAAAATGGGCTTCATTTGTGTCTCGTGAGAGGAGTTAACGTCAAAAATTTCCAACTTCCGGATTTTTGTGTAGCTTGCAAGAAAGGCAAACAGACGAAGAAGTCTCATAAGGAAAATAAAGTTCATTCTATCGAACTTCCTCTTGAACTTCTTCACATGGATCTGTTTGGTCCAGTCAGTACAAAGAGCATTGCAGGTGACTTGTACTGTTTTGTAGTTACTGATGACTACTCAAGATTCTCTTGGGTAATGTTTCTGAAGTCCAAATCAGAAACGTTTGAGTCATTCAAGGAATTAGTAACCACACTAGAATCTCTCTACAAGCTGAAGGTGAGACAAGTACGTTCAGACAACGGGACTGAATTCAAGAATCAGTGGATGGAGGCTTACTGCAAGGAAAAGGGAATTGTGCATCAATTCACTTCTGCCTACATGCCTCAGATGAATGGTGTTGCTGAGAGGAAGAATAGAAGCTTGATAGAGACAACACGGACAATGCTAGCAGACTCGAAACTGGCTATCCAATTCTGGAATGAGGCAGTGGCAAATGCATGTTATACATTGAATCGAGTTCTGATAGTCAAGCGCCACGGAAAGACATGTTACGAGCTACTACAACGATGTAAACCTAATCTGGAGTATCTCGAACCATTTGGCGCGCCGTGCACTCTTCTGAAGAAGACTCAAGAAGGTAAATTCAGTGAGAAGGCTGATGAAGGGATCTTTCTAGGATACAACATACCGAACAAGAGAGTTTACAACAACTCAATGGGTTTAGTAGAAGTGTGGTGTAATGTTGATGTTCAGAGATATACCACACCACCTACTGGCAAAGGACCCGCTTATTTTTTCGACTATGATGGATTCTTCAGGTCCTTCAACATCCCTATCTCTCCTTCTGATGATGAGTTAGCTACACGGATGATGTATGACATCTTGAATACACCATCTCTTGATTCAACATCATTGAGCTCACAGGGAGAATCATCCAATCACTCAGGGGGAGTAGTCGACGACAGTGACTCCTCCTCAGAAGATGAAGCTGAAGAAGATGACCAGAACAGTCAGGAGGGACAGGTTCCAATTCCTGCAAGTCCACAAGCATCTAACAGTGATGCTCCTTCGACTTCGGAACCTCAAACTCCATCTACCTCAGATGCAGAACCAAATGTTCATAATCTTGGCTCTAAGGTAGCTGTTCCTACTACTCCAGGATCACGTCTAAATGTCTATCATCCCCTAGACAATGTCATTGGGGATGTCAGATCAGGAGTACAAACCAGAAATCAGTTGTACTCAGCTGATTATGCCTCGGTTATGGAAAAGGATACGTTCATGATGGTGCTTATCGGTGTTTTGTCTCGCAGTTTGAGCCAAAATACGTCAGTGAAGCACTAAGAGTGCCATGCAAGAAGAACTTCTTCAGTTCAAGAAGTTAGGTGTATGGACTCTAGTAGATAGACCTAAAGGTGCTAAGGTCATTGGCACCAAATGGGTCTTGAAATGCAAGAAGGATGACCAAGAGGTCATTATCAGGAACAAGGCTCGACTGGTGGTTCAGGGATTTCGCCAAGTCGAGGGGATTGACTACAATGAAGTGTTTGCACCCGTGGCAAGGATGGAAGCCATCCGTATCTTCCTTGCCTATGCATCATATATGAAGATTAAAGTCTATCAATTAGATGTGAAGAGTGCATTCCTTCATGGGGAAATTCGAGAGACAGTTTATGTCAGTCAACCCGAGGGATTTGAAGATCCTTATCATCGGGACAGAGTTTACAAACTCGACAAGGCCTTATACGGGCTTCATCAAGCTCCAAGGTTCTGGTATGAAAAACTCTCGACTCATCTTGTGAAACACGGCTTTCGCAGGGGAGTCATTGACTGCACACTATTTATCAAAGAAAAAGATGGAGACCTGCTGCTAGTATAGATCTATGTCGATGACATAATCTTCGGTTCAAAGAACGAAGAATTATGCAAAGAATTTGAGGCAGTTATGAAGAAAGAGTTTGAGATGAGTGCTATGGGGGAGATGAAATTCTTTCTCGGGTTACAGGTGGATCAGACACCAAATGGGATATTTCTACATCAGACCAAGTATGTGGGAGACATTCTCAGTCGGTTTGACTTGGAGAATGCTTCTGCTGCTGGGACTCCACTTGCTACAAATCATGATATAGCACCTGACGAAAATGGAGATCTGGTAGATGCCACAATGTACCGAGGAATGATTGGATCCCTCATGTACCTCACTGCCTCAAGACCTGATATCATGTATGCTACATGTCTATGTTCTAGATATCAGGCTAAGCCTAAGGTTAACCATCTGATCGGGGTCAAGAGGATATTTCGTTATCTGAAGGGTACACCCACACTTTGGTTGTGGTATCCTCATGATGATGACTTTGAGCTCACGGCGTATAGTGACTCGGATTACGGGGGCTGCAAGATGAACTACAAGTCTACATCAGCAGGGTGTCAATTCTTTGGGAGGAGATTAGTGACCTGGCAGTGTAAGAAGCAGACCTCGGTTGCATTGTCAACCTGTGAAGCTGAATACGTTGCTGCTGCAAGTTGATGTTCACAAATCATCTGGATTCAACAGCAAATGCGGGATTACGGTTTAAATTTCTCTTCTACTCCTATCTTTGTTGATAACTCTGCTGCAATTGCAGTAACTAAAAATCCAATCCAACATCCAAAGACCAAACACATCGGTATTAAATACCATTTATTAATACTGATTTTCAATGCGCTGACCTCTATACAAAAGGTTTTGACAAACTGTCACACCCCGGGCCTAGGTAGGGTGGGACGTCACAAACTAGCAACAATATATGGCAGCGGAAACAAACCATTACAAGAGCACAAAGGAGAGAATATCACATTGCATAAATGTTTTAAAAAGATACCGGGGCTAGAAAAGTTCAAGCCCCCCAAATAAGTTTTACAATCACCCATAAAAATAAATTGTACTTGTTCAACATAAACATGAAAATTGTTCAAATGATTCATTAAGAAATTATGCCAATGCCATGGTCACGGGGATAGGTCTAGGTCTTCACAACAGCTAGGATCTCTTCATACTTTACCTGAAACATGCTCAAAAGAAATTTGTGTCAACTAAAAAGTTGGTGAATTCAAGTGCTTAAAGTTTAAAAACAAAAGGACTTAACAAATCCTTCTTTGATTAAAAAGAAAATAATCAATGTTTAAAACATCGTGGAAAAATCATAATCAACCCTGCACTCAGTCCCGGTTGGCCTCTTCTAAAATTGTGTTTAACCGGATATTCCCGAAGGAAGAACTGAGCCCCAAACCAGTGAACCCTACCTGCCCGGATGGTTCACCATAGTTTCTTAACAAAACCTGTTACATGCCACAAACGACCCCTTAGGATCTTAGTGGGGTAACCTTCCTGGAACGGAAGCCACTGTGTGTGGGGGATTCCCCAAATAGATCTATTCATATAAAACAAGCGGTTCACGAAAGAATTAATGATCATGACATAAGTATCAGCAGGTATTCCATAAATCCCACATACAATCATCAAGTAAAGCACAATTATAGTTCAAAATAACAGAGCATGCTTCACCCGAAAATAGTAGTAAAAAGGGGAATCACTAGAACTCACTTTAGGTTTCAAGTCAAAAAGTCTCTTGGTGTGCCGGGAGTGTCTCAAGTCTAGCACCCTAACATGTACATATTAAGTAATAAGCTACTACCCTAAACTCATTTAAGGTGCAACAATAGTGTCAAGAGTTTAGCTATTGGGTAAGGCTTTGGTTTCGTGCAGGTTTGTATAAAAAGTTTCCTTTTATGGCAGGTCAAGGTTTTTTCATGAAAATTGGGATTTTTACCTAATTAGGTCAAGTATATTAAGAAATTTTGTTGTTCAAGTGATTATTAGCTTCCTAGAAGTCGGTTATTAAGTTTGGTAAAATTTTACAGTTTAGTCCCTTAAGTTTCAAAATTTGATAGTTTCTACCCTTAAGTTTGGTTTCTTGTCCTTTATGACACTTAAGACCAAAAATCAGATTCTTAGAGCAATGTTATACTTATTATAGAGTAAGTGTTTCAAAATTTCAGTTTACGGGTCCGGTTTTAAAAACTATGCGTTTAACACTCCCGGTTGCGGTAAAAGCCGGAGAGTTTTAACCGTTAATTTAGGGTTTCCATAAATTTGAGTCTTGGACCAGTAGGTATCATCTAAAATACATTTTTATAAATTTTAAGTCCTTAGGTTGTGAAGTTTGGCCTTTAATAGTTGAAAATCTCGTTTTTACGTTTGACCCGTTAAAACGCGGTTTTGACCGTGTTTGACCATTTAAAGCTTGTTTGACCAATTTTTCAAATCCTTTAAGTCTTTTATTACTTAACTTACTGAAATCATATGATTTTTATAAATCTTAGCTTTGAACTCCATTTTTATGGATTTTTCTCAAAAACGATGCTCGGTTAGTACCCGTTTTTAGTTAAAACGTCATTTATTTGTTCCTTTGACCACTTCAATTACCCATTGACTCCAGAACACTTTATTTATCATTTTTAAGCCTAGAATATTTTTCAAGAGTGTTAAATCCATGTATTTACTATTTTTAAGGTCGTTTTACCATGTTTTCGGGTCCCGAAATCAACCAAAATAGGTCTAATCTTAACATGTCCATAAGTTCCAGAGATTAACCACTTGTCACAACCTTAACATTCATCAAAACATTCTGAAATTAGGTCCAAACTCACAGCTAGGTTCCCCATTACAACAATGAGTCATCATCTTAGTGATTTAGCCATAACTAACCATAACACATGTGTAAATCATTGCAACTTGTAATTAAACCTTACCAAAACCCCATTTAACTTTAGATCCAGATTATTAAGATGTTACAAAGTCGTTTATGAGCAGGTTGTAAGCCTTGGTTAAGAGTGTTTTCAAGCAAGTGCTTAGCTGCAATATACATCTTGTAAAATGAAGGTTTTTAAGGTGTAACTTGTGTTAAAACCATACATCCACGGTGCATCTTCTTTTATAACTTTTTAAATCAGGTTATTAGGAGTTCATTAATCCATTAGAAAGCAGGTTATATGTTTTGGCTTCAAGAGTTACAAGATCTACAAGTTAGATGGTGCAAAAGTCCCAAAAATAGGGTTTTCATGGTGGAAATCGGTTTCCACCTTAGATATGACAAGAATAACGAGTGAGATACCTCTTGTGAAGTTGAAAGCTCCTCAAGAACAAGGTAGTGGTGTCAGGTTTCTGCTACAACAAAGAGGGGAGGTGTTTTAAAAGAGAAATGAAAGAACACATGGAAAAAGACCATTTTCAGGTGTCATGAACTTACACTTGATGTTGTTCACGTTTTGGAGAGTGTAGATGGTCTTGAATGGCTCGAATCTCCTTTGAAAAGGCTGGAGAATCTTCCACAAAGCTTGGAAAGGTCGAACAAATGGTGGAGATGTGTCAAAACTTGCGGTTATGGCCACCTTCTGGAGGTTCTTAGGTTGGCCGATATTCTTGATGTTGTTCTTGCGATTTTGGGGCTGGGTTTGAGAGAGTTTTTGGGAGTGTTTGCAAGGTGTAGAGGAGAATATCAGCTGGTGTTCGAATAAGAGGGAAGAGGAGAGAGTGTGGATGTGAGGTGTGTAAGAGTGCATGTGAGAGGAGTGGTGGGTGTGGTGGTGGTGTAGAAAGGAGGAGAGTGGAGGGAGAGGGGGCGGCCGAATTTGGCTTGTAGTGAGGGTTTTGAATTTAGTTTTTAATTATTAATAATTATTAAGTAGTGTAGTTTTGTAGTATTGGGTATAATATATTGTTTAGTGGATGGTGTTAATTGAGGTATCTAGTGCATGTCCATGCATGCATGGGCCGAAAATATGTGAGTAAATTAGGGTTAGGATAACAACCTAGAGGCCGGTTGTCACATTCTCCCACCGTTTAGGAAATTTCGTCCCGAAATTTTAGCTTTGATTAGGGTCTGAACGGGTGGGTTTGAAGAGGTGTGGATAATTCTTCCTCATTTCATCTTCACGCTCCCAAGTAAATTCAGGTCCTCGCTTGGAGTTCCATCTAACCTTAACCTTGGGTATGCGGCTCCTCCGGAGTTGCTTGACCAGGCGATCCGTGATCTCCACAGGTTCTTCCACAAAATTCAGTTTGTCGTTTATTCTTGCTTCTTTTAATGGTAGTTCTAGGGTTGTCTACCATGCTCTTCTTCAAGTTCGACACATGAAAGGTGTCGTGTATGTGGCTTAACCCCGGGGGTAGTTTCAACTTGTACGCCACTGGGCCAATTCTCGCCAGTATTTCGAATGGTCCAATGTACCTTGGGCTTAACTTTTCTCTTTTTCCGAACCTCACAGTTCCCTTCCATGGTGCTACCTTTAGCATTTCCCTGTCGCCCACTTGGAACTCTAAAGGTTTCCGTCTCCTATCAGCGTACTTCTTCTGCCGATCTCTGGCTGCTTTCAGTCGCTCCTTTATCTTATAGATCTTGTCGGTGGTCTCCAACACGATGTCGGGTCCCATCACTTAGCTATCACCAATCTCATTCCAACTCAATGGTGATCGGCATTTTCTGCTATATAGGGCCTCATATGGAGCGGCTTTAATACTCGCATGGTAACTATTGTTATAGGCGAATTCCACCAAAGGAAGATGGTTGTCCCAATTTCCGCCAAAGTCCATCACGCAAGCTCTTAACATGTCTTCCATCGTTTGAATAGTTCTTTCGCTCTGTCCGTCGGTTTGAGGGTGGTAAGCCGTGCTTAGATCTAAACGGGTTCCTAAAGCTTGCTGGAACGATTTCCAGTAACGAGAGGTGAAACGGCTATCACGGTCGGAGATGATCGACAAAGGCACTCCATGCCTCGTTACTATCTCGTCGACATACAGTTGGGCCAATTTCGTCATGTCGTAGTCTTCCCTAATTGGCAAAAAGTGAGCTGATTTCGTTAGCCTATCTACTATCACCCAAATAGCATCGTGGCCTTTAAACGTTCTGGGCAACTTGGTAACAAAATCCATCGTGACATTATCCCATTTCCATTCTGGGATTTCGGGTTGTTGTAGTGTTCCTGATGGTTTTTGGTTCTCAGCTTTTACCATGGCACAGGTTAGACATTTCCCCACATAAACGACGATTGATTTCTTGATTCCCGGCCACCAGAAAAGTGCCTTTAAATCCTAGTACATCTTATCACTTCCAGGGTGAATCGAATACCTAGACTTGTGTGCTTCGTCGAGGATTACTTCTCAAATTCCTCCGTGCTTTGGCACCCAAGTCCTTCCTTCATATCTGTATGTACCATCATCCCCTATCTCAAATTGCTTTTCCATTCCAGTCAATCCTTCTTCCTTTAACCTTCCTTCCTTTAATGCCTCGCTTTGAGCTTCTTTCAGTTTTACAATAAGGTTGGTATACACACTCATCCTTAAGGCTCGTACACGAAGAGGTTTTTCTCTTTCCTTTCGGCTTAACGCATCCGCCACAACATTGGCCTTACCGGGATGGTAGCGGATTTCGCACTCGTAATCGTTTAATAGCTCGACCCATCTTCTCTGACGCATGTTGAGCATCTTTTGGTCAAGGATGTTTTGCAAACTTCTATGGTCAGTGTAGATGATGCACTTCATGCCATAGAGGTAGTGCCTCCACATTTTGAGAGCAAACACCACGGCACCCAACTCCAGATCGTGCGTCGTGTAGTTCTTCTCATGATCATTCAGCAGTCTAGATGCGTAAGCAATCACCTTGTTGCGTTGCATCAATACACATTCTAGCCCTTGACGCGAAGCGTCACAATAGACCACGAAGTCTTCTACTCCTTCTGGAAGAGCAAGGATAGGTGCACTGCATAACTTCTCCTTATGCGTTTCAAACGCCTCGTTCTGCTCTCGCTCCCACACAAAGGTTGTGTTCTTCTTGGTTAGTGCGGTCAAAGGTTGCACTATACACGAGAAGTCTTTTATAAATCGTCGGTAGTAGCCAGCTAGTCCTAAGAATTGCCTTATCTCCGTAGGAGTTTCAGGAATCTTCCAATTCTTTATGGCCTCAATCTTGGAAGGGTCAACTTGAATCCCATTCTCATTCACCACATGTCCTAAGAATTGGATCTGGTGCATCCAGAATTCATATTTAGAGAACTTGGCATACAGTTGCTCATTCTTGAGTAATTCAAGAATTAGCCTGAGATGCTTCTCGTGCTCGTCTTTACTTCAGGAGTAGATCAGTATGTCATCAATAAACACGATCACAAACTTGTCGAGGTAAGGGCGGCAAACGCGGTTCATGAGGTCCATGAATGCTGCTGGAACATTAGTCAGTCCAAAGGGCATGACCAAATACTCATAGTGTCCATACCTAGTTCAGAAGGCCGTTTTGGGTATGTCCTCTTCTCTTATCTTCAGTTGGTGGTATCCTGACCTCAAATCTATTTTGGAGAAATAACTTGCTCCTTGCAGTTGATCAAATAGGTCATCTATTCTTGGAAGAGGGTAACGGTTCTTTATGGTCAGCTTGTTCAATTCTCTGTAATCAATACACATTCGCAGGGTTCCGTCCTTCTTTTTCACGAATAGTATCGGGGCACCCCATGGAGAGACACTCGGACGTATAAATACCTTGTCCAGTAGCTCTTGAATTTGTACCATTAGCTCCTTCATCTCAGGTGGGGCGAGTCGGTACGGTGCCTTGGCTACCGGTGCAGCACCAGGCAACAAATCTATCTGGAATTCGACTTGCCGGTTCGGGGGGAGTCCTGGTAGGTCTTCTGGAAACACTTCTGGGTATTCAGAAACCACGGGAATATCTTCGATCTTCTTCTCCTTTTGGGTCTTTATCACATAAACTATAAAAGCTGGACATCCCTTCGTTAAGCTCTTGGTAGCTTTTAAGTGGGATATCATGGGGTATAGGGTGTTACTCCTTCACCCTCTACCACTAACACTTCTTTGTCGCTCAACGGTATCTTGAGTAGACGCTTATCACATATGATTTCGACTCTATGCTTCGCTAGCCAGTCCATATCCACAACCACATCAAATCCTCCTAACTTAATGGGTATCAAGTTTATCCTAAACGTATTCCCCTTTAGACTCAACGGGCAATCCCTAATGATTTCGTTAGTTTCTAAAATGTTACCGTCAGCTAATTCTACGGTAAACGTATCGGTCAAGGCACACGCATCTAAGTCAATCAATGGCCTAAAAGTACTAGAGATAAAACTAGCAGTCGCTCCAGTATCGAACAGTACAGTAGCGGGATGATTGTTTACAAGGAACGTAACGTTGATCACGTCAGGTTCCCTACGAGCTCCTGCTGGGTCCATTACGAAAGCTCTTCCCTTAGGCTTGTTGTGCTTGGCATCCTTGTCTCTACCCAGCTTAGGACACTTGTTCCTCATGTGCCCTGGATCTCCACATCCATAGCATTGTTTTCCTGGTGCGTAAGTGCAGTCTTTGATCAGATGGCCTGTTCTCTTGCACCTAAAACAGGGCATCGGGTTACATTCCCCTTGATGATGTAACTTGCACTTGTTGCAAAATGGGCTTGTCCCCGAATACAGTCTCCGGTTCTTGCTTCCCTGATCATCGCGCCTCGCACCTTCAGAACTCTTTCTACCTGACCCGCTACTACTTCAAACCGCTCTTTTCACTTCAAACCATTTCCTTTTCTCACCAACAAACTTCCTCTTCTCATCAGCCCTTGCTTGTTCAGTCCATCCAGCCCTAATTAAGTCATCAGTCAAACTGCTGGTTAGGTCGACAGCAGCTTGTAGGGTTAAAGGCTGGGAGGAACGAACCATTCCCCTAACTCTTGGGTGTAGTCCCCAGATGAACCGTGCTACACCTTTGGCTTCAGGCGTCACTAGATGTGGAACAAGTCGGGATAGGGCTAAGAAACGATTGATATATTCTGTGTAGTTGGGACCTTTCATCTCCAAGCTTAAAAATTCTGTCTCCAGCTTCTCGAGTTGATTGATGGGGCAATACTTGTTGGTCATTAGCTCTTGGAATTCAGTCCAGCCCATTCGATTAGCCATATTTCTTCCACGGCTTTGTGTAATTGACTTCCACCATTAAAGGGCTGATCCCTTGAGAGATTGTGATGCAAACCTCACCATATGATCCATCTTGCACTTGCTAATGTCCAAGACAGCTTCCATTTCGTCAATCCATCTGTAAGTCTCTATAGCACCCTCGGTGCCATAGAAGTCCTTAGGCTTACATGCCATGAAAGTCTTATAGGAGCATCCATTCTTTAACGCCTCGGCTTCTTCGTCGTGGCCCTCGTCGTTCACCGGCCGATCATTACCAGTAGTGTTATCCCGGTCTGCATTTATCTGTGCAATAATAGTCGGAATGGCGTTAGCTAGTTGCTGAGCTACGAGGTTAGCAATTCTTTCGTCACTCTCTTGATTAGCATTTTCCCTGTGGGGAGTCCCTAGTGGAGTAGGTTGGCTTCCAGTCTGCCTGGCTTGCTCACGGCGGCCCCTTGTGGCTCCTCGCCATTCAAATCGTGTTCCTCTGCGAGTCGGCATTCTGATAGTATCACAAATAGATTCGTTTAGCATCTCAAAATTTGTTTCGAATAGCCTATGCATCATTACCCTATTACACCATGCCTCGGAAAGAGGGATCATGGCATGCACGCATGTATTTACAACCCACTAAGGAAATCTTACAAAGTCCAAATCAAAACATGACATAACCGTTAGACAACCAATTAGAAAAATGCACAGACCAATTTCAAGGCACAACATAACATATTGCAATTTAATACAGACAGTTCAATAAATCTAGCATCCAAACAAATAGTTCATAATAAACTCATCTAGCAAAGTAGAATCAGAGTCAAGCTCTTACAATTTGGAAGGTGCCATCACCCCATGATAATAATAATAATAGTATCGAATAATAATTCAAATAGTTTCCTTCTACTGTCTAGAGACAAATAATCCTGCTGAGTACCCCTACTCTCACATCCACTTTTTCTTGAGCCATCCAAACCATCCTGTACTCTTCTTCCTCTGCTCCTGCTCCAAACGCTGCACTCCTTGCGTAGCCATCATAGCCTGGAATTGAGCAGACTGGGAGGTTCGAGTGGCGTGCTGAACAGTCAACTCATGACGGCGAACGGTCCTTAAGATCTCATCCAATGTCGCATTAGAGGGTCCTACATCACTTGCCCGGCGACTCGACTGGGAGTACCTATCACCGGCCAGTACGCTAGGGCCGTCATACATACTATGTCTCGGCGGCATCAGGTGCTCGTCACGTGGGTCAAACAGTGGAGGTACCGAAGTCGGAATCATAACAGGCGGGGGAGGAGGAGGAGGCATCCTAAAGGATACAGAGGATCCTGGCCTAACACTTTTGCGAGGTCGGGTGACAGTACGCGCACCCCTATTCCCAATAGGTGGGATGGGTGAGAAGATCGGAGCAGCTACTTGAGGAGAGTGGGAACGCGTTCGGCTTCGGGAAGGTGATGTGGAGGAAGAGTCCTCGGAAGCTTTAGTGTCTTCTGACGTGACGGATATCCACCCTGGATGTCCGCATCTCGGGAGGTATGCTTCATACTCTGTCTGAAGCTTCGCCCTTCTCAAGGTTCCGGTAGGAGTGATCTCAGTGTCGGGGTGAGCAGGCGCCTTACCTTTATCAGCCATAGACGTTGTCCTGTAAGAAATACATCATGAGTAATTTGGTTTCTCATAGCTCATGATTATAATAATAGTACTAGTAATAGTAGTGATGGCAATAGTATCTGTTATTCCAACATATAGTTGTCCGTGTTGCCCAAATCTATAGTCTCTTCAAATAGTATCGGATAACATAGTTCATCAAAAAAAAATATCATTTAAATCCCCTTTTTGAAATTAGTTTCAAAATCATCAATATAAATCAGAGAAGTTCAATCATAACCTAAAGATCCGTGATGGAAATTACGCGTCCAGTAAATTCATGATTACGTTGATCCAGTGTAATCATTAATTTACCCAACCCGATCATCCCAACACTTCCCACAAGGACAGTCCTAGGGTATCAGGGTTGTAGCATAAAGTCTACTATGGTATTCCCGACTTATCTACAACCTTTGGCTCTGATACCAATCTGTCACACCCCGGGCCCAAGTAGGGTGGGACGTCACAGACTAGCAACAATATATGGTAGCGGAAACAAACCAATACAAGAGCACAAAGGAGAGAATATCACATGGCATAAATGTTTTAAAAAGATACCGGGGCTAGAAATAGTTCAAGCCCCCCAAATAAGTTTTACAATCACCCATAAAAATAAATTTTACTTGTTCAACATGATTCATTAAGAAAATATGCCAATGCCATTGTCGCGGGGATAGGTCTAGGTCTTCACAACAGCTAGGATCTCTTCATACTTTACCTGAAACATGCTCAAAAGAAATTTGTGTCAACTAAAAAGTTGGTGAATTCAAGTGCTAAAAGTTTAAAAACAAAAGGACTTAACAAATCCTTCTTTGATTAAAAAGAAAATAATCATTGTTTAAAACATCGTGGAAAAATCATAATCAACCCTGCACTCAGTCCCGGTTGGCCTCTTCTAAAATTGTGTTTAACCGGATATTCCCGAAGGAAGAACTGAGCCCCAAACCAGTGAACCCTACCTGCCCGGATGGTTCACCATAGTTTCTTAACAAAACCTATTACATGCCACAAACGACCCCTTAGGATCTCAGTGGGGTAACCTTCCTGGAACGGAAGCCACTGCGTGTGGGGGATTCCCCAAATAGATCTATTCATATAAAACAAGCGGTTCACGAAAGAATTAATGATCATGACATAAGTATCAGTAGGTATTCCATAAATCCCACATACAATCATCAATTAAAGCACAATTATAGTTCAAAATAACAGAGCATGCTTCACCCCAAAATAGTAGTAAAAAGGGGAATCACTAGAACTCACCTTAGGTTTCAAGTCAAAAAGTCTCTTTGTGTGCCGGGAGTGTCTCAAGTCTAGCACCCTAACATGTACATATTAAGTAATAAGCTACTGCCCTAAACTCATTTAAGGTGCAACAATAGTGTCAAGAGTTTAGCTATTGGGTAAGGCTTTGGTTTCGTGAAGGTTTGTATAAAAAGTTTCCTTTTATGGCAGGTCAAGGTTTCTTCATGAAAATTGGGATTTTTACCTCATTAGGTCAAGTATATTAAGAAATTTTGTTGTTCAAGTGATTATTAGCTTCCTAGAAGTCGGTTATTAAGTTTGGTAAAATTTTACAGTTTAGTCTCTCAAGTTTCAAAATTTGACAGTTTCTACCCTTAAGTTTGGTTTCTTGTCCTTTATGACACTTAAGACCAAAAATCAGATTCTTAGAGCAATATTATACTTATTATAGAGTAAGTGTTTCAAAATTTCAGTTTACGGGTCCGGTTTTAAAAACTATGCGTTTAACGCTCCCGGTTGCGGTAAAAGCCGGAGAGTTTTAACCGTTAATTTAGGGTTTCAATAAATTTGAGTCTTGGACCAGTAGGTATCATCTAAAAGACATTTTTATAAATTTTAAGTCCTTAGGTTGTGAAGTTTGGCCTTTAATAGTTGAAGATCTCGTTTTTACGTTTGACCCGTTAAAACGCGGTTTTGACCGTGTTTGACCATTTAAAGCTTGTTTGACCAATTTTTCAAATCCTTTAAGTCTTTTATTACTTAACATACTGAAATCATATGATTTTATAAATCTTAGCTTTGAACTCCATTTTTATGGATTTTTCTCAAAAACGATGCTCGGTTAGTACTCGTTTTTAGTTAAAACGTAATTTATTTGTTCCTTTGACCACTTCAATTACCCATTGACTCCAGAACACTTTATATATCATTTTTAAGCCTGGAATACTTTTCAAGAGTGTTAAATCCATGTTTTTACTATTTTTAAGGTCGTTTTACCATGTTTTCGGGTTCCGAAATCAACCAAAATAGGTCTAATCTTAACATGTCCATAAGTTCCAGAGATTAACCACTTGTCACAACCTTAACATTCATCAAAACATTCTGATATTAGGTCCAAACTCACGGCTAGGTTCCCCATTACAACAATGAGTCATCATCTTAGTGATTTAGCCATAACTAACCATAACACATGTGTAAATCATTGCAACTTGTAATTAAACCTTACCAAAACCCCATTTAACTTTAGATCCAGATTATTAAGATGTTACAAAGTCGTTTATGAGCAGGTTGTAAGCCTTGGTTAAGAGTGTTTTCAAGCAAGTGCTTAGCTTGCAATATACATCTTGTAAAATGAAGGTTTTTAAGGTGTAACTTGTGTTAAAACCATACATCCACGGTGCATCTTCTTTTATAACTTTTTAAATCAGGTTATTAGGAGTTCATTAATCCATTAGAAAGCAGGTTATATGTTTTGGCTTCAAGAGTTACAAGATCTACAAGTTAGATGGTGCAAAAGTCCCAAAAATAGGGTTTTCATGGTGGAAATCGGTTTCCACCTTAGATATGACAAGAATAACGAGTGAGATACCTCTTGTGAAGTTGAAAGCTCCTCAAAAACAAGGTAGTGGTGTCGGGTTTCTGCTACAACAAAGAGGGGAGGTGTTTTAAAAGAGAAATGAAAGAACACATGGAAAAAGACCATTTTCGGGTGTCATGAACTTACACTTGATGTTGTTCACGTTTTGGAGAGTGTAGATGGTCTTGAATGGCTCGAATCTCCTTGGAAAAGGCTGGAGAATCTTCCACAAAGCTTGGAAAGGTCGAACAAATGGTGGAGATGTGTCAAAACTTGCGGTTATGGCCACCTTCTGGAGGTTCTTAGGTTGGCCGATATTCTGGATGTTGTTCTTGCGATTTTGGGGCTGGGTTTGAGAGAGTTTTTAGGAGTGTTTGCAAGGTGTAGAGGAGAATATCAGCTGGTGTTCGAATAAGAGGGAAGAGGAGAGAGTGTGGATGTGAGGTGTGTAAGAGTGCATGTGAGAGGAGTTGTGGGTGTGGTGGTGGTGTAGAAAGGAGGAGAGTGGAGGGAGAGGGGGCGGCCGAATTTAGCTTGTACTGAGGGTTTTGAATTTAGTTTTTAATTATTAATAATTATTAAGTAGTGTAGTTTTGTAGTATTGGGTATAATATATTGTTTGGTGGATGGTGTTAGTTGAGGTATCTAGTGCATGTCCATGCATGCATGGGCCGAAAATATGTGAGTGTGAGTGTGTATGCTCACATTTTAATTGTTTTCTCTTGAGATAAATTTTATAAGGGTGACTAGTCAACATTCCCGGAACACTAATTTTAAAAAGGTAAAAACCTAAATTAACTAAAAGTCAATAATAAAAATCATATGAAACCATAATTTGAATCAAGTAACAAGAATTGTTTCCAATTTCATGGTAGGGTTGAATAGTTTCAATTATTAGCACTCATAAGATGGATAATGATGCAAGTAAATTAGGGTTAGGATAACAACCTACAGGCCGGTTGTCACACAAACCACGTTTTTTTTGGGTAAAGGGTTACCCCGGTGATTCTATATTTCATACGAACAAACAATACAAGTAGTAAAGAGAGCCTTTACTAGTTCTTTAGAGGGACATGCCCCTACTAAAGGAAACAAAAACAAAACAAAGAAACTAAGCACCAAACTACCAACCATAATCAGGCTAACCAATCAACTAATATCTATTAATTGTTGCCATGTTGCTGATCAAGAGATCTCCATCGAACCATCCTATCCGCCAAGTTTGCTTGATCCTTCCAAGGAAGCCCCATAAGCTTGTAATGTATCGTTTCCAAAATACACTTTGCAAGTAATTCTGGAGGCCGAACATTATGATTAAAAAGCCTAGCATTCCTTTCAATCCAAATAAAATAAACCGAGGACGCAAGAAGCTGCTTACTAATGAACATATCCACTCGGTTTCCTTTAAACTCCAACAGCCACTCCAAAATACCCTCCCAATCCACAGCCGTGACTAAACCAACTTGAGATGTAACACGTCTCCAAACTTTTGAAGAGTACTCGCAATTGAAGAAAAGATGAGAATGAGAATCATGGTTTTTGTAGCAAAGAACACAACACATCATGTTCATTAATCCCTTCTTCCAATCCAACGCTAACATTCTATCTTGAGTCCACAACTTCTTATGCATAACAAGCCACAAGATAAAGGAATGTTTGGGAATACCATGAGAAAACCAAACCACCCGAGCCCAATCAACTTTATCCCCTCTCTCTCTAATCGAATCCCAAACAGCCCAAGAGGAGAACTTCATCAACTTGTCCCCGTTCTTCCATAAAACTTGGTCGCTAGAATCCGAGACGGGAATATTCAGAATATTCTGAATTTGAGGATGATTATCAAGCCAAATTTGAGGAACTATCCATTGATTATTACACCTTAACTCACTAACCTTAGTCATAAGAGAAAATCCTTCATTAGAGATTTGCCTAGGCGTTAAAATAGAGGATATAGGACCCCCTTGAAACCAAGTATCATGCCATGCCAACGACCCTTGACCATTCCCTATTTTCGACCATATAAAGGGTTTGATAATAGGGCAGATTTTAACAAGCAGTCTCCAGCTCCAACATGAATTCCCCGGAGGTCTGTGATTCCACAAACAAGTATTTCTAAGCCGATTCACATAGATCCATTCCACATATAGCGACTTTCTTCTCACCAAAATGCTCAGATATGATGCACCATTAGAGCAACATTTGAATTAATAATTCTGCGAATACCTAATCCCCCTTCCTCCTTAGGCCGACAAACCCTTTCCCAAGCAACCTTACTCTTGGTATGAACTTTAGCATCTTGAGACCATAGGAAATTTTGCATTTTGGCCTCCAAATCATCCATCAATCTCTTCGGTAACACAAAGACCATAGACCAGTAAATGTGCATAGACGAAACAACCGACTTGATTAATTGGAGCCTTCCCGCAAAGGATAAGAATTTATTCCTCCAACTTGACAGCCTTTGATCGATTTTCTCAATAAGAACATTACAATCCCTATAAATCAAACGAGATGTAGTGAGTGGCACACCTAAATAACGAATCAGAAAACTCCCTTCTTCAAACGCCACCTCCATCATCAATCTCTCCTTGACTCCACTAGGCACATTGCAAAAATAAACAGTAGACTTGCTAGTGCTAGGGACCAAACCCGAAAGCTTTGAGAATTTCCTTAGAGCCTTTAGCATAACACCAATCGAATTATCATCACCTCTTATAAACAAAAATAGATCATCTGCAAAACAAAGGTTAGCAATTCGAAGATGATCACACAAGTGATGAAATTGAAACAAAGGGTCAATGGTACATTCCTTTTGTAAGATGATTGTAAGAACTTCCATGACAAGGGTAAAGATATACGGGGACAAGGGATCACCTTGTCGAAGACCCCGTTTACCTCTAAAGTAACCATGAACATCTCCATTAATACTCAAAGAAAACGAAGCTGTGGAAACACAATTCATAATCCATTCGACCATTCTAGGATGAAAACCAAAACCCTCTAAAACCCTTCGGAGGAACCTCCAGTCGACCGTATCATATGCCTTCTGGATATCAACTTTGAAAGCACACCTAGGATGTCCTTGATTTCGATGATAATTAAACAACAACTCCTGCGCAAGCATAATATTGTCCGATATTCTCCTTCCCGGAATAAAGGCCGATTGATTAATTGAGACAATAGAGTCAAGATCCCCTTTGATCCGATTGGCTATGATCTTTGTAATCCCCTTCAATAAAACATTACAACATGATATCGGATGATAGTCTGTAATCAAAGAAGGAGTGCTAACCTTAGGGATCAGAGCTATCAATGTATGGTTGATCTCTTGTAACAGTCTGCCTGTATTAAAAAATCTTTTATAGCATTAACCACACTCTCACCAACAACATTCCAAGCATTCTTGTAAAACGCGGTTGTATATCCATCAGGACCCGGAGCTTTATCATCACCCATATTAAAGAACACATTCGTAATCTCTTCTTTAGTAACCCTTCTAACCATCCAATTAGCCTTGTGCTCTTCAAGTTTTTTGGTAAACATGTCAACCGGCGGTGTCCCTTCGGTATCTCCTTGACATCCCAAAAAGTCCTCATAGTGTTTAACAAAAGCTTTCGGGATGTCCTCCCCTTGTAAAACCCCTCCTGAACCCATAATTAAATCTATATGACTTCTATAGTTTTTTGATTTGAGAGCGGAGTGAAAAAATTTCGTATTGGAGTCTCCCACTTTCAACCAATTAACTTTAGACTTTTGCTTCAAGAACTTCTCTTCCATAAGCGCCACTTCTTGAAATTCCTCCAAGCATTTGGACTCCTGATCTCTTAAGGCTTCATTAAACGGGTCAGCGTCAATAGCACGTTGAAGATCATCCAACTTAGCCCTACACTCAACAACACGTTTATGCAGGTTCCCCTTGTCAAACAACATTTTCCTGAATACCGGCTTCAAAAGTTTAAGCCTTTTAAAAAGGCAAAACTGATTGACACCTCTAATGTCTACGGTCCAACCCTTTTGCACTGCTTAAGGAAAACCGGGCTCTCAATTAACAAATTTGTGAACTTAAATGGTCTTGGTTTACTCTTCTGATCTTTAGCTAATTTTAGAACGCAAGGAGAATGATCCGAGATTCTATAAGTTTGAAACAAAGCAACCGAGTCTGGAAATTGATCCACAAACATCATATTTCCCATAATACGATCAATCTTCTTTAATAATCCAACCCCTTTCTTTGGTTTTTGAGACCAAGTATAATGCATACCAACTTTGTTTATGTCAAAAATCCCAATTTGATCCACACACTCTAAAAACTCCCTCATAGCATTGGTGATTTTAGACGAGCTAACTGATTTATCTTCAAGGTTCAAAGCTGAATTAAAATCACCCAATACAACCCACGGCTCCAATCTAATGATACTTCCATGTTGTATAAGTAAATTCCACAGTTTCCTCCTTTCTATATAGTAATTCGCAGCATATACTATGGAACAAAAGAAACATCTACCTTGTTGCTTCAAGAAGACTTGCACATGCATAACTTGAGGATCATTAAACAATACCATAACGTCACAAACATTCGAATCCCAACCAAGAATTATCCGTGTACCCTTATTAGACACATGACCATTTGAAGTCCATTCCCAATTACGAAATACCGATCGACATACCTGAGTAAGCTTACTAATATCCACATGCGATTCCAAGATAGCACAAATAGACAACTTATTCTCCTTTACGACTTGACGAACCTCCGATTGTTTCAGGGGTCGGTTCAGCCCCCTAATGTTCCAAGATGCAAGATTAATCATTTAAACATGTATTCAAAGGAATGCTTGCCCCTTGTTTGATGTTAGGTTCCATCCGGGAGCCATTGGTCAAGGACGACCCCCTATCTTGCTGCCCATTCGACCCAAGAGTACATTCTTCCATATTATTGTCATCCTTAGACTGATTGCTTCCAAGTGTTTGAGTGTTCTCCACGCTAGTATAAGCGCTTACCTCAAGATTCTCATGAAAATCATCCCCAAGAACCGCAAAAGAGTTGCTACATCCAGCCGAATTAGAATTTTTTTCATCACTCGGTTTGGCTCTAATTGGTTTATATTCAAATTTTGGTTTAGGGTTGTTAATAACAACACCCTTTCTAGCCACCTTTTTGCCTTTAACCTCAACAAATCCTTCCTCATCCGCCACACTTTTCTCCTTCTTCTTCTTCTGATCTTGTTGTTCCTTTTCAAACTTTTGCTTCCTTAAACATCCTCCTTCCCCATGACCAAATACCCCACAAAATCCACATCTTGGAGGTCTCCATTTGTACTCCACATCAATAGTAAATTTACTATATTCCTCACTATACGGATCAGGAATGGCTAACCTTAAGGATTTCTTGTGAACATTAACAGCCGATACTTCTATGAGAGCCCTAGCATAGCTACTTCTACCCCATGAATCAAGACACATATCTGAAGTATAAGAGTCTAACAAGATTGGAGAACCAAGCTTTGTTGCTATTAAGCTCAACCCTTCATCCGTATATGCCGCCAAAGGAACATTATGTAACTTGGTCCATATGGGAACCGATTGTCTATCCTCTTTGCATAAATCAGCCGTAGGAGTCCAAATGTTAAGAAAAATCGGTTTATTTCGAACTATCCATGGACCACCCTTCAAAACTTCTAACATACCTTCTTCATTTGCAAATTTAAAGAAAAAGAATCCTTCAGAGTTCATCATAGCTTTTTGAATCCCAAATTTCTTCCAATTGATCTTGACATAATGGTCTACCACCGGGAATGGCTCTCTACTACCCAAGAAATACCCGTAGTGGGTAAACATCAACTTTTCTTCAACTCTTCTTACCGATTCCTTGGAGAGCACGACATCCACATCATTTGCTTCTACCGTAGGGTTCAAGAAACGAAAATTAACCTTTCTGTTCTCCTTCTGAACCTCTATCCCCGTAACAACCTTGTCCAAGAACGATGGCTTCACTGATGAACCATTGTTAGTGGAACTTGGTAAACCCTGATTAGGGTTTATCATGTCACCCTCCGTTGATGGCTTATCCTTAACTCCACCATCCACAATAGAATCCACAAGATGATCCTCCTTTACATGTGCAGTCTCCATAGAGTTTGAAGACTTACCATGCACTCCCGTGGCATTAGGGTTTAAGGGTTTAGACACCCCCTCACCCTTTTGCATGTGGGTTTGCATGGCAAGAACCCTAGGAGATGTCACCCTAGAAGCCGTTCCTTCATTCTTGTGATTACCATTCCCAACCGCGGCGTTTGTTGATGAATTCTTCTTCAAGATACGCCTTACGTTTATAGTACCATCCACATTTGTTATTTTTGCAGCCAACTTAGAAGAATCCATCAAGAAAGAACAAACCTAAAATATCAAAACCCTAATCTTGATCAAGAAACTAGTCTTTAAAAGGTTAAAGGGATTCGTACCAATCTAACTAAGCTATAATCAATAGCCGTGATCAGTGACAGACCCTCTAAGCAATCAAGATCCAGAATCTAACGATCAAGAACTATTAAAAACGAAACCCTAATCAAAAAACGAAAAACCCTAATCAAAAGACACCAAGAAACGCTAACAGAGCTCGTACTGTGTAGTTACACAATCACAGGCTGTTATACAAATTGGAAATCAATGATTGGGATCAAGAAAGCAAGAAAATCGATCAAGATTGGACAGAAATCAAGATCGCAACGAAAACCCTAAGTCGCCTAGAGAGAAACCCCATTCATTTTCTCCGAACTCTTTATACACAAACCACGTTTTCTATATTTGTTAGAGGTCAACGGCGTTAAAAAGAAAAGTGATGTTATTCCTAATGACGATCATGTGTAGTCCGATGTAGTGTACTTAATTTTTTCTTTTTCATTTTCTTTATTTATTTTATTTTTTGTTTAACTTAAATTCATGTTATTTAGCTGTCTATTAAAATCCTAAAATAATTAAATCCGTTATGATTTTAGAATTTTAGGGGGAGAATAGGTCAGCCAGTAACATTAAAAAAAACGAGGGAGAAGGAGAGGCGAGCTGATTTAAGGTAAACCATACCTGTGATACCGATTCAAACTCTTTGGAAAATGATAGTACACAGGAACAAATCAAAGGGGACTTTAAAATTTTATTTAGAAAAGATGCAAAAGTCAAATTATAAGTCTGTGTAGTCTCAGCAATATAAAAGGAAAGATGATAGAAAAACTGGTAACTACTAAGGTAACACAACGAAAGTAGACCTAGAGGTTGCTAGACCATAAATGATATGTCGGTTGATTCAACACAATAGATGATTAGACCTGACTGGTGATCTCAAGATCAAACTAAGTTGTTCAACTGACTGTGGGCTCCCATCTTGTCACTGGTTAACACAATCAACAATATTCCAATAAGAGTTAATGAGCATGTAAACGCCACAAATGTGTGCGGATGACCATAAATAGAGCAAAGCACGAAAAAAATGAAAGGCAAATGCCACAAAAGCTAATAACTTATGTTGTTGGTACATCATGTGCAAAAGAAAATTAAGATGCTCTAACAAGAAGATAGGTTGTGTGCCTCTCTGCTGTGCGATGGCACTGACCTGAGGATAAGCACAACCTAGATATTCTAGAATTCATTGTTGTTTGCCGCCTCTCTGCTGTGCGATGGCACTGACCTGAGGATTGGCTTCTCTTTGAAAGCTCTAATAATAGTCTCTTCTTGCAAAAATACCCGTAGACCGCTCAAAAGCTCCTGAGGAATGTTGATTACCATATAAGTGTGGGATCCACAAATGTTGGTTGAAACAATTAAACCTTAAACTATCACCAATCTGTGTCAAAAGTCTGTGTATGGATTTAAGAGGACAAATATACTGACAATCATTGTGGCTGCAATTCTTGAAAGTTCAAATCAATGTGGGAATCTAATAGTACCAGTATGATTTCCTAAATTTTCTAACGACTCTGTATGAAAACCAAGAATTGAGCATCAAAAGGTTTTGATAACAAGTCCCAAATGATTTGACTTGCCTGTATGATTCCAAAATTGAATTGGTCCAGGTGTGGTCAAACTAAATAGTAGCTGCCTATTCCGGAACCAAATCCAGTAGATTTCTATTTTAGGATTTTTCTCTCACAAAAAGTCAAAAACAAGTTTAATTTTTGTACTTTAGTTTAAGTTTTTTCTATGTTATTTGGTCATTTTAGTTTGTTTGTTTGTTGGACTACATCATGAAATTCAGTGTAGGATTAACTCACCAAAAAGGGTCATGTCTGAGATGACCACATATGTTTTTCAAAAGATAAATGGGTCACGTCTGAGGTGACAAAGTGTTTAA
Organism: Flaveria ramosissima; assembly: GCA_025215565.1. NCBI lineage: Eukaryota > Viridiplantae > Streptophyta > Magnoliopsida > Asterales > Asteraceae > Flaveria > Flaveria ramosissima. The sequence continues at coordinate 46,341,741 of CM046043.1, forward strand.
AAGGATCACGTCTGAGGTGATCAAAAGTTTTCAAGTTAAAATGATCATGTCTGAGATGATCAAATGCTCATAATGTTAATTTCAACAGTTAAAAAAGGTTTAAATGTTAAATGGTCAAAAATGGCAGAAAAATTTCATAAGTATGACCCATTCGCACGAATGGACAATTAGTATGGACTTATCATACGAATTGGATCCATTCGTACGAATGGACCATGAGTATGGACCATTCAACCGAATGGCCCATACGATTGGCACAGTCGGATGCTTAAGAGCGAACGAATGAGTTAGTCGCACGACTGAGCGCTAGTCGGACGACTGAAGGGGGGCGACTGAACCAATCGCACGACTGAGGCCCACTCGCATGACTGAAAGGTGCGTATGAGCCCATTCGCACGATTGAAGTTAGGGTTAGTATAAATAGAGGGAGAGTCGGTCGTAGAGACTCACTACTCTCAAATTAACCCTAAATCGCACGACTAAAGTCACTCTGCCCAAATTTCGTTTGATCTCTATAAACCCTCGATTCTCACACACTGACCATCTGCATTGATTCTACAGGTAATTTGCGGTGCAGAAACACTACAACATCGTTCAATTTGACTCTAAATCTGGAAAATCAGAGTCGCTAGAATAACCGAGACTTGTGTGACAAAATAACCTAACAAAACAACTCAAACAAATGATATTAAAGATGTTAGGTGTTAAACGAATGGATTGCGAGTCTAATGAACCAGAACACGAAGTCTAAAACTCAAAATTGGTGAAAAATTGAATTTGAATTGAACAGTTAGTACAACATGAGAATGGACAGGTTGATGAACTTCACGACTGAAGGGTGCGAATAGCTTAACCGCACGACTATACCATGCGTATGAGTTCAGTCGCATGACTGGTGTAACCGCATGAGGTTACATACGCATGAATTCAGTCGCACACTCAGTCATACGCATGGGGTCATTCGCACGACTGAATCCCAGTCACACTGCTCAGTCGCACGACTGATCTCAGTCGCACAACCTCATTCGCATGACAGAAAGAATTTTCTTCAAGTCCAAGTGTTTCATGACATTCTTAGCCAATGGAACTAATGTTTACTTTGTTTGTATAACAAATGGCGAGTCGATGGACTATGAGTACGAAGCATAATATTTGTGCTCATCTGGATCTGACATCCAGAAATGCTGCAAATTTCTCTGGCATTATCACCTTCCTAAGGAGATCGTGGATTGCACACGCCATATCTGCTCCCTGTACTCCTTATCGTTCTATTTAGCATGCCTTCTGGGAAGGTGCGACAGTTGATCGATCCTCTGAGCCTCACTGCATTAGAAGTACCATCTTTGGAAAGGCTATAGCTATCACAGAGGAGGATCTTAGGACCGTGTTATAGTTGGGGGACGATGCTGATTGTCCGACTAGACTACACCCCCTCACTGTCAGAGGATGCTTTCTTCGAGCCAAGTACTCTGGGACATCAATGCTGGGGTGCTCAACAAGAGCAACCTCTGTCCCCAGTTTAAGTATCTTGCTCACGTGCTGCTAAAGTGTATAGCTTCCAGGAAGGGAGGTTTTGATGAGTTATCCGACCAGATCCAGAACGCCTATGTTGCGTTGGTGCTGAACCACCCGTTCAGCTTCTCCAGAATGATCTTCACCTACTTGGTGGAGAACATTGAGGGGAAATGGAAGGAGGGCTTCTGTATGTACCCCAGATTTATGCAGATGATTATAGACCAGAAGCTCCCCTCCCTGCCAAAGGAGAAGGATGATACTGTTGTGCTTGAGGTGATGGATGATACCACCTTGGGCAGGATGAAGGTATACAGGGGGAAGCAGGTGAAACCCCCTGTTAGGAGATTGTTTGGGCATCTGGCCCGGGAGGACTATATGGTGCCAGCTACGAGGAAGTGGCACCATGACGATAGTGATTCTAATATTGAGCAGATTGCTCTACCGATACATGATTCAGATGATGATGACAGTGGGGATGCTGGAGATGACATGCCCATTTCACCTAGGGGCACAACTACAGACGTTATACCTCCAGTATCTGCCCCCACAGGAGACATAGCAGAGTCAGCCGGGTTCCACCAGGACTTTATACCTGGTGAGGAGGAAGAAGAGTCTGATGAGGAGCCATTGACTAGGAGTGTGGGAAGCAAAGTCGTTCCCACAGAGCATGGACTCCGGGCGGTTGGTGAACGCCCCAGGGATTCGGGAGAGACTGCTGCAGATCCTAACTATGCTCCAGAGCCATCTAGCCGTGTTCTAGGGGGGAGCATCCTCCTCGACAGGATCGAGGAAGAAAAGGATGGCTCAGCCCCTGTAGGATTCGATCTACCTAAGATACATATTAAATTGATGTGGCTAGTGTGATATGATCCAAGTGTGGTCATACCCAATAACAGGCTAAACAAACACCTGCAATATTTATTTATTGATTTGATCAGTTAAATAAATAACGACACCAAAGGGTTTAGAAAATTGTTTTCTAAAATAGATGCACTTAAGAAATTAATAAATAACATGGGTTTATTTATTAACTCTGAGAGATTACTTTATAATTGTTACTTAATGGTTAATTAACATTTATAAAATGAAACAAAAAAAACATGGCATGTAAGATGTTACAAATTAATTAACTTGGGTTTTAATTAATGATATGGTAGAGCTAGTTGGGTGTGCAAAATAATATGTAAATGTTACATATTCTATTTTGTAGTTCTAATAAAACAATTGGATAGATAAAAACAAAAGGCATGCCACCCATTGGTGGCAGCTAGTTCTCGGCCCAAGGGGCTGCCATAGAGGCCAGCCAATTGCTTTAATAGATGGCTTTTACACCCACAAGCAACATACATGCAAAATATTACATCTCTCTCAAGAAAAAGTGCAAAAATTCTCCCTTTCTCTTCTCTTCTTGTTCACGGCAGCATCAAGAGAAACCAAGGCTGGAATTTTCAGCTTTAAAAGTGTTTTAAGCTGAAAGTTGGTGTTGCAAAATCCTAGCATCAAAGGGTGTTTTGTTGGTAGCTTGGGGTATCACCTTCTTGAGGTCTTCTTGCTTGAAGATTCAGCCACAAAGTTCATCTTTAGCATCTCAACAAAGTCGTTTTCTAGTTGCTTGAAAGGTTGTCCTCTAAACATCCTATGGTTGTCTTTATTGTATGCATTTCGTATATGGATCCATGGTTTGGATTTTGATTATCAAATGGGTTTATTAATCAACTTATTAACAAGTTTTAAACTTATATTCTGCTGCGTTTTTCATATAAACAAGCTTATATGAACTTTGATAAACTTGTTAAAGTCCTTCAGCCCCACGGTATGAAGAAGAAGAAGCGTCGGCTCACATTCATTACCACCTCAGCTACCACCTCTACAGCCACAACCACCACCACTACCACCTCTACAGCCACAGCCACCACCACTACCACCTCTACAGCCACCACCATTTTAACTTGAAATGCTTGATTATTTGGATGTGTATTTGAATGTTCATAACCTAGCCAAAACCTTGTGTTTGGATGTATATTTGGATGTATATTTGTGTTGTGATATTGTTTGATCATTATTATTGGGTTGTAATAATTATTTATTTGGGTTTGTAATCTATTTATTATTTATGTTGGTTTGTAATAATAAGTAGATTAGTTGTATTTCTTTTACTAGTAAAAATGTATTAGGATATATTTTGTAAAAGAAGTTCAAGAAGACTTTGGTTTTTTGGTTTGGGCCATTTTAGGCCCAAATGGGCCTCATAGCCCAAGATTGGTTTTAAGCCCAATAACCAAAGCCCAAAGCATGAAGGCCCAAGGAAGCTAGGAGCTGAAGTTGGAGCCCAAAAGAAAGCCCAAATAAAGCAAAATGGTGACAACACAAAATGGACACTTGATGCATTAGGATGCGGGATCAAGTGGGAGCACACTATCTCAATGCCTTGTGTCATGTTTATGCTTTATTATTGACCCTCTTGGCACACTTGTTTTGGCCAACAAGTGTTGTCAAATCCATTGGCTATGGTTATGAACTTGTGATGGTTTTATTATGCATGTATGGTTGATTTATGTTCATATTATCTTATTGTGGAATTGGATAGTTAACAACATGGAATCAACAACTCGCATAAAATTGTTTTACCAAAGGTTATTGATTTCATAATATAATTAGTAATTAAGAGGAACTTTGAAATAAGTTTTCAAACAAACTACCATGCATTTGAATGCATGCAAATGCAAGGTATGAAAATTGTTTTCCAAACTAGAATTTTGTGAAACACAAATCCCTTTTAAAACAAGTCAAACACCATCCTATTATACAACACTCGAATCATTTGAGAATTTAATGTGGGATAAAGGTCACCTAACCACATTAAAGGGAACTTATGAGTTTGAGGTGGGTTTTCCGTATTTATGGGATAAAGGTCACCTAACCACTAATATTAGCAAATCCACACGTGTGTCTAAGTAGGACGACTTAATTTGGAAATCATGCATTAGGATCACCGAAGCATGACGTACAAAGGGTGTTGATGGGATAAACATTCCAAACAAACATAAGATGTTTAACCGATCCCATACACTAGAAATTGTAATAGGTTACAATTGTCAAACGTTGACTACCTTGTTAATAAATAAAGGGATAAAGGTCACCTAACCGATATTTAAATGTAACGTTGGATTCTAAATTTTGACTATTAATTTTCTATGAGACAAAAAGGGTATTAATAATCAAAATACATTGATATTAAAAGTACTAAAAATTGAACTTTGTAAAATTGTAGATGGCTAACAACAACAACGCAATCCGGACCGTCCATAACCTATCACTAAGAACCATCCTTGAAAAGGAACGTCTAAACCATGGGAACTTCATGGATTGGTACCGAAATTTGAGAATTGTTCTCAAACAAGAAAAGAAGTCCTATGTGTTAGACGATCACATTCCCGATCAACCCGATGAAAATGACGTTGAGGCCTTTGCCGAATGGGTCAAGTACACCGAAGACTCTGTGCAAGTCTCATGTCTCATGCTAGCGAGTATGATTCCTGATTTGCAAAAGGACTTTGAGAACCACAATGCCTATGACATGATCACCCAGTTGAGGGAAATGTTCCAACAACAATCAAGGGTGGAGCGCTTTGAAACGGTTCGAGCACTCCATGCATGTCGAATGGACGAGACCCAATCGGTATCATCTTACGTTCTCAAGATGAAGAGCCACATTGATCGCCTTGAAAGGCTTAACTGTCGTGTGTCCAACGAGTTGGCAACGGATTTGATCCTCAACTCCCTATCCAAGAAGTTTGATAGCTTCGTTATGAACTATAACATGAATGGATGGGACAAGAGCATTGGTGAGCTTCATTCAATGCTCAAAACGGCCGAGGCAGGCATGGGTAGAAAGGTTCTACTGGTCCTTACGATCAATGAAGGTTGTAGTAGGAAAAGGCACCTCCCCGACCCTAGGGCAAATGTTGCAAAAGGGAAGGGGCACGTCAAAGGGAGGGGTAAGGGTAAAGCAAAAGTGGAACCGCCCAAACCGAAAGAAAAGAAGCAAAAGGTTGCTCATGATGACCCGTGTTTTGAGTGTGGTGAAGTAGGCCATTGGAAACGCAATTGTCCGGTCTATCTCAAAGCGTTGAGATCGAAGAGGGACGCGGAGCAAACTTCAGGTACAATGTTTATGATACATGTTGACCTAAATGTTATTTCTTCTAACACATGGGTATTAGATACTGGATGTGGAACTCATATTTGCAATTTGTTGCAGGGGTTCAAAAGAAGTGAGCATTATGCAAAAGGGGAAATAAGTCTCTTCATGGGCAATGGTGCAAAGGTTCACGTGTAAGCCCAAGGAGACTGCATTTTGAAGCTTCCAAGTGGTTTGGAAGTTATTTTAAAGAATGTTTTGTATGCTCCTAGTTTAACTAGGAATATTATTTCTATTTCCCGTTTAAGACAATGTGATTATGATTTCAAGTTTGTTGACAATGATATTCATGTTTCTTTAAATCATGTGTTTTATTTTAAGGCTATACCTTGTAATGGTATTTATGAATTGGTTCATAATAACACCACATATGATGGCTCTATGTACCAAGCCACCACCAAAAGGCTCAAACAAGACTTGAGTGATTCCTATCTTTGGCATTGTCGCCTTTGTCATATAAACAAGAATCGTATGCAAAAACTCCAAAAGAATGGTCTTTTAAAAACTAATGAAAATGTTTCATTTGATGTATGCGAGTCTTGTTTACAAGGTAAAATGACAAAGGCCCCTTTTAGTGGGACTAATGAAAGGGCAAAGGATTTATAAGGGATCATACATTCGGATGTATGTGGACCTTTTAAACCAACAACTAGGAATAATGAAAGATACTTCATTACTTTTACCGATGACTATAGTCGTTATGGGTATGTGTACTTGTTAAGACACAAACATGAATCTTTTGAAATGTTCAAAATCTTCAAGAATGAAGTTGAAAATCAACTCAACAAAACGGTCAAGATTCTTCGTACAGATAGAGGAGGTGAATACCAGAGTAGTGAATTTCAAGAGTATCTTAGAAGTTGTGGGATTGTCTCACAACTTACTCCACCTGGAATACCACAACATAATGGTGTGTCTGAAAGGAGGAATCGAACTCTATTGGATATGGTTCGATCTATGATGGCTAGAAGTACACTACCTCTATCATTTTGGGGTTTCGCATTGCTCTCCGCGGCCCGTATTTTAAATATGGCCCCAACCAAGAAAGTGGAAAGGACACCTTTCGAAGTTTGGCATGGAAGGGTTCCATCATTATCATATTTGAATGTTTGGGGGTGTGAGGCTTATCCTAAGCATACGCTCAAAACAAACTGGAAGCCCGATCCACAAAGTGTATCTTCATTGGATATCCAAGAGATTGTATTGGATATTATTTCTATGATCCAACAGAGCAGAAAGTATTTATTGCTCGAAAGGCAGAGTTCTTGGAGACTAAGTTTCTTTCGGAAGAAACTAGTGGAAGAGCAGTGGAACTTGAAGAGGTTCAAGATTCACAAGACGATACACAATTGGTTGATACTAGCAATCAACATGAGGATGTTGAGAATGATCATATGGATGATCAAGATACACAAAACGTTCGCAGATCTGGTAGAACTAGTATTCCTCTTGAGAGATATGGATTTTTCATGGATGGATGCTATGTGGTAGATTCGGATGAACCAACCACATACCATGATGCAATGTCAAAACCTGATTTTGAAAAATGGCAAGAAGCCATGAACGTTAAGATGCAATCCATGTATGATAACTAAGTTTGGGAATTGGTTACACCACCTCTAAAGTCCAAGATAGTTGGAAGTAAGTGGGTTTTCAAGAAGAAAACCGATATGCATAGAAACTTGGATACTTATAAAGCTAGACTTGTAGCGAAAGGTTTCACTCAAACTCAAGGGGTTGATTATGATGAAACTTTCTCACCTGTTGCGATGCTAAAGTCTATTAGGATATTGTTTGCCATAGCAGCATATTATGACTATGAGATTTGGCAAATGGATGTCAAAACCACTTTCCTTAATGGATATCTTGAGGAAGATGTCCATATGAAAGCCTGAAGGTTTTGTCGATCCAAAACATCCTAACAAGGTATGCAAGTTAAACAAATCAATCTATGGATTGAAACAAGCGTCAAGAAGTTGGAATCACCGTTTTGATGATGAAGTAAGGAAATTTGGCTTCATCAAAAACGCTGATGAAGCTTGTGTGTATAAGAAAGCTAGTGGGAGCACTTTTACTTTCCTGGTATTATATGTTGATGACATTCTACTATTTGGAAATGACATTCCAACCTTGGAAGGTGTAAAAACCTGGCTTGGAAACTGTTTTCCATTAAGGATCTTGGTGAAGCCACCTATATTTTGGGAATAAAGATCTATAGAGATAGATCAAGGCAGTTGATAGGTTTAAACCAAAGTGCATACATTGAAAAGATCTTGAAAAGGTTCAAGATGGAGAATTCTAAGAAAGGTTTGGTACCTATTCAAAAGGGGACTATATTGAGCTCATCTCAATGTCCTAGTTCAAAGGTTGAACAAGAAAGAATGAATGGAGTCCCATATGCATCTGCTATAGGATCCATCATGTATGCAATGATATGTACTAGGCCAGACGTGTCATGTGCTTTAAGCATGACAAGTAGATATCAACAGAATCATGGTAATAGTCATTGGATGGCTGTTAAGAGTATTTTGAAATACCTTAGAAATACTAAGGACATGTTCTTAATATATGGATCTGGTGAGGAGGAACTCGTTGTAAAGGGTTACACGGATGCGAGTTTCCAAATTAATCGAGATGATTCTCGATCACAGTCGGGATATGTCTTCATTATGAATGGAGGAGCAGTTTCTTGGAAGAGCTCAAAGCAAGATGTGGTGGCACTGTCTACAACAGAATCAGAATACATCGCCGCTTCATTGGCAGCTCAAGAAGCTGCATGGCTTAGGAAGTTCATTGCTGATCTAGGGGTTGTTGCTACCATTCAAGACCCCCTAGAGATCTTTTGTGACAACGAGGGTGTGATTGCTCAAATCAAGGAACCTCGTGCTCATCAAAAGACTCGGCACATTGAACGGAGATTCAACTACATAAGGGATGAAGTTGAAAAAGGAAAGATATGTATTCGCAAAGTTCACACTGATCAAAACATTGCGGATCCACTCACGAAGCTCCTAGATAGGTCAAAACATGAAAGTCATACTTGTGCCTTAGGACTTCGATATTCTAGTGATTGGACTTGATCAAATTTTGTATTTGGATATTGGAACTTATGTTATTTAACTTAATTATATTTTTATAATTTTCATTTGTTCATCCTTTTAGCATGTTTAAATTCGTGAATAAGTAAGTTATTGTAAACGTCCGTGGTCGATCATACTTGTGGGAACAACTATGAATGTAAGACTATAATGAACTTCATGGATTGGTTGATATTCATAAGGTATGAATATAAAGCAAGGGGTAGCTACCAAGGTTCATTGATATCTATGGGATATAGATATTGGACCGACCCGCTCTCAATTGTCTCTGCATGGAATCTTAGCGATTAGTCATAAGAGATATTGAGTAAAGGCGAATATCATTTTATCCTCAGACCTGAGATACATATAGGGTCTTGATATTCACCAAGTATTATACTTTGACTAAATACTTTGCTGTTATGAAAAATTAACAGTACATAAGGCTAGGTTCAGGTATGATATAAGGTGATTGTGAGAGACATATGTAGTCAAGATGGAATTTGTTCCTCTTATTCGTTGAGAGTTAGATGTCTAAGGCCTGTTAAAGTTAAATCATCGGAGAATGACAATTCTATGTCTCTGGGATTTAACATGACATCTATAACAAAAGGATGGATGATTGGTTCACCTAAATCATATTCAAGTAAGGTACTTGAAAGGGATGATGTTATTGAATGGCACTTAGTCATATACATTAGGGGTAGCAAACCGTTGCTAGGTGTCATTTGCTGCTTGCATCAATCTTCTATGAATCTTGTGCAAGTGGGAGATTGTAGGATTCGATCTGCCCAAGATACATATTAAATTGATGTGGCTAGTGTGATATGATCCAAGTCGGGTCATACCCAATAACAGGCTAAACAAACACCTGCAATATTTATTTATTGATTTGATCAGTTAAATAAATAACGACACCAAAGGGTTTAGAAAGTTGTTTTCTAAAATAGATGCACTTAAGAAATTAATAAATAACATGGGTTTATTTATTAACTCTGAGAGATTACTTTATAATTGTTACTTAATGGTTAATTAACATTTATAAAATGAAACAAAAAAAACATGGCATGTAAGATGTTACAAATTAATTAACTTGGGTTTTAATTAATGATATGGTAGAGCTAGTTGGGTGTACAAAATAATATGTAAATGTTACATATTCTATTTTGTAGTTCTAATAAAACAATTGGATAGATAAAAACAAAAGGCATGCCACCCATTGGTGGCAGCTAGTTCTCGGCCCAAGGGGCTGCCATAGAGGCCAGCCAATTGCTTTAATAGATGGCTTTTACACCCACAAGCAACATACATGCAAAATATTACATCTCTCTTAAGAAAAAGTGCAAAATTCTCCCTTTCTCTTCTCTTCTTGTTCACGGCAGCATCAAGAGAAAACAAGGCTGGAATTTTTCAGCTTTAAAAGTGTTTTAAGCTGAAAGTTGGTGTTGCAAAATCCTAGCATCAAAGGGTGTTTTGTTGGTAGCTTGGGGTATCACCTTCTTGAGGTCTTCTTGCTTGAAGATTCAGCCACAAAGTTCATCTTTAGCATCTCAACAAAGTCGTTTTCTAGCAGCTTGAAAGGTTGTCCTCTAAATATCCTATGGTTGTCTTTATTGTATGCATTTCGTATATGGATCCATGGTTTGGATTTTGATTATCAAATGGGTTTAATAATCAACTTATTAATAAGTTTTAAACTTATATTCCGCTGCGTTTTTCATATAAACAAGCTTATATGAACTTTGATAAACTTGTTAAAGTCCTTCAGCCCCACGGTATGAAGAAGAAGAAGCGTCGACTCACATTCATTACCACCTCAGCTACCACCTCTACAGCCACAACCACCACCACTACCACCTCTACAGCCACAGCCACCACCACTACCACCTCTACAGCCACACCATCCACCACCACAGCCACCACAGCTACCACTACCACCACCACACCTCCCACCACTATACATATGCCAACCACCACCATACCATTCACTCCTACATCACCTCCACTATCATCTAGACCAAACCCCATCTTCACCACAGCCACCACCACCACCACTAGCCACCAAGCAGGACCCTCATCACATCCCTCACACCTATACGGATCACCTCTACCTCCCATTGGGGTAGAGGAAAAGCTTTCAGTGCTGAACCGGATGGTGATGCGTTTGTTAGCTATTGATGAGGAGAAGACAGCGCAGATCCGTCACCTGGCAGATCTCACTGCTGCGCAGTCCCAGCAGATCTCGCAACAGGCTCAGCTTATCGAGGAGCAGGCCCAGCAAATGGCTGATCAGAGCCATGAGATCGCCCAACTCCAAGAACATAGAGTCACATCTGCTAAGAAGATTGAGGAGTTGGAGGATGCTAAGAAGACCATCATGCTCAAGCTTAAGGGATCTAAAGATGAGCCACTGAAGATTAAAGAGGGAGATGGTGATGATGGTGATGATGATGATGAGGATGATGATGAGGAAGATGATGATGAGACTGATGATGATGAAGGGATTGAGGAAGAGAGGACAGAGGATAGGCATGAGGATGATGATGATGATGGAGGAGATGCAGCTGCATCTGCCTCAGCTCAAGGTCAAGAAAGGAGATCTAAGAAGAATCAAGACCAACGAGCTTCATCCTCTGCTCCACCAAGTGATGACCCAGCGATCCAGGACAAAAGTAATGATTAGATGTCTATGTATTTGATTACTTTTGTATTTGAATCATGTATTTAAACTTATGTATTTGATGTTTATATTAAGATTAATGCATTTCTGTCTTGATTACTAACTAATGGTTGATGTGTTACATGTTTAAATCAAACAGATCCAAACTATCAAAGGGATGAATTCGATGTTGCTCCCCTTCAGCAGGTCAAGACTCAGTTAACTATGATTCTTGATCTGCAAGGGATCGTAAGGAGATCTGTGAGTTATACTCCTGAAGAAGGGGAAATAATTCACGATCTTTCAAATGAGCAACTAGCTGAGATGTTCAAGCTAAATCCCGTTGAGATTGTTAAGGATGCTCCAACGTGTGACTCTACAAGTGACGAAGAGCTAAACGACGTTGATGAAATAGAGATAGAAGATGTTACAGCAGAGCACTATCCTCAGTATGCTGACAATGAGGGAAATATGGTCCCCAATCTAGGTGAATCCCTTGTCAGTGATACATTTGAGGTGCTAGATAAGATGGAGCAGGAGTCTGAGAAGACAGAGGGAAAGGCCCAAGCCTCAAACGATGATGTTGATATCCGAAAGGCTGAATGGGCTGCTTGTTTTGAGGAAATCAGAGCCCAACGCGCTGCTCCTAAACAGAACGTTTACACCAAACTCTACAGAGTAAAGAAACATCATAAGGTGTCGGGCAGGATTATAGCGTGGGCACATTTTGAGGATCCAAACGTTTATGCCATTAAGAGGGAGAAGGGCATAGAGTACTTTAGATTTCCACATGATCTAAAGACTCTACCAGGTTTTGAGCTCAACCAGCTAGCCAAACTGAAGCTGTTGTATGCTGACCCAAGAAAGATGTCAGGCTGGTTTGAAGCTGCACTGAAGAAAGAGTACCACACCAGGTGGGTTAACTTCAGACCCTAACAAACTACAAGGTACATCAGAAGGTCTGAAGTTGATGCCATTACTGGAAAGCCAAAGATAGTGCTGAAGTGGAGTCCTCCGTGCACGATGTCAAGAATCCCTCTCAGGGAAATGCCACAGGACTTCGCTCCACACTTTAAGTGGTTGTCCTATGATTGGAGAACAGGAGAAGCGGTCATAATGCTAAATAAAGAGGGCCAAATGGATACCATCAGGGTGTTTGACCCAATGTGGCTCACCAACTTGTCAGCTAATGATGTCTACACTCTATACAAGTGGCCACTGTTCTATGACACGCAGGATATAGTACAAGCCCTCCAATTCCAGAACGTCATAAGACTCTGCTTTGCGTTTGAGATTCACGCAGGAGTCACAAGAGAGGAAAAGTACAAGAAGTATGAGGAGGTGATGCAGAAAACAAGACATTAGAGAGATCTAGGTCCAAGGGGGAGTTTGTTGATACATGTATGTACCTAGATCATGATATGAATGTAATAGATCTTGTTTGTTCTTACACTGATGTAATGTTTGGAATCTTAATGAAATGAGATTGGTTGTTTGTGATTTATAATGTCTAATACTTCATTAATGAGTTGATGTTGAATTGGTTAAATAGGTTTGTGATTGTTTGAATTGATACACATAATGTTATATTAATGAATACATTCAAACTTAACAAAATGAAGTTCTCATGCGAATGGCCCATACGAATGGACCATACGCATGAATAACTTCAGGCGAATGACTAAGTCGCACGACTGAACCAGGAGACTGGATCAGTCGTATGATTGTAACATGAGATTGGCTCAGTCGCACGACTGAACACTCAGTCGTGCGGATGGATCAACCGTATGGTTCAATCGCACGACTGAACCATACTAATGGTTCAGTCGCCCGAATGAACAACACTAACCTATAAATACCACCCAATTCGTGGAAAAACGCAAGCATTCATTCTATTTCGATTCCAGACGTACCCTAGCCGTCGAGAAGCCTCCAAGTTCATACTCCAAGTTCATAGAATGCTGTAGATCGATTCCTAATCGATTCTTAATGTTTGATTCAATACTTTATTGATTCTACGTGCGTTATCACTGATTGGATCGCCAATCAAATAGGATTCCGCACTATTTGGTTTGGTTTACACGTTAATCAATTGGTATTTCGTTCAAATACCAGATCCTAACAAGACCGATCCATGCTTTAAGTGTGGTGAGATAGGACATTGGAAAAGGAATTATCCAACCTATCTTAAAGAGTTGAGAAACAAGAGGGATGCTGGGCAAACCTCAGGTACAACCTTTATGATTCACATTGGTTTAAATGGTTATTTCTTCAAACACATGGGTATTGGATACCGGATGTGGAACTCACATTTGCAATTTGTTGCAGGGGTTCAAAAGAAATAAGCACTTCAAGAAAGGAGACTATATTTTGAAACTTTCAAATGGTTTGGAAGTTGTTCTAAAGAACATTTTGTATGCTCCTAGTTTGACTAGGAACATAATCTCTATTTCCATTTTAAAACAATGTGGTTATGATTTAAAGTTTGTAAACAATGGTATTTATGTTTGTATGGATGATGTATTTTATTTCAAGGCTATGCCTTTTAATGGTATCTATGAATTGGTTCATGATGATTCATCCTATAATAACTCATTATACCAATCAAGCACCAAGAAACTTAAAATGGGTTTAAGTGATTCTTATCTTTGGCATTGTCATCTTGGTCACATAAACAAGAATCGAATTCAAACACTTCAAAAGATGGTCTTTTGAAAACAAATGAAAATGGTTCATTTGATAAGTGTGAATCTTGTTTACAAGGTAAGATGACCAAGTCGCCCTTTAATGGTACTAACGAGAGGGCAAAAGACTTATTGAGAATCATACATTCGAATGTATGTGGTCCTTTTAAGACAATGACTAGAAATGGTGAAAGATACTTCATTGTCTTTACCGACGATTATAGTCGCTATGGTTATGTGTACTTGATGACACATAAACATTAAGCTTTTGAAATGTTCAAAATCTTCAAGAATGAAGTAGAAAATCAACTCAATAAAACTATCAAAGTTCTTCGTTCAGATAGAGGAGGTCAATACCTAAGTGAGGCTTTTCAAGATCATCTAAGAAGTTGTGGGATCGTCTCACAACTTACTCCACCTGGAACACCACAACATAATGGTGTGTCTAAAAGGAGAAACCGAACCCTATTGGATATGGTTCGATCTATGATGGCTATAAGCTCACTACCTCTATCATTTTGGGGTTTTGCATTGCTCTCCACAGCTCGTATTTTGAATATGGCCCCGACCAAGAAAGTGGATTCGACACCTTTTGAAATATGGCATGGAAGAGTTCCATCATGATCATATTTAAAAGTATGGGGTTGTGAAGCTTATGTTAAGCTAAACACCCAAAACAAGTTAGAAAGTCGATCCACTAAGTGTATATTTGTTGGATATCCCAAAGACTGTATAGGATATTACTTCTTTGATCCAACAGAGCAAAAGGTATTTATTGCTCAAAAGGCAGAGTTCTTGGAATCTAAGTTCCTTATGGAAGAAATAACGTATAGAACAGTGGAATTTGATGAGGATCAAGATCCACAAGCCGACACACGTTTGGTTGACACTAGCAATCAACAAGAGGTTGTTGATGATGATCAAGAGGTTGATCAATACACACAAAATGTTCGCAGATCTGGTAGAGTTAGCATTGCACCTGAAAGATATGGATTTTTCATGAATGGATGCTATGTGCTTGACTCCGATGAGCCAACTACATACCATGATGCAATGTCTAATTCGGATTGTGACAAATGGCCGGAAGCCATGAACGTAGAGATGCAATCTATGTATGACAACCAAGTTTGGGAATTGGTTGCCCCTCCACTTAACTCCAAACCGGTTGGATGCAAGTGGGGTTTCAAGAAGAAAACAGATATGCATGGAAACTTGGATACTTACAAAGCAAGACTTGTAGCAAAAGGTTTCACTCAAACTCAAGGGGTTGATTATGATGAAACCTTCTCGCCTATGGCAATGCTAAAGTTAATTAGGATATTATTTGCCATAGCTGCATATTATGACTATGAGATATGGCAAATGGATGTCAAACCCGCTTTTCTTAATGGACATCTCGAAGAGACTGTCCATATGGTTCAGCCTAATGGTTTTGTCGATCCACAACATCCTAATAAAGTATGCAAGTTAAAGAGATCAATCTATGGATTGAAACAAGCATCGAGAAGTTGGAATCAACGTTTGGATGAAGAGATCAAGAAATTTGGTTTCATCAAGAACGCTGACGAGGCTTTTGTATATAAGAAGGCTAGTGGGAGCATAATTACATTCTTAGTATTGTATGTTAATGACATACTACTTTTTGGAAACGATATTCCAACCATGGAAGGTGTTAAAACCTGGCTTGGAAGTTGTTTTTCCATAAAGATCTCGGTGAAGCCGCCTATATTTTGGGAATAAAGATCTATAGGGATAGATCGAGGCGGTTGATAGGTTTAAACCAAAGTGCATATATTGATAAAGTCTTGAAAAGGTTCAAGATGGAAAACTCTAAGAAAGGTATGGTACCTATTCAAAGAGGGACAATATTGAGTACATCTCAATGTCCAAGCTCAAAGGATGAGCAAGATCGAATGAAGGATATCCCATATGCGTCTGCTATAGGATCCATCATGTATGCGATGATATGACTAGACCGAACATGTCATGCGCGTTAAGCATGACAAGCAGATATCAGCAGAACCAGGTAATAGCCATTAGATGGATGTTAAAAGTATATTGAAATACCTTAGGAGGACTAAGAATATGTTTCTAATATACGGGTCTGGTGAAGAGGAACTCGTTATAAAGGGTTACATAGATGCGAGCTTCCAAACTGATCGAGATGATTCTCGATCACAATCGGGTATGTCTTCATTATGAATAGGGTAGCATTGTCCACTACAGAATCTGAATACATAGCCACCTCATTAGCAGCTCAGGAAGCTGCATGGATAAAGAAATTTATCGCCAATCTAGGGGTGGTCTCTACCATTCAAGACCCCCTAGAAATCTTTTGTGATGACGTGGGTGCGATTGCACAAATCAAGGAACCCCATGCACATCAAAAGACTAGACACATTGAGCGGAGATTCAACTACATAAGGGATGAAGTTGAAAAGGGAAAGATATGTATTCGTAAATTTCACACCGATCAAAACATTACGGATCCACTCACGAAGCTCCTTGAAAGGGCAAAGCATGACAGTCATACTTGTGCCTTAGGACTTCGATATTCTAGTGATTGGAATTGATATGTATAGTATTTAAAAGTTTGGAACAATGTAATATTTAACTCTTTTTATACTTGTGATATTTTGAGTTATATTCATTTTAGCATGTATACATCCATGAATATGTTAATTATTCTAAATGTCTGTAGTCGGTCATGTTTGTGGGAACAAATATGAACGTAAGACTATTATGAACATGGATTGGTGGATATTCATAAGGCATGAACATAGAGCAATTGGTTGCTGCCAAAGTTCATAGGTATTTGTGGGATACAAATATTGGACTGACCCGCATCTCAAATTTTACTACATGGAATCTTCTAGATTGATCATAAGTAAATTTGAGTAAAGGCGAATATCATTTGGTATCCTCCGACCTGAGATACATATTGGGTTTTGATATTCACCAAATGTTATACCTTGATCGAGTTCATCACTGCTCTGAAATAATGGACAGTACATAAGGCTATGTTCAGGTGTGACAGGAGGTGATTGTGAGAAACATATGTAGTCAAGATGGAATTTGTTCCTCTTATTCATTGAGAGCAAGTGTCTAAGGCCTGATTAAGTTAAATCAACAAGGAATGATCATTCTGTGTCCTTGAATTTAACATGACATCTGTAACAAAAGAATAAATGATTGATTCACCTAAATCATTTCAAGTTGGATACTTGAAGGGGATGATGTTATTGAATGGCTTTTAGTCATGCGTATTAAGGGTAGTAAACCGTTGTTAGGTGGTATTTACTGCTTGCATCAATCTTCTATGAATCTTGTGCAAGTGGGAGATTGTTGGATTCTTTATGCCCAAGACACATAGAACATTGATGTGGTTAGTACGTTATGATCCAAGTTGGGTCATACCCAATAACAAGCTTAGAAATCACCAATTAATATTTAACTGATGATATGATCATGCAATTAAAAAATACGCCAATTTAGAAAATGGGTTTTCTAAATAAGTTGCATATGAGATTGAACAACTTATAGGGATATTTTGTTCATAAGTATTGTTTGTAATGTTATTTAAGTTAGTTAAATAACATCAAATAATAAAGGAGTGTATGAGTTATACAATTAAAAAGGTTAATTATATAACTCAATTAGTGACTAGTTAACATGATCTAAATGGGTGATTTTGTTTTGGGGGGGAAACCCCATTTTAAAGCTCATTTCGGCTGCCCCTTGTGTGGGATGTGTGCCTTTTGTTTCTTGGAACAAAACACATTCTTAACTAGTTACACACTCTACCTAATTCTCTCTCTCACATGCAAGAACCACAAGGCAAAAACTCTCTCTATTGTTGAAGAAAATCTCGGCTGAAAAGAGGGTTTCAGCAGCCTTCTTGGTTCGTTTTGGGCGTTCAAATCCTAGCAAGAGGGTCTTTGCTTGATGCTTGTGGGTATGGATGCTTGAGGACACCTCTCCTTGGTATTTTGGTCGTTCAAGAACATCATTTTCTTCCTCTTATCACACGTTTTTCAGTAGCTCCACAAAGGTAGCATTATGGGTAATGTTTTGGTTGTTATTTCTTCTTGATAGCTAGTCCATTGACATATATTTGATCCTATGTTCTTGGGTTTGTTGTTGTTATGTTATTAGCCTTAATTTTCAGATTACAAATCATAATATTAAGGTTTTATTCCGCTGTGTTTTTCATGTTTAAATGGTTAAACAACTTTGATAATGGTCCAACAAACCCAACACTTTTTAGTGTTTTGGTATAAGTAGTTCCTTTCCCATGTCATTAGTTAAGCTTTTGTGAATACTTCGATGCACCAATTTATAGTTGCGTAATTTTGATTAAAATACAAGTAAATCTTATTTACTTGGTCGTGTTAGCTTGATTTGACTTCTTTTTCATCGATCACGCACTGCGTCTTTGTTTAACGTCTCATTATTTTCATTCCAAACGTGTAATTTGATTCTTGATTCTTATTTAGTGAACACAAATACTTTCTTGCTTCTTTACACCTGGTATCCTTGCCTAGATGGTCAATAAAGTATTCTGTTGATCCACTATTGTCATTTTGATTGATTCGGTGGATTTTTAGGGCAAGAATGTGCGAAGTTCGTTGTGGAGTGCTCTCGAAGTGTTTTGGGCAGAATCGATTGATTTCAAGGCTCGTTCGTGTGGTTTCGTGTTCGGTTTTGTTTTCGATTGATACAAAACATACTATGTTACGTATGTGAATTATTAGTGTGCTTCCAATGATTGTTATAATCAGATTTGATTATATAGGTTTACGAGTGTGTTCAGAAGCCTTGAGAATCAAACTCTATAGCATTGACGTTGTTACAAAAAGCAAAAAATTATCCATGCGAGAACTATTGTTTTTAGTGTTTTGGTATATATAATTCATTTCACATGTAATTTGTTAAGCTTTCGTGAATACTTTGATGCACCAATTTATAGTTGCATAAATTTGATTAAAATACAAGTAAATCATATTTACTTGATCGTATTACCTTGGTTTGACTTCTTTTCATCAATCACGCACTACTTCTTTGTTTAACGTCTCATTATGTTCATTCTGTGTGTGTAATTTGATTCTTGATTCTTAATAAGTGAACACGAATACTTTCTTGCTTTTTTACACCTAGTTTCCTTGCCTAGATGGTCAATAAAGTATTATGTTGATCCATTATTGTCATTTTGATTGATTCGGTAGATTTTTTAGGCAAGAATGTGCGAAGCTGGTTGTGGAGTGCTATTTAAGTGTTTTGGGCAAAAGTGGATTGTTTCAAGGCCCGTTCGTGTGGTTTTGTGTTATGTTTTGGTTTCGATTAATACAAAACATACTATGTTGCGTTTGTGAATGATTAGTGTGATTCTAATGATTGTTATAATCAGATTTGATTATATGGGTTCACGAGTGTGTTCAGAAGTCTTGAGAATGAAAACTCTATAGCATTGAACATAGTTACGAAAAGCAAAAATTATTCATGCGCGAACTATTGTTTTTAGTGTTTTGGTATAAATAGTTCCTTTCCCATGTAATTAGTTAAGCTTTCGTGAATACTTTGATGCACCAATTTATAGTTTCATAATTTTGATTAAAGTACAAGTAAATCTTATTTACTTGGTCGTGTTACCTTGATTTGACTTCTTTTTCATCGATCACACACTGTGTCTTTGTTTGACGTCTCATTACTTTCATTCCATGCGTGTAATTTGATTCTCGATTCGTATTCAGTGAACACGAGTACTTTGTTGCTTCTTTGTACCTGGTTTCCTTGCCTTGATGGTCAATAAAGTATTCTGTTGATCCACTATTGTCATATTGATTGATTCGGTGGATTTTTGAGGCAAGAATGTGCGAAGTTGGTTGTGGAGTGCTCTCGAAATGTTTTGGGCAGAAGTCGATTGATTTCAAGGCTCGTTCGTGTGGTTTCGTGTGTGGTTTTACTTTAGAATGATAGAAAACATACTATGTTGCATTTGTGAATGATTAGTGTGATTCCAATGATTGTTATAATAAGATTTGATTATATGGGTTCACGAGTGTGTTAAGAAGCCTTGAGAATCAAAACTCTGTAGCGTTGAACGTTGTTACCAAAAGCAAAAAATTATCCATGCGAGAGCTATTGTTTTTAGTGTTTTGGTATAAATAGTTCCTTTCCCATGCAATTAGTTAAGCATTCATGAATACTTTGATACACCAATTTATAGTTGCATAATTTTGAATAAAATACAAGTAAATCTTATTAACTTGGTCGTGTTATCTTGATTTGACTTCCTTTTCATCGATCACGCACTGCGTCTTTGTTTGCCGTCTTATTACTTTCATTCCATGCGTGAAATTTGATCCTTGATTCTTATTTAGTAAACACGAGTACTTTCTTCCTTCTTTACACCTGGTTTCCTTGCCTAGATGATCAATAAAGTATTCAGTTGATCCACTATAGTCATTTTGATTGATTCGGTGGATTTTTGTGGCAAGAATGTGCAAAGTTGGTTGTGGAGTGCTCTCGAAGTGCTTTGGGCAGAAGTGGATTGATTTCAAGGCTCGTTCATGTGGTTTTGTGCTCGGTTTTAGTTTCGATTGATACAAACATACTATGTTGCATTTTTGAATGATTAGTGTGATTCCAATGATTGTTATAATCAGATTTGATTATATTGTTTCATGAGTGTGTTTAGAAGCCTTGATAATCAAAACTCTATAGCATTGGATGTTGTTATGAAAAGGAAAGAAGTATCCATGCGAGAACTATTGTTTTTAGTGTTTTGATATAAATAGCTCCTTTCCCATTTAATTTGTTAAGCTTTCGTGAATACTTTGGTGCACCAATTTATAGTTGCATAAATTTGATTAAAATACAAGTAAATCTTATTTACTTGGTCATGTTACCTTGATTTGACTTTTTTTTCAATGATCACGCACTGCGTCTTTGTTTGATGTTTCATTACTCTCA
The DNA here is from genome assembly GCA_025215565.1 of Flaveria ramosissima. Taxonomy (NCBI): domain Eukaryota; kingdom Viridiplantae; phylum Streptophyta; class Magnoliopsida; order Asterales; family Asteraceae; genus Flaveria; species Flaveria ramosissima. Next base: position 46,362,849 of record CM046043.1, read on the forward strand.
TTTCGTGCGTGTAATTTGATTCTCGATTCTTATTCAGTGAACACGAGAACTTTGATGCTTTTTTACACCTGGTTTCCTTGTCTTAGATGGTCAATAAAGTATTCTGTTGATCCACTATTATCATTTTGATTGATTCGGTGGATTTTTTAGGCAAGAATGTGCAAAGTTGGTTGTGGAGTGCTCTCGAAGTGTTTTGGGCAGAAGTCGATTGATTTCAAGGCTCGTTTGTGTGGTTTCGTGTTCGGTTTTGGTTTCGATTAATATAAAACATACTCTGTTGCGTATGTGAATGATTAGTGTGATTCCAATGATTGTTATAATCAGATTTGATTATATGGGGTCACGAGTGTGTTCAGAATCCTAGAGAATCAAAACTCTACAGCATTGAACGTTGTTACGAAAAGCAAAAAATATATCCATACGAGAACTATTGTTTTTAGTGTTTTGGTACAAATAGTTCCTTTCCCATGTCATTAGTTAAGCTTTCGTGAATACTTTGATGCACCAATTTATAGTTGCGTAATTTTGATTAAAATACAAGAAAATTTTATTTACTTGGTCGTGTTACCTTGATTTGACTTCTTTTTCATCGATCACGCACTGCGTCTTTGTTTAACGTCTCAATGCTTTCATTCCAAACGTGTAATTTTATTCTTGATTTTTATTCAGTGAACACAAATACTTTCTTGCTTCTTTTCACCTGGTATCCTTGCCTAGATGGTCAATAAAGTATTATGTTGATCCACTATTGTCATTTTGATTGATTCGGTGGATTTTTAGGGCAAGAATATGCGAAGTTGGTTGTGAAGTGCTCTCGAAGTGTTTTGGGCAGAAGTCGATTGATTTCAAGGCTCGTTCGAGTGGTTTCGTGTTTGGTTTTGTTTTCGATTGATACGAAACATACTATGTTACGTATGTGAATTATTAGTGTGATTCCAGTGATTGTTATAATCAGATTTAATTATATGGGTTCACGAGTGTGTTCAGAAGCCTTGAGAATCAAAACTCTATAGCATTGACGTTGTTACGAAAAGCAAAAAATTATCCATGCGAGAACTATTGTTTTTAGTGTTTTGGTATAAATAATTCATTTCCCATGTAATTAGTTAAGCTTTCGTGAATACTTTGATGCACCAATTTATAGTTGCATAAATTTGATTAAAATAGAAGTAAATCATATTTACTTGGTCGTGTTACCTTGATTTGACTTCTTTATCATCGATCACGCACTGCGTCTTTGTTTGATGTTACACCCCGGGCCCAGAGAGGCGGGACGTAACGGTTGGTAAACAACAACCGAAATGTAGCGGAAACTAAATGGTTTAATATAATGCATCTCACAATATTTACATTAGGATATGGGTTTAGTTTCAGTTTACAAGGTGCCTCAATCTACAATCCATGGGTATCGTGACCTATCTCTTTGTCAATATTTCTTGAGGCTTCAGTAACTAAGGCTTCTAGGCTCGACCTTTTTCCTTCAACACCTACCCTCACTTCTTGCTTTGATTTTGGATATCTTCTATAGCTCGGTTAATCTACCTAGTTGTACCTGAAAGACATGCTCAAAAGATTTTGTGTCAACATAAAGTTGGTGAGTTCAAGTGCTTAAAGTTTAAAAACAAAAAGAGCTTAACAAATCCTCATTTGATAAAAATGAATGAATCATAGTTTCAACATCGTAGGAGAAATCATAATCAACCCTGCACTCAGTCCCGGTTGGCCTTTTCTAAAGTTGTGTTTAACCGGATATTCCCAAAGGAAGAATTGAGCCCCAAACCAGTGAACCATACCTGCCCGGATGGTTCACCATAGTTTCTTAACAAAACCTGTTATATGCCACAAACGACCCGTTAGGATCTCAGTGGGGTACCCTTCCTGGAACGAAAGCCACTGTGTGTGGGGGATTCCCCAAATAGATCTATTCATATAAAACAAGCGGTTCACGAAAGAATTAATGATCATGATATAAGTATCAGCAGGTAACCATAAATCCCACATACAATCATCAAGCAAAGCACAAATAGAGTTCATAAATAACAGAGCATGTTTCATCCCAAAACAGTAGTAAAAAGGGGAATCACTAGAACTCACCTGGTATCCTTATATAAATTCTGAGCTCGGTAAAGAAAAGTGAAGGTCACCAACAAAGCAATCCTAATTAGAACATATGAGATTCATGTTTAGAATTAGCACGATGTCATTACATGCGTGCGATTGAGCTCTTTAGTTAACTTAAAGTTAACGATTAGTATCATTGATGTACATTAACTCTTGTGAAATTATCACTTGTTATGTACTAATTCGTGCTTATTAGGTTAATAAGTGCCTTTATTCGAGTAATGATTCTTTGTACAATGATTGTAACAATAATCGGTTGATAATAGGGATTCCAATCTTTATAGATAATTATTATTGATGATATTAGAAATCTTTAATGTTCCAATTATTGTATTGGATGTTCTAATATTATTTATATCGTTTATGCAGATTCTTTAAATGTGTGATACTTGCATAGGTATGCATGTAGTCAAACCTCTAGCTGTTTGGTAGTAATAGCAATCTAAAATGCATCAAATATTATGAATTAAGCTCTTATGTCATGATGTTATGTTATTTTCACATGCATAGCATATATATACTTTTTAAGATTGCCTCACTTAGGCTATTAAAATGCTTAGTTTCTTTATGCATTACTTAGATGGTTCACAGATAGATATGTTTAAATTCTTCTTAACGCGTTTAGTGCGAACCAAAAATATATTTTAAACAATAAGTGTAAGTACGCCTTCAAAGATACATCCATATTTCATAATTATATAGATATATTTCTACCAATAATGTAGTTAATATGATGTTAGAATAATTTGAATATCAATAATAGTTGTCATTATATCGAATAAAAAGGGTGATACAATTAATATTTATTCCAATAATAAGACGATGGATAGTATAGATATAGTCTTAAATAATTATGAGTGAACATCGGTTAACCTAAATTATCCATTGTATATATATATATATATATATATATATATATATATATATATATATATATATATATATATATATATATATATATATATATATATATATATATATATATATATATATATATATATATATATATATATATATATATATATGAACATTGGTATGTACAATTTGCATTTAATATATATTAATCATCTATACGCCTTGTAAGAATCTTATATGTCACGAGGTTAGATAACTTCATATATATATTTCTAATATCTTTGTTCATATGAATACTTTTCCAATGTTGTTTGTCATTATGCGATTGCCCATGTTATTTCAAATTTACGTATCCATTCATGATGGTTTATGAACTAGTCAACATTTTATACTTAGTTGTAGCTCAACGCACACACAAGTTAATATATAATCATTGTATTTACGCGTAAGAATATTTAACGCACGGTTATACCTAACGTTTCCATATCGTATCCTAAAATTCGCTTGTTCCGATCCGCATCGCGTTGACTATCCATTGACCAGTTTGACCAGCTTTGACCAAAGTTAAACCTAACCAAAACCACACCAAGATTACATACATCACTATTATTTTGTTATCTAGCAACCAAACGCAACCATAACCACACTATTCGTTACCAAACAACTCGGTTGAGGCTTCTACCACCGTAGTCCATCACTTGCAGCCAAGATCAACCATGGATAGCCACTGGGCACAACCGGCCGCCCTAGAGCCGCCGTATAACTCGCCGAAGAACGACTCCAAACCACCAATTCACGAAGATCTTGCTTTGAATTCAACATGCAGCCCCCAATACAGCGTCGAACGGCTCTATTTCACCTCAAACCGCAGCAACCACCACTGGCCCCTACCTCCGGCCTGTACTGCCACTGCCAGCAGCCATCAAAATCTCCAAAACCTTGCTGCCGTCATCTTCAAATGCCCATAACTTTCAAACCGTTAACAGTTAGACAACGCATCTACCACCGTTGGAAAGATCTCGTCGAGACGAAGAAGAGCATGGGCGGCACTCGCCGCCACTCGCCGCCAGTCGCCGGCGGCCTGAAACTTCGCCGGAACCCTAGCCGCCGCTGCCTTCTCTCTTCCATATCTTCCACACCGTTGCGAATCAGAAGAAACCACCACCACCATCGTGATCAAGAGGTCGAGATTAAGGGGGGTAGGCCAAGACCTGGCCGGAAACCGCCGCGCCGCCGCCGTGTCGCCGCCGTGGAGCCTCCTGCTCCGGCGAAGTCGGCTACAGCAGCTCTTGGGAGCATTTTTAGGGTGTTTTAGGGTTTTCAAATGAGAAATGAGGGAATAGATGGCTTATATACCTAGGGTTTTTGAGTGGGCTTGATTTAAAAATCGCGTATACGTCCCGAAACTTCGTTATCGCGTATTGAACGGTCTTTTGGATAAAACCTCGTTAGAAAACCTATAATAGATTTATCTAATTACTTCAGCTTGGAATAAAACAATTCGGTATATTTATCGTCAAACTCTCGGGTTTGACCTATTCTCAGGCCGGTCCACGCTTCAGTCGCGTCTCGAACCACATTGCTCCTTGATAATCGCCTCACTCTCTAATTTAGAATGTTATAATAGGTATAATAATTAGATAAATATTTATGACGTTATAGGGCTCGGTTGTCGTATCAGATGTCCGTTAAATGCCGGTGTATCCGGTATTCGCGTTTTTCCGACGTATCATAGCTTATTATACACGTTTGGTTAGGATCTTTTAGCAAGTATTGTTTACAGTATGCATCATGATTAACAATGATTCTAAAAGGGTATAAAACCATTATAAGTAAGTTCCGATGTAAATTAGACGTTAGCACGCGTTAGATTACCGGACTTTACACGGTATAGGTTTTGAATCTGTTTTTAGTTTGGATTCTTATCGTAGTTGCTTCGAATCACAATTTAATTTATTATCTTATGATCACTTATTTATTTAAATGGTAAATGGGTATTGGGCTTTAAATGGGCCTTGTTTATAAGTTTTGGCCTTTATTGGGCCTAAAAAGGCTAGTTTCTTTTCCAAGTTTTCTTTGGTAAGTCCGATTCAATCCGGACCTTTATTAGGTCCTATAACACATTAAGTTTTCTAATTGGGCTAGATTTCAGAGGTGTTACATTCTTCCCTCCTTTAAGAAATTTCGTCCTCAAAATTTTAGTATCGCTAACATTGTTTCCGAGTGTGATACACTCGTAGTATGAGTCTTGAGGATTTTAAAGTTATTTAGTTGAGCATTCCAGGACGAAAGTTGTCGATTATGCATCAAACAACTGGGTTTGATTTAGATTCAAGTAATTATCCCAACGTTAGAACAGGTTTGACAAGATCAGTGAGTCGTTTCATGAATAGATTTTTGGCTTCACAATCAGATCATTTATCATTTGTACGAAGTTAACAATAAGAGATTCTCCATTGTGGTTCATTGCACCATTCTACTAGGTAGATCTAGCAAGGAGACGTATACCAAAAATCCCGGCAGTATTACCGTCCTCACGGAGAATCATACGAAAGGTTGTGAAGTATCAGATGTTGGTGTGAATGCCTTCAATTAGACTTAATAGTCAAGTCGGCTATACGTCACTATTAACTCCATAGAATCATAAGGTAATAGGTCATAAGATGTCATAGATTAAAGTCTTCAGATCAAGGAGGGTTTGGGTTCCCCAAGGAGTATTGATTAACATTTAGCAACCGCATGATTATTCCCACAAAGCTAAAAGTAAGAAGTTTTCACGATTAATAAGAATGAAGAGGTTAGGTCGCACACAAAGGTCACTACTTTTCCAACCTTCCTACTCCGGAACGATAATGCAGGCGATAATCCTAGTCTTCGAGTAGTTCCACCTTTCTTAACTTACATATGTCGGGAGTTTTCCCATACATGATGTGCCATAAGCTCTTGTGAACTGACGTTGGAAGAATTCGCAAGTTCATGATGTGATACGGGTTAAGTCAGTAGAAGAAAAGCCTAATTGCAGGCTATCCGCATCCATCAATGCAGGTAAGTAGTGACAAGCGCGGCCAATACTTGCTCTTTCACATTTAGAAATGCGGGCATTTTAAGACAAATGCAGATGATGGCCTCCTATCCGCACTTGTCAATGTAGTTGGTATTACCGGTTGCTGAACATCCTATTGAGTTGGAACTAGTATCCTAATGGGTAGTTGGGTGAGTAGTACAGCTAATGTATCCGAATGCATATTTTATTTTGTAAAAGTCGCGCCCCATAGTTCCAGTCCATGTATAATGTAACTCTTCACGTGTTTCTTAAATTGTCGAGCGGCTAGAAGCTTGTCTTGTATCATTGGACCAACACACATCTGAAGCCTTCTGATCCGTGTCCAAAGGGATTTGGCATATTCCTGGGATTATGATGCCAGTTGTATAGCAGCACGCGTGAAGCTTTTATTGATCCTCCTAAAATTTTCGCTTAACCCTAAACGTTGACATATCTCAATGCGTTTTTACTACTTCTCGGACTTAGATAGCCCCAAATTTTAGTGAATTGTCTCGAATTTCATGCTTATTAGCAATGTCGAGATAGCAAGCATGCCTAAGTATGACTTACTGAATCCCATTCATCAGGCTCATGAATACCATGGGTGTGTGAGCCAGCCCACACAAGCTTGAATGTGATTTTCATATTGACTCTAATGTATTTTAAATGCAATCCTTGGTAACGTCTTTATCACTTATATACCCGGCTGATAGCATTAGAAGTGTAGTCAGTATCTTACAACTGATTAAGCAGGTTAACAATTCTGGAAAAGGGGTTATCACTTCTTCTAAGTAACTTTATTCAACTCTTGATAGTTTGTCCATATTAAGAGCATTCCATTCCACTTCCCACAAAGTGTATTACGGTTCTTCAGGGTGACACATTATGTCTTATGAACCGTTTTTCTAACAGTTGTCAGATCTCCCTTCCTTCTACTAGCTTCTTAACATACTTCGAATTTCGTACCACCATACATCACTGCTTCTCTCCGATTCAATTTCCTTTAGGGCAACTCCAGCTGTCATCTTATCTACGGAATCGTCGTATAGGCTTCCACTAATTCCCTTATAGTGCTTCCCAATCGAGGTCAACCTTCTAGATGACTTCTTTCTCGCTCCCCTTTCTCCAAGGTAATCGTACCCTGTAGGGGTCCATTCATGCAACAAGTAATCCTCATCTAAAACCTAGTTACTTATAGGCCTATCAATTGTTCCACTGAGATATGATAGTAAGCCTTCTGGCTCGGATTTCAACGTACGAAGTTTACTAGGGTATGCTATTGATGAATTGCTCTATAAAAGGTTTAGAAATTTAGAGGGGAAAATATTTAATACTTACGACTGGTGATTGCTGTGCTGGTCTTTCTCGCCTACTATCTTCTGCCTGTTCATTACTACGTCGTAGTTGGACCTCAAGTGATTTAACACATGAGATTTCTTGTAGCTGATCTTCTATGCTTCTTAATACATCTTTTGGATCAACACATTCCTCTCAGCTCCAACTGAGAGTATTCCCGCATGAATATTTGTTATCACCGGCATCTTGACTTGATAGGGTTCTAAAACTTCGTTAAGGTGCTTATTAGTAGAGAGGGAACTATCTACCACTCTATTAACCCCTTATATAACATCAGGATTATAATCTAACTTTGTGATCTTTGCTCTCGCTTCACGAATTCATCACCCAAATAGTAGAACTCTCGAGGTAGAGATGACTTGTGGATTCATCACCATTCATTAGTCCAAGAGTTTAATAAAGAATAAGTCCGGAACAAAATGTGTGAAAACAGGGAATTCACCAACATTGTAGACTCAGATTTTTGTTTCGAAAGCTCGAAGATCAAATTTTCTTGGCGAATAACTTTGGCACTTGGGCTATTTATCTTTGCGGAAATCGGGGCTATATGATGAGGTTTCATTTCCTACTTATTCTGGCACTCGAAAGGTTACCAAGAACACGACCAGTTACAAGCATGGTCAAAAATAGTTCAACTTATGTTTCAATCAAAGTTTGTCACCGGGTGACTAACGGTTGAGGATGATGAAGGATTTCACAAGCATAGTACTATGAAAAACGATGGTTGATTACTATCGAAGCTGATATTTAAGAATAGTGCTTGGGTTAAGGGGTTCTATTACCATGAATAGGTGTAGAGAAGTTATATTCATAAAGGACTTTAAGAAAAAGATCAGAGGTATTCTAGATTCCAGAATGTCCTATGGAGTGTGAGCTACTAGGGAAGAAGGAAGCGACAAGTCCTCTATGACATTGATCACAATAGGTGCTTCTCGTAAATCTGTTACTCCGGTCTATTCTCGGCTGCAACCAATATGTTAGAGGATCCCTTACTATGTTGAGGAAGTTTTGTCGAGTTTTATGCTAGGTAGGAAGAAATTTTCAGACATCGCGAACAATAGCGCGGCTAAAGTACACAGACAACTTAGGTGAAGTGCCATACATTCGGCACCAAACTAGTTGGGTTTGAAACAACATTTGATGATCTCCTAGGTTGGATAGTTATATCATTATACTTCCAATAGGAGAGCAGAACAAAAAAAGAGAGAGAAAGAAAAGGGATAGTTACTACAATATCATCCTTGGTAGCTCTTCAAGAGTTAAATGGTTTCTCTCAGCATGAAAGTTTTAAATTTATAATTGTTGAGTATATATTGGATATTGGTGTTTAATCTGGTATGTACTACTTCCTTGAGTGTTATACCTTGATATTAGTTTACATGACAGGGCCCACCAGAATTCAAGGGTACCTATAAATTCACCATTACGTGTGCACCCGTAATCGTCAATTTACCTTACACTATCATTCTAGTTGTTCCCATCATAAGTTTCTAGTTTTCTGTAATTAGGTTCTGGAGTTAAAATTTTTCATTTGGTCATCATCTGCAATTAAGCACATTTAGATTCTAGTTACGCTAACATTCTTGCTAACCCAACCATTTTCAAAGTACAGTTCAACAAACCAGGTAACGAGCAATCAGGTACAAGCTATAATAGGGAGCAGATCAACAAAAAGGCATCATGGTTGCTATCCTATCACTGTATTCCAACATGTATCATCATATGAATGAAGCATATAAGCAAGTATCACTAAAGCAGTTGTCTCATGTAACGACACATGTCGTATCAAGTATTCAACTAATAGCAGTTGTTTCATATAATGTCAAAAGTCAGTTGTGCAATCAGATAAGTATCTCCCAAGAATTTAAGTCTTAATATACTTGCACATCTTTGATTCATAATATACCTAGTCCCAGTACTCAGGGGTCCTAGTAGTCAACTCCAGAAGATTCCAAATATTCTTAGTTTTACTCGGGTGCACCTATCATAGGTAGTACCCTAATGCAACAACGTTTCTTATAGGGTAGGTAATAGTATCTATCCCATGAGGTATACAGATAAAGACGAGTGTCCTTAATGGAATCTATTCTGTTGTAAACTTTAGATCACTAATTTATGGAAACAACCTACCATGCTGGTCCTATTTATGGTTGTAGCTTAGGTATCTCGAAGTAAACCCACTTTCCTATAACCTTGGATTAACTCAACTTGGAAAAGTCTTCTTACAAAGGTGGTCCTACAGGGTTCATATGGTCGTAGTTTAGGTCTCGCGAAGCAGACCTACTTCTATACAACCTTTGGCTCTGATACCAATCTGTCACACCCCGGGCCCAGAGAGGCGGGACGTAACGGTTGGTAAACAACAACCGAAATGCAGCGGAAACTAAATGGTTTAATATAATGCATCTCACAATATTTACATTAGGATATGGGTTTAGTTTCAGTTTACAAGGTGCCTCAATCTACAATCCATGGGTATCGTGACCTATCTCTTTGTCAATATTTCTTGAGGCTTCAGTAACTAAGGCTTCTAGGCTCGACCTTTTTCCTTCAACACCTACCCTCACTTCTTGCTTCGGATTTGGATATCTTCTATAGCTCGGCTAATCTACCTAGCTGTACCTGAAAGACATGCTCAAAAGATTTTGTGTCAACATAAAGTTGGTGAGTTCAAGTGCTTAAAGTTTAAAAACAAAAAGAGCTTAACAAATCCTCATTTGATAAAAATGAATGAATCATAGTTTCAACATCGTGGGAGAAATCATAATCAACCCTGCACTCAGTCCCGGTTGGCCTCTTCTAAAGTTGTGTTTAACCGGATATTCCCGAAGGAAGAACTGAGCCCCAAACCAGAGAACCATACCTGCCCAGATGGTTCACCATAGTTTCTTAACAAAACCTGTTACATGCCACAAATGACCCCTTAGGATCTCAGTGGGGTACCTTCCTGGAACGGAAGCCATTGTGTGTGGGGGATTCCCCAAATAGATCTATTCATATAAAACAAGCGGTTCACGAAAGAATTAATGATCATGATATAAGTATCAGCAGGTAACCATAAATCCCACATACAATCATCAAGCAAAGCACAAATATAGTTCATAAATAACAGAGCATGTTTCATCCCAAAACAGTAGTAAAAAGGGGAATCACTAGAACTCACCTGGTATCCTTATATAAATTCTGAGCTCGGTAAAGAAAAGTGAAGGTCACCAACAAAGCAATCCTAATTAGAACATATGAGATTCATGTTTAGAATTAGCACGATGTCATTACATGCGTGCGATTGAGCTCTTTAGTTAACTTAAAGTTAACGATTAGTATCATTGATGTACATTAGCTCTTGTGAAATTATCACTTGTTATGTACTAATTCGCGCTTATTAGGTTAATAAGTGCCTTTATTCGAGTAATGATTCTTTGTACAATGATTGTAACAATAATCGGTTGATAATAGGGATTCCAATCTTTATAGATAATTATTATTGATGATATTAGAAATCTTTAATGTTCCAATTATTGTATTGGATGTTCTAATATTATTTATATCGTTTATGCAGATTCTTTAAATGTGTGATACTTGCATAGGTATGCATGTAGTCAAACCTCTAGCTGTTTGGTAGTAATAGCAATCTAAAATGCATCAAATATTATGAATTAAACTCTTATGTCATGATGTTATGTTATTTTCACATGCATAGCATATATCTACTTTTTAAGATTGCCTCACTTAGGCCATTAAAATGCTTAGTTTATTTATACATTACTTAGATGGTTCACAGATAGATATGTTTAAATTCTTCTTAACGCGTTTAGTGCGAACCAAAAATATATTTTAAACAATAAGTGTAAGTACACCTTCAAAGATTCATCCATATTTCATAATTATATAGATATATTTCTACCAATAATGTAGTTAATATGATGTTAGAATAATTTGAATATCAATAATAGTTGTCATTATATCGAATAAAAAGGGTGATACAATTAATATTTATTCCAATAATAACAAGATTATCGATTATTAATAATAATAATACGATGGATTAGTATAGAATTATGAGTCTTAAATAATTATGAGTGAACATCGGTTAACCTAAATTATCCATTATATATATATATATATATATATATATATATATATATATATATATATATATATATGAACATAGGTATGTACAATTTGCATTTTATATATATTAATCATCTATACGCCTTGTAAGAATCTTATATGTCACGAGGTTAGATAACTTCATATATGTATTTCTAATATCTTTGTTCATATGAATACTTTTCCAATGTTGTTTGTCATTATGCGATTGCCCATATTATTTCAAATTTACGTATCCATTCATGATGGTTTATGAACTAGTTAACATTTTAGACTTATTTGTAGCTCAACGCACACACAAGTTAATATATAATCATTGTATTTACGCGTAAGAATATTTAACGCACGGTTATACCTAACGTTTCCATATCGCATCCTAAAATTCGCTTGTTCCGATCTGCATCGCGTTGACTGTCCATTGACTAGTTTGACCAAAGTTAAACCTAACCAAAACCACACCAAGATTACATACATCACTATTATTTTGATATCTAGCAACCAAACGCAACCGTAACCACACTATACGTTACCAAACACCTCGGTTGAGGCTCCTACCACCGTAGTCCATCATTTGCAGCCAAGATCAACCATGGATAGCCACTGGGCACCACCGGCCGCCCTAGAGCCGCAGTATAACTCGCCGAAGAACGAATCCAAACCACCAATTCACGAAGATCTTGCTTTGAATTCAACATGCAGCCCCCAATACAGCGTCGAACGGCTCTATTTCACCTCAAACCACAGCAACCACCACTGGCCCCTACCTCCGGCCTGTACTGCCACGGCCGACAGCCACCAAAATCTCCAAAACCTTGCTGTCGTCATCTTCAAATGCCCATAACTTTCAAACCGTTAGGAGTTAGACAACGCAGCTACCACCGTTGGAAAGATCTCGTTGAGTCGAAGAAGAGCATGGGCGGCACTCGCCGCCAGTCGCCGCCAGTCGCCGGCGCCGACGGCCTGAAACTTCGCCGGAACCCTAGCCGCCGCTGCCTTCTCTCTTCCATATCTTCCACACCGTTGCGAATCAGAAGAAACCACCACCACCATCGTGATCAGGAGGTCGAGATTAGGGGGTAGGCCAAGACCTGGCCGGAAACCGCCACGCCGTCGCCGTGCCGCCGCCGTGGAGCCTCCTGCTCCGGCGAAGTCGGCTGCAGCAGCTCTTGGGAGCATTTTTAGGGTGTTTTTAGGGTTTTCAAATGAGAAATGAGGGAATAGATGGCTTATATTCCTAGGGTTTTTGAGTGGGCTTGATTTAAAAATCGCGTATACGTCCCGAAACTTCGTTATCACGTATTGAACGGTCTCTTGGATAAAACCTTGTTAGAAAACCTATAATAGATTTATCTAATTACTTCAGCTTGGAATATAACAATTCGGTATATTTATCGTCAAACTCTCAGGTTTGACCTATATTCTCAGGCCGGTCCACGCTTCAGTCGCAACTCGAACCACATTGCTCCTTGATAATCGCCTCACTCTCTAATTTATAATGTTATAATAGGTATAATAATTAGATAAATATTTATGACGTTATAGGGCTCGGTTGTCGTATCAGATGTCCGTTAAATGCCGGTGTATCCGGTATTCGCGTTTTTCCGACGTATCACTCTCTAATTTATAATTATACACGTTTGGTTAGGATCTTTTAGCAAGTACTGTTTACAGTATGCATCATGATTAACAATGATTCTAAAAGGGTATAAAACCATTATAAGTAAGTTCCGATGTAAATTAGACGTTAGCACGCGTTAGATTACCAGACTTTACACGGTATAGGTTTTGAATATGTTTTTAGTTTGGATTCTTATCGTAGTTGCTTCGAATCACAATTTAATTTATTATCTTATGATCACTTATTTATTTAGATGGTAAATGGGTATTGGACCTTAAATGGGCCTTGTTTATAAGTTTGGGCCCTTATTGGGCCTATTGGGCCTAAAAAGGCTAGTTTCTTTTCCAAGTTTTCTTTGGTAAGTCCGATTCAATCCGGACCTTTATTGGGTCCTATAACACATTAAGTTTTCTAATTGGGCTAGATTTCAGAGGTGTTACATTTGACGTCTCATTACTTTCATTCCGTGTGTGAAATTTGATTCTCGATTCTTATTCAGTGAACACGAGTACTTTGTTCCTTCTTTACACCTGATTTCCTTGCCTTGATGGTCAATAAAGTAATCTGTTGATCCACTATTGTCATTTTGATTGATTCGGCGGATTTTTGAGGCAAGAATGTGGGAACTTGGTTGTGGACTGCTCTCAAAATGTTTTGGGCAAAAGTCGATTGATTTCAAGGCTCGTTCGTGTGGTTTTATCACACCCCGGGCCCAGGTAGGGTGAGACATCATAGACTAGCAACAACATAGTGCAGCGGAAACAAACCATCATAAGAGCACAAAGGGAGAGAACATCACATGGCATTCAGAGTTTAAAATAATCCTGGGCTAGAAATAGATTTAGCCCATAAATTAAACTGTACAACCAACATAATGACAAAATGTATAAGTTACAATAATTAAAAATTGTTCAGATAGATTTGAAAATCAGACAAGCCAATGCCATGGTCACGGTGCTAGGTCAAAGTCTTCTACACAGCTAGACTCCACTCATGGATTACCTGAAACATGCTCAAAAGAAATTGTGTCAACTAAAAAGTTGGTAAATTCAAGTGCTTAAAGTTTAAAAACAAAAGGATTCATTAGAATCCATTCTTTCATAGTATCATTGTTGTGGGGATCACAATCAACCCTGCACTCAGCCCCGGTTAGCCTCTTCAAAACTTAAGTTACCGGTTAAATCCCCGTGGGGAGAACTGAGCCTCAAACCAGTGGACCGTGCCTGCCGGATGGTCCACCATAGTATCTTAATAAAACCTGTTACATGCCACAAACGACCCCGCAGGATCTCAGTGGGTACCCTTCCCGTTCATCACAGGAGGCACTATGTGTGGGGGATTCCCCAAGTAGATCTACCCATATAAAACAAGCGGTTCACGGAAGAATTAATGACTGTATACAAGTATCAGTAGGTCTCAACATAACCACAACATATAGCATTGGCACAAAAATAGTTCAGTATAAACAGAGCATGCTTCATCCCAAAAACAGTAATAAAAAGGGGTACACTTAAACTCACCTTAGAATTCAAGCAAAAGGTCACTGCGTGTGCTGGGAAAAGTCTCAAATCTAGCACCCTAATCAATAAGATTTAAGTGTTAAACCACTAATTCTAGGGTCATGGAGATGCATAAGTTGTCATGAGGTTAGAACCTTAATAGCATTTGAATTTCTAAGTCTTTACACAAAAAGTTTCCTTTTATAGAAAGTTAGGGTTTCTTAGGAAAGATTATGTGATTTGCTATGCTAAAGCACTTATATCAGTTAATATGAGTCTTTTAAGTGATTCCTTGTTCAAGGGGTCGGTTTATAGAAGTTGGGCAAAAATTTACAGTTTAGTCCTTCAAGTTTCAAAATTTACAATTTCAACCCCAAAGTTTGGTTTCTTGCATTTAATGTATTCTATGCCAAATATTAGTTTCTTACAGTTATTTAACTGATTTTAAGTAAGTTTCTACCAAAATTTCATAATTTAACTCCGTTTCACAAATTTTCATGTTTCTCATTACTGGTTACGGTAAAACCGAGGGTTTTTAATAGTTGAGTGTTGATTTCTAATTTAACGGTCTTAGATTCATTAAATATCATTTTTAAGACTTTATTTAAGGTTTTTAATCTGCTAGAGATGCATTTCGAGCTCCTTTTTGGTGCAAGACTACCTTTTAAGTTTTACCCGTTTAAACGCGTTTTTAACCGAATTTGACCCGTTAAAAGTTCATTTGACCAATTTTTCAACTCTTTTAGATCTTATTGTACATAAATTACTGAAATATCATGGTTTCCATGAATTTTGGTGTTAGATCCTCATTTTTAAATTTTCTTTCAAACGTTACCCGGTTAAAACCCGTTTTTCACTAAGAATTCCATTTAACCTATTCTTTGACCATTTAAATTGACAAATCCGACCCAAATACTTTTTTAACCCTTTTAGAACCTGGAATACTTTTTAAGATGGTTAAATCCATATTTTATTGTTATAAAGTTGTTTTTTACCACTTTTCGGGTCCCCGAATATGTCCAAATTGCCTATAATTCTATAACATTTATATTTTCAGCCTTTACATCTCATCACATGCCCAAAATCATCCAAAAACCTACTGAAATTCTATGTCAACCTCACTGGTTCATCAACCCAAATAAGAACATGATGGAACTATAGTATTACACCATTTTCATCCATTACACTTGTGTTAAATGTTATAGTTTGTGATCAAACATTAACCAAACCTTTTGTAACTTTGAAATCAGATTATTAGGAGATTAAAAGACCCATTTTGAGCAGGTTACATGATTAGTTTTGAAGGGTTACATGATTAGTTTTGAAGGGTTACAAGTTGTGCAAGTTGGATGGTGTAAATACACCCGAAAAGAGGGTTTTCTAGGTGTAAACCGTGTTACACCTATAGAATGACATGCTTTACGAGTATGATACCTTCAAGGACGTGAAAAGCTCCTTATGAACGAAGTTGTAGCAGCAAGTTTCTGTTAGATATGAGAATGGTAAGGTTTTGAATGAAAAACGAAGTTAAACACATGAAATAACCAAAACCGTGCGACATGAAGCTTACACTCGATGTAACTCATGGTTTGGAGCATGTAGTTGGTCGAGAATGGCTTGGAACTCCTTGGACAAAGCTGGAGAATCACAAACAAGTGCTGGAAATCCACGAGCTTGCAAGATCCGAGCACCAAAACTTCACCTTTGCGGTTCCTTGTGCTTGGCCGAGAGTGTCTTGTGGTGTTTCTTGGAAAATGGCAGGGATTAGAGAGAATTTCGAGTGTGTGGGCATGTGTTTCGGTTGTGGAGGCCGAGAGGGAGAGAGAGGAGAGATTATGAGAGAAATATGAGTTGATGGGTGAGTGGAATTGCATGAAATGGTAGTGGGGAAGAGGAGGGTGAGTGGTGACTGGTGGAGGAGGGTGGTGTCACATGGGGCGGCCGATTTGGCTTGTAGTGAGGGGTGTTTTAATTAAATTTTTATCGTATAAGTGTAATTATGTAGTATTGGGTAGTATTTTAGATGGTAAAAATTTGTTAGTTGATAATTAACCTTAAATTTTAATGTGTAGGAACACAATTTAAATTGTTTCAACTATGATTAAGTTTGCAAGGGTGCCTAATAACTTTCCTGGGACACTAAGATTTCCTTAACAAATGCTTGATCTAGATAAAGTCATTACAAAACACAAGTTGATAAGGCCACAAGGCAAAATGCGACCGAATGGGTCCATTCGCATCAACCAGATGCGACCGAATGGGTCCATCCACATTAACCAGATGCGACCGAATGGGTCCATTCGCATTAACCAGATGCGACTGAGCCATGAGGAAAACAATCAATTAAGACAAAAGTACCAAAACACATAATACATAAGAGAGAATAGTATCAATAGTAATAGTAATAAAATTAGTTGAATCAGAAAAGATGCAGGTTGGCAAGGTAAGAATTATGACATAGAGGTCGGTTGTTACAGGTTTCGTGTGTTCTTTTAGTTAAGAATGATACAAAATACTATGTTGCATTTGTGAATGATTAGTGTGATTCCAATGATTGTTATAATTAGATTTGATTATATGGGTTCACGAGTGTCTTCAGAAGCCTTGAGAATCAAAACTCTATAGCATTGAACGTTGTTACGAAAAGAAAAAATTATTCATGCGAAAACAATTGTTTTTAGTGTTTTGGTATAAATAGTTCCCTTCCTATGCAATTAGTTAAGCATTCATGAATACTTTGATACACCAATTTATAGTTGCATAATTTTGAATAAAATACAAGTAAATCTTATTTACTTGGTCATGTTATCTTGATTTGACTTCTTTTTCATCGATCACGCACCGCTTCTTTGTTTGACGTCTTATAACTTTCATTCCATGCGTGAAATTTGATTCTTGATTCTTATTCAGTAAACACGAGTACTTTCTTCCTTCTTTACACCTGGTTTCCTTGCCTAGATGGTCAATAAAGTATTATGTTGATCCACTAAAGTCATTTTGATTGATTCGGTCGATTTTTGAGGTAAGAATGTGCGAAGTTGGTTATGCAGTGCTCTCAAAGTGTTTTGGTCAGATGTGGATTGCTTTCAAGGCTTGTTCGTGTGGTTTCGTGTTCGGTTTTAGTTCCGATTGATACTAAACATACTATGTTGCATTTGTGAATGATTTGTGTGATTCCAATTATTGTTATAATCAGATTTGAATATATTGTTTCACAAGTGTGTTCAGAAGCCTTGAGGATCAAAACTCTATAGCATTGGACGTTCTTATGAAAAGGAAAGAAGTATCCATGCGAGAACTATTGTTTTAGTGTTTTGATATAAATAGCTCTTTTCCTATTTAAAATGTTAAGCTTTCATGAATACTTTGGTGCACCAATTTATAGTTGCATAAATTTGATTAAAATACAAGTAAATCTTATTTACTTGGTCGTGTTACCTTGATTTGACTTCTTTTTCATCGATCATAAACTGCGTCTTTGTTTGACGTTTCATTACTCACATTCCGCGCGTGTACTTTGATTCTCGATTCTTATTCAGTGAACACGAGTACTTTGTTGCTTCTTTACACTTGGTTTCCTTGCCTAGATGGTCAATAAAGTATTATGTTGATCCACTATTGTCATTTTGATTGATTCGGTGGATTTTTGAGGCAAGAATGTGTGAAGTTGGTTGTGGTGTGCTCTCGAAGTGTTTTGGGCAGAAGTGGATGGATTTCAAGACTTGTTCGTGTGGTTTCGTGTGCGGTTTTAGTTTCGAATGATACAAAACATACTATGTTGTATTTGTGAATGATTAGTATGATTCCAATGATTGTTATAATCAGATTTTAATATATTGTTTCACGAGTGTGTTCAGAAGCCTTGAGAATCAAAACTCTATAGCATTGAACGTTGTTATGAAAAGCGAAGAAGTATCCATGCGAGAACTATTATTGTAACACCCCGAAAATTCAAAACGAGTCATTAAGGATAATGGGCTTAACTAATGGGTATTTAATAAAAGAAGGTAATGGGTTATGGGCTAAAATGGGTTTATGGGCAAGAGCCTAAGTGATTAAGGCCCATAATCAGCCCCTTAACCCACCTAAAGCAGCCTCCATCTCCATCATTTGCAACCCTAGCCACTAAATTCGTAGAGAGAGAAAGTAGAGAGAGAAAGTGAAGGAAGCACAAGATTTGGAGCTTCAAAGGTCAAGGGATTGAAGATCTGGGTGTTGGAGCATCAAACCACAAGAAAGGAGCAACAAATCCAGGTAAGAATCGACCTCTTAACCCTTCTGTAGATCAAACTGGGATTCTAGGGTTTTGGGTTTTGAAAAGTTGCAAAGAATCGCAGAAAGGTCACATTTTTACGTATGAAAACATGTATAAAGCTTAGATTTAGCCTCATGGATGATAAACTAAGGGTTTGGACGTAAAAAGTTGCGATTTTGGGTTAAAAATGGGTTGGTTCGTCATTTCAGCTCGATATGCGAAACAATGTATGCATCCAGCGAAATTGCATGTTCAAGCTGCGAAGCTGTGGGTGTTCTGCGAAACTATAGTTTCGCAGGTAATTTTGCAGCCATGAAAATTCCAACGAAAGTTGGGCGAAACTGCCATGCGAAACTGGCAGCGAATTTAGGCAGAAATTAACCCCTTAGAGTGTTAACTTGTCTGCAGGCTGTGTAGTGTGATCCTAGCCTCGAAAGCTTAGTCTAGAAGTTATTCGCGGTATCCAGGTGAGTTCTAGATCCCCTATTTATAATCTTTTCCATGTTTTGGGGTTATTATGCATACTAAATATACGTTTTTAAATGACCAAGATTTTAAGAGGTTTTAACAGGAAGATCGATTTTTCTATAAGGAAATGTGTTATATAAATACTTAAAAATAAAAAATTTTCGCGCTGACCTGGCAGCCCGGCTCCAGCCAAGGGGCAACGCCCTTGGACCCCACTAGGGGTTGCTGCCCCCAAGACCCCGCTGTCAGGGGCTACTGCCTCTGAACCCCCGCTATCCCGCAGAGGGTCAGTTATGTTTTATGATGACTAGTACTTGGTATGTTGTGTACTTATTAAGTTAAGTATTATATATTAAAGTGGAGATGATATTAATGAAAAGTGAAACTTAATGAATGTTACCCTGGGACCCTTTTGATGATGAAAAGTCTTGCAAGCACTATGATAGACTTCACTTATGTGAGTCTGATGTATGATGATGGATCCGTATTCATGAGCAGGCTATGTGCCTTGAAGTGTGGATCAACTGTCGAGGGTTAGCTACCCTTTTCTTGTGTACCGACAGGGATCGACATTCGTTGTCGATCATCATGAAGCTCTTGCTTTGTGCAATCTCGTTTATGATGAAAGTGAAAGATAATGAAAGAATGGAAGATAATGAACATGCTTATTATGATGCAAGAAATGTTATGTATTATGATGTATGCGTGGTCATTATATGAAGGATAAAGTTTATATTTTCTTATTTATTTAAAACTAGAACTAGCTCAGCGAAACTGACTTTTATGCATAATAGTTGGCAGGTAAATGCTGATGCTAAGGATGGCACCGGTTGGAGGCTACTTGGATAGCAATGGATGGCATTCCAGTATACGAAATCTTTTATTGTAATTTAAGAAAAAGTACTTTGTTTTATTTACAAATGAAGGACAAATGTATGAGTACAATATGATTTCCAAGTTTTAAATGAATGTCAAATTATTTCCGCTGCGTTGTTTTGTTATTAAAGTGATTTTATGCTATGATTAACCAACTGTGAGGTTTCCCGGGAACGGGGCCTTACAATTATTTTTAGTGTTTTGATATAAATAGCTCCTTTCCCATGTAATTAGTTAAGCTTTTGTGAATACTTTGATGCACCAATTTATAGTTGCGCAATTTTGATTAAAATACAAGTAAATCTTATTTACTTGGTCGTATTACCTTGATTTGACTTCTTTTTCATTGATCACACACTGCGTCTTTGTGTAACGTCTCATTACTTTCATTCCATGCGTGAAATTTGATTCTTGATTCTTATTCAGTGAACACGAGTACTTTCTTGCTTCTTTACACCTGGTTTCCTTGGCTAGATGGTCAATAAAGTATCCTGTTGACCCACTATAGTCATTTTGATTGATTCGGTGGATTTTGAAGCCAGAATGTGCGAAGTTGGTTGTGGAATGCTCTCGAAGTGTTTTGGGCAGAAGTGGATTGATTTCAAGGCTCGTTTGTGTGGTTTCGTGTTCAGTTTTACCTTCGATTGATACAAAACATACTATGTTGCATTTGCGAATGATTAGTGTGATTCCAATTATTTTTATAATCATATTTGAATATATTGTTTCACGAGTGTGTTCAGAAGTCTTGAGAATCAAAACTTTATAGCATTGAACGTTGTTATAAAAAGCGAAGAAGTATCCATGCGAGAACTATTGTTTTAGTGTTTTGATATAAATAGCTCCTTTCCCATGTAATTAGTTAAGCTTTCGTGAATACTTTGGTGCACCAATTTATAGTTGCATAAATTTGATTAAAATACAAGTAATTCTTATTTACTTGGTCGTGTTACCTTGATTTGACTTCTTTTTTAACGATCACGCACTGCATGTTTGTTTGACGTTTCATTACTCTCATTTCGCGCATGTAATTTGATTCTCGATTCTTATTCAGTGAACAAGAGTACTTTGTTGCTTCTTTACACCTGGTTTCCTTGCCTAGATGGTCAATAAAGTATTCTGTTGATCCACTATTGTCATTTTGACTGATTAGATGGATTTTTGAGGCAAGAATTTGTGAAGTTGGTTGTGGTGTGCTCTCGAAGTGTTTTGGGCAGAAGTGGATTGATTTCAAGCCTTGTTCGTGTGGTTTCGTGTGCGGTTTTAGTTTCGAATGATACATGTGATTCCAATGATTGTTATAATCAGATTTTAATATATTGTTTCACGAGTGTGTTTAGAAGTCTTGAGAATAAAAACTCTATAGCATTGAACGTTGTTATGAAAATCGAAGAAGTATTCAAGCGAGAACTATTATTGTAACACCCCGAAAATTCAAAACGAGTCATTAAGGATAATGGGCTTAATTAATGGGTATTTAATAAAAGAAGAAAATGGGTTATGGGCTAAAATGGGTTTATGCGCAAGAGCCTAAGTGATTAAGGCCCATAATCAGCCCCTTAACCCACCCAAAGAAGCCTCCATCTCCATCATTTGCAACCCTAGCCACCAATTTCGTAGAGAGAGAAAGTGAAGGAAACTCAAGATTTGGAGCTTCAAAGGTCAAGGGATTTAAGAAATGGGTGTTGGAGCATCAAACCACAAGAAAGGAGCAACAAATCCAGGTAAGAATCGACCTCTTAACCCTTCTATAGATCAAACCCGGATTCTAAGGTTTTGGGTTTTGAAAAGTTGCAAAGAATCGCAGAAAGGTCACATTTTTACGTATGAAAACATGTATAAAGCTTAGATTTAGCCTCATGGATGATAAACTAAGGGTTTGGACGTAAAAAGTTGCGATTTTGGGTTAAAAATGGGTTGGTTCGTCATTTCAGCTCGATATGCGAAACAATGTATGCATCCACCGAAATTGCATGTTCAAGCTGCGAAGCTGTGGGTGTTCTGCGAACTATAGTTTCGCAGGTAATTTTGCAGCCATGAAAATTCCAACGAAAGTTGGGCGAAACTGCCATGCGAAACTGGCAGCGAATTTAGGCAGAAATTAACCCCTTAGAGTGTTAACTTGTCTGCAGGCTGTGTAGTGTGATCCTAGCCTAGAAAGCTTAGTCTAGAAGTTATTCGCGGTATCCAGGTGAGTTCTAGATCCCCTATTTATAAGTTTTTCCATGTTTTGGGGTTATTATGCATACGAAATATACATTTTTAAATGACCAAGATTTTAAGAGGTTTTAACAGGAAGATCGATTTTTCTATAAGGAAATGTGTTATATAAATACTTAAAAATAAAAATTTTCGCGCTGACCTGGCAGCCCGGCTCCAACCAAGGGGCAACGCCTTTGGACCCCACTAAGGGCTGCTGCCCCCAAGACCCCGTTGTCAGGGGCTGCCGCCTCTGAACCCCCGCTATCCCGCAGAGGGTCAGTTATGTTTTATGATGACTAGTACTTGGTATGTTGTGTACTTATTAAGTTAAGTATTATATATTAAAGTGGAAGATGATATTAATGAAAAGTGAAACTTAATGAATGTTACCCCGGGCCCATTTGATGATGAAAAGTCTTGCAAGCACTATGATAGACTTCACTTATGTGAGTCTGATGTATGATGATGGGTCCGTATTCATGAGCGGGCTATGTGCCTTGAAGTGTGGATCAACTGTCGAGGGTTAGCTACCCTTTTCATGTGTACCGACAGGGATCGACATTCGTTGTCAATCATCATGAAGCTCTTGCTTTGTGCAATCTCGTTTATGATGAAAGTGAAAGATAATGAAAGAATGAAAGATAATGAACATGCTTATTATGATGCAAGAAATGTTATGTATTATGATGTATGCGTGGTCATTATATGAAGGATAAAGTTTATATTTTCTTATTTGTTTAAAACTAGAACTAGCTCAGCGAAACTGACTTTTATGCATAATAGTTGGCAGGTAAATGCTGATGCTGAGGATGGCACCGGTTGGAGGCTACTTGGATGGCAATGGATGGCATTCCAGTATACGAAATCTTTTATTGTAATTTAAGAAAAAGTACTATGTTTTATTTACAAATGAAGGACAAATGTATGAGTACAATATGATTTCCAAGTTTTAAATGAATGTCTAATTATATCCGCTGCGTTGTTTTGTTATTAAAGTGATTTTATGCTATGATTAACCAACTGTGAGGTTTCCCGGGAACGGGGCCTTACAATTATTTTTAGTGTTTTGGTATAAATAGCTCCTTTCCCATGTAATTAGTTAAGATTTTGTGAATACTTTGATGCACCAATTTATAGTTGCGCAATTTTGATTAAAATACAAGTAAATCTTATTTACTTGGTCGTATTACCTTGATTTGACTTCTTTTTCATCGATCACACACTGCGTCTTTGTGTAACGTCTCATTACTTTCATTCCATGCGTGAAATTTGATTCTTGATTCTTATTCAGTGAACACGAGTACTTTCTTGCTTCTTTACACCTGGTTTCCTTGGCTAGATGGTCAATAAAGTATCTTGTTGACCCACTATAGTCATTTTGATTGATTCGGTGGATTTTGAAGCCAGAATGTGCGAAGTTGGTTGTGGAGTGCCCTCGAAGTGTTTTGGGCAGAAGTGGATTGATTTCAAGGCTCGTTTGTGTGGTTTCGTGTTCAGTTTTACCTTTGATTGATACAAAACATACTATGTTGCATTTGCGAATGATTAGTGTGATTCCAATTATTGTTATAATCATATTTGAATATATTGTTTCGCGAGTGTGTTCAGAAGCCTTGAGAATCAAAACTTTATAGCATTAAACGTTGTTGTAAAAAGCGAAGAAGTATCCATGCGAGAACTATTGTTTTAGTGTTTTGATATAAATAGCTCCTTTCCCATGTAATTAGTTAAGCTTTCGTGAATACTTTGGTGCACCAATTTATAGTTGCATAAATTTGATTAAAATACAAGTAATTCTTATTTACTTGGTCGTGTTACCTTGATTTGACTTCTTTTTCAACGATCACGCACTGCATGTTTGTTTGACGTTTCATTACTCTCATTTCGCGCGTGTAATTTGATTCTCGATTCTTATTCAGTGAACAAGAGTACTTTGTTGCTTCATTACACCTGGTTTCCTTGCCTAGATGGTCAATAAAGTATTCTGTTGATCCACTATTGTCATTTTAACTGATTAGATGGATTTTTGAGGCAAGAATGTGTGAAGTTGGTTGTGGTGTGCTCCTGAAGTGTTTTGGGCAGAAGTGGATTGATTTCAAGGCTTGTTCGTGTGGTTTCGTGTGCGGTTTTAGTTTCGAATAATACAAAACATACTATGTTGTATTTGTGAATGATTAGTGTGATTCCAATTATTGTTATAATCAGATTTTAATATATTGTTTCACGAGTGTGTTCAGAAACCTTGAGAATAAAAACTCTATAGCATTGAACGTTGTTATGAAAATCGAAGAAGTATTCATGCGAGAACTATTATTGTAACACCGCGAAAATTCAAAACGAGTCATTAAGGATAATGGGCTTATTTCATGGGTATTTAATAAAAGAAGAAAATGGGTTATGGGCTAAAATGGGTTTATGCGCAAGAGCCTAAGTGATTAAGGCCCATAATCAGCCCCTTAACCCACCCAAAGAAGCCTCCATCTCCATCATTTGCAACCCTAGCCACCAAATTCGTAGAGAGAGAAAGTGAAGGAAACTCAAGATTTGGAGCTTCAAAGGTCAAGGGTTGAAGATCTGGGTGTTGGAGCATCAAACCACAAGAAAGGAGCAACAAATCCAGGTAAGAATCGACCTCTTAACCCTTCTATAGATCAAACCCGGATTCTAGGGTTTTGGATTTTGAAAAGTTGCAAAGAATCGCATAAAGGTCACATTTTTACGTATGAAAACATGTATAAAGCTTAGATTTAGCCTCATGGATGATAAACTAAGGGTTTGGACGTAAAAAGTTGTAAGACCCCGTTTCCGGGAAGCCTCACAGTTGGTTAATCATAGCATAAAATCAGTTTAATAATAAAACATTGCAGCGGAAATAATTAGACATTTATTTAAAACGTAGAAACCATATTGTACTCATACATTTGTCCTTTAATTTCAAACAAACATGTTACTTGTTCTTAAATTACAATAAAGATTTCATAAACAATAATGCCATCCATAGCTCCCCAAGTAGCTCCGTGTGCCATCCTCAGCATCAGTGTTTACCTGCCAACTATTATGCATAAAAGTCAGCTTCGCTGAGTGAGTCCTAGTTTTAAATAATATAAGAAAATATACACTTTATCCTTCATATAATGACCATGCATACAACATAGTACATAACATAACTTGCATCATAATAAGCATGTTCATTATCTTTCATTCTTTCATTATCTTTCACTTTCATCATAAACGAGATTGCACAAAGCCAGAGCTCCATGTTGATCGACAACAAATGTCAATCCCTGTCGGTACACATGAATACGGTAGCTAACCCCCGACAGTTGATCCACACTGCAAGGCACATAGCCCGCTCATGAATACAGATCCATCATCATACTTCAAACTCACATAAGTGAAGTCTATCATAGTGCTTGCAAGACTTTTCATCATCAAACGGGCCCGGGGGTAACATTCATTAAGTTTCGCTTTTCATTAATATCATCTTCCGCTTTAATATATAATACTTAACTTATTATGTACACAACATACCAAGTACTAGCCATCATAAAACATAACCGACCCGCCGCGGAACAGCGGGGGTTCGGGGGCGGCAGCCCCTGACAGCGGGGTCCTAGGGGCAGCAGCCCCTAGTGGGGTCCAAGGGGCAACGCCCCTGGCTGGGGCCGGGCTGCCAGGTCAGCGCGAAACATTTATATAGCACATTTACTTATAGAAAAATCGTTCTTCCTGTTAAAACCCCTTAAAATCTTGGTCATTTAAAAACGTAAATTTAGTATGCCTAATAGCCCCAAAACACGGAAAACTTATAAATAGGGGATCTAGAACTCACTTGGATACGACGAATAACCTCTAGACTAAGCTTTCTAGGCTAGGATCCCACTACACAACCTGCAGACAAGTTAACACTCTAAGGGGTTAATTTTCTGCCTAAATTCGCTGCTAATTTCGCTGCAAGATCAGCAATTTCGCAGCTAGATTCGCCAACACTTTCGCTGGTAGTTTCACCAGCAGTTTCGCTGCTAGTTTCGCTAGCACATTCGCTGGCAGTTTCGCTGGCATCTTCGCTGCCAGTTTTCCTGGCAGTTTCGCCCAACTTTCGTTGGAAAAACATGCCTGCGAAACTACCTGCGAAATTATGATTTCGCAGAAAGATCCTCAGTTTCGCTGGTTAAATATGCAAATTCGCTGGATGAATATACAGTTTCGCAGATCGCATAAAAATTACGAACCAGTCCGTTTTTAACCCAAAATCATAACTTTTTACGTCCAATCTCTTAGTTTATCATCCATGAGGCTAAATATAAGCTTTATACATGTTTTCATACGTAAAAATGTGAGCTTTATGCGATTCTTTGCAACTTTTCAAAACCCAAAACCCTAGAATACGGGTTTGATCTACAGAAGGGTTTAGAGGTCGATTCTTACCTGGATTTGTTGCTTCTTTCTTAGATCTTGATGCTCCAACACCCAGATCTTCAATCTCTTCACCTTGGAAGCTTCAAATCTTGAGTTTTCTTCCCTTTCTCTCTCTACTTTCTCTCTCTACGAATTTTGGGGGCTAGGGTTGTAATGAGGAAGATGAAGCTGGTTTTGGGTGCTTAAGGGCTGATTATGGGCCTTTAATCCCATAGGCCACTACCCAATAAGCCTAATTTTAGCCCATGACCATTTCTTTACCTTATTAAAATACCCAATAATCAAGCCCATTATCCTTAATGACTCGTTTCGACTTTTCGGGGTGTTACAAGTCTCCCCTACTTATTTAGGTTTCGTCCTCGAAACCTGTCAGTCATCAAACAATTGAGGGTATAATTTTCTCATCTCCTCCTCAGTCTCCCACGTAGATTCTGACCCTTTTTTGTGTCTCCACTGTACCCGTACTAGTGGAACAACTTTATTCCATAAGTGCTTCTCTTTCCAATGAAGGATGGCCACCGACTGCTCTACATAATTTAGCCGTTCATCGACTTCAATGTCTTCTAATGGTATAAATGCATCATTATCTGCCAGACATTTCCTGAGATGAGATACGTGGAACGTAGGGTGAATTCCACTCAACTCATCAGGTAGTTCTAATCTGTAGGCCACTTCTCCTACCCTTGCGATAATGCGGAATGGCCCTATAAATCTTGGGCTCAACTTTCCCCTTTTTCGAAACCTGATGATCCCTTTCCAGGGCGATACCTTGAGCATAACCTTGTCACCAACCTTAAATTCTATCGGCTTACGCCTCTTATCAGCATAAGACTTCTGGCGGTCCTTTGCAGCTTTCATGAACGCCTTAATCTTATCTAACTTCTCAATTGTGACCTCAATCACATCAAGACTCCCCAATTCCTTCTGCCCGATGTCGCCCCAACACACGGGCGTTCTGCACTTCCTACCGTACAACATTTCGTAAGGTGGCATACCAATGCTGGCATGGTAACTATTATTATATGAGAATTCTGCCAACGGTAAGTGCTCATCCCAACTTCCTCCAAAGTCGACTACACAGGCTCGTAGCATGTCTTCTAAAGTCTGGATCGTCCTTTCCGACTGACCATCTGTCTGGGGATGCTAAGCCGTACTAATATGCAGTCTAGTCCCCATTGAGTCATGAAACCTCTTCCAGAACTTGGACGTAAACCGCGTGTCCCTATCCGAAACGATAGACACTGGCACGCCATAACGAGCCACGATTTCCTTGATAAATAGCTCTGCCAACCTCTCAGAGGAATACGTCTCACGAATTGGTAGGAAATGGGCGCTCTTTGTTAGACGGTCAACAATCACCCAGATTGCGTCGCTTCCCCTCGCCGTGCGAGGCAGTTTTGTGATGAAGTTCATTGTGATGTGTTCCCATTTCCATTCAGGGATATCCAAAGGCTAGATCTTCCCATATGGCTTTTGGTGCTCTGCCTTCACTTGCAGACAAGTCAGGCACTTGCTCACGTACTTAGCCATGTCTCGCTTCATTCCTGGCCACCAGTAATCTTTCTTCAGATCCTGATACATTTTCGTAGCACCGGGGTGTATGGAATATCGAGTTTTGTGAGCCTCATCCATGATTTTCTCCCTCAAATCTCCATAGAGAGGGATCCACATTCGCCTAGATCGGGTTCTAACTCCCAAGGTGTTTTCCCCTAAATCTGAAACTTGTCCTTTCATCCTTTCAGAGTTGACTCTGTCCTCTCTTAATGCCTCATCCTGGAACTCCCTCACTCTTTTCATAACATCAGGCGTCATGATTATCTGGCAAGCCCTCACCCGAATTGGTTCGGGTCGTCCTTTTCGGCTAAGGGCGTCACCAACCACATTAGCTTTGCCTGGATGATAATGAATTTCACAGTCATAATCCTTGATCAGTTCCAACCACCTCCTCTGCCTCATATTGAGTTCCTTTTGTTTGAAGAAATACTTCAGGCTTTTATGATCAGTGAAGATGGTGCACTTCACCCCATACAGGTAGTGCCTCCAAATCTTCAATGCAAACACCACCGCGGCCAACTCCAAATCATGGGTGGGATAATTTGCCTCGTGAACCTTTAATTGTCTAGAAGCATAGGCTATCACCTTCCCTCGTTGCATTAACACGCAACCCAATCCTGCATACGAGGCATCCGAGTAGACCACCAGATCCTTGTTCCCTTCAGGTAACGTCAAGACAGGGGCTTGAGTTAACCTCATCTTCAGTTCCAGGAAGGCGTTCTCCTGATCAGTACCCCATTCATACTTTACATCCTTCCGGGTCAGCTTAGTCAAAGGAGAAGCTATCTTGGAGAAATCCTGGATAAACCTCCTATAGTATCCTGCCAGGCCCAAGAAACTGCGAATCTCGGATGGCGTCTTTGGAGGTTCCCATTGCATTACAGCTTCAACCTTCGCAGGGTCCACCCTGATCCCCTCGGGATTAACCACATGACCCAGAAATTGAACTTCTCGAAGCCAAAATGCGCATTTAGAGAACTTAGCATATAACTTCTCATTTCTGAGTGTCTCCAATACTTCTCGGATATGATCGGCATGTTCCTCTTCGCTTTTTGAATAAATCAAGATGTCATCAATGAACACTATTACCGATTTATCCAACATCAGCCGACATACCCTATTCATGAGGTCCATGAAAACAGCTGCGCGTTGGTTAAACCAAAGGACATGACGAGAAATTCATAGTGTCCATAACGCGTACGGAATGCTGTCTTAGGAATGTCTTGTTCTTTCACCTTCAGTTGGTGATAACCAGACCGCAAGTCTATCCTTGAAAACCAGCTGGCACCCTGAAGTTGATCGAACAGGTCGTCGATCCTTGGTAACGGATACTGATTCTTTACGGTCATTTTATTGAGCTCGCGATAGTCAATGCACATCCGCATGCTACCATCTTTCTTCTTGACGAATAAAACCGGAGCACCCCATGGAGAGATACTCGGTCGGATGAAGCCTTTATCCAGTAAATCTTGCAACTGGTCCCTCAGTTCTACCATCTTCGAAGGAGGTAATCGATACGGTGCTTTAGCGACCGGTTGAGCTCCCGGTAGCAAATCAATCTGGAATTCGATTTCGCGGTCAGGCGGCACACCGGTCAGGTCTTCAGGAAAGACGTCAGGAAACTCGCGCACTACTGGCACGTCTGATAATTGTGGCTCTGGCGCATCCACATCTTTTACATAGGCCAAGTAAGCGCTACACCCACGTCTCAAGTACTTTTCAGCTGTGATTATGGACACGACCTTCGGTACACAGCACACCTTATCTCCACGAACCGTAACAGAACTACCATCGGGCGCTGTTAGACGAATTATCTTCTTACTACATACAATATTGGCTTCATAGGTAGCTAACCAATCCATGCCTAACACCACATCGAAACCTCCTAAGGCCATAACATGCAACCTAGCAGGGAACTTACAATCTTCTAACTCAATCAGGCAATCCTCAACCACCTCAGTTACCTTAGTGGACTTACCAATGGCTGTTTCTACATAGAAAGGCCCATCTAACTTTCTACTCTTATCATGCAACAAACGACAAAAGGCAGCAGACACAAAACCCCTACTAGCACCAGAATCAAAGAGCACAGAAGCATATTCATGGTCTACCAGAAACATACCTGAAACTACTTTTGGGTCTGCCCTGGCCTCCTCGCGAGTTATGTTGAATGCCCTCGCCTTCGCCTTTGAACCGTCACCCCTTCCCTTATCTCCAGCTTTAGCCGTTCCTGATCTTTCTGGTTTTCCTTTCTTACAGTCTCTTCCCGCATGACCTATCTCGCCACACATGTAACACTTCCCCACCTTGCAATCCCTAGCATAGTGGCCCTCGCCTCCACATTTGAAACATTTTCCCGTCCCAACTCTGCACTCCCCTGAATGACCTTTTCCACATTTTCGACAAGCACCTCCTTCCCCAGTATTTCCGTGTCTCCCAGGCTGATCCTCAACCCTCATCCTCTTCTCTCCACTCCGGAAGTTATCACCTCCGAACCTCTTCCCATTTCCATTCTAGTTCCCATTCCATTTCTCCACCTTTTTCTGTACAGGCACTGGGTCTCTCTCATCGTACAACCTCCCATCTAAATCCACCACAGACCTAAACGTACCCGGTCTGGCTGCAATCATGTGCCTCCTGATGTCCACAGGCAAACCCTGTATGTATCTTTTGATCTTCCTGGACGCAGGTGTCACCATGTCTGGCACAAGTCTTGCAAGTTCATTGAACTAGGAGGTATACTCTTGATGAGTCATGTTCCCAGCCTTCAAATACAAGAACTCCTTTTCAATCTTGTCTAATTCCTGATGGGGACAATACTCCTCCAGCACTAACTCCTTCAACTCCAACCACTTCATCTTGGCTATCGATCGCTTCCCCTCAGCCTGGACAATATTGTCCCACCAGCATAACGCTGAGTCAACGAAGGAATGAGTGGCAAACTTAACTTTTTGATCCTCTCGGCACTCACTAATTTCCAGTACCGCTTCCATCTCTCTGACCCAACGATGAGCGGCAGTAGCAGTGCCGTTACCGTCAAAGGTTGGGGGCTTGCACCTTTGAAATGTCCCATAGTTGCACCCTCTAGTAGTCTCTCTCTCGGACTCCTCATCACTGTCATCATCATGGACTACCACTTTAGGGTTTGATGGCTCCTCTTCAGATTCCTCAGTCCTCCCAGTGGACTTTCCTGAATTCTTCTCACTTTCCTTCCCTTTCTTCTCAGCTTTCTCTCCATCCTTAACTGCTTTGATCACCTCGGTCACTACCAAGGGTAAGACATTTTGCATGACATTGTAGACTTCGTCAGCGATAGCCTCCTTCACAGTGGGTTTGAGGGTGGCTGATCCCTCCCTCTCCGGGTGACTATGGAGGTCTGACTCCTCATGAACAGTCTCGGGAGCCTTAGCTTTGCTCCGGGTGACACGTGGCTCGGTAGTACGCCCGCCACGAGCACCTCCTCGGGTTGCCTTCCCAGATTTTCTACCAGCCATAACTAATTCCTATAAGATTCAAACACCAAAGTGGTTATTCAAGATAATTGCTCAGATCATTATAAGTATGGTAAGTCCTTAACTACAGTGGCCAAGTGTGATTAACCACTTACCTTACCCTCCTGTCCCAAGCAATTACTATCCTAACACATATTAGTATTCAAATCTACAAGCACATAAAACAAATAGCACACGCACATAATTCCGGTTTACTTGAAACTTTTACCTGATGGCACGTAGCTACTTGGATTGGCATCCTTCATTCGGTCCCATTTACAGTTTAAGTTTAGGTTTTGAAAACAGTTTACCCAATTCTCTTAAACTTTGGCTCTGATACCAACTTGTAAGACCCCGTTCCCGGGAAGCCTCACAGTTGGTTAATCATAGCATAAAATCAGTTTAATAATAATTCATTGTAGCGGAAATAATTAGACATTCATTTAAAACGTAGAAACCATATTGTACTCATACATTTGTCCTTTAATTTCAAACAAACATGTTACTTGTTCTTAAATTACAATAAAGATTTCATAAACAATAATGCCATCCATAGCTCCCCAAGTAGCTCCGGGTGCCATCCTCAGCATCAGCGTTTACCTGCCAACTATTATGCATAAAAGTCAGCTTCGCTGAGTGAGTCCTAGTTTTAAATAATATAAGAAAATATAAACTTTATCCTTCATATAATCACCATGCATACAACATAGTACATAACATAACTTGCATCATAATAAGCATGTTCATTATCTTTCATTCTTTCATTATCTTTCACTTTCATCATAAACGAGATTGCACAAAGCAAGAGCTCCATGTTGATCGACAACAAATGTCAATCCCTGTCGGTACACATGAATACGGTAGCTAACCCCCGACAGTTGATCCACACTGCAAGGCACATAGCCCGCTCATGAATACAGATCCATCATCATATATCAGACTCACATAAGTGAAGTCTATCATAGTGCTTGCAAGACTTTTCATCATCAAACGGGCCCGGGGGTAACATTCATTAAGTTTCGCTTTTCATTAATATCATCTTCCGCTTTAATATATAATACTTAACTTATTATGTACACAACATACCAAGTACTAGCCATCATAAAACATAACCGACCCGCCGCGGAACAGCGGGGGTTCGGGGGCGGCAGCCCTGACAGCGGGGTCCTAGGGGCAGCAGCCCCTAGTGGGGTCCAAGGGGCAACGCCCCTGGCTGGGGCCGGGCTGCCAGGTCAGCGCGAAACATTTATATAGCACATTTACTTATAGAAAAATCGTTCTTCCTGTTAAAACCCCTTAAAATCTTGGTCATTTAAAAACGTAAATTTAGTATGCATAATAGCCCCAAAACACGGAAAACTTATAAATAGGGGATCTAGAACTCACTTGGATACCACGAATAACCTCTAGACTAAGCTTTCTAGGCTAGGATCCCACTACACAACCTGCAGACAAGTTAACACTCTAAGAGGTTAATTTTCTGCCTAAATTCGCTGCTAATTTCGCTGCAAGATTAGCAATTTCGCAGCTAGATTCGCCAACACTTTCGCTGCTAGTTTCACCAGCAGTTTCGCTGCTAGTTTCGCTAGCACATTCGCTGGCAGTTTCGCTGGCATCTTCGCTGCCAGTTTTGCTGGCAGTTTCGCCCAACTTTCGTTGGAAAAACATGCCTGCGAAACTACCCGCGAAATTATAATTTCGCAGAAAGATCCTCAGTTTCGCTGGTTAAATATGCAAATTCGCTGGATGATTATACAGTTTCGCAGATCACATAAAAATTACGAACCAGTCCATTTTAAACCAAAAATCATAACTTTTTACGTCCAATCTCTTAGTTTATCATCCATGAGGCTAAATCTAAGCTTTATACATGTTTTCATACGTAAAAATGTGACCTTTATGCGATTCTTTGCAACTTTTCTAAACCCAAAACCCTAGAATCCGGGTTTGATCTACAGAAGGGTTTAGAGGTCGATTCTTACCTGGATTTGTTGCTTCTTTCTTAGATCTTGATGCTCCAACACCCAGATCTTCAATCTCTTCACCTTGGAAGCTTCAAATCTTGAGTTTTCTTCACTTTCTCTCTCGACGAATTTTGGGGGCTAGGGTTGTAATGAGGAAGATGAAGCTGGTTTTGGGTGCTTAAGGGCTGATTATGGGCCTTTATTCCCATAGGCCACTACCCAATAAGCCTAATTTTAGCCCATGACCATTTCTTTACCTTATTAAAATACCCAATAATTAAGCCAATTATCCTTAATGACTCGTTTCGACTTTTCGGGGTGTTACGAAAATTGCGATTTTGGGTTAAAAATGGGTTGGTTCGTCATTTCAGCTCGATCTGCGAAACTATGTATGCATCTAGCGAAATTGCATGTTCAAGCTGCGAAGCTATAGGTGATCTGCGAAACTATAGTTTCGCAGGTAATTTTGCAGCCATGAAAATTCCAAGAAATGTTGGGCAAAACTGCCATGCGGAACTGGCAGCGAATTTAGGCAGAAATTAACCCCTTAGAGTGTTAACTTGTGTGCAGGCTGTGTAGTGTGATCCTAGCCTAGAAAGCTTAGTCTAGAAGTTATTCGCGGTATCCAGGTGAGTTCTAGATCCCCTATTTATTAGTTTTTCCATGTTTTGGGGTTATTATGCATACTAAATATACGTTTTTAAATGACCAAGATTTTAAGAGGTTTTAACAGGAAGATCGATTTTTCTATAAGGAAATGTGTTATATAAATACTTAAAATTAAAAAAATTTCGCGCTGACCTGGCAGCCCGGCTCCAGCCAGAGGTGTTGCCCTTTGGACCCCATTAGGGGCTGCTGCCCCTAGGACCCCGCTGTCAGGGGGCAGCCGCCTCTGAACCCCCGCTATCCCGCAGAGGGTCAGTTATGTTTTATGATGACTAGTACTTGGTATGTTGTGTACTTATTAAGTTAAGTATTATATATTAAAGTGGAAGATGATATTAATGAAAAGTGAAACTTAATGAATGTTACCCCCGGACCCATTTGATGATGAAAAGTCTTGCAAGCACTATGATAGACTTCACTTATGTGAGTCTGATGTATGATGATGGGTCCGTATTCATGAGCGGGCTATGTGCCTTGAAGTGTGGATCAACTGTCGAGGGTTAGCTACCCTTTTCATGTGTACCGACAGGGATCAACATTCATTGTCGATCAATATGAAGCTCTTGCTTTGTGCAATCTCGTTTATGATGAAAGTGAAAGATAATGAAAGAATGAAAGATAATGAACATGCTTATTATGATGTAAGAAATGTTATGTATTATGATGTATGCGTGGTCATTATATGAAGAATAAAGTTTATATTTTCTTATTTATTTAAAACTAGAACTAGCTCAGTGAAACTGACT
The DNA here is from genome assembly GCA_025215565.1 of Flaveria ramosissima. Lineage (NCBI taxonomy): Eukaryota > Viridiplantae > Streptophyta > Magnoliopsida > Asterales > Asteraceae > Flaveria > Flaveria ramosissima. Next base: position 46,398,092 of record CM046043.1, read on the forward strand.
TTTATGCATAATAGTTGCCAGGTAAATGCTGATGCTGAGGATGGCACCACTTGGAGGCTACTTGGATGGCAATGGATGGCATTCTAGTATACGAAATCTTTTATTGTAATTTAAGAAAAAGTACTATGTTTTATTTACAAATGAAGGACAAATGTATGAGTACAATGTGATTTCCAAGTTTTAAATGAATGTCTAATTATTTCCGCTGCGTTGTTTTGTTATTAAAGTGATTTTATGCTATGATTAACCAACTGTGAGGTTTCCCGGGAACGTGGCCTTACAATTATTTTTAGTGTTTTGGTATAAATAGCTCCTTTCCCATGTAATTAGTTAAGCTTTTGTGAATACTTTGATGCACCAATTTATAGTTGCGTAATTTTGATTAAAATACAAGTAAATCTTATTTACTTGGTCGTATTACCTTGATTTGACTTCTTTTTCATCGATCACACACTGCGTCTTTGTGTAACGTCTCATTATTTTCATTCCATGCGTGAAATTTGATTCTAGATTCTTATTCAGTGAACACGAGTACTTTCTTGCTTCTTTACACCTGGTTTCCTTGGCTAGATGGTCAATAAAGTATCATGTTGACCCACTATAGTCATTTTGATTGATTCGGTGGATTTTTGAAGCCAGAATGTGCGAAGTTGGTTGTGGAGTGCTCTAGAAGTGTTTTGGGCAGAAGTGGATTGATTTCAAGGCTCGTTTGTGTGGTTTCATGTTCAGTTTTACCTTCGATTGATACAAAACATACTATGTTGCATTTGCGAATGATTAGTGTGATTCCAATTATTTTTATAATCATATTTGAATATATTATTTCACGAGTGTGTTCAGAAGCTTTGAGAATCAAAACTTTATAGCATTGAATATTGTTAAAAAAAGCAAAGAAGTATCCATGCGAGAACTATTGTTTTTAGTGTTTTGGTATAAATAGCTCCTTTCCCATGTAATTAGTTAAGCTTTCGTGAATACTTTGGTGCACCAGTTTATAGTTGCATAAATTTAATTAAAATACAAGTAATTCTTATTTACTTGGTCGTGTTACCTTGATTTGACTTCTTTTTCAACGATCACGCACTGCATGTTTGTTTGATGTTGCATTACTCTCATTTCGCGCGTGTAATTTGATTCTCGATTCTTATTCAGTGAACAAGAGTACTTTGTTGCTTCTTTACACCTGGTTTCCTTGCCTAGATGGTCAATAAAGTATTCTGTTGATCCACTATTGTCATTTTGACTGATTAGATGGATTTTAGAGGCAAGAATGTGCGAAGTTGGTTATGGAGTGCTCTCGAAGTGTTTTGGGCAGAAGTGGATTGAATTCAAGGCTTGTTCGTGTGGTTTCATTTGCGGTTTTAGTTTCGCATGATATAAAACATACTATGTTGCGTTTATGAATGATTAGTGCGATTTTAATGATTGTTATAATAAGATTTGAATATATTGTTTCACGAGGGTGTTCAAAAGCCTTGAAAATCCAAACTCTATAGCATTGAACGTTGTTATGAAAAGCAAAGAAGTATCCATGCGAGAACTATTGATTTTAGTGTTTTGGTATAAATAGCTCCTTTCCCATATAATTAGTTAAGCTTTCGTGAATACTTTGATGCACCAATTTATAGTTCCGCAATTTTGATTAAAATACAAGTAAATCTTATTTACTTGGTCGTGTTACCTTGATTTACCTTCTTTTTCATCGATCACGCACTGCGTCTTTGTTTAACGTCTCGTTACTTCTATACACCTGGTTTCTCAATTCTTATTCAGTGAACATGAGTACTTTGTTGCTTCTATACACCTGGTTTCCTTGCCTTGATGGTCAATAAAGTATTCTGTTAATCCACTATTGTCATTTTGATTGATTCGGTGGATTTTTGAGGCAAGTATGTGCGAAGTGGTTGTGGAGTGCTCTCGAAGTGTTTTGGGCAGAAGTCGATTGATTTCAAGGCTCGTTTGTGTGGTTTCGTGTTTGGTTTTGGTTTCGATTGATACAAAACATACTATGTTGCGTAGGTGAATGATTAGTGTGATCCAATGATTGTTATAATCAGATTTGATTATATGGGTTCACGAGTGTGTTCAGAAGCCTTGAGAATCAAAACTCTATAGCATTGAACGTTGTTACGAAAAGTAAAACAATATACATGCGAGAACAATTGTTTTTAGTGTTTTGGTGTAAATAGTTCATTTCCCATGTAAATAGTTAAGCTTTCGTGAATACTTTGATGCACCAATTTATACTTTCATAATTTTAATTAAAATACAAGTAAATCATCTTTACTTGGTCGTGTTACGTTGATTTGACTTCTTTTTCATCGATCACGCACTGCGTCTTTGTTTAATGTCTCATTACGTTCATTCCACGCGTGTATTATTATTATTGATTCTTATTCAGTGAACACGAATACTTTCTTGCTTCTTTACACCTGGTTTCCTTGCCTATATGGTCAATAAAGTATTCTGTTGATCCACTATTGTCATTTTGATTGATTCGGTGGATTTTTTAGGCACGAATGTGCGAAGTTGGTTGTGGAGTGCTATCAAAGTGTTTTGGGCAGATGTGGATTGATTTCAAGGCTCGTTCGTGTGGTTTTGTGTTCGGTTTTAGCTTCGATTGATACAAAACATACTATGTTGCATTTGTGAATGATTAGTGTGATTCCATTTATTGTTATAATCATATTTGAATATATTGTTTCACGAGTGTGTTCAGAAGCCTTGAGAATCAAAACTCTATAGCATTAAACGTTGTTATAAAAAGTAAAGAAGTATCCATGCGAGAACTATTGTTTTTAGTGTTTTGGTATAATAGCTCCTTTCCCATGTAATTAGTTAAGCTTTCGTGAATACTTTGGTGCACCAATTTATAGTTGCATAAATTTGATTAAAATACAAGTAAATCTTATTTACTTGGTTGTGTTACCTTGATTTGACTTCTTTTTCAACGATCACGCACAGCATCTTTGTTTGACGTTTCATTACTCTCATTCCGTGCGTGTAATTTGATTCTCAATTCCTATTCAGTGAACACGAGTACTTTGTTGCTTCTTTACACCTGGTTTCCTTGTCTAGATGGTCAATAAAGTATTCTGTTGATCCACTATTCTTATTTTGATTGATTAGGTGGATTTTTGAGGCAAGAATGTGCGAAGTTGGTTGTGGAGTGCTCTCGAAGTGTTTTGGGCAGAAGTGGATTGATTTCAAGGCTCGTTCGTGTGGTTTCGTGTGCGGTTTTAGTTTGCATGATACAAAACATACTATGTTGCATTTGTGAATGATTAGTGTGATTTCAATGATTGTTATAATCAAATTTGAATATATTGTTTCACGAGGGTGTTCAGAAGCCTTGAGAATCAAAACTCTATAGCATTGAACGTTGTTATGAAAAGCAAAGAAGTATCCATGGGATAACTATTGTTTTTAGTGTTTTGGTATAAATAGCTCCTTTCCCATGTAATTAGTTAAGCTTTCGTGAATACTTTGATGCACCAATTTATAGTTGCATAATTTTGATTAAACTACAAGTAAATCTTATTTACTTGGTCATGTTACCTTGATTTGACTTCTTTTTCATCGATCACGCACTGTGTCTTATTTTAATGTCTCATTACTTTCATTCCACGCATGTAAATTGATTCTCAATTCTTATTCAGTGAACACGAGTACTTTTTTGCTTCTATACACCTGGTTTCCTTGCCTTGATGGTCAATAAAAACATTCTGTTAATCCACTATTGTCATTTTGATTGATTCGGTGGATTTTTGAGGCAAGAATGTTCGAAGTTGGTTGTGGAGTGCTCTCGAAGTGTTTTGGGCAGAAGCCGATTGATTTCAAGGCTCGTTCGTGTAGTTTAGTGTTTGGTTTTGGTTTTGGTTTTAATTGATACAAAACATACTATGTTGCGTATGTGAATGATTAGTGTGATTCCAATGATTGTTATAATCAGATTTGAATATATTGTTTCACGAGTGTGTTCAGAAGCCTTGAGAATCAAAACTCTATAGCATTGAACATTGTTATGAAAAGGAAAGAAGTATCCATGTGAGAACTATTGTTTTTAGTGTTTTGGTATGAATAGCTCCTTTGCCATTTAACTAGTTAAGCTTTCGTGAATACTTTGGTGCACCAATTTGTAGTTGAATAAATTTGATTAAAATACAAGTAAATCTTATTTACTTGGTCGTGTTACCTTGATTTGACTTCTTTTTCAACGATCACGCACTGCGTCTTTGTTTGACATTTCATTACTCTGATTCCGTGCTTGTAATTCGGTTCTCGATTCTTATTCAGTGAACACGAGTACTTTGTTGCTTCTTTACACCTGGTTTCCTTGTCTAGATGGTCAATAAAGTATTTTGTTGATCCACTATTGTCATTTTGATTGATTAGGTGGATTTTTGAGGCAAGAATGTGCGAAGTTGGTTGTGGAGTGCTCTCGAAGTGTTTTAAGCAGAAGTGGATTGATTTCAAGGCCCGTTCGTGTGGTTTCGTGTGCGGTTTTAGTTTCTCATGATACAAAACATACTATGTTGCATTTGTGAATGATTAGTGTGATTCCAATGATTGTTATAATCAGATTTGAATATATTGTTTCACGAGGGTGTTCAGAAGCCTTAAGAATCAAAACTCTATAGCATTGAACGTTGTTATGAAAAGCAAAGAAGTATCCATGCGAGAACTATTGTTTTTAGTCTTTTGGTATAAATAGCTCCTTTCCTATGTAATTAGTTAAGCTTTCGTGAATACTTTGATGCATCAATTTATAGTTGCGTAATTTTGATTAAACTACAAGTAAATCTTATTTACTTGGTCGTGTTACCTTGAGTTGACTTCTTTTTCATCGATCACGCACTGTGTCTTTGTTTAACGTCTCATTACTTTCATTCCACGCATGTAAATTGATTCTCGATTCTCATTCAGTGAACACGAGTACTTTGTTGCTTCTTTACACCTGGTTTCATTGCCTAGATGGTTAATAAAGTATTTTGTTGATCCACTATTGTCATTTTGATTGATTAGGTGGATTTTGAGGCAAGAATGTGCGAAGTTGGTTGTGGAGTGCTCTCGAAGTGTTTTGGGCAGAATTGGATTACTTTCAAGGCTCGTTCGTGTGGTTTCGTGTGCGGTTTTAGTTTCGCATGATACAAAACATACTATGTTGCGTTTGTGAATGATTAGTGTGATTCCAATGATTGTTATAATTAGATTTGAATATATTGTTTCACGAGTGTGTTCAGAAGCCTTGAGAATCAAAACTTTATAGCATTGAACATTGTTATGAAAAGGAAAGAAGTATCGATGCAAGAACTATTGTTTTTAGTGTTTTGGTATGAATAGCTCCTTTGCCATTTAACTAGTTAGGCTTTCGTGAATACTTTGGTGCACCAATTTATAGTTGCATAAATTTGATTAAAATACAAGTAAATCTTATTTACTTGGTCGTGTTACCTTGATTTGACTTCTTTTTCAACGATCACGCACTGCGTCTTTGTTTGACGTTTCATTACTCTCATTCCGTGCATGTAATTTGATTCTCGATTCTTATTCAGTGAACACGAGTACTTTTGTTGCTTCTTTACACCTGGTTTCCTTGTCTAGATGGTCAATAAAGTATTCTGTTGATCCACTATTGTCATTTTGATTGATTAGGTGGATTTTTGAGGCAAGAATGTGCGAAGTTGGTTATGGAGTGCTCTCGAAGTGTTTTAGGCAGAAGTGGATTGATTTCAAGGCTTGTTCGTGTGGTTTCGTGTGTGGTTTTAGTTTCGCATGATACAAAACATACTATGTTGCATTTGTGAATGATTAGTGTGATTCCAGTGATTGTTATAATCAGATTTGAATATATTGTTTCACGAGGGTGTTCAGAAGCCTTGAGAATCAAAACTCTATAGCATTGAACGTTGTTATGAAAAGCAAAGAAGTATCCATGCGAGAACTATTGTTTTTAGTCTTTTGGTATAAATAGCTCCTTTCCTATGTAATTAGTTAAGCTTTCGTGAATACTTTGATGCACCAATTTATAGTTGCGTAATTTTGATTAAACTACAAGTAAATCTTATTTACTTGGTCGTGTTACCTTGAGTTGACTTCTTTTTCATCGATCACGCACTGTGTCTTTGTTTAACGTCTCATTACTTTCATTCCACGCATGTAAATTGATTCTCGATTCTCATTCAGTGAACACGAGTACTTTGTTGCTTCTTTACACCTGGTTTCATTGCCTAGATGGTCAATAAAGTATTCTGTTGATCCACTATAGTCATTTTGATTGATTTGGTGGATTTTTGAGGCAAGAATGTGCAAAGTTGGTTGTGGAGTGCTCTCGAAGTGTTTTGGGCAGAAGTGGATTGATTTCAAGGCTCGTCCGTGTGGTTTCATGTTTGGTTTTAGTTTCGATTGATACAAAACATAATATGTTGCATTTGTGAGTGATTAGTGTGATTCCAATGATTGTTATAATCAGATTTGAATATATTGTTTCACGAGTGAGTTCAGAAGCCTTGAGAATCAAAACTCTATAGCATTGAACATTGTTATGAAAAGGAAATAAGTATCCATGCGAGAACTATTGTTTTTAGTGTTTTGGTATGAATAGCTCCTTTGCCATTTAACTAGTTAAGCTTTCGTGAATACTTTGGTGCACCAATTTATAGTTGCATAATTTTGATTAAAGTACAAGTAAATCTTATTTACTTGGTCGTGTTACCTTGATTTGACTTCTTATTCATCGATCACGCACTCTGTCTTTGTTTAACGTCTCATTACTTCCATTCCACGCATGTAAATTGATTCTCGATTCTTATTCAGTGAACACGAGTACTTTGTTGCTTCTTTACACCTGGTTTCCTTGCCTAGATGGTTAATAAAGTATTCTGTTGATCTACTATTGTCATTTTGATTGATTAGGTGGAATTTTGAGCAAGAATGCGAAGTTGGTTGTGGATGGCTCTCAAAGTGTTTTGGGCAGAAGTGGATTGATTTCAAGGCTCGTTCGTGTGGTTTCGTGTGCGGTTTTAGTTTCGCATGATACAAAACATACTATGTTGCATTTGTGAATGATTAGTGTGATTCCAATGATTGTTATAATCAGATTTGAATATATTTTTTCACGAGGGTGTTCAGAAGCCTTGAGAATCAAAACTCTATATTATTGAACATTGTTATGAAAAGCAAAGAAGTATCCATGCGAGAACTATTGTTTTTAGTGTTTTTGTATAAATAGCTCCTTTCCCATATAATTAGTTAAGTTCGTGAATACTTTGATGCACCAATTTATAGTTGCATAATTTGTAGGATTCTATGTGCCCAAGACACTTAGAATATTGATGCGGTTAGTACGTTATGATCCAAGTCGGGTTATACCCAATAACAAGCTTAGCAAACACTAATTAATATTTAATTAATGATATGATCAAGCAATTAAATATTTACACCAATTTAGAAAATGAGTTTTCTAAATAAGTTGCATATGAGATGGAACAAATTATGAGGATAATTTGTTGATGGGTTTATTATTATTTTGTTATTTAAAGGGTTTAAATAACACAAATAACATGAGAGTGTACTTTAATTAAATTGTTTAATTAGAGAAGACATATATCACATTTAAATAAGTCTAGTAGATGACTTATTAATGTGTGACAAAAGACTAGTTATTGTTTGTGTGTGGGTGTTTTGATTAAAGAGGGAAAACCCCCTTTTGAATCCTTTTTGGCCGCCCCTTCCCCTTGGTTTCATTGGACCATTTTTCTTGTAAACCAAAAACACACTTAACTAGTCTTTGGGACAAAAGAAATCTGATCCATCTCATTTTTTCATGCAACACACACAACTCTTTCTCTCTCTCTCTACACCTCTCGAAAGGCAGCAGAAAGAAGGAGATATTTTCGGGTTTTTGGTGTTGTTTTGGTGTTGAATCTCCCTAACAAGAGGTGCTTGCAAGGAGGCTTGGGGTATACTATCTTGAGGGCTCCTCTTCTTGGAGTCTTGGCCGTTTTTGACATCTCCATCTTCATCAAATCTTCGGTTTTGGCAGCCCTTCTGGAAGCATTGTCTTGAGCTGCTGAAAGGTGGTTCAGCTTGTTAATGGCTGTCCATTATGCTTGTTTTAGTGTTCATAGCTTGCTTATTCACATATTAAAGATCCTTTTGATTTGGGTTTGTTTCTCCATCTTAAAACATCATTAAGAACATGAAATTTTCAGTTTATAAACGTGTTATAATGCTATACTTCCGCTGCGTTTTTGTGTAAGTTTAAATGGTTAAACTACGGTTTTGGTGTTCTAACAAACCCATCATAATTTTGATTAAAGTACAAGTAAATCTTATTTACTTGGTCGTGTTACCTTGATTTGACTTCTTATTCATCGATCACGCACTCTGTCTTTGTTTAACGTCTCATTACTTCCATTCCACGCATGTAAATTGATTCTCGATTCTTATTCAGTGAACACGAGTACTTTGTTGCTTCTTTACACCTGGTTTCCTTGCCTAGATGGTTAATAAAGTATTCTGTTGATCCACTATTGTCATTTTGATTGATTAGGTGGAATTTTCAGCAAGAATGAGCGAAGTTGGTTGTGGATGGCTCTCGAAGTGTTTTGGGCAGAAGTGGATTGATTTCAAGGCTCGTTCGTGTGGTTTCGTGTGCGGTTTTAGTTTCCATGACACAAAACATACTATGTTGCATTTGTGAATGATTAGTGTGATTCCAATGATTGTTATAATCAGATTCGAATATATTATTTCACGAGTGTGTTCAGAAGCCTTGAGAATCAAAACTCTATAGCATTGAACGTTGTTATGAAAAGCAAAGAAGTATCCATGCGAGAATTATTGTTTTAAGTGTTTTGGTATAAATAGCTCCTTTACCATGTAATTAGTTAAGCTTTCGTGAGTACTTTGATGCACCAATTTATAGTTGCGTAATTTTGATTAAAATACAAGTAAATCTTATTTACTTGGTCGTGTTACCTTGATTTGACTTCTTTATCATCGATCACGCACTGCATCTTTGTTTAACGTCTCATTACTTTCATTCCATGTGTGAAATTTGATTCTTGATTCTTATTCAGTGAACACGAGTACTTTCTTACTTCTTTACACCTGGTTTCCTTGGCTAGATGGTCAATAAAGTATTCTGTTGATCCACTATAGTCATTTGATTGATTCGGTGGATTTTTGAGGCAAGAATGTGCGAAGTTGGTTGTGGGGTGCTCTCGAAGTGTTTTGGGCAGAAGTGGATTGATTTCAAGGCTCGTTCGTGTGGTTTCGTGTTTGGTTTTAGTTTCGATTGATACAAAACATACTATGTTGCATTTGTGAGTGATTACTGTGATTCCAATGATTGCTATAATCAGATTTGAATATATTGTTTCAAGAATGTGTTCAGAAGCCTTGAGAATCAAAACTCTATAGCATTAAACATTGTTATGAAAAGGAAAGAAGTATCCATGCGAGAACTATTGTTTTTAGTGTTTTGGTATGAATACCTCCTTTGCCATTTAACTAGTTAAACTTTCGTGAATACTTTGGTGCACCAATTTATAGTTGCATAAATTTGATTAAAATACAAGTAAATCTTATTTACTTGGTCGTGTTACTTTGATTTGACTTCTTTTTCAACGATCACGCACTGTGTCTTTGTTTGACGTTTCATTACTCTCATTCTGTGAGTGTAATTTGATTCTCGATTCTTATTCAGTGAACACGAGTACTTTGTTGCTTCTTTACACCTGGTTTCCTCGTCTAGATGGTCAATAAAGTATTCTATTGATCCACTATTGTCATTTTGATTGATTAGATGATTTTTTGAGGCAAGAATGTGCGAAGTTGGTTGTGGAGTGCTCTCGAAGTGTTTTAGGCAGAAGTGGATTGATTTCAAGGCTCGTTCGTGTGGTTTCGTGTGCGGTTTTAGTTTCGAATGATACAAAACATACTATGTTGCATTTGTGAATGATTAGTGCGATTCCAATGATTGTTATAATCAGATTTGAATATGTTGTTTCACCAGGGTGTTCAGAAGCCTTGTGAATCAAAACTCTATAGCATTGAACGTTGTTATGAAAAGCAAAGAAGTATCCATGCGAGAACTATTGTTTTTAGTGTTTTGGTATAAATAGGTCCTTTCCCATGTAATTAGTTAAGCTTTCGTGAATACTTTGATGCACCAATTTATAGTTGCGTAATTTTGATTAAACTACAAGTTAATCTTATTTACTTGGTCCTGTTACCTTGATTTAACTTCTTTTTCATTGATCACGCACTGTGTCTTTGTTTAATGTCTCATTACTTTCATTCCATGCATGTAAATTGATTCTCGATTCTTATTCAGTAAACACGAGTACTTTGTTGCTTCTTTACACCTGATTTCCTTGCCTAGATGGTTAATAAAGTATTCTGTTGATCCACTATTATCATTTTGATTGTTGAAGTGGATTTTGAGGCAAGAATGTGCGAAGTTGGTTATGGAGTGCTCTCGAAGTGTTTTGGGCAGAAGTGGACTGATTTCAAGGCTCGTTCGTGTGGTTTCGTGTGCGGTTTTAGTTTCGCATGATACAAAACATACTATGTTGCGTATGTGAATGATTAGTGTGATTCCAATGATTGTTATAATCAGATTTGAATATATTGTTTCACGAGTGTGTTCAGAAGCCTTGAGAATCAAAACTCTATAGCATTGAACGTTGTTATGAAAAGCAAAGAAGTATTGCAGGATCGGGTTTTGTCACTTAACACTTGTAATTCTCTCAAACTCACTTATAATATCACTCAAACAAGATGAAGCAATGCCTTTAATAAGAGTTGATAATAATATAATAACTAATCAAAGCAACAAGCAGGAGTATTTTCAAGGTACTTGTATATATTACTTCTCAACTCAAGATTACAAGACACTTACAAGCATGGAACATGAGTTACAATGAGAAACTATATATACTAGATCCTACAGCCGGTTATACTTGATACCAGCTGGAAACCTACGACTAAAGCATATACTACAATGCTATAGTTAAGGTATCTTAGATAAAGTATTATCTAAGATATGGTAGTCATGACATGTCCATGACTTACCTTTTGTCACCAACTAAAGATGGCAACTGTACTTAACATAAAAAGGTAAACAGTAGATTAAAGTATGGTCAACTACATGGCTTTTGAGAAAACGCCATGCAGTATCTCAGAGATTTGCAGCGGACTGTCAGACAGACCATACTTATGTCTACTGGATAATAGAAGTGTCTTCTGAAGGTTAACTGGCTTCGGAAGAGCAAGTTCTTCCGAAGCCACTTATACTTCGGAAGATGCTTCTATGCTTCCGAGGCTTTAATGACTTCTTTATACTTCGGAAGTTGACTTCAGAACTTTGTCTTCAAGTCTTGATTCTTCGGAAGTAGCTTCTTTATCTTCGGAAGTTGAAGTTCTTCTTCGGAAGTGTATTTTACACTTAGACTTCGGAAGAGCTCCTTCTTCCTTCGGAAGTCCCATACTTGGCTTCGGAAGTTCTTTGTATGTTGTACTCAAAATCTTCTAAGTGATATGGTTTTGGTTGCAACAGCCTCTCTTGATCTAACAAGTATCCTTGCGAGAATTATTGTTTTAAGTGTTTTGGTATAAATAGCTCCTTTCCCATGTAATTAGTTAAGCTTTCGTGAGTACTTTGATGCACCAATTTATAGTTGCGTAACTTTGATTAAAATACAAGTAAATCTTATTTACTTGGTCGTGTTACCTTGATTTGACTTCTTTTTCATCGATCACACACTACGTCTTTGTTTAACGTCTCATTACTTTCATTCCGTGTGTGAAATTTGATTCCTGATTCTTATTCAGTGAACACGAGTACTTTCTTACTTCTTTACACCCGGTTTCCTTGGCTAGATGGTCAATAAAGTATTCTGTTGATCCATTATAGTCATTCTGATTGATTCGGTGGATTTTTGAGGCAAGAATGTGCGAAGTTGGTTGTGGAGTGCTCTCGAAGTGTTTTGGACAGAAGTGGATTGATTTCAAGGCTCATTCGTGTGGTTTCGTGTTTGGTTTTAGTTTTGATCGATACAAAACATACTATGTTGCATTTGTGAGTGATTAGTGTGAGTCCAATGATTGTTATAATTATTGGATCTTGTATGCCCAAGACGCATAAAAGATTGATGTGGTTAGTACGTTATGATCCAAGTCGGGTCATACCCAATAACAAGCTAAACGAACACCAATAAATATTTATTTGTTGATAAGATCATACAAATAAATATTGACACGAATTTAGAAAAATGGGTTTTCTAAATCATTGCTTTTGAAATAGAACAACATTATATGGATAATTTGTTCATGAGAAATTATTTGTTTTATTATTTAAGTGGGTTAAATAATAACAAATAAAAGTGTGTTCAAGTTATAAAATTAAAAGGGTTTTAATTTTATAAAATTATGGATTAAAGAGTGTAAAGATTTATAAGATTAAAATGGGTGGGAACCCACTTCAAATCTGAATTTTCTGCCACCCTTTGAATACCCTTCCTTGGGACTCTTTTTTCTTGTTTTAAGCAAGACTTAAACTCTCTTGCACTCTTCAATCAACACACACACTCTCTCTCACACACACACAAGTAAAGAACTCTCTCAAAAGTGGCTGAAATTTTTGGTTCTTACAAGAAGTTGCTGGAATTTCATTATTGAAGGAGGGACAATTGTTGAGTTTTGGTGTTCTTCTACCTAACAAGATTAGGTGTTTGCTAAGGCTTGTGGGTATACAAACTTGAGGCTTTCTCTCTTGGGGGCTGGACATTCAAGAGCATCATCATCTTCATCTCATCCATACTTCAACATCTTGTTCTTGAAAGGTAGTTTCAAGAACACCCTATGGTTGTTCTTTTCATTATGATAGCATTTCATTTCACATATATATATATATATATATATATATATATATATATATATGATCCTTGTTCTTGGGTTTTTTTTGGTTTAAAATGGTCCATTTTTCTGATTGTTAACCATACTTTAAACCTTAATATCCATTGTGTTTTTATAGTTTAAATGTTTAAACTAGCTTTGATAAACTTGTAACAAAACCCAACAATGGTATCAGAGCCGGATATGTGGAATATGTGCTTCAAAAGTTCTTGAAAAGTTAGTTTTGTTGGGTTGGTTGGACCAATAACAAAGATGTTTAACCATTTAAACAAGAAAAAACGCAGCGGAAACTTACCTTAATATAATGATTTATAAGCTGAAAATTAAGGCTCATTTTATGTCAACAACAAACCCAAGATTATATGGATCATATATATGTGAAATAACTAGCAAACAAGTAAACAATAACAACCAAAATCGACCATGGAACTACCTTCCAAAGCTACCCAAAACGTTAGATGAACCACCTTCCAAAAGGCTGCCCAAATTGTTAGATGTGAAGAAGAGGATGAAGTCTTGAAGGACCAAAACACCAAGGAAGATGTCCTCAAGCTTGTATACCCACAAGCCTCAAGCAAGACACTTTGTTGCTAGGCTTTTAGACACCAAAATCGCACCACAAGAGCTGCTGAAAACCGATTTTCAGCCTCTATTTTTGTGAATCCAAGGATCGTCAACAGGAATTATCAGTGTGAATCGATGTCAAGTCAACGTTAGCGGAATTAACGTTGATTTGGTTTAATTGTATTTAAGCAACTTTAAATATCAATGAAATATCAAGAACACACGAAACAAAACACAATTAATGATTAATCAATATTTTATTATAATGTGTTGGTGATTACAAAAGAATGAATGTACGATATCAATGAATGCTATGATGTTGTATATGTTTTTGATGATCGAAAGACTTTTGATGATTGTTGTATTGCTATTGTTGTTCTCAATCAATCAATCGTCTGACTCAATCGTCCTTGAATCGAAACCTAGGATCCATATTTATAGACAAAGATGTTTCAGTTATAGGAAACACCGGATCTCTTGGGATTTGATTTGTTTCTGATAAGGAATCATCGGATTTCTCGGGATTTGTATAACCGCCTTGTTGACTTGTTGACTTGTTGACTTGTAACACTTGTATTATACAAGTGTTTGGACTCCGCAGAAATATTGTCTTCCGTAGATGTTTTGTTCTTCCGTAGATGTTTTGTTCTTCCGCAGATGTTTTGTTCTTCCGCAGTATTCTTGTTCTTCCGCAGCATTTCTTGAAATTCACTTGGAACTCGTTGATTTGTTCATCCGTAGATGATCTTCGGATGTTTTGTTACTTGTAAAATATATATCTACGGAAGAACGAAATGTTCATCCGTAGATGTTTCTTACACTTGGTCAATTTCAGTAATTGACCAAGTATTATGTTTGTACCTGCAGCCATACATAAATCAACACATATATAAATGGGTTAACCTATATATTTAATGCATACACAATAATGAAATACAAAAGTTCATTACAGATATTAATTCAAGTACTAAGCCTATACATAATGACTAGATCTACTGTTTCTAGACCTAACAATACTCCCCCTTAGGCTTAGCTACTTGCAATCAGTCCTTCAAAACTGCAAGATCTTTGATTCTTGCAATCATCTTGTTGTAGAAGTAGGAGACAGCAGTCTTCTGATCATCATACTTATAGTTGATCTTCATCTTGCTGATCTTCTTCAGAGTCTCATAACTAATTCCCAGAACATCTTCCTATGTAGTAAGTGTGTCCTAACACCTTGTTGTTATTCACCACTTCTAGCTCATCTTGTTCTGTTATTCTTAGTTCTGTTACTTCATCAAAGGTTGTTCCCTTCAGTAGTCCAGCATTAAATCTTCTTCTTTTATATGCTTTGGCATGTAGTTTGTCTACTACTTGAATCACATGGACATGTAGGAACAGATCATTTTGTGCTTTTTCATCAGACAGCTTGGGAAAGAATTTGTCATTTAGGTATGAGGTGTAGCTGGGGTGGAGCAGTTTGATTTCCACAGGATCAAAGATTCTGATCTTTTCAGCTTTCTTGTTCTCAGCATTTCTCAGTAGGACCAACTCTTTTGTCTTCTCAACATATCCCCATTCAGTGATTGGGTATGTGAATTGAGTCCCTTCAATGCATTTAACTGCTGCTTTGTTTCTGTTGTTGTAGCCAATCCTCTTCAAGAATTCATCATCTACATGTTCTGAGGCATTGGTCTTGAATCTTTTGAGCCCTTTGATTCTCTTTTGATGTTCTACATCTTCTCTTTTGGCTTCTATAAGCACATCATCTTTAAATTTTGTTTTCAACTTTCCCACTAGGGTTGAGAAATCTCTTCCTCTTGGGTGAATTGGATAATTGCTGATGATTAAACTTTGAAGATCTTTGATGTCATTTTCTGGCAGACTCAACACTGAGAGTACATCATGGAAGTATTCAACTCTTCCAGATGTTCTTTTAATAACAGCACAATCCCAGTCTGGATCATATTTCCAGGCCATGATCTTGTTTTTTTCCGCAGAGCTGGGAGTTGTGAGATAATCTATCAGTTGTATTAGAGTGGACTTTTGCTCAGTTATCTCTCTAACTGCAGTCCCAAGTGGCCATACTTTTCCGGGGATGACTTCTCTTGGCTCTCTAATCAATTTCTCTTTTCTTTTGTGCTGATCTTTAGGTTCAACTGTTATAGGTTCAGCAGGAAGTTTGCTTTGTTGTTCATAAGATGGATGTGGAGCTTCAGTTCTGGATTTTACTCCAGTATCTAGCTCAACTTTCATCACATGCTCCATCATCCTTCTGAGTTCCCCTACTGATCTTCCTTTAAGCTCATGAGGTTTGTAGTTATGTCCTTGTAACCAGCAAGTCATGTTGTATTTGCTCAGCTTGGCTGTGTCATAATGTCCCAACTCCTTCTTTGTGTTTTGAATTGATTGAAAGGTGCTGAAGGCTTCATAATCACAATTTGGAATCATAAAGCATGCAAGCTCAAATTCTTTTAACAGATTCTTCATCTCTGTCATGTTTAGTCTTTCAACCATGTCATAAGGGAAACCATTGTTTATAAGTGTCATGAACATGGTTGATTCAGGCCTCTCTTCAAATATGTCCCTTGTAGTCAGAAGATCATCAGCCTTTGAGACTTCTTGTTTTGGAGGAGAGTCTTCTTTGATTAATTCTTCCCACTCTTTATCACTTTCATCTTTCTTTTCAGAGATGGGCTTCTCAGCAGATAAGTCTATTGAGGGGGTGTGTTCAGGAGAAGTCAGCTTTTGTTTCTTTGAAATACTTTCATAAGTAGTTGGTTTCTTCTCAGCAGTACCAAGGTACTTTCTTTTCCTTGAGTACAAGATCATTTCTTTTGATGCCTCAGGACTTTGTTTTGTTTGAGCAGTTGAAGCCTTAGCATGAGATTCCAATGAACTGATCTTCAGTTTAAGTTGCTCAATTTCTTCTTCTTTTCTCTTTATAATGTTTGACTGAGCAGTCATAGTGCCAGATGCTTGTTCAAGTCTCTTCATGATCTTTTCTTTATCTTTCTTCTCAGACTCTGCTGACTCTTCAAGCTCAGCTTCCTTGTCTAGCAGAGCATCAATGACTTCTTTATCACATTGAGCATCTTCTCTCAGTCTCTTTATTCTTGCTTGCTGTCTTATCAATTCTTCATCCTTTTCTTTTATTATGCCCTTCAGCTCTTGTATTCTTGCCTTTCTTTTATTTGATTTGAGCACCAGCTTGTTGTACTCAGCCACCAGATAACTTTTGCTCACAGGAATGTCATCATCACTCAGATCATCTTCATTATAAGCAATCACATCAATCTGATCTGCTTCTGTATCTCTTTCCTGATGCTGAGACTCAATCTCATCTTCTTTTACTTCCTCATGATCAACACTTGCTGAGCTTGACTTTGGTTCAGTGGCTTGATCTTCATGCTCTTGAAGAGTTTGTTGTTGTTGCTTATCAGTCACTGGAGAAACTTGTTCAGTTTCATTTGAATGCACAGGGGATTCAGTCTTGGATAATGACAGTTTGACTGTACTTGCTTCTGAGACTAATTCTGTCTCTCCAGTGTAGATGCTCTCAGTATCTGAATTTGGAAGTTGTTGGTAAAGTTGCATCTGAGGCTGAATTGGTGATTGGGGTTGAATGGGAGATATTGGTTCAGTATTTTGACTGGGAGGTGATTGTGTTTGGGGTGTTTGTTGTTGTGGTGGTGATAGCTGGTGGATTGGAGAGAAAGGTTCTGTATTTTGGCTGGCTGGTGATTGTGTTTGGGGTGTTTGTTGTTGTTGTGGTGATAGATGGAGGATTGGAGAGATAGGTTCTGTATTTTGGCTGGCTGGTGATTGTGTTTGGGGTGTTTGTTGTTGTTGTGGTGATAGATGGAGGATTGGAGAGATAGGTTCTGTATTTTGGCTGTGAGGGGATGGTGGTTGATGTGGTTGTTGTTGTTGAGGTGATGCTTCTGATGATGGAGTGTCTTGAGCAGAGCTGGTAGCAGAGCTCTCTTCATCAATTTCCCAAACAAGCTCTTGAGGTATGTCTGCATTAGCATCAATCACATGAGCAAACATGTCTATGTCACCTCCTTCATATTTCCCTGAGATTTTGTTCAGCACAGATCTGCCAAGGTGTGCTTGGATAAATACACCACCCTCCACAGATGTTCGAGGCAGGTCTGCATTAATGATGAGCTGAATGAACCTTGGAAACATATACATCTTATCAGCCTTCTGTACTCGAATGTGATCACACAAACAATTAAAGATGTACTTTGAATAGTTGTATGTCCTTCCCTCAAAGATTCCAATGATACCAGATGATATATGTCTTGAAAATCTGTCAAGCCCAGATTTTCTGTTTGACATACACTTCAGATAAGTGTGACACAAAAATCTGTATGGCTTACAGAGTCTTCCCTTCTTGATTTCTCCCTTTTCAAAGTCTCCATCATACCCCATTAGGAGAAAAACCTTTTCTATGTATTCATTATCAAATACATCAGGGTGTCCAACTTCAACATCTCCCAGTTCTAGTACCCTTCTTATTGTTTGTTCGTCTATTCTCAGCCTTCGATTCTTTACTTCTGCAATAATTCCTTCATCATCTTCTTCTATATGTGCAGAATTCCAGAAATCACTGATATGCGAGCGATAAATCGTTGGCTCTGCAGATAGTGCATAGAATATCCTTGATCTTCTCAAATATCTCATAATTTCTTGACATCCTTCTGACACAGGATCATCAGGGTTCAAGAAAGCACACACATTATGTTCTTTTGCAAATCGTTGATCCATCTGTTCATAAGAAAAGACTTCGTTAGAATCACATTATTGATATAAGAATACGAACAGTTGTGAGATAAAACAAGAATCAACTTGTTCATTCTTGATGATTACGACATGTTTTACCTTAATAAACGCTGATTAAGAACACAGATATATGTTTGCTTAAGGTTTGATTTGGTAAATTTTGAATGTTGAGAAAGTGGGAAAAATTTGTTGAGTGAGATTTTCTAGGTCTGAAAAAGTGAGCTGAAAAAATGAATAATGTATTTGACAAGTCAAATCTCTTTATTTATACCCTCAGACATATTAATTTTTTCGGATTTATTCAGAGGGTCCCACATTGTAATCTTCCGTAGAAGTAATTTCTCATTAATTGTGATCCACAATTTACTCTTCCGTAGTACATCTGCGGATCAACAACTTCTACTGGTGAAATTTTAATCATTAAATTATTGATCTTTATTCATCCGTAGTTTACCAATCTACGGATAAACATTAATATACTAATATTGATTTACACAAAGTTTTATGTATGGCCCAACTCCATTGGTTGAGCCAATTATTGCTATAGGACCTCGTTGGCTTTGTATACATGACAATTTAGTACAAGAAAATTTAAAATAAATTTCATGTAACCAACGGCTAAGGTGATGCTCAGGTTTTAATTTCTTCAAATTGATAAAGATATAGACATTGCTGCTGCTGATTTAGATGCTTTTTCATGAATTCTACTCCCCCTAAATTTGTGATTAATGATGAACTTAAGCATTTATCATAAATTTCTTTAAGAAGAATAACATAAACTTTAAATATATGATAATGATCAGATACACATAAGATGGGATCATACTATAATGCTAAGCCTCTTCCTGATTAGTTATGTTGTATAGTTGATGCTAGAACAAGTTCTGATTGCAAGTATATTGTCCTTATAAATCCATACAAGAGATCATGTATCAACTAGGCTTGCTGTTTATCATGTTTTATTGTTTTAGAAATAACTGTCATGGACTTCACATTTGATTCACAAAGGTGTTGTCCTCCCTTTGTAAGTCAAATCATCACTTTTTCACACTTAAGACTATGTACTTTAAATTATAATAGCTATCTTGAGATGTATTTGGCATCTCATTGATGCGATGTTGATAAAGCTCAAGATAATATACAGTTGATCACTTCGGATTCTTTTGAGAGCTTTAGATATGATCATCATCAGGTCACCAGGTCTTTACTCACGTAAAACAGAGGTGCCTTTAACCCAGGTCTTTGTTCACACAAAACAGAGGGATGATGATGAGCATGATCTTTTCACCTTTTATACTGATATTCAGTATGGTGATCATACACCCAGGTCTTTGTTCACACAAAACAGAGGGAGTATGATTTGCAAAGATAGATAGTATAAAGTGTTTTACATAGTGTGTTCAGATGAATGATTTGATCACATTAGGATAAGACTCACTTTGTTTTCTCAAAATGAAGGTTCCCACAGACAATTATGACCATATTATGTTTTGCAAGCACTAAGTTTTGTTTCCACTCAAGTTGAACCTACTCACATATCAAGAAACTTGTTGAGATATATTGTTATTTGTTTATGCAGAAATAGGCAAAGCTATAGTTTACTATCATTTCCCATGCATAAGGCATACTAATGCATTATTGCACACAGCATGTTGTTTGTTTGGACTTGATTTAATCTAAGTTAATCATACCTAGAGACTCAATCAGAAAATTAAATCTGACTGAATCAAAGGATTTAGTGAATAAATCAGCAAGCTGATTTGATGTATCCACTTTGACTAACTTAATCAATCCCTTTTCTGAGCAATCTCTCAGAAAATGATACCTAATTTCTATATGTTTTGTTTTACTATGTTGCACAGGATTAGCAGTGATAAACATAGCAGCAGAATTGTCTATATAGATTGAAGTTTGAAGAAAGTTGTAACCATAGTCAAGCAATTGGTTTTGTAACCAAAGTACTTGAGAACACCCAGCTGAAGCAGCAATGTACTCAGCCTCAGCTGTGGATACAGAAACATTTGTTTGTTTCTTGCACTGCCATGACACTAGCCTCGGTCCAATGAATTGACATCCACCGGTTGTTGATTTTCTATTGCTGTTACATCCACCATTGTCACTATCTGAGTATGAGTAGAGTGTAAAGTCTCCATCCTTGGGATACCATAGACCAAGTCCTGGTTTTCCCTTGAGGTATCTGAAAATTCTTTTGACAGCATTGAGATGAGACTCCTTTGGATCAGATTGGTACCTAGCACAAACACACACAACAAAATGTCTTTCCCAGACTTTCTGATGAAGAGAGTCTTGTCAATGGTTCCTCTAGTATAACCATTCTTCAGAAGAAATTTAGACAATGTCTCATACCACAGCCTAGGTGCTTGGTGCAGCCCATATAGAGCTTTATCCAACTTGCACACATAGTTTGGATGCTGTGGGTCTTCAAATCCTGGTGGCTGGCATACATAGACTTCCCTATCTATATCCCCATATAGAAAGGCACACTTGACATCAAGCTGGTAGACAGTGAAATTCTTGGATGCAGCATAAGCAAGGAAGATCCTAACTGCCTCAAGTCTTGCAACAGGTGCAAAGACATCAGTATAATCAATTCCTTCCTCTTGAGTGTATCCTTGAACCACCAATCTTGCCTTGTTCTTGATAATCAAGCCTCTGTCATCTCTTTTGTTTCTAAAAACCCACTTGGTGCCTATAGGTACTTGACCAGATGGTAGCGGACATAGGTTCCAAACCTTTTGTCTTTTGAATTGAAGCAGCTCCTCTTGCATTGATTCAACCCAGCTACTATCCTTCAAGGCATCTTCCACCTTCTTGGGTTCCATTTGGGATAAGAAGCATGAGTACAAGCAGACATTCCCATTGTGAGTTTGTCCCCTTGTTCTCACACCCTCAGAGACTTCCCCTATGATGTTTTCAGCTGGATGAGTATTGTGAATTCTGAGTCTTGGAATCACCTCCAGTTGCAAAGATAGGTCCAAGTTGGACATGTTTTGCTCTGGAGCTTGAATACTTGGTCCAGCTGTTGTTTCAATCTCATTCAATGAGGACTGATTGAATGAAAGAGAAACATCATCATTTCTTTGCTGTGAAGCATCATTAACAGTTGCCTGTTCCTTCAAAATGCTGCTTCCATCAGCTTGGTGTTGTGTAGGATCACCTGAGGAGACTTGAAGATCATCAGGTGAATCCCTTGTTGAAGTTCCACTATTTCTTGAAATGGTTATACTGTCAGATCTTTCAATAGTGGGAACTTGATTTGTTGTTCTTGGAGAACTTGGAGCAGGTCTGGGAAGCTCAAACAGTTGATACTTATCAGAATTGCCTTGAGCACCTGTTCCAGCTGAAACATTCTCACAAAATGGTTTAGAATAGTTTGGAAACAATTCTAAATCAAAAATATGATCAGGGCCATTCCCCCTAACACAAGGAGTGTGCTCATTAACTACAATGTTGGAGGATTCCTCAAATTGTTGGTTTTTAATATTATAAACCCTGTAAGCTTTAGAATGGGAGGAATATCCAACAAAGATAGCATCATCTGACTTTTCAGCAAATTTTGCCAAATTGTCTTATGTGTTAAGTATGGTACACCTGCTGCCAAAGGACCTTAGAAAGCCAATGAACGGTGGCCTCTTGTTCCATAGCTCATAAGGGGTCTTTCCATGTGGCTTTACTACAAGAACTCTGTTCTGCACATAGCATGCAGTGCTGACTGCCTCCGCCCAGAATGTTAGAGGCAGCTTTGAATCAGCTAACATAGTCCGAGCAGCCTCAATAAGTGTCCTATTTCTCCTCTCAGCAACACCATTTTGTTGAGGGCTTCTAGGAGCACTGTATTGTCTGGCAATCCCTTTTGAGTTACAGAATGAGTCAAGAACAAAGTTCTTAAACTCAGTCCCTTGATCACTTCTAATTATTTTAACCTTGTGATCAACTTGATTTTCTATTTTAAGAATAAAAGATTTTAAAGTTTCAGCAGTTTCATCTTTAGTTCTTAAAAAGAATACCCATGTAAATCTAGTAAAATTATCAACTATCACAAGGCAATATGATTTCCTTCCAATGCTCATTATACTTGTGGGACCAAATAGATCCATGTGCAATAAGTGTAATGGAGTAGTGATAGAGTTAACAACTTTGGATTTATGAGAAGACCTGTGTTGTTTCCCTTTCAGGCAAGCAACACAGTTATCTTTGCAGAAAAATTCCTTTTTAGGCAAACCATGTACCAAGTTATTTTTAGCCAATTTATTCATTGTCTTAAAATTGACATGACACATTCGTTTATGCCATAGTGTTGACTCATCACTATCAGCTTTGGAAAGAAAGCATGATACTTCTCCCATTGGGGAAGCATTGTTCATATCAAGCTTGTACATATCCCCTCTCCTGGGAGATCTAAGAAGCACCAATTCCTGAGGAATTGTCATCCCATGTTTGAGGATGATGCACTCATGTTCTGTGAAAAGCATTTGATGCTTTTGATCACAAAACTGAGAAACACTTAACAGGTTGTGTTCAAGCTGTTTGACAAAATTAACTTTGTCAACTTTTAACTTTCCGTTGGATATACTTCCTCTGCCAGAAATATATCCTCCGGCCTCACCTCCAAACTGGACAGGACCTCCATCATAATGTTGAAATTGTTGAAGGAGAGATCTGTTCCCTGTCATGTGCCTGGAGCATCCACTATCTACAATCCAGATATTGTTATTCTTGTCATATGGATGTCCCTGCACATAAGGTGAGATTATTAGTTTTGATTGGAAACCCAAGCCTTATTGGTCTTGGGTTCTTCCAATGAGAGTGACATGATTGAACCAAAATTTATGCATGGGGGTTCAATGGATGTCTTTGAAGAAGAGGTTTGGGCTACAGCATCTTCCTTGATCTTCCATTCCATCCCTTGGTTGATCATAGAAGATGAGCTTGATGAAGCTTTTGTAGCTTGGCATTCTTCCGAAGCTTCTTTCTTTTCGGAAGAGACCTTCACCACCTTTTCTTCCGAAGCAGTCTTCTTCTGGGATGGTTTCAAGGGGACTCTTTTGTGAGTCTTTGCAGCTTTCACTTCCGAAGCCTTTTTCCTCTCGAAAAAAGAGTTTTCTTCCGAGACAAGCCCTGCTTCGGAAACAAGCCTTCCCTTTTTCATCACTTGAACCATTTGATATGGTCCAAATGTGAAACCTTCCCTGACTCCTTCTCTTTTAACATTATTTGCATAATGTGTGCTAGCAGGATTGTAGTAACAATCTTTAGCCATGTGGTTTTGCAGACCACACATTATGCATGCAATGTTAATTTTCTGGGAATTGGAGGGTTGCTGTTTCTTGTTCTTTTTCTCCTCATCAGCAACCTTTCCCTTTAACTTCTGATCCTTTGGTAGGATAGGAGTACTGGTACTATACTCCTTTCCTGAATCAGAAGGTCCAACCACCTGGAATCCTGCTGATATGAATACACCCTTTTGCTTTGGGTCTATCTTCAGCTTGGATTCAGCCACCTTCTTGGCAGTTTTTCTGGCTGCTTTAGCCCTGCTTCTTCTGGCTTTGGTGGTCAGGGTTTGCTCATCATTGGTCTGGGAGGGCTCAATTACCTGTTCCTTCCCTGTGATGGTCATGGTCTCCACAGTTGCATCACTCTTTGACTCTTTACAAGGTGGGTCAACACATGGAACCTCTTGCTCTTCAGTACCACATCTTGGTTGTCTTACAGACTCATAAGAGTGTGGTGGAGCAATTTCATTGGTTCCCAACCCACTTTTGTTTTGATAGCAAAGTTTGGAGTGAGAGGATGATGCAAGTATGGCTTGGAAGTTTTGCTCAGCAATAGCATACTTCCTGGCTTGAGCCTCAGCTGTGACAAGCTGGGCTTGAGCCTCAGTCAATTTGGATATTAAATCCTTGATTTGAGTCTTGTAGTTGGTGTGTTCATGTTTTAAAAGAGATACAGTTTTCTCTAACTCCTCAATTTTCTTTTGGTAGTCAGATTCAGCTCTTTTAAAGTCAGATTTTAGCACATTTAAAGACTCAATATCGGATTTAATCTCCATATTGTAGTCCTGGTACAACTTAACCTTAGCAATACAAGCAGGGGTACAGAGATGTTCATATACCTTGTTTTCATCTGTTCCTGCCATGAGTGCTTGAGCAGGAGTCACATCTTGAACCATAAAGCTCCAGTCAACTTCTTGAGCCATAGCTGCAGTTTCAGTTGACTTCCCATTGGGCTTTGGTGTAGAAGGATGTGTGGAGGCCTGTGAGGTTCCCGGGTTGGACTTGGGAGCCTTGCATTCCCTTGCAAAATGACCAAGCTGGTTACAGTTGTAACACTTAGCCTTGCTCTTGTCAAACCCAAACTTGCTAGTGATTGGGTTTTGAGGGAATTGCCTTCCAGTTCTCTTAAAGAACTTCTTCGCTCTGTAGGTAAGGAGAGCCATTTGCTAGACAATGTCCACATACTCTATGTCATCTGGACTGAAGCACTCAAGATCATCAAAGCAAAACTGATGATCATTGGAGTGTCCACTCCCTGAGACAAACGCATAGCCCTCCTGAAAGGAGCTTTGCTGAGCTTGATGAGACCTTGGAGTCTCAGGGAATGTGATATAAGGCCCAGATGAACAAGATGGCTGCTGGGTGTATGACAGGTACTGTTGAGACTGGGAGATACCTGAGCCTTCAGCAACCATTAAAGCGTTGCTAGCAAGAAAGGCTCAAGGGTCTGCTTGCTTGGTGACCCTTCTTACTTTCCATTTCCAAACGGTATCCATCAAGGATCCCATAAAGTTCGGTCATGGTGAGAGTGTTTAAATTCTCTGTTCTCTTAATAGAGACACAGTAGAAAGTCCACTCATTGGTTAGAGCACTCATGAACTTTCTGGTAAGGTCTCTAAGTTCTTGAGTGATTCCCACAGATTGGAGGGAGGAGATAAGATCCATATACCTGAAATATTGCTGGCTAAAAGTTTCTCCAGCAACATAGGTGAAGTTCTCAAACTGCTACTTCAGTGAGTCCTTCTTTGAATCATTAGAGCTCGAGTACATTTGAGCAAGTGCATCAAAGAGTTCTTTGGCTGACTTACAATGTTCAAACCCCACCATGATGGAGTTTGGAATTGCAGTTATGAGAACAGTCATAGCATTGCTGTCTATGTCAAGCTTCTTCCTGTCTTCATCGGAGTAGTCTTCAACAGCCTTCTCGATCATGGCACCGTTTCCACCAGCAACTTTTGGCTTGTATGGGCCATTAACGATGGACTGCCACATCTTGCTATCCTGGTATCTGATGAAGCCTTCCATTCTTCTGCTCCAAGACCTGAAGTTTTCAGGATCGATGATGGGAGCTTTGGTCATCGTTCCCGTTTCAACTTCAGATTTGATGAGGGCCATTTTTGAGTGAGGTATAAGGAGGAGTGAAAAACTGGTTGATTAGGATGGTAAGATCTCACAATCAAGAGCCTAAAAAGCTCTGATACCAATTGCAGGATCGGGTTTTGTCACTTAACACTTGTAATTCTCTCAAACTCACTTATAATATCACTCAAACAAGATGAAGCAATGCCTTTAACAAGAGTTGATAATAATATAATAACTAATCAAAGCAACAAGCAGGAGTATTTTCAAGGTACTTGTATATATTACTTCTCAACTCAAGATTACAAGACACTTACAAGCATGGAACATGAGTTACAATGAGAAACTATATATACTAGATCCTACAGCCGGTTATACTTGATACCAGCTGGAAACCTACGACTAAAGCATATACTACAATGCTATAGTTAAGGTATCTTAGATAAAGTATTATCTAAGATATGGTAGTCATGACATGTCCATGACTTACCTTTTGTCACCAACTAAAGATGGCAACTGTACTTAACATAAAAAGGTAAACAGTAGATTAAAGTATGGTCAACTACATGGCTTTTGAGAAAACGCCATGCAGTATCTCAGAGATTTGCAGCGGACTGTCAGACAGACCATACTTATGTCTACTGGATAATAGAAGTGTCTTCCGAAGGTTAACTGGCTTCGGAAGAGCAAGTTCTTCCGAAGCCACTTATACTTCGGAAGATGCTTCTATGCTTCCGAGGCTTTAATGACTTCTTTATACTTCGGAAGTTGACTTCAGAACTTTGTCTTCAAGTCTTGATTCTTCGGAAGTAGCTTCTTTATCTTCGGAAGTTGGAGTTCTTCTTCGGACGTGTATTTTACACTTAGACTTCGGAAGAGCTCCTTCTTCCTTCGGAAGTCCCATACTTGGCTTCGGAAGTTCTTTGTATGTTGTACTCAAAATCTTCTAAGTGATATGGTTTTGGTTGCAACAGCCTCTCTTGATCCAACAAGTATCCTTGCGAGAATTATTGTTTTAAGTGTTTTGGTATAAATAGCTCCTTTCCCATGTAATTAGTTAAGCTTTCGTGAGTACTTTGATGCACCAATTTATAGTTGCGTAACTTTGATTAAAATACAAGTAAATCTTATTTACTTGGTCGTGTTACCTTGATTTGACTTCTTTTTCATCGATCACACACTACGTCTTTGTTTAACGTCTCATTACTTTCATTCCTTGTGTGAAATTTAATTCCTGATTCTTATTCAGTGAACACGAGTACTTTCTTACTTCTTTACACCCGGTTTCCTTGGCTAGATGGTCAATAAAGTATTCTGTTGATCCATTATAGTCATTTTGATTGATTCGGTGGATTTTTGAGGCAAGAATGTGCGAAGTTGGTTGTGGAGTGCTCTCGAAGTGTTTTGGACAGAAGTGGATTGATTTCAAGGCTCATTCGTGTGGTTTCGTGTTTGGTTTTAGTTTTGATCGATACAAAACATACTATGTTGCATTTGTGAGTGATTAGTGTGAGTCCAATGATTGTTATAATTATTGGATCTTGTATGCCCAAGACGCATAAAAGATTGATGTGGTTAGTACGTTATGATCCAAGTCGGGTCATACCCAATAACAAGCTAAACAAACACCAATAAATATTTATTTGTTGATAAGATCATACAAATAAATATTGACACGAATTTAGAAAAATGGGTTTTCTAAATCATTGCTTTTGAAATAGAACAACATTATATGGATAATTTGTTCATGAGAAATTATTTTTTTTATTATTTAAGTGGGTTAAATAATAACAAATAAAAGTGTGTTCAAGTTATAAAATTAAAAGGGTTTTAATTTTATAAAATTATGGATTAAAGAGTGTAAAGATTTATAAGATTAAAATGGGTGGGAACCCACTTCAAATCTGAATTTTCTGCCACCCTTTGAATACCCTTCCTTGGGACTCTTTTTTCTTGTTTTAAGCAAGACTTAAACTCTCTTGCACTCTTCAATCAACACACACACTCTCTCACACACACACACAAGTAAAGAACTCTCTCAAAAGTGGCTGAAATTTTTGGTTCTTACAAGAAGTTGCTGGAATTTCATTATTGAAGGAGGCACAATTGTTGAGTTTTGGTGTTCTTCTACCTAACAAGATTAGGTGTTTGCTAAGGCTTGTGGGTATACAAACTTGAGGCTTTCTCTCTTGGGGGCTGGACATTCAAGAGCATCATCATCTTCATCTCATCCATACTTCAACATCTTGTTCTTGAAAGGTAGTTTCAAGAACACCCTATGGTTGTTCTTTTCATTATGATAGCATTTCATTTCATATATATATATATATATATATATATATATATATATATATATATATATATATATATATATATATATATATATATATATGATCCTTGTTCTTGGGTTTTTTTTCGGTTTAAAATGGTCCATTTTTCTGATTGTTAACCATACTTTAAACCTTAATATCCATTGTGTTTTTATAGTTTAAATGGTTAAACTAGCTTTGATAAACTTGTAACAAAACCCAACAATGGTATCAGAGCCGGATATGTGGAATATGTGCTTCGAAAGTTCTTGAAAAGTTAGTTTTGTTGGGTTTTTTGGACCAATAACAAAGATGTTTAACCATTTAAACAAGAAAAAACGCAGCGGAAACTTACCTTAATATAATGATTTATAAGCTGAAAATTAAGGCTCATTTTATGTCAACAACAAACCCAAGATTATATGGATCATATATATGTGAAATAACTAGCAAACAAGTAAACAATAACAACCAAAATCGACCATGGAACTACCTTCCAAAGCTACCCAAAACGTTAGATGAACCACCTTCCAAAAGGCTGCCCAAATTGTTAGATGTGAAGAAGAGGATGAAGTCTTGAAGGACCAAAACACCAAGGAAGATGTCCTCAAGCTTGTATACCCACAAGCCTCAAGCAAGACACTTTGTTGCTAGGCTTTTAGACACCAAAATCGCACCACAAGAGCTGCTGAAAACCGATTTTCAGCCTCTATTTTTGTGAATCCAAGGATCGTCAACAGGAATTATCAGTGTGAATCGATGTCAAGTCAACGTTAGCGGAATTAACGTTGATTTGGTTTAATTGTATTTAAGCAACTTTAAATATCAATGAAATATCAAGAACACACGAAACAAAACACAATTAATGATTAATCAATATTTTATTATAATGTGTTGGTGATTACAAAAGAATGAATGTACGATATCAATGAATGCTATGATGTTGTATATGTTTTTGATGATCGAAAGACTTTTGATGATTGTTGTATTGCTATTGCTGTTCTCAATCAATCAATCGTCTGACTCAATCGTCCTTGAATCGAAACCTAGGATCCATATTTATAGACAAAGATGTTTCAGTTATAGGAAACACCGGATCTCTTGGGATTTGATTTGTTTCTGATAAGGAATCATCGGATTTCTCGGGATTTGTATAACCGCCTTGTTGACTTGTTGACTTGTAACACTTGTATTATACAAGTGTTTGGACTCCGCAGAAATATTGTCTTCCGTAGATGTTTTGTTCTTCCGTAGATGTTTTGTTCTTCCGCATATGTTTTGTTCTTCCGCAGTATTCTTGTTCTTCCGCAGCATTTCTTGAAATTCACTTGGAACTCGTTGATTTGTTCATCCGTAGATGATCTTCGGATGTTTTGTTACTTGTAAAATATATATCTACGGAAGAACGAAATGTTCATCCGTAGATGTTTCTTACACTTGGTCAATTTCAGTAATTGACCAAGTATTATGTTTGTACCTGCAGCCATACATAAATCAACACATATATAAATGGGTTAACCTATATATTTAATGCATACACAATAATGAAATACAAAAGTTCATTACAAATATTAATTCAAGTACTAAGCCTATACATAATGACTAGATCTACTGTTTCTAGACCTAACAATACTCCCCCTTAGGCTTAGCTACTTGCAATCAGTCCTTCAAAACTGCAAGATCTTTGATTCTTGCAATCATCTTGTTGTAGAAGTAGGAGACAGCAGTCTTCTGATCATAACTAATTCCCAGAACATCTTCCTATGTAGTAAGTGTGTCTAACACCTTGTTGTTATTCACCACTTCTAGCTCATCTTGTTCTGTTATTCTTAGTTCTGTTACTTCATCAAAGGTTGTTCCCTTCAGTAGTCCAGCATTAAATCTTCTTCTTTTATATGCTTTGGCATGTAGTTTGTCTACTACTTGAATCACATGGACATGTAGGAACAGATCATTTTGTGCTTTTTCATCAGACAGCTTGGGAAAGAATTTGTCATTTAGGTATGAGGTGTAGCTGGGGTGGAGCAGTTTGATTTCCACAGGATCAAAGATTCTGATCTTTTCAGCTTTCTTGTTCTCAGCATTTCTCAGTAGGACCAACTCTTTTGTCTTCTCAACATATCCCCATTCAGTGATTGGGTATGTGAATTGAGTCCCTTCAATGCATTTAACTGCTGCTTTGTTTCTGTTGTTGTAGCCAATCCTCTTCAAGAATTCATCATCTACATGTTCTGAGGCATTGGTCTTGAATCTTTTGAGCCCTTTGATTCTCTTTTGATGTTCTACATCTTCTCTTTTGGCTTCTTTAAGCACATCATCTTTAAATTTTGTTTTCAACTTTCCCACTAGGGTTGAGAAATCTCTTCCTCTTGGGTGAATTGGATAATTGCTGATGATTAAACTTTGAAGATCTTTGATGTCATTTTCTGGCAGACTCAACACTGAGAGTACATCATGGAAGTATTCAACTCTTCAAGATGTTCTTTTAATAACAGCACAATCCCAGTCTGGATCATATTTCCAGGCCATGATCTTGTTTTTTTCCGCAGAGCTGGGAGTTGTGAGATGATCTATCAGTTGTATTAGAGTGGACTTTTGCTCAGTTATCTCTCTAACTGTAGTCCCAAGTGGCCATACTTTTCCGGGGATGACTTCTCTTGGCTCTCTAATCAATTTCTCTTTTCTTTTGTGCTGATCTTTAGGTTCAACTGTTATAGGTTCAGCAGGAAGTTTGCTTTGTTGTTCATAAGATGGATGTGGAGCTTCAGTTCTGGATTTTACTCCAGTATCTAGCTCAACTTTCATCACATGCTCCATCATCCTTCTGAGTTCCCCTACTGATCTTCCTTTAAGCTCATGAGGTTTGTAGTTATGTCCTTGTAACCAGCAAGTCATGTTGTATTTGCTCAGCTTGGCTGTGTCACAATGTCCCAACTCCTTCTTTGTGTTTTGAATTGATTGAAAGGTGCTGAAGGCTTCATAATCACAATTTGGAATCATAAAGCATGCAAGCTCAAATTCTTTTAACAGATTCTTCATCTCTGTCATGTTTAGTCTTTCAACCATGTCATAAGGGAAACCATGGTTTATAAGTGTCATGAACATGGTTGATTCAGGCCTCTCTTCAAATATGTCCCTTGTAGTAAGAAGATCATCAGCCTTTGAGACTTCTTGTTTTGGAGGAGAGTCTTCTTTGATTAATTCTTCCCACTCTTTATCACTTTCATCTTTCTTTTCAGAGATGGGCTTCTCAGCAGATAAGTCTATTGAGGGGGTGTGTTCAGGAGAAGTCAGCTTTTGTTTCTTTGAAATACTTTCATAATTAGTTGGTTTCTTCTCAGCAGTACCAAGGTACTTTCTTTTCCTTGAGTACAAGATCATTTCTTTTGATGCCTCAGGACTTTGTTTTGTTTGAGCAGTTGAAGCCTTAGCATGAGATTCCAATGAACTGATCTTCAGTTTAAGTTGCTCAATTTCTTCTTCTTTTCTCTTTATAATGTTTGACTGAGCAGTCATAGTGCCAGATGCTTGTTCAAGTCTCTTCATGATCTTTTCTTTATCTTTCTTCTCAGACTCTGCTGACTCTTCAAGCTCAGCTTCCTTGTCTAGCAGAGCATCAATGACTTCTTTATCACATTGAGCATCTTCTCTCAGTCTCTTTATTCTTGCTTGCTGTCTTATCGATTCTTCATCCTTTTCTTTTATTATGCCCTTCAGCTCTTGTATTCTTGCCTTTCTTTTATTTGATTTGAGCACCAGCTTGTTGTACTCAGCCACCAGATAACTTTTGCTCACAGGAATGTCATCATCACTCAGATCATCTTCATTATAAGCAATCACATCAACCTGATCTGCTTCTGTATCTCTTTCCTGATGCTGAGACTCAATCTCATCTTCTTTTACTTCCTCATGATCAACACTTGTTGAGCTTGACTTTGGTTCAGTGGCTTGATCTTCATGCTCTTGAAGAGTTTGTTGTTGTTGCTGATCAGTCACTGGAGAAACTTGTTCAGTTTCATTTGAATGCACAGGGGATTCAGTCTTGGATAATGACAGTTTGACTGTACTTGCTTCTGAGACTGATTCTGTCTCTCCTGTGTAGATGCTCTCAGTATCTGAATTTGGAAGTTGTTGGTAAAGTTGCATCTGAGGCTGAATTGGTGATTGGGGTTGAATGGGAGATATTGGTTCAGTATTTTGACTGGCAGGTGATTGTGTTTGGGGTGTTTGTTGTTGTGGTGGTGATAGCCGGAGGATTGGAGAGATAGGTTCTGTATTTTGGCTGGCTGGTGATTGTGTTTGGGGTGTTTGTTGTTGTTGTGGTGATAGATGGAGGATTGGAGAGATAGGTTCTGTATTTTGGCTGGCTGGTGATTGTGTTTGGGGTGTTTGTTGTTGTTGTGGTGATAGATGGAGGATTGGAGAGATAGGTTCTGTATTTTGGCTGTGAGGGGATGGTGGTTGATGTGGTTGTTGTTGTTGAGGTGATGCTTCTGATGATGGAGTGTCTTGAGCAGAGCTGGTAGCAGAGCTCTCTTCATCAATTTCCCAAACAAGCTCTTGAGGTATGTCTGCATTAGCATCAATCACATGAGCAAACATGTCTATGTCACCTCCTTCATATTTCCCTGAGATTTTGTTCAGCACAGATCTGCCAAGGTGTGCTTGGATAAACACACCACCCTCCACAGATGTTCCAGGCAGGTCTGCATTAATGATGAGCTGAATGAACCTTGGAAACATATACATCTTATCAGCCTTCTGTACTCGAATGTGATCACACAAACAATTAAAGATGTACTTTGAATAGTTGTATGTCCTTCCCTCAAAGATTCCAATGATACCAGATGATATATGTCTTGAAAATCTGTCAAGCCCAGATTTTCTGTTTGACATACACTTCAGATAAGTGTGACACAAAAATCTGTATGGCTTACAGAGTCTTCCCTTCTTGATTTCTCCCTTTTCAAAGTCTCCATCATACCCCATTAGGAGAAAAACCTTTTCTATGTATTCATTATCAAATACATCAGGGTGTCCAACTTCAACATCTCCCAGTTCTAGTACCCTTCTTATTGTTTGTTCGTCTATTCTCAGCCTTCGATTCTTTACTTCTGCAATAATTCCTTCATCATCTTCTTCTATATGTGCAGAATTCCAGAAATCACTGATATGCGAGCGATAAATCGTTGGCTCTGCAGATAGTGCATAGAATATCCTTGATCTTCTCAAATATCTCATAATTTCTTGACATCCTTCTGACACAGGATCGTCAGGGTTCAAGAAAGCACACACATTATGCTCTTTGCAAATCGTTGATCCATCTGTTCATAAGAAAAGACTTCGTTAGAATCACATTATTGATATAAGAATACGAACAGTTGTGAGATAAAACAAGAATCAACTTGTTCATTCTTGATGATTACGACATGTTTTACCTTAATAAACGCTGATTAAGAACACAGATATATGTTTGCTTAAGGTTTGATTTGGTAAATTTTGAATGTTGAGAAAGTGGGAAAAATTTGTTGAGTGAGATTTTCTAGGTCTGAAAAAGTGAGCTGAAAAAATGAATAATGTATTTGACAAGTCAAATCTCTTTATTTATACCCTCAGACATATTAATTTTCTCGGATTTATTCAGAGGGTCCCACATTGTAATCTTCCGTAGAAGTAATTTCTCATTAATTGTGATCCACAATTTACTCTTCCGTAGTACATCTGCGGATCAACAACTTCTACTGGTGAAATTTTAATCATTAAATTATTGATCTTTATTCATCCGTAGTTTACCAATCTACGGATAAACATTAATATACTAATATTGATTTACACAAAGTTTTATGTATGGCCCAACTCCATTGGTTGAACCAATTATTGCTATAGGACCTCGTTGGCTTTGTATACATGACAATTTAGTACAAGAAAATTTAAAATAAATTTCATGTAACCAACGGCTAAGGTGATGCTCAGGTTTCAATTTCTTCAAATTGATAAAGATATAGACATTGCTGCTGCTGATTTAGATGCTTTTTCATGAATTCTACTCCCCCTAAATTTGTGATTAATGATGAACTTAAGCATTTATCATAAATTTCTTTAAGAGGAATAACATAAACTTTAAATATATGATAATGATCAGATACACATAAGATGGGATCATACTATAATGCTAAGCCTCTTCCTGATTAGTTATGTTGTATAGTTGATGCTAGAACAAGTTCTGATTGCAAGTATATTGTCCTTATAAATCCATACAAGAGCTCATGTATCAACTAGGCTTGCTGTTTATCATGTTTTATTGTTTTAGAAATAACTGTCATGGACTTCACATTTGATTCACAAAGGTGTTGTCCTCCCTTTGTAAGTCAAATCATCACTTTTTCACACTTAAGACTATGTACTTTAAATTATAATAGCTATCTTGAGATGTATTTGGCATCTCATTGATGCGATGTTGATAAAGCTCAAGATAATATACAGTTGATCACTTAGGATTCTTTTGAGAGCTTTAGATATGATCATCATCAGGTCACCAGGTCTTTACTCACGTAAAACAGAGGTGCCTTTAACCCAGGTCTTTGTTCACACAAAACAGAGGGATGATGATGAGCATGATCTTTTCACCTTTGATACTGATATTCAGTATGGTGATCATACACCCAGGTCTTTGTTCACACAAAACAGAGGGAGTATGATTTGCAAAGATAGATAGTATAAAGTGTTTTACATAGTGTGTTCAGATGAATGATTTGATCACATTAGGATAAGACTCACTTTGTTTTCTCAAAATGAAGGTTCCCACAGACAATTATGACCATATTATGTTTTGCAAGCACTAAGTTTTGTTTCCACTCAAGTTGAACCTACTCACATATCAAGAAACTTGTTGAGATATATTGTTATTTGTTTATGCAGAAATAGGCAAAGCTATAGTTTACTATCATTTCCCATGCATAAGGCATACTAATGCATTATTGCACACAGCATGTTGTTTGTTTGGACTTGATTTAATCTAAGTTAATCATACCTAGAGACTCAATCAGAAAATTAAATCTGACTGAATCAAAGGCTTTAGTGAATAAATCAGCAAGCTGATTTGATGTATCCACTTTGACTAACTTAATCAATCCCTTTTCTGAGCAATCTCTCAGAAAATGATACCTAATTTCTATATGTTTTGTTTTACTATGTTGCACAGGATTAGCAGTGATAAACATAGCAGCAGAATTGTCTATATAGATTGAAGTTTGAAGAAAGTTGTAACCATAGTCAAGCAATTGGTTTTGTAACCAAAGTACTTGAGAACACCCAGCTGAAGCAGCAATGTACTCAGCCTCAGCTGTGGATACAGAAACATTTGTTTGTTTCTTGCACTGCCATGACACTAGCCTCAGTCCAATGAATTGACATCCACCGGTTGTTGATTTTCTATTGCTGTTACATCCACCATAGTCACTATCTGAGTATGAGTAGAGTGTAAAGTCTCCATCCTTGGGATACCATAGACCAAGTCCTGGTTTTCCCTTGAGGTATCTGAAAATTCTTTTGACAGCATTGAGATGAGACTCCTTTGGATCAGATTGGTACCTAGCACAAACACACACAACAAACATAATATCAGGTCTACTGGCAGTTAAGTACATAAGTGAACCTATCATGGATCTAAATAATTTTTGATCAATAGATTTTCCAGTGGGATCAGGAGCAATTTTATCAATTGTTGATGCTGGTGTTTTGCATGAGGATACTTCAGCAAGATTGTATTTCTTCAGTATTTGATGTATGTATTTTTCTTGATTGATGAATATTCCGTCTGCTCTTTGATGAACTTGAAGGCCAAGGAAGAATGTTAATTCACCCATTGAGCTCATCTGAAATTCAGATTTCATCAGTTCTTCAAAATTCACACACAATCTCTTATTTGTTGATCCAAATATAATGTCATCAACATATACTTGAACTACTAAGAGATCTTGATGTTCTTGTTTGAGAAAGAGTGTCTGATCAATAGTTCCTCTTTTGTAGCCATGCTTGAGCAAGAAAGATGATAGTGTTTCATACCATTTTCTTGGTGCTTGATGAAGACCATATAAGGCTTTATCTAGTTTGTATACCCTGTGAGGATAATGAGGATCTTCAAATCCGGGGGGTTGAGACACATAAACTTCCTCATCAATTTTCCCATATAAGAATGCACACTTGACATCCATTTGATACACAGTGAATTTCTTGTATGATGCATATGCCAAGAACACTCTTATTGCCTCAATTCTTGCAACTGGTG
The DNA here is from genome assembly GCA_025215565.1 of Flaveria ramosissima. Taxonomy (NCBI): domain Eukaryota; kingdom Viridiplantae; phylum Streptophyta; class Magnoliopsida; order Asterales; family Asteraceae; genus Flaveria; species Flaveria ramosissima. The sequence goes on from CM046043.1 coordinate 46,434,322, forward strand.
CAAAAACTTCATCGTAATCTATGCCTTCTTCTTGAGTGTATCCTTGTGCTATCAACCTTGCTTTGTTTCGGACAATAATCCCTCTATCATCTAGTTTGTTTTTGTATAGCCATCTAGTTCCAATAGGATGTTGACCTTCAGGTAAATCAACAAGACACCATACTTTTTGCTTTCTGAACTGTTGTAGCTCTTCTTGCATAGCTTCAATCCAGCTATTGTCTTTTAAAGCAGCTGTAATGATTGGAGGCACCACTTGAGAAAGAAAACAGTTGAAAAGACAAAGGTTGGCTGTACTACTTTGGCTCCTTGTAGTTCTCTTGTCAGGATTTCCAATGATATTGTTAAGTGGATGAGTCTTATGAATTCTCATAGATGGAGTTGACTCAACTGGAATGGATGATTCCAGATTAGTCATTTCCATTGCCTCTGACTGATTCATCTCAATTTGAGAATTCAAGAAATAATCAAATTGAGCTACAATAGTATATGCAGTTGGATTTTGCTCTTCCGCAGTAACTTCTGCGGAAGTAGTTTGTTCTTCCGTAGGAGCTGCTCCGGATACATTTTGGTCTTCCGAAGGAAGTTCTCCGGATACATGCTGATCTTCCGAAGGAACTCCGGATGCATTTTGTTCTTCCGAATGAATTTCTCCTGATGCATGCTGTTCTTCCGAAGGAACTCCTGATGCATTTTGCTCTTCCGAAGGAATTTCTCCTGATGCATGCTGTTCTTCCGAAGGAATTTCTCCTGATGCATTTTGGTCAGTTCCACATGTAATATCCGCTTCTGCTGAAGTATTGTCACTTGAAGATGGATGTATCCTTGGGGGATCAGCAGATAAAGTTACTTCAGTCATAACAGGTGGAACAAATGGATAGCATACTTCATCAGATCCTGCATTTGTCAAATGATCATAGTTAAAAGATTTAGACAAAGCATCTATGTCAAATAACCATGATGAACCTTTAACTGACTTAGTGAACACATTTCATCAAAAGATACATTAGGGGTCTCTTCCACAATGTTATGCTGTGGAATATACACTCTATATGATTTTGATGTTGAAGAATATCCAACAAAGAAACCATCATATGCTTTTTCTGAAAATTTTCCTAATGACTCTTTTATGTTCAAAACAGTTACTTGACATCCAAATACTCTTAGATATCCTATGTAAGGTTTTCTTTTAAATAGGAGCTCATAAGGAGTTTTGTTATGTTCTTTGACAATTAATGTTCTATTTTGAACATTGCATGCAGTATTCACAGCCTCAGCCCAAAAGGTAATAGGTAGTTGTGAATCAGCTAGCATTGTTCTTGCTGCTTCAATGAGAGTTCTGTTTCTTCGTTCAGCAACTCCATTTTGTTGTGGAGTCCTTGGTGCACTGAATTGTCTTGCAATACCTTTGCTCCTGCAAAACGAATCTAGTTCAAAATTAACAAATTCAGTACCATTATCACTCCTGAAAATTTTGACTTTTGTATCAAGTTGATTCTCAATCTTCATGACAAAGTCCATTAATGTTTCTGATGTTTCACTCTTTGTTTTAAGAAAAAGACCCATGTAAATCTAGTGAAATCATCAACTATCACCAGACAATATTGCCTTTTTCCAATGCTCATGACATTGGTTGGACCAAAAAGATCCATGTGAAGCAATTTGAGTGGTGTAGTATTAGTATTGATTGTTTTTGGTTTATGTGACACTCTGTGTTGTTTTCCTTTGTAACAAGAAGAGCAATGAGTTGAGCAATGGAACTCTTTATTTGGTAATCCAATGACCAGGTCATGTTTCACCAATTTATTCATGTTTTTCATGTTAGAATGAACAAGCCTTCTATGCCATAATTGTGACAAATCTTCTGAAAGTTTAGTTATAAGACAAGTTTCATGTTTTGTGAGAGAAGTGTTGTTCATATCCAAGACATAAGTGTTTCCTTTTCTTGCTGCTTTGAGGAGAATCCAATCTTCTGGGACAATAAATCCTGGCTTAAGAATGTAACAGTTAGTGTCATCAAACAATGTAGTGTAGTTTTGATCACAGATTTGAGATACACTAAGTAAATTATACTGTAAGTTTTTACAGTAATTTACTTTATCAAATTTAAGTACACCATTGGTTATCATTCCTTCACCAACAATTTTACCTCCCTTTTGAGCTACAATAGTATCTGCAGTTGGATTTTGCTCTTCCGCAGTAACTTCTGCGGAAGTAGTTTGTTCTTCCGTAGGAGCTGCTCCGGATACATTTTGGTCTTCCGAAGGAAGTTCTCCGGATACATGCTGATCTTCCGAAGGAACTCCGGATGCATTTTGTTCTTCCGAATGAATTTCTCCTGATGCATGCTGTTCTTCCGAAGGAACTCCTGATGCATTTTGCTCTTCCGAAGGAATTTCTCCTGATGCATGCTGTTCTTCCGAAGGAATTTCTCCTGATGCATTTTGGTCAGTTCCACATGTAATATCTGCTTCTGCTGAAGTATTGTCACTTGAAGATGGATGTATCCTTGGGGGATCAGCAGATAAAGTTACTTCAGTCATAACAGGTGGAACAAATGGATAGCATACTTCATCAGATCCTGCATTTGTCAAATGATCATAGTTAAAAGATTTAGACAAAGCATCTATGTCAAATAACCATGATGAACCTTTAACTGACTTAGTGAACACATTTTTATCAAAAGATACATTAGGGGTCTCTTCCACAATGTTATGCTGTGGAATATACACTCTATATGATTTTGATGTTGAAGAATATCCAACAAAGAAACCATCATATGCTTTTTCTGAAAATTTTCCTAATGACTCTTTTATGTTCAAAACAGTTACTTGACATCCAAATACTCTTAGATATCCTATGTAAGGTTTTCTTTTAAATAGGAGCTCATAAGGAGTTTTGTTATGTTCTTTGACAATTAATGTTCTATTTTGAACATTGCATGCAGTATTCACAGTCTCAGCCCAAAAGGTAATAGGTAGTTGTGAATCAGCTAGCATTGTTCTTGCTGCTTCAATGAGAGTTCTGTTTCTTCGTTCAGCAACTCCATTTTGTTGTGGAGTCCTTGGTGCACTGAATTGTCTTGCAATACCTTTGCTCCTGCAAAACGAATCTAGTTCAAAATTAACAAATTCAGTACCATTATCACTCCTGAAAATTTGACTTTTGTATCAAGTTGATTCTCAATCTTCATGACAAAGTCCATTAATGTTTCTGATGTTTCACTCTTTGTTTTAAGAAAAAGACCCATGTAAATCTAGTGAAATCATCAACTATCACCAGACAATATTGCCTTTTTCCAATGCTCATGACATTGGTTGGACCAAAAAGATCCATGTGAAGCAATTTGAGTGGTGTAGTATTAGTATTGATTGTTTTTGGTTTATGTGACACTCTGTGTTGTTTTCCTTTGTAACAAGAAGAGCAATGAGTTGAGCAATGGAACTCTTTATTTGGTAATCCAATGACCAGGTCATGTTTCACCAATTTATTCATGTTTTTCATGTTAGAATGAACAAGCCTTCTATGCCATAATTGTGACAAATCTTCTGAAAGTTTAGTTATAAGACAAGTTTCATGTTTTGTGAGAGAAGTGTTGTTCATATCCAAGACATAAGTGTTTCCTTTTCTTGCTGCTTTGAGGAGAATCCAATCTTCTGGGACAATAAATCCTGGCTTAAGAATGTAACAGTTAGTGTCATCAAACAATGTAGTGTAGTTTTGATCACAGATTTGAGATACACTAAGTAAATTATACTGTAAGTTTTTACAGTAATTTACTTTATCAAATTTAAGTACACCATTGGTTATCATTCCTTCACCAACAATTTTACCTCCCTTTTGAGCTACAATAGTATCTGCAGTTGGATTTTGCTCTTCCGCAGTAACTTCTGCGGAAGTAGTTTGTTCTTCCGTAGGAGCTGCTCCGGATACATTTTGGTCTTCCGAAGGAAGTTCTCCGGATACATGCTGATCTTCCGAAGGAACTCCGGATGCATTTTGTTCTTCCGAATGAATTTCTCCTGATGCATGCTGTTCTTCCGAAGGAACTCCTGATGCATTTTGCTCTTCCGAAGGAATTTCTCCTGATGCATGCTGTTCTTCCGAAGGAATTTCTCCTGATGCATTTTGGTCAGTTCCACATGTAATATCTGCTTCTGCTGAAGTATTGTCACTTGAAGATGGATGTATCCTTGGGGGATCAGCAGATAAAGTTACTTCAGTCATAACAGGTGGAACAAATGGATAGCATACTTCATCAGATCCTGCATTTGTCAAATGATCATAGTTAAAAGATTTAGACAAAGCATCTATGTCAAATAACCATGATGAACCTTTAACTGACTTAGTGAACACATTTTTATCAAAAGATACATTAGGGGTCTCTTCCACAATGTTATGCTGTGGAATATACACTCTATATGATTTTGATGTTGAAGAATATCCAACAAAGAAACCATCATATGCTTTTTCTGAAAATTTTCCTAATGACTCTTTTATGTTCAAAACAGTTACTTGACATCCAAATACTCTTAGATATCCTATGTAAGGTTTTCTTTTAAATAGGAGCTCATAAGGAGTTTTGTTATGTTCTTTGACAATTAATGTTCTATTTTGAACATTGCATGCAGTATTCACAGCCTCAGCCCAAAAGGTAATAGGTAGTTGTGAATCAGCTAGCATTGTTCTTGCTGCTTCAATGAGAGTTCTGTTTCTTCGTTCAGCAACTCCATTTTGTTGTGGAGTCCTTGGTGCACTGAATTGTCTTGCAATACCTTTGCTCCTGCAAAACGAATCTAGTTCAAAATTAACAAATTCAGTACCATTATCACTCCTGAAAATTTTGACTTTTGTATCAAGTTGATTCTCAATCTTCATGACAAAGTCCATTAATGTTTCTGATGTTTCACTCTTTTGTTTTAAGAAAAAGACCCATGTAAATCTAGTGAAATCATCAACTATCACCAGACAATATTGCCTTTTTCCAATGCTCATGACATTGGTTGGACCAAAAAGATCCATGTGAAGCAATTTGAGTGGTGTAGTATTAGTATTGATTGTTTTTGGTTTATGTGACCTCTGTGTTGTTTTCCTTTGTAACAAGAAGAGCAATGAGTTGAGCAATGGAACTCTTTATTTGGTAATCCAATGACCAGGTCATGTTTCACCAATTTATTCATGTTTTTCATGTTAGAATGAACAAGCCTTCTATGCCATAATTGTGACAAATCTTCTGAAAGTTTAGTTATAAGACAAGTTTCATGTTTTGTGAGAGAAGTGTTGTTCATATCCAAGACATAAGTGTTTCCTTTTCTTGCTGCTTTGAGGAGAATCCAATCTTCTGGGACAATAAATCCTGGCTTAAGAATGTAACAGTTAGTGTCATCAAACAATGTAGTGTAGTTTTGATCACAGATTTGAGATACACTAAGTAAATTATACTGTAAGTTTTTACAGTAATTTACTTTATCAAATTTAAGTACACCATTGGTTATCATTCCTTCACCAACAATTTTACCTCCCTTTTGAGCTACAATAGTATCTGCAGTTGGATTTTGCTCTTCCGCAGTAACTTCTGCGGAAGTAGTTTGTTCTTCCGTAGGAGCTGCTCCGGATACATTTTGGTCTTCCGAAGGAAGTTCTCCGGATACATGCTGATCTTCCGAAGGAACTCCGGATGCATTTTGTTCTTCCGAATGAATTTCTCCTGATGCATGCTGTTCTTCCGAAGGAACTCCTGATGCATTTTGCTCTTCCGAAGGAATTTCTCCTGATGCATGCTGTTCTTCCGAAGGAATTTCTCCTGATGCATTTTGGTCAGTTCCACATGTAATATCTGCTTCTGCTGAAGTATTGTCACTTGAAGATGGATGTATCCTTGGGGGATCAGCAGATAAAGTTACTTCATTCATAACAGGTGGAACAAATGGATAGCATACTTCATCAGATCCTGCATTTGTCAAATGATCATAGTTAAAAGATTTAGACAAAGCATCTATGTCAAATAACCATGATGAACCTTTAACTGACTTAGTGAACACATTTTCATCAAAAGATACATTAGGGGTCTCTTCCACAATGTTATGCTGTGGAATATACACTCTATATGATTTTGATGTTGAAGAATATCCAACAAAGAAACCATCATATGCTTTTTCTGAAAATTTTCCTAATGACTCTTTTATGTTCAAAACAGTTACTTGACATCCAAATACTCTTAGATATCCTATGTAAGGTTTTCTTTTAAATAGGAGCTCATAAGGAGTTTTGTTATGTTCTTTGACAATTAATGTTCTATTTTGAACATTGCATGTAGTATTCACAGCCTCAGCCCAAAAGGTAATAGGTAGTTGTGAATCAGCTAGCATTGTTCTTGCTGCTTCAATGAGAGTTTTTTTCTTCTTCGTTCAGCAACTCCATTTTGTTGTGGAGTCCTTGGTGCACTGAATTGTCTTGCAATACCTTTGCTCCTGCAAAACGAATCTAGTTCAAAATTAACAAATTCAGTACCATTATCACTCCTGAAAATTTTGACTTTTGTATCAAGTTGATTCTCAATCTTCATGACAAAGTCCATTAATGTTTCTGATGTTTCACTCTTTGTTTTAAGAAAAAGACCCATGTAAATCTAGTGAAATCATCAACTATCACCAGACAATATTGCCTTTTTCCAATGCTCATGACATTGGTTGGACCAAAAAGATCCATGTGAAGCAATTTGAGTGGTGTAGTATGTAGTATTAGTATTGATTGTTTTGGTTTATGTGACACTCTGTGTTGTTTTCCTTTGTAACAAGAAGAGCAATGAGTTGAGCAATGGAACTCTTTATTTGGTAATCCAATGACCAGGTCATGTTTCACCAATTTATTCATGTTTTTCATGTTAGAATGAACAAGCCTTCTATGCCATAATTGTGACAAATCTTCTGAAAGTTTAGTTATAAGACAAGTTTCATGTTTTGTGAGAGAAGTGTTGTTCATATCCAAGACATAAGTGTTTCCTTTTCTTGCTGCTTTGAGGAGAATCCAATCTTCTGGGACAATAAATCCTGGCTTAAGAATGTAACAGTTAGTGTCATCAAACAATGTAGTGTAGTTTTGATCACAGATTTGAGATACACTAAGTAAATTATACTGTAAGTTTTTACAGTAATTTACTTTATCAAATTTAAGTACACCATTGGTTATCATTCCTTCACCAACAATTTACCTCCCTTTTTATCCCCACCAAATACCACATAAGAAGCATTTTTATGTTTGAAATCATGGAGAAGAGAACAGTTTCCTGTCATATGCCTGGAACAACCACTGTCAACATACCACATGTTGTCAGCTCTCCAATATTGTTCCTGCAATCAGAAAAGAAAACAGTTAGAAGTGACAACCCAAGTCTTAGTGATCTTGGGTTTGTCAACAGGATCTAAAACAGTTACTCTTTCATGAATATTTTTTGAAGTTTCAGTTTCAGATTTGATTGATTCATTCTGATTTGATTTAGATGAGGATGATTCTGCTGAATGGGATGGGATGATGAAGTAGATTCATGATTCATATTTTCTGCTTTACTTAGATCAACTTCATTTGCTTGAGTCTTTTGTTTTGATAATGAACCTTTAAATGTCTCACTATCTTTTGTTTTTGAAAGAGGTATATGAATGCCTTTTTCAATTTATCAAAGAATGAATCATCATCCTTTGATTCCTTGTCTGACAAATCCACTCTTTTGTGTGGTGTTTTTGACTGCTGGAAAGATGGTCTTTTCCTCAGTATATTAACACTGATGATGATTTGTCCTTTGGTTTTGCCTTTGATTTTTGTTCATGCTTCTTCGTTTTGAACCCTTTGCAGAATCCGTAGATTGGGGAATCTGATTCAGATTTGTCTGATTCTTTCTTCTTTGAGCCTTTTGTCTTGTTCTTTTCGTTGAAATAACATTCCTGTGTGGATGATTATTTTTGTTGCAAATAGAACAATGTTTGTTGAAGTAAAGTAAATCAGCAGTCATATGATTTTCATATTGCAAATAGAACAGTAGCTGCTGAAGTAACAATCTTCAGTGTTGTGATTTTTCATGTCACACCATTTGCAATACTTTTCTTCTGATTCTTTCTCAGAATCATTCCTTTTGTTTGTTGATCTTTGTTGTGGCTCTTTCTTCTTGAGCTTTGAATGTGCTTCACCTTTTTCAATTTTGTGCACATTTTGATCGTTTGTGGCTGATTTCTCTTCCGTAGATCAGCAGCTGAAGTTTTCTTGTTCAGTTGATGATATCTGCTGATGCCATTTTCTTTCCTTTGAATTTTCCTCTTTCCTCAGTGATGACAGATTCATCAGTCAATTTCTTTGGAGGATTCTTGCATACTTAGTTCTTGAAGACCTCATTCAATTGAGCTATCCTCTTGCAGATGGTCTTCAACATGTTTCTTTGTTTAGGAGGTATGGCAAACTTTGTTTCTTCAAGCACTTTTGGATATGGGCTTCAGTTTGAAAATTTTTACCAGTGCTTGTTTGATCAACATCATGTTCATCAGAATCATCCAAGTCATCACACTTATCATAATCAAATTCTGAATCATTTTGATCTAATGATTCTGATTCAGATGATTCAGTTTCACTCACCTCAGCTTTATCATTAATTTTAGTTTTAGTTGAATCTTTTTCAATCTTAGTGCTAGGCACAAAATGATTTGATAGAGTGTTTGTCATTGTTGTAGGTAAGGATGTGTAATTATCATTTATAGGTGGTGCAACCGCATTATAACCCAACCCAGACCTTTTCTTTGATTCAATATGAGAAGTTAGTAATTTCTCATATTGCTGAGATGATAATTGAAACTTCTGAAGTTTCACTTCAGTTGATGCATGATCAGCCATGGATTTTGTCAAGGAAGTGGTCAAATGCTCAACTTGGGCTTTTAGGCTATAATTTTCAGAAACAAATTTTTCTAAATCCTTTTGCAAAGAATTAATTTTTATTTGATATAATTTATGTTCTCTAACATGAGATTCATTCAAAATCATTGTTTCTTTTACTTTATCAGCCAACTGTTGAGCATGGACTCTATATCGTTCAACTTCCTCAACACAAGTTGATGAACACAATCTTTCTTTTACCTCTTTTGCCATTGGTGGAACTGTTTGATCCATATGGGCCATTAATGCTTGATTTTCTTCCAAAACTTTCTTCTCATACAAACTCCAGTCACACGTTCCATCTTGAAGTATGATCACCCCTGACTCCTTTGAGTTACTTAGTCCTGCTGATTCTTTGGTGGCTGGTGGGGAAGCATTGATCAGTTGAGATTGCTTGTGCAGAGGTCTTTGAGAAGATTGTTGATTTGCTTGAATCTGATGTTGTTGATGCTGCTGATGTTGTCTCATCTCTGGATAAGACTGTTGATTGCATTCTCTTGAGAAATGTCCATAGAGATTGCATTTGTAGCATCTCACTTTTGATTTGTCAACACCAATCTTTGATGTTTTGCTTGCTGAAGCCAAGTTCTTATTTCTCCTGAGATATTGCTTAGCTCTATAAGCAATCATGGCCATCTGCCATTGTAGATCCATCTCTTCCACTACATCTGGAGGTAGTTCTTCTAAGTCTTGATGGCAGATATTGGCTGATGTTAGAGAGCTTCCCAGATATGCTTGAAAACTTGAGCTAAAAGCTGCAAAGGCTGCTCTTTGTTCTTCAGAGTCCAATATCACAGTTATTGGTTCTGACTGATTTGCTGAAAAGGAAGACTTAGTTGTTGCTGCAGTTGTATCTTGTCTATCAGTAGTTCTTCCTTTATTCTTCTGCTGGTTGTCTTGAGATGATTTCTTTGAAGGTTTTGAAACATAGAAGCTAACTTCCTCCTCATCATCACTCCTAGCACAAGAGTTATCACTTTCATTGTTTGAAATAAAAGCACTTCCTACATTATTTGTTTCTTTGAAGTGATAGGGTGAGACATGAGTTCTCACACTCTTGTTTCTTGATTTTTCGTCCATTTCAAGAGCTTCCACTTTTGCAACCAGAGTATCTAATCCAGTAGCTTTCAGATCTATAGTGTTCTTGAACATGGACACAGTATGCTTCCAACTTTCTGGCAAAGTGTGGAGCATTTTCTTGTTTAATACCTCACTAGTATACTTCAACTTAGAATATTCATCTCAGTGACTAACTGCATGAATCTATGAAGTTGCTGAGGAATTGATTCACCCTCAATATGATGAAAAGTTTCATATTGTGATCTGAGAGTGTCTCTCCTTATACTTCTTATCTCATCACTCACTTCGTAGAGAGTGTGAAGAATCTTCCATAAGGAGTGAGCTGTTTTATAGTTCTCACACCTGATTAATATCTCTTCAGGTAAAGCCATACTAAGCAGACTGTATGCTTTTATATCGACTTTAACCTTTTTGACATCATCAGGTGATAGATCTTTTGTACTGATTGGTTGATTTTTGTCATTATAATCCGGCCCAAGAGTGGGTAGAATATAAGGACCTTCAGTGATGGAAATCCACAAGTCAGAATCAGTATAGTTTACATGATTCCAGAACTTGATTTTCCACGACTTGAAATCTGCTTTTGTTTCCAACTTCGGGGGTTGATAAGATGAACCACTGAAGTTGCTCATGATGTTAACAAGATCTACTATTCAATTGATTTGAATATAGAAACAAGTTAATTAAAAACGATTGCTGTTAAGCGAAATCAAACACAATTAAAACACAACTAACACTGATAGATCAATTGATCTAAATCAATGAGCACTTGGCTCTGATACCACCTGTGAATCCAAGGATCGTCAACAGGAATTATCAGTGTGAATCGATGTCAAGTCAACGTTAGCAGAATTAACGTTGATTTGGTTTAATTGTATTTAAGCAACTTTAAATATCAATGAAATATCAAGAACACACGAAACAAAACACAATTAATGATTAATCAATATTTTATTATAATGTGTTGGTGATTACAAAAGAATGAATGTACGATATCAATGAATGCTATGATGTTGTATATGTTTTTGATGATCGAAAGACTTTTGATGATTGTTGTATTGCTATTGCTGTTCTCAATCAATCAATCGTCTGACTCAATCGTCCTTGAATCGAAACCTAGGATCCATATTTATAGACAAAGATGTTTCAGTTATAGGAAACACCGGATCTCTTGGGATTTGATTTGTTTCTGATAAGGAATCATCGGATTTCTCGGGATTTGTATAACCGCCTTGTTGACTTGTTGACTTGTTGACTTGTAACACTTGTATTATACAAGTGTTTGGACTCCGCAGAAATATTGTCTTCCGTAGATGTTTTGTTCTTCCGTAGATGTTTTGTTCTTCCGCAGATGTTTTGTTCTTCCGCAGTATTCTTGTTCTTCCGCAGCATTTCTTGAAATTCACTTGGAACTCGTTGATTTGTTCATCCGTAGATGATCTTCGGATGTTTTGTTACTTGTAAAACATATATCTACGGAAGAACGAAATGTTCATCCGTAGATGTTTCTTACACTTGGTCAATTTCAGTAATTGACCAAGTATTATGTTTGTACCTGCAGCCATACATAAATCAACACATATATAAATGGGTTAACCTATATATTTAATGCATACACAATAATGAAATACAAAAGTTCATTACAGATATTAATTCAAGTACTAAGCCTATACATAATGACTAGATCTACTGTTTCTAGACCTAACAATTTTCTTGAACAATGGAGAAGAAGAAAGGTTCTTGAGGTGCTTGCATGTAAGAGAGAGAAGGAGGATGAAGTGTGTGTGTGTTTCAAGAAATCAAGTGAAAGAAAACAAGAGGCCAAGGACCCCTATTAGGGGCGGCCGAAATTTAAACCATTTTGGGGTTTTTCCCCCAAAAAGTCTTTCACTAATTGTTTAACTAATAGTACTTATAAGTTATCTAATTAACCTTTTAATTATATAACTTATACTCACACTATTATTATTATTTGATGTTACTTAACCAACTTAAATAACATTACAAATAATGTCCATAAACAAAATATCCTTATAAGTTGTTTCATCTCATATGCAATTTATTTAGAAAACTCATTTTCTAAATTGGTGTATTTATTCAATTGCATGATCATATCATCAATTAAATATTTATATTAGTGTTTGCAAGCTTGTTATTGGGTATGACCCGACTTGGATCAGTACGTACTAACCACATCAATATTCTATGTGTCTTGGGCATAAAGAATCCAAAAAGTAGTATGTCATTAACATACAATACTAGAAATGTAATTATGCTGCCACTAGCCTTCTTATATACACAAGCCTCGTCAGCGTTCTTGATGAAACCAAATTTCTTGATTTCTTCATTAAAACGTTGATTCCAACTTCTTGATGCTTGTTTCAATCCATAGATTGACCTCTTTAACTTGCATACTTTATTAGGATGTTGTGGATCGACAAAACCATCAGGTTGAACCATATGGATAGTCTCTTCGAGATGTCCATTAAGAAAAGCGGTTTTGACATCCGTTTGCCAAATCTCATAGTCATAATATGCTGTTATGGCAAACAATATCCTAATTGACTTTGGCATTGCCACAGGTGAGAAAGTTTCATCATAATCAACCCCTTGAGTTTGAGTGAAACCTTTTGCTACAAGTATTGCTTTGTAAGTATCCAAGTTTCCATGCATATCCGTTTTCTTCTTGAAAACCCACTTGCATCCAACCGGTTTGGAGTTAAGTGGAGGGTCAACCGATTCCCAAACTTGGTTGTCATACATGGATTGCATCTCTACGTTCATGGCTTCCAGCCATTTGTCACAATCCGAATTGGACATTGCATCATGGTATGTAGTTGGCTCATCGGAGTCAACCACATAGCATCCATTCATGAAAAATCCATATCTTTCAGGTGGAATGCTAACTCTACCAGATCTGCGAACGTGTTGTGTGTATTGTTGATCAACCACTTGATCATCATCAACAACCTCTTGTTGATTGCTAGTGTCAACCAAACGTGTATCGGTTTGTGGATCTTGATCCTCATCAAATTGCACTGTTCTATATGTTATTCCTTCCATAAGGAACTTAGCTTCCAAGAACTCTACCTTTCGAGCAATAAATACTTTTTGCTCTGTTGGATCAAAGAAGTAGTATCCTATACAGTCTTTGGGATATCCAACAAATATACATTTAGTGGATCGACTTTCCAACTTGTTTTGGGTGTTTAGCTTAACATAAGCTTCACAACCCCATACCTTTAAATATGATAGTGATGGAACTCTTCCATGCCATATTTCAAAACGTGTCGAATTCACTTTCTTGGTTGGGGCCATATTCAAAATACGAGCCGCGGAGAGCAATGCGAAACCCCAAAAAGATAGAGGTAGTGAGCTTATAGCCATCATAGATCGAACCATATCCAATAGGGTTCGATTTCTCCTTTCAGACACACCATTATGTTGTGGTGTTCCAGGTGGAGTAAGTTGTGAGACGATCCCACAACTTCTTAAATGATCCTGAAAAGCCTCACTGAGGTATTCACCTCCTCTATCCGAACGAAGAACTTTGATTGTTTTATTGAGTTGATTTTCTACTTCATTCTTGAAGATTTTGAATATTTCAAAAGCTTCATGTTTATGTGCCATCAAGTACATATAACCATAGCGATTATAATCGTCGGTAAAGGTAATGAAGTATCTTTCACCATTTCTTGTCATTGTCTTAAAAGGTCCACATACATCCGAATGTATGATTCCCAATAAGTCTTTTGCCCTCTCGTTAGTACTACTAAAGGGCGACTTGGTCATCTTGCCTTGTAAACAAGATTCACACTTATCAAATGAAACATTTTCATTTGTTTTCAAAAGACCATTCTTTTGAAGTGTTTGAATTCGATTCTTGTTAAGTGACCAAGACGACAATGCCAAAGATATGAATCACTTAAACCCATTTTAAGTTTCTTGGTGCTTGATTGGTATAATGAGTTATTATAGGATGAATCATCATGAACCAATTCATAGATACCATTAAAAGGCATTGCCTTAAAATAAAACACATCATCCATACAAACATAAATACCATTTTTTACAAACTTTAATTCATAACCACATTGTTTTAAAAGGGAAACAGAAATTATGTTCCTAGTCAAACTAGGAGCATACAAAATGTTCTTGAGAACAACTTCCAAACCATTTGAAAGTTTCAAAATATAGTCTCCTTGGGCTTCGACATCAACTTTTGCTCCGTTGCCCATGTATAGACTTGTGTCTCCCTTCTTGAAGTGCTTATTTTTTTTGAAGCCCTGCAACAAATTGCAAATATGAGTTCCACATCCGGTATCCAATACCCATGTGTTGGAAGAAATAACATTTAAACCAATATGAATCATGAAAGTTATACCTGAGGTTTGCCCAGCATCCCTCTTGTTTCTCAACTCTTTGAGATAGGTGGGACAATTCCTTTTCCAATGTCCTATCTCACCACACTCAAAGCATGGATCGTTCTCCGCTACCTTAGGCTTCTTAAGCTTAGGCTTTGGAGGTTTTGCTTTAGCCTTCCCTTTCCCTTTACCTTTGATGTGCCCCTTTCATTTGGCAACATTTGCCTTGGGTTCAGGGAAGGGCCTTTTCTTATTGCCTCCCTCATTGATCGAGAGAACAGGTAGAACCTTTCTACCCATCCCTGCCTTGGCTGTTTTGAGCATTGCGTGAAGCTCACCAATGCTCTTGTCCCACCTGTTCATATTATAATTCATTATGAACATCTCAAACCTTTTGGTTAGGCCATTAAGGATTAAATCCGTGGCCAGCTCCTTTGAGACGGGACAATTAAGCCTCTCGAGGCGATCAACGTGGCTTTTCATCTTAAGAACATAAGATGATACCGATTGGGTTTCTTCCATGTGACATGCATGAAGCGCTCGAACCGTTTCGAAGCGCTCTACCCTAGCTTGTTGAAGGAACATTTCCTTTAACTGGGTAATCATGTCATATGCCCCATGATGCTCAAAGTCCTTTTGGAGTTCAAGAATCATGGTTCCCAACATGAGGCAAGAAACCTGCATGGTTCCAATCGTTATAGGCCTTAACATCCTCGGGGTCGGGTTGGTCAAGAATGGGATCGTCAAGGACATAGGCCTTTTTCTCTTGATTGAGAACAATTCTCAAGTTTCGAAACCAGTCCATAAAGTTATTATGGTTAAGACGATCCCTTTCTAAGATGGTTCTCAGTGATAGGGTAGGGGCGGTCGGGGTGGTAGCATTGTTGTTTGCGGCCATTTCTACAAAATTACAAAGTTCATATTAGTATTTCTGAAAAATTACATGTTAATTATTAATACCCTTTTTATGTCTCATAGACAATTAATAATTAAAATCTAGAATCCAACGTTACATTTAAATTATGGTTAGGTGACCTTTATCCCATTATTTAAATTAACAAGGTAGTCAACATTTGAAAATTGCAACCTAGTGCAACTTCTAGCTTTATGGGATCGGTTAAACATCTTATGTTTAGTCGGCATGTAAAATCCCATCAACACCATTGTATGCCATGCTTCGGAGACCCTATGCGCATGGTTTCCAATTCAAGTTGTCCTACTTACACACACGTGTGAGTTTACACATACAAGTGGTTAGGTGACCTTTATCCCACAAATATTTTTAGCCCACCTCAAACACACAAGTTCCCTAAAAGTGGTTAGATGACCTTCATCCCACAAGTAGTTCTCAAGTGATTCGAGTGTCGTGTAAAAGGATGGTGTTAAACTTGTTTCCAAAGGGATTTTATTTTTCATTAATTCTAGTTATGAAAACTCTATGTACCTTGTATTTGCATGCTTTCAAATACATGGTACCCTACGGTTCTCTTTAATAAAACCTCTCTTATTTGAAATCATTAATCATTTTAATAACTTTTATTAACATATTATGATTAAGAACCATGAAAATTCAGCTTGTTATGATCATTTATTAAGATTGTTAAGCATATCCTCATATCAAACAATCAACATAAGATGAATAGTCAAACAAGCATACAAGAAACAACCATATGTGCATAACCATAGCCACTATGTTGACAACACTTGTTTGCCATCACAAGTGTTGTCATTAGGTCTTTCCTAAGGGTTGAACATAACACAAAATATGAGGTCTCCAAAGACCCCCACTTGAAGTTGCATCCAAATGCTTCAAGTCCTTCTCTTTGTGTCTTCCTTTTGTGCCTCCATCTTAAACATCTTCATTT
Organism: Flaveria ramosissima; assembly: GCA_025215565.1. Lineage (NCBI taxonomy): Eukaryota > Viridiplantae > Streptophyta > Magnoliopsida > Asterales > Asteraceae > Flaveria > Flaveria ramosissima. Next base: position 46,450,541 of record CM046043.1, read on the forward strand.
ACAAAATTTATATCCTAATACAAATTTTTCTAATAAAGAAAACACACTTAATCTATCTATTACATCACAAATGAATGAATAAATAAATTACACCCAATTACAAGCACAAATGAATAAATATTACAACCCATAAAGAAAGAAAATAACCAAAATAAATCATCCATCCAAAACCAAACCATCACAAGGTCAAAGCTAGGTTATGCACCAATATGAAACAACATCCAAGAACCAAAATGAATCCCCACATGACCCTAAATTTTCAGCCAACATAAACCAAGAATTTAGGGTGTTTTGTCCAAACAAAATACAATCAACCATTTTGATATCTATTCTTTCAAGGTTTAATCATAAGCATGTAAGATATAACCTTGAAAGGTTGGGGATTCATCATAACATCACAAAACAGCCCCTATTAGGTTGTTAAAACCCCATAAAACCAATTTTACAAGGATAATGAAGCTAGTTATCCACATATCCGGCTCTAGATGCCAATGTTGGGTTTGTTGGACCAATAACAAAGATGTTTAACCATTTAAACAAGAAAAAACGCAGCGGAAACTTACCTTAATATAATGATTTATAAGCTGAAAATTAAGGCTCATTTTATGTCAACAACAAACCCAAGATTATAAGGATCATATATATGTGAAATAACTAGCAAACAAGTAAACAATAACAACCAAAATCGACCATGGAACTACCTTCCAAAGCTGCCCAAAACGTTAGATGAACCACCTTCCAAAAGGCTGCCCAAATCGTTAGATGTGAAGAAGAGGATGAAGTCTTGAAGGACCAAAACACCAAGGAAGATGTCCTCAAGCTTGTATACCCACAAGCCTCAAGCAAGACACTTTGTTGCTAGGCTTTTAGACACCAAAATCGCACGACAAGAGCTGCTGAAAACCGATTTTCAGCCTCTATTTTCTTGAACAATGGAGAAGAAGAAAGGTTCTTGAGGTGCTTGCATGTAAGAGAGAGAAGGAGGATGAAGTGTGTGTGTGTTTCAAGAAATCAAGTGAAAGAAAACAAGAGGCCAAGGACCCCTATTAGGGGCGGCCGAAATTTAAACCATTTTGGGGTTTTCCCCTCAAAAAGTCTTTCACTAATTGTTTAACTAATAATACTTATAAGTTATCTAATTAACCTTTTAATTATATAACTTATACACACACTATTATTATTATTTGATGTTATCTAACCAACTTAAGTAACATTACAAATAATGTCCATAAACAAAATATACTTATAAGTTGTTTCATCTCATATGTATTTTTTTTAGAAAACCCATTTTCTAAATTGGTTTATTTATTCAATTGCATGATCATATCATCAATTAAATATTTATATTAGTGTTTGCAAGCTTTTTATTGGGTATGACCTGACTTGGATCATTACGTACTAACCACATCAATATTCTATGTGTCTTGGGCATAAAGAATCCAACAAGTTTTCGTGGACTTTTTCAACCCATTAGGGGCTGTTTTGTTATGGATGATTGAATCCCTTATGTTTCAAGGTTTAATCTTACATGCTTTAGTATAAACTTTGAAAGATTAACATCAAATGGTTGATTGTGTTGTTTGGACAAAACCCTAAAGTTTTGGTTCATGTTGGCCAGAACTTTAAGGTTATAAAAAGGGGTTCATTGTTGTTCTTGAATGTTGTATATGATACATATTGCAGGACCGTTTAAGGGCTTAAGCACAATTGCAACACAACAACACAATGAGGAGAAATAACTAAGCTCTAATCAAACAGTTAACTGGGTAACCAAAGTGATACAAAGAACACAAGTAAAGCAAGAGACAGAACAAGAGAGTATGGGTTTCAAGGAGGCAGTATATTGCTTTCTCAAGTTCTTTTACAAGTGTTACAAAGCATAAAGAAAAGATACAAGAACTTGAAATACTTATACTACAACCTACAGCCGGCTATACTTTGAAAGCCAGCTGGATACAATTGACTAGACACTAACAAAATCAATTGTAGGATCAAAAGGCATATCTGCCTTTTGACCTTGTGACTATGACATGCCATAGCTCACATCCTTATACAATACAAAAAGGATAAAGTACATAAAGTGGAAAGTTGAATACTCAAGACCTCAATGTACAGTTACCAAAAGCAAGGCCCTTTTCACCAACTCATGTAAGTTGGTGACTTTACAGAGATGCAGCGGAAAAGGTGCTTTATGGAACAGTACATCAGATAAAGCATGTGTACTAAAAGTCTTCGGAAGAAATCTGTCTTCATAGGATGAGGCTTCGGAAGACTTTGTCTTGAAGCTTCGGAAGACTTCATCTTTGGCTTCGGAAGATATTGGTCTTGGCTTCGGAAGATTTTACACTTAGAGTATTTTCTAATGCTTTGTGTAAAACTTCCGAAGCATTCTTCACTTCAGTACTTAGTGCATGTTGTTGAGACACTTAGGCTGTTTTGGGTTGCATCAGACTTCAGGAATCCTTACAAACTCCCCCTAGGCTGATGCTACCAAAACACTTGGAAGATCTTCAAATGTTGGTAGTCTTCAGTACAATCAGGACCATTCCTTTCTTCATGAGATGGTCAGGATCATCAAGACTTTCATAGTATCTTCTCATCTCAAAGAGATCATGCAGAGGTAAGTTGATTATGTCTTGCCATGAGTAGACATTCTCAACACCTTGATCTCTGATAACAGTCCATCTCTCTCTGGATTGGTAGAGTATGTCCAGGACAAGATGGGTGTCTCACTAGTTAGAGGAGCCACTTGAATAGGAGTTGATTGGGCTGCCTCATCATGCACTTCCTCAGGTTGATCTGATTCAGCCTGAGGTGCAGAGGTAGATGACTTTGGCTTCTTCTTCTTTGTCTTTGGTTTAGAAGCCATCCTCTTCTTCCTCTTGGTTGTCTTTAACTGAGAAGACTGGTCTGCAGCACCATGTTGATCATCAGTGTCTTTCTCAGTTGGGTGTTCCTCCCTCACAGGTTCAGAAGGAGAGGGAGTTTGACCCTGCCTAGGATCAGAAGATGAAGCTTGCTGGGGCTCAGCTGAGGTGCTGGTTGAGGTGTCTCTGGTTGTTCAAACTTGACCTCCACTTCAGGTGGGACTTGACTTGGAAGAGAGTGCAAGTCAATAAGTTCTCCACTCTTAATCTTCTGCTTGATCACCCTAATATGCTCATCCATAGTGGATAGAGACATGGGGCCAAGTCTCCTTCCGGAGAATCCATACAGCTTCAAGAAGCTCACCATTCTTTGTCTGTCAGCAGACTTCTTTGCATTCTTTTGAATGATGGCCCTTGACTTTGCAGCTTCTTCCCTTAGTTTCCTTTTGGTTGTCTTTCTTTCCTTGACTAACTCAAGCTCAAGTTGCTTTAGATACTCGAACTCAATGAAGTCATAGGACAAAGGGAGAAGTGCATCTGCCTGATAGAAGCCTGTGGCACTCAGGTAGTTGATCATTGATCCTATCTTCCTCTTTATCTACCTGAGGTTCTTGTGGAGCCACATCTTCCTGTGCAGGACTTTCTTGAACTGGTGAGAGAGTAGGAGCATGCTTGTAAAGTCTTTTCTGTCTCTTCTCCTCTTTGAGTTGGAGAAGTATCATTGCATCCTCTTTCTCCTTCAACTCTCTTGACACTTCTCTGTCAGCCAGTTCATTTAGTTCTTCTAAGGGGAGGGAGATGATCTCATCAATGTCATAGTTCCTGGTCTGTAAGTAGGTAATCCTGACTGCCCTTAACTCATCATCCTGAGTATTTGGTCTGGGAGCAGCCCTGATTGCAGCTTGCATGAAGCTAGATGACCCAGTGGAACTTTCTCCCCTTAGTCTCCTTTTCCTCTCTCTCTCTTCCTCCTCAATTTCCTCAGGAGTCATTATCCTTTTCCCTTTGTCACCAACAGACCTTTGTGACTCAGGGTGGATTGAAGCTTGGCCTTCATTGCTTGGAGTAGCTTCCATGCTCTGGCCAGAGAGAGGCTGAGAAACACCTTCACCAGCAGGTGTCTCAGATGGAGTTTGGACCTCAGCAGCAGTTGTTGATGATGAGACAGGGGTCTCAGGTTCTGTCACTGGGCCTTCAGTCAAGGTTTCCCCTATGAAACTAATCTTAGGGTCCACCTCAACATCCAGTTGACCGATGACATTGCCTGATTCCCTAAGTCTCCTTCTTAGAGAGAACTCTGCAAGGATCCTGTCTTGGATTCTTTGAGCCAGCCTGTCAGCTTGTCTTGAATTGCTTGGATTGACAAGTGGCAAGTTGACTAAATCCAGTCTTTCATAAAAGCTCAGGCTTTGGAATTGAAAAACTTCTTGTTGGCCTTGAACTCTTTGAAGTATGAGGGCTCTCCTGTCATCATCATACCTCCACCTTATGATTTGATTGCCAGTTCCCAGTGGTGGAGATGAGACAGCCCTTGGTATGCCTTCCTCAAAGAGACTCCTGATGAGAGAGTCTATAGAGTCCACATTAATGTGAACTTGAGGAAGTTGCTGAGAATGCACAACAGCAAGTGAGGATGGTGAGTCCTCTATGTCCATTCTCTCTGAAGAACTCCCAGGTTCTGTGGTTGTAACAACTTTCTCCCCCTTTTTGGTAGCATCACCCACTTGCATAGGTGAGCTGGAGGATAAGTCAATCACTTCCACAGGTTCTTGTGTTCCTGGTTGAGCTCTCCTTAAAGGTCTCCCAGCTAGTTTTTCCTGCAGATATGAAATCTGGAGTTGCTGATCATTGACCCTGTTTTGCAGGGTAGTCACCTGAGATTCCAAGTGACTAACCTTAGAGACTAAGTAGGTGCATGTTTTTGACAGTTTTTGCACCTTTAGTCTCAAATTCCCCTCATCTTCATCAGAAGATTCATTGGGGGATGAGATGATTGGACCAAAGTCCTCTCTCTCACCACCAGCTTGAGTTTCTTGGCTGCTGGTTTTCCTCTGCTCACTGGCAGCCTCAGTTGAGATGCCAATGGGCTGAGTTGCCATGGTTGAGGTCTTAATGATGTAATCACTTTCAAAAGTGAGAGCCTCTTCCATATGGACATCCTGAACAGGTTCAGAAGTGTCCACCTCAGTAATAGGTGACTGATGGGGGATAGACTGAGGAGAGTCAGAGGTACTCATCTCTCTTTGAGTAGGGGAGGAGAAGAGAGACTCATGGTACTCACTGAATCCTAAGTCTTCATCAGTGTAAAAGGATAGGTTGGGAATTGGTTGGTTGAGATCCAAAGGCTGGGGATGGTAGCTGTCCCCTGAAGGTTGTCCACTTGAGTGTTGAGACTCAGAGTGAAGGCTTAAGGTTGTTGGGCTATTGAGCTCATCAGGGTGAGCTTGAGGAACCTCAGCCCTGATAGGTGAAGTAATGGGAGTGGTTTGCTCCTCAGGAGAAGTGGGAGCTCTAGTGTCCACTTCTTCCTGTAAGGTTGAGTATTTGGGGGCCTGCACAGACTCAATAGTTGAGCAGGGGTTCGTTTGGATTTTCTTTGGTAGGTGAGGGTGATTTCTGGTCTTTTTAATGGTAGGGACAAAAGAGGTGTGGGTTCAACACTAGCTTGTGTTGCTAGGTTGTCACCTTGAGCAATGAGCTCTAACATTTTTGGGACTAGGGCTGTTTCTACCCCAGAGAAGCCTACAGTTGGCTTCTTCATTATTTTAAAGATGCCGGGCTTCATCTGTCCCAATTTAAGAATATTACCTGTTTCCCTCAACTGTGAGCCCAGTTCACAGTTGAGAATGTGTTGAACATATCTAGGAAACATGTAATACTCTAAGGAGTCTAAGTTTGCAAGTAAATTAGTATAAACAAATTGTGAATACCTGAACTTGACCCCCTGAACCATTCCATGAACTAAAGGAGAGATCCTCAGGAATCTGGTCCCATCCACCATGCTTGTTTGACAAGCTGTGGATAACCACATGGAGCAGGAATTTCCATTGGGATGAGACCTTCCCTTTCCTAAAGGTCTTTACAGAGAAATCTCCCTCATAGCCCATCTGCTCAAAAGAATGATTAACAGCTTCTTTTGGGAAGGACACCTCACCTTCTTCATCATCCAGCTGTAGATGTTGGTTAATGATGGCCGGAGTGATGAAGACTGTCCTCCCTTGCACTGTGGCAGACAGTGCCTTCTCCCCATCCATAATGACCTCTTGGCAGGTCTTCCAGAATTCAAGCAATGATCCTCATATAGAGTAGGATCAATGGTTAGGGAGGTGAAATAATTTGACAGAGTCAAGAATTGGCAAATCTCTGAGAAACTTGCATCTTTCTCAGAGCTTAACAGAGCAACTTGATTATGTTGCCTGTGTAGTTGCATGGAGAAATCAGGGTTGTTTCTGCGGTTAAGGTTGGCCATTTCAGAAGCTTAAGGGTGAAGAAAGGTAGAAAGCAAAGGCGGTTTAGAGAATTAGGTTAGAGAAACAGTAGAATTGAGGAAGATAGTGGGAAAGAGGGGGAACCGTTGGGTATTTATATGAAAAGGGATTTGAACCAAAGTTAATGAAAGAGGATAAACTTTGAAATCCGAAAGTCGGTCCCACCTCTGAAAAGGTAGTTTACTTTTGCTCAAAAAGTAGTTTTCTTGGAATTCGAAAAGCTTCCGAAGTTTATTTGTCTTCGGAAGTTTTGATTTAAAAAGCTTCCGAAGCTAAAATGGCTTCGGAAGATTTTCCTGAGAGTCTTGATAATTTATGCTTCGGAAGAGAAATAAACCCTGAATGCTTTGTATGAAAATAAACAAAGCTTCCGAAGGTTAATTTTGCTTCGGAAGGAAAAGGTTCTTGAAAATAGATAAGTGTCTGAGATAAGAATTTTAAGCTTCGGAAGATGAATCTTTACTTCTTCCGAAGGTAAAATCTCTTAGACAGTTATTTATTTTAAAGACATGTTTTTCTTCCGAAGATAAAATTTTATCTTCCGAAGTATCAGAAATTTTCAAGAATCTAAGGAAAGTCTTCAAAAAGAATTTTACATCCAAAGAAAACATGAGCTTATGAAAGTGATGAACTAGACAACTTAGGACACACATATTTTAAGAAGAAATAATTAGAATTAGTTTTAATAAAAAGTCTACTCAAAGTTAATCATCCCAATAGCTGATATCAGATACTTAAATCTCTGTTCATCAAAAGCTTTGGTGAACAGATCAGCATATTGTTCATCTGTATGAACTTTGACTAGTTTAATTAATCCTTTTTCATAGTTATCTCTTATTAAATGATACCTGATGTTGATGTGTTTGGTCCTTGAGTGCTGCACAGGGTTCTCAGTGATAGAGATAGCACTATTGTTGTCTATGTGGATAGGAGTCTCTTTGAAGTTAAATCCATAGTCCAGCATCTGATTTTGAATCCAAAGCACTTGAGCACAGCAGCTTGCAGCAGCAATGTATTCAGCCTCAGCAGTTGATGCAGACACACAGGATTGTTTCTTGCATTGCCATGAGACCACCCTTCCACCAAGGAATTGACATCCCCCAGATGTAGACTTTGCAGTCATATTGCAACCACCATAATCACTATCTGTATAGGCATACAGATTGAAATTTGGATTCTTTGGATACCATAGACCAAGTGTTGAAGCACCTTTGAGGTATCTTAAAATCCTTTTCACAGTGATTAAGTGAGACATCTTAGGGTTGGCTTGATATCTTGCACAAATACATGTAGCAAACATGATATCAGGCCTGCTAGCTGTAAGATACATAAGAGACCCAATCATAGCCCTGTATAAGTGCTCATCTACACACTCCCCCTCAAGATCTGGACCAAGGGAGTGGTTTCTGGCTATGGGTGTCTTAGCAATCTTACAATCAGTCATATTGAACCTCTTGAGTATGTCTTGAACATACTTTGACTGACTTATGAAGATGCCATCTTCAACTGCTTCACTTGAATTCCCAGAAAGAAGTTGAGTTCTCCCATTGAACTCATCTCAAATCTGTCTTTCATCAGCTTCTCAAAGTCTTTGCAGAGCTTTGGATTAGTTGAACCAAAGATGATGTCATCAACATATACTTGAACCAGCAATAAGTCATTTCCCTGTCCTTTGATGAAGAGAGTTCCATCTATAGTACCTCTTCTGTATCCATGCTTGCAGAGATACTCAGATAGTGTCTCATACCACTTCTGGGTGCCTGATGCAGCCCATAAAGAGCTTTGTCAAGCTTGCAGACATAATCAGGATGATCAGGGTCTACAAAACCAGGTGGCTGTTTGACATAAACCTCCTCATCAATCACTCCATATAAGAAAGCACACTTTACATCAAGTTGGTAGACCTTGAAGTTCTTGGATGCAGCAAATGCCAGGAATATCCTAACAGCTTCTAGTCTTGCTACAGGAGCAAAGACATCAGTGTAGTCAATCCCTTCTTCTTGTGTGTATCCTTGAACAACTAGTCTTGCCTTGTTCTTGATGATGATTCCTCTATCATCCTTCTTGTTTCTAAAAACCCATTTGGTTCCAATGGTAGTCTTCCCATGAGGAAGAGGACAAAGGTTCCAAACTTTCTGCCTTTTGAATTGAAGCAGCTCTTGTTGCATAGCTTCAACCCAACTTCCATCCTTTAGAGCTTCATCAACTTTCTTGGGCTCTATCTGAGATAAGAAACAAGAGTGAAGACAAACATTTGCTTCATGGGTTTGTCCTCTTGTTCTTACCCCTGTGACAACATCTCCAATGATGTTTGTGGTGGGGTGAGACTTGTGGATCCTTAGCTGAGGGATCACAGCAAGTTGTTGAGAAAGATCTAAATTTGAGAAATTTAAATCTGGTCTTGAAGATTCACCCTCCACATTATCACACTTATCAAGATTAACTTGATCCAATGAGTGTGAAACATCATTGATGTTGTCATCTATGGTATGGTTATTAGCATCAAGAAATTCCTGATCACTATCACCATCACCATTGTTGTCTTCTACAAGTGAGGTGTCTTTATCTGGTTGAGAGGCCTCTGAGCTGGAATTTGAAGGCATGCCAGATGTATCAGCTGAATTTGTCATTGTTGTGCTGATAGAAACCTCATTTGCTGAAGTAGTTCCAACTGGAGCTGAAGATGTATGAGTTGAAGGTCTTCCTAGCTCAAATCTTGGATCAGGATCACCTGTATTTAGATTTTCTGCAGATCCTGAAACATGCTCACAAGATTTGTTAAAACAGTTGGTAACTAAATCAAGATCAAACAGCCAATCCGGACCAGAACCAGCCACACAAGGAGTGTGCTCATTGAAAGTCACATTGGCTGACTCCTCAACAATTCTAGTTCTGAGATTGTATACTCTATAAGCTTTAGCTTGAGAAGAGTATCCAATGAAATGTCCATCATCTGATTTCTCAGCAAACTTGGCAATTTGATCTTTGGTATTCAAGATGGTGCAGGGACATCCAAATGACCTGAGAAAACCAATGAAAGGTTTCCTCTTGTGCCAAAGTTCATAAGGAGTCTTACCATGTGTCTTAACTACTAAAACTCTGTTTTGCACATAGCAAGCAGTATTGACTGCCTCTGCCCAGAAGGTGATAGGCAGTTTAGAGTCAGACAACATAGTTCTTGCAGCTTCAATAAGTGTCCTGTTTCTCCTCTCAGCAACTCCATTTTGCTGAGGAGTCCTGGGAGCACTATATTGTCTTGTAATACCCTTTTCATCACAAAATGCATCAAGGATTTGGTTCTTGAATTCAGTTCCCTGATCACATCTTATGGTTTTGACCTTGTGATCACATTGATTCTCAACTTTTAAGATGAAATTCTTCAGAATCTCAGGGGTTTCATCCTTAGTTCTAAGGAAGAAGACCCAAGTGAATCTTGTAAAATCATCTGTGATCACCAGACAGTAAGAGGTCCTTCCTAAACTCATTACACTGGTGGGGCCAAAGAGATCCATATGTAACAAGTGTAGGGGAGTAGTGATGGAGTTCTTTTCCTTAGGCTTGTGAGATACTTTGTGTTGCTTCCCTTTCAGGCATGCCACACAATGATCATCACTAGTAAACTCTTTCTTTGGCATTCCAGTTACCAGATCATGTTTAATTAATTTATTCATGTTCTTAAAGTTTACATGGCACATTCTTTTATGCCATAGGAAAGACTCATCACTATTTGCTTTAGATAGAAAGCATGAAACTTCTCCTGAGGGAGATGTTTCTTGCAAATCCATCTTGTACATGTTCCCTTTCTGGGGGCTCTGAGCAGGATATGCTCATGAGGAATGACCACACCAGGTTTGAGAACAATGCACTCATGCTCAGTAAAGAGCATGTTATGACTCTGATCACAAAATTGGGATACACTCAGAAGATTGTACCCAAGCTCCTTAACAAAGTTTACCTTCTCAATGCTGAGCTTACCATTTGTGACCTTGCCCCTTCCAGAAATGTAACCACCTTCATCTCCTCCAAAAGCAACTGGTCCTCCATCAATTCTCTCAAAATTATGGAGTAGAGACCTATTGCCTGTCATGTGCCTGGAACAGCCACTGTCAATTATCCAGACATTCCTGTTGGTCTTGAGCTGTTCCTGCACAGAGAAAATGATTAGTTACATTTGGAAACCCAAGCCTTACTTGTCTTGGGCTCATTAACAGTAATAGAAGGTAATGCAACAGTAATAGATCCTATGGTTGTACTATGGGGATCTTCAGCTGTTGTTGATGGAGAAACCTCAGTCATTTGGTCTTTCTTAGACTTCCACACCACCTTTGGAGTCTTGGACTTGACCTTCAAAACCTTAGAAGCTTTTGAAACTTCACAAGTTTTGATGACTGATCCTTCGGAAGAATCTACAGTCACTGCAGCAGACTTTAGTGCTTCGGAAGAACTCCTTTCTTCCGAGACCAACTTTGCTTCCGAAGGTAATTTTCCACTTACCTTCTTCTTTGATTTGGAGCTTCCGAAGGAAACAGACTTTCCTTCCGAAGCTTGAGACTTCTTGAGACTCTTTGAAGTCTTTGTTTTAGTCATGTGGACAGTACTTTTAGGATTGTATGGGCAATCCTTAGCAATGTGAGAAGTACTTTCACACATAACACATAACATTTTCTTCTTCAAAGAAGTCTCCCTTTGAGAGCAAGACTGGCTTTGGTCACATCCCTTCTCCACCTTCATCTTGGTAGATGCTGAGACAGTTCCTTTGGGCTGTGAACTGTTCTTGGAGTTTGATGGTCCAGGCTGTGCAGCAGTGGTACACAGCAGCTCAGTCTTCTTCCTGGCACTGAGATGATTTGAACAAGAACCGTGACTCTTAGCTGAGGAGTCTTGGTTTATGTCTTCAGTCCTTACTACTTTGAAACCTGCAGAGATAAAAACTTGTTTCTGCTTAGCATCAAAAGTAGCCTTGATTTCTTGAGCCTTCTTTGCCTTCCTTTTGCTCTTTCTGATCAAGTTCTTTCTTTTGGACTTGGTCATCACAGTTGATTTCTTCTCCTCAGAAGGATAGTGGCCCTTGGAAGAATCCTCTTCTTCACTCTTCTCAGAGGAATTCTTCACTATCACTTCTTCATCATCCTCACTTACAGGATCTATGAGAGGAAGCTCATCTTCACAAGTTCCACACCTAGGAGATCTTACAGACAAGATTGTGTGTGGAGGAGCTATCTCATTTGATCCTAGTCCCTGTCTGTTTTGATAACAAACCTTGTTGTGCAGGGATGAGGATATCATGTTCTTGAAGGTCTCTTCTTCAAGAACACTCTTCTCTGCCTTGGCTTTGCTGATCACAAGCTCAGCCTGGCACTCAGTTAACTTAGTGATGAGATCTTGGATCTGAGTTCTGAAATCTGTATGTTCATGTTTTAGTACTGAAATGGTTTTCTCCAAGTCTTCTATCTTTAACTTGTAATCATTTTCAGACTTTCTAAAATCAGATTTTAATATGTTTAATGACTCAAGATCAGATCTCATCTCTAGGTTATAGGACCTGTATCTATTTACTTTAGCAATGCATTCAGGGGAGCAAAGATGTTCCAATACCTTGGCTTCATCATGGTCAGCCATCAGTGCTTGGTTTGGAGAAGCATCCTCCACCTGAAAACTCCAGTCAAAGCCTCCTTCTTCAACAGCAACAACAGCATGTTGCTTTGTCTTCTCAGCCTGAGGAGCTTTGTCAGTAAAATTTGGTCTGGGTTGTGTTTGGCCCCATTTGTTTTAGGTGCCTTACACTCCCTGGCAAAGTGACCCATAAGGTTACAGTTGTAACACTTAACTTTGCTTTTATCCAGCCCAAACTTACTGCTGGTAGCATTGCTTGGAAATCTTCTTCCTGTCCTCTTGTAGAACTTCTTGGCTCTGTGAGTGAGGAGAGCCATCTGCTGAACTATCTCCATGTATTCCAGGTCATCTGGATGGATACAGTCCAGGTCTTCAAGAGTGAAGAGATAATTCCCACAGCTTTCATCTGCAGACACAAAGGCTTGAGAAGAACTTGTCTCTTGGAATGGGCTTCCTTGAGTAAAGTTCTCCCTTGGTGTCTCCGGGAAGGTGATGAAAGGACCCTTTTGTAAGTTGTCAGGGTAGCATAAGAGATGATGCTGAGGTTCTATGCTGTCCCTTTCAACCACATGAAGGGCTGAACCCATTTGATTGTTGGAGTTGCCAGATGAACCTTGCATGTTCATCTCCATCTGGTATCCACTGAGAATCCCATACAACTCTGTAAGAGTAAGAGTCTTAAGGTTCTCAGTCCTCTTGATCACCACACAATAGTGTGTCCATTGCCTAGGAAGTGAGGACATGAACTTCCTTACAATGTCCCTGTTCTCAAGAGGAACTCCTCCATCCACTAGGGTATCCACAATCTCAACATACCTGAAGTATTGTTGGGTCATGGTCTCACCTGCTTTGAAGGTGAAATTTTCAAACTGCTGCTTCAGAAGATCTTTCTTGTTCTCCTTGGCTTCAGAGGAGCCTTCATACATCAGCTTCAGTGCATCCCACAGCTGTTTGGCTGTCTTGCACTTCTTAAAGCCTCTGTATACAGAGTTTGGGAGAGCAGTCTGAAGAGCAGTCATGGCCTTCCTGTCAATTCTACTCTTTTTCTATCTTCATCTGAGTAGTTGGCCACATCTTTAGGAATCATACCAGCACCAGTAGCAGAGGGGGTGCTGGGTATGAAAGGTCCATTCTCAACAGATTCCCACATTCTTGAATCAAGAGACCTGATGAAGCCTTCCATCCTCATGCACCAGGTGTCAAAATCATCAAGAGTGATCAGTGGGGATTTGTTCATGGTTCCAGTCTCCATATCAGTCTTAGAGATGGCAGCCATTTGAAGAGTTTAGCTTTTGTGTGTGTGAGGGATCTTAAGATGGTTAGATCTTATATCAAGAGCCTGGAAAGCTCTGATACCAATTGCAGGACCGTTTAAGGGCTTAAGCACAATTGCAACACAACAACACAATGAGGAGAAATAACTAAGCTCTAATCAAACAGTGAACTGGGTAACCAAAGTGATACAAAGAACACAAGTAAAGCAAGAGACAGAACAAGAGAGTATGGGTTTCAAGGAGGCAGTATATTGCTTTCTCAAGTTCTTTTACAAGTGTTACAAAGCATAAAGAAAAGATACAAGAACTTGAAATACTTATACTACAACCTACAGCCGGCTATACTTTGAAAGCCAGCTGGATACAATTGACTAGACACTAACAAAATCAATTGTAGGATCAAAAGGCATATCTGCCTTTTGACCTTGTGACTATGACATGCCATAGCTCACATCCTTATACAATACAAAAAGGATAAAGTACATAAAGTGGAAAGTTGAATACTCAAGACCTCAATGTACAGTTACCAAAAGCAAGGCCCTTTTCACCAACTCATGTAAGTTGGTGACTTTACAGAGATGCAGCGGAAAAGGTGCTTTATGGAACAGTACATCAGATAAAGCATGTGTACTAAAAGTCTTCGGAAGAAATCTGTCTTCATAGGATGAGGCTTCGGAAGACTTTGTCTTGAAGCTTCGGAAGACTTCATCTTTGGCTTCGGAAGATATTGGTCTTGGCTTCGGAAGATTTTACACTTAGAGTATTTTCTAATGCTTTGTGTAAAACTTCCGAAGCATTCTTCACTTCAGTACTTAGTGCATGTTGTTGAGACACTTAGGCTGTTTTGGGTTGCATCAGACTTCAGGAATCCTTACACATATTTTGGTGCATAACATAGCCTTGACCTTATGTGTTTTGGATTTGGTTGATTGTGGTTTGTCTTGTTGGTTTTGATTCTTGAAAGGGTTGTAATATTTGTGTTTATATTTTCGATTGTAATTTATTTATTCATTTGGTTATGTAATAAATAGATTAGGTGCATTTCTTTTATTAGAAAAATTGTATTAGGATATGTTTTTGTAAAAGAAGATGCACAAGATGAAGACCCAAAGAAGGACACAAAATGTCACACCCCGGGCCCAGAGAGGCGGGACGTAACGATTGGTAAACAACAACCAAAATGCAGCGGAAACTAAATGGTTTATTACAATGCATCTCACAATATTTTCATTAGGATATGGGTTTAGTTTCAGTTTACAAGGTGCCTCAATCTACAATTCATGGGTATCATGACCTATCTCTTTGTAAATATTTCTTGAGGCTTCAGTAACTAAGGCTTCTAGGCTCGACCTTTTTCCTTCAACACCTACCCTCACTTCTTCCTTCGGATTTAGATATCTTCTATAGCTCGGCTAATCTACCTAGCTGTACCTGAAAGACATGCTCAAAAGATTTTGTGTCAACATAAAGTTGATGAGTTCAAGTGCTTAAATTTTAAAAACAAAAAGAATTTAACAAATCCTCATTTGATAGAAATGAATGAATCGTAGTTTCAACATCGTGGGAGAAAAATCATAATCAACCCTGCACTCAGTCTCGGTTGGCCTCTTCTAAAGTTGTGTTTAACCGGATATTCCCGAAGGAAGAACTGAGCCCCAAACTAGTGAACCCTACCTGCCCGGATGGTTCACCATAGTTTCTTAACAAAACCTGTTACATGCCACAAACGACCCCTTAGGATCTTAGTGGGGTAACCTTCCTAGAACGGAAGCCACTGTGTGTGGGGGATTCCCCAAATGGATCTATCCATATAAAACAAGCGGTTCACGAAAGAATTAATGATCATGATATAAGAATCACCAGGTAACCACAAATCCCACATACAATCATCAAGTAAAGCACAATCATAGTTCATAAAAAGTAGAGCATGTTTCACCCCAAAACAATAGTAAAAAGGGGAATCACTAGAACTCACCTGGTATCCTTATATAAATTCTAAGCTCGGTAAAGAAATGCGAAGGTCACCAACAAAGCAATCCTAATTAGAATATATGAGATTCATGTTTAGAATTAGCACGATGTCATTACATGCGTGCGGTTGAGCTCTTTAGTTAGCTTAAAGTTAACAATTAGTATCATTGATGTAGATTAGCTTCTTGTGAAATCATCAATTGTTATGCACTCACTCGTGCATATTAGATTAATTAATGCCTTTATCCGATAAATGATTCTTTGCATAAAGAGTGTAGCCATAAACGGTTGATATCAAGGATTCCAAATCTTTATAGATAGTTTTTAATGATGAAGTAAGTAATCTATAATGTTCCAAATGATGTTTATAATGCTTACACTTATATCATAATGTTAAATTGATTGATGCTAGAGTAATCCAAATATTGATAATAGTTGTCGATATACTTAATAAAAGGGGTGACACAAGTAATATTTATTCCGATAATAATTAGATGATCGACTATGAATAGTAATAAGATAACGGATTATATAGTATATTTTAGTCTTTTATATTAAATAAAAACATGTAGATGTCGGTTAACCCATGTATTTATTGTATATGTATATGCACAATCGTATTTGTATGTATTTTACATCTCGAAGCCTTGTATGGATTAAGTGTGACATGGGATCAAATTGAGTTGTATCGTCATTAACATGTTATAATCCTTCTTATATTGTAATGATACATGTATTTCTATCTAGGTTGATTTCTGATAAATATCGTTGCTACTTAAGTCTCATGTTAGAACTATCCATTTAAATCAGATAATTATCTCAAGTGGCGTTCGCTTTCGTTTTATAACTTATGCATTTTATATAATTAGAGCTCAAGTAACATGCATATAAATTATAATTAAATTT
This sequence comes from Flaveria ramosissima, assembly GCA_025215565.1. Classification (NCBI taxonomy): domain Eukaryota; kingdom Viridiplantae; phylum Streptophyta; class Magnoliopsida; order Asterales; family Asteraceae; genus Flaveria; species Flaveria ramosissima. The sequence continues at coordinate 46,466,660 of CM046043.1, forward strand.
CAAATGTGTTGCGCGTGCGATTATACCTTTCACTCGGTTCACGTTCGCTAACCCACTCGTATTGCTCTTGATCTCATCATGATCTTGTTGTTGACTACCCGTGCCCTCAATTGACCATCAGCTTAGATCATGGCTTAACATCACCATACACTTCGGTTATGACTTTTACCACCAATATCGACCGCATGTAGCCGCTGTCCGCTATGAACCGCCTTTGTCACTGCTAGAACCTCCTAGTCGGCTAGAATCCTCACTGAAATTAATCCAACGTCACCGAATCCCCGAATCTTGCCTAGCATCTAACATGAAACCAAAATCACAACCCTAGCTTACCACTACTAGCCTTTACCAACATCACCACCATCATTACATCCACCATCCTCACCATCGTTACCCGACAACCATTACCACAATCACCACCACCATCGGCCCGTCACCTGCTATGGCAGCCCTCCTTCGGCAATCACTAAACGACACCACCACCGCGACCGGTAACATCCACCGCCAATATCACAGCCACAATGACAACCGCCAACCGCAACCGGCTACCGTCAGTAACCCGACAACCATAGCTCACAGCCAACTATCACAGCTTCCATCACCACAACTGCCACCTTCGGGAACCACCGATCGACCACCGCTGCCTACAACATCAGCCACCTTCAAACGCCCATAACTTTCAAACCGTTAAGAGTTAGACAACGCTGCTACAACCGTTGGAAAGATCTCATCGAGACAAAGAAGAGAATGGGTGGCACTCGCCGCCACTCGCCGCCAGTCGCCGGCGCCGGCGGCCTGAAAACTCGCCGGAACCCTAGCCGCCGCTGCCTTCTTTCTTCCATATCTTCCACACCGTTGCGAATTAGAAGAAACCGCCACCACCATCGTGATCAGGAGGTCGAGATTAGGGGGGGTAGGCCAAGACCTGGCCGGAAGCCGCCGCGCCGCCGCCGTGCCGCCGCCGTGCCGCCGCCTGCTCCGGCGAAGTCGGCCATGCAGCCTCTTGAGAGCATTTTTGCTGTGTTTTTAGGGTTTCAAATGAGAAATGAGGGGTTAGATGGGTTATATACCTAGGCCTTTTTAGTGGGCTTTATTTAAAAATCGCGTATACGTCCCGAAAACTTCGCTATCGCGTATTGAACGGTCTTTTGGATAAAATCTCGTTAGAAAACCTATAATAGATTTATCTAATTACTTCAGCTTGAAATAAAACAATTCGGTATATTTATGGTCAAACTCTCGGGTTTGACCTATTCGCAGGCCGGTCCACGCTTCAGTCGCGACTCGAACCACATTGCTCCTGGATAACCGTCTCACTCTCTAATTTAGAATATGATAATAAATATATAATAATTAGATAAATATTTATGACGTTATAGGGCTCAGTTGTCGTATCAGATGTCCGTTAAATGCCGGAGTATCCGGTATTCGCGTTTTTCCGACGTATCATAGCTGATTATACACGTTTGGTTAGGATCTTTTAGCAAGTACTGTTTACAGTATGCATCATGATTAACAATGATTTTAAAAGAATATAACCCATTATAAGTACGTTCCGATGTAAATTAGACGTTAGTACGCGTTAGATTACCGGACTTTACACGGTATAGGTTTTGAATCTGTTTTTGGTTTGGATTCTTATCGTAGTTGCTTCGAATCACAATTTAATTTATTATCTTATGATCACTTATTTAATTAGATGGTAAATGGGTATTCGGCCTTAAATGGGCCTTGTTTATAAGTTTGGGCCCTTATTGGGCCTATTGAGCCTAAAAAGGCTCGTTTCTTTTCCAAGTTTTCTTTGGTAAGCCCAATTCAATCCGGACCTTTATTGGGTCCTATAATACATTAAGTTTTCTAATTGGGCTAGATTTCAGAGGTGTTACATTCTCCCCTCCTTAAAGAAATTTCGTCCTCGAAATTTTTTGTATCGCTAATATTGTTTCCGAGTGTGATACACTCGTAGTATGAGTCTTGAGGATTTTAAAGTTATTTAGCTGAGCATTCCAGGGCGAAAGTTGTCGATTATGCATCAAACAACCGGGTTTGATTTAGATTCAAGTAATTATCCCAACGTTAGAACATGTTTGACAAAATCAGAGAGTCGATTCATGAATGGATTTTTGGCTTCACAATCAGGTCATTTAACACTTGAACAAAATTAACCATAAGAGATTCTCCACTGAGGTTCAATGCACAATCCTACTAGGTAGATCTAGCAAGGAAACAAATACTAAAATTTTGGCAATATCACCGTCCTCACGGAGAGTCTTACGAAAGGTTGTGAAGTATCAGATGTTGGTGTGAATGCCTTCAATTAGACTTAATAGTCAAGTCGGCTATATGTCACTATTAACTCCTCAGAATCATAAGGTAATTGGTCGTAAGATGTCATAGATTGAAGTCTTCAGATCAAGGAGGGTTTTGGTTCCCTAAGGAGTATTGATTAACATTTAGGAACCACATGATTATTCCCATAAAGCTAAAACTAAGAAATTTTCACGATTAATAAGAACGAAGAGGTTAGGTCACACAAAAAGGTCACTACTTTTCCAACCTTCCTTACTGCAGGCGATAATTCTAGTCTTCGAGTAGTTCCATCTATCTTAACTTACGTATGTCAAGGGTTTTCCCAATCAGGATGTGTCATAAGCTCTTGTGAACTAACGTTGGAAGAATTCGCAAGTTCACGATGACACTTGTGAAGTCAGTAGAAGAAAAGCCTAATCGCAAGCTATCCGCATTCATCAATGCGGGTAAGTAGAGACAAACGCGGCCAAGACTTTTTCTTTCACATTTAGAAATGCGAGCGTCTTAGGACAAATACAGATGATGGCCTCCTATCCGCACTTGTCAATACGGTTGATATTACCAATTGATGATCACCCTATGGTGTTTGAACTAGTATTCTAATGGGTAGTCGGGAGAGTAGTATAGCTAATGTATCCGAATGCATATTTTATTTTGTAAAAGTCGCGCCCCATAGTTCCAGTTTCTGCATAATGTAACTCTTCACGCGTTTCTTAAATTGTCGGGCGGCTAGAATCTTGTCTTGTATCATTGCACCAACACACATCTGAAGCCTTCTAATCCGTGTCCAAACGGATTATGCATATTCCTGGGATTACGATTCCAGTTGTATAGCTGCACGAGTGAAGCTTTTATTGATCCTCCTAAAATTTTCGCTTAACCCTAAACGTTGACATAACTCAATGAGTTTTTACTACTTCTCGGACTTAGATAGTCCCAAATTTTAGCGAATTGTCTCGAATTTCATGCTTACTAGCAATGTCGAGATAACAAGCATGCCTAAGTATGACATACTGAATCCCATTTATCAGGCTCATGAATATCGTGGGTGTGTGAGCCAGCCCAAACAAGCTTGAATGTGATTTTCATATTGATTCTAATGTATTTTGAATGCAATCCTTGGTAATGTCTTTATCACTTATATACCCGGCTGATAGCATTAGAAGTGTAGTCAGTATCTTACGACTGATTAAGCAGGTTAACAATTCTGGAAAAAGGGGTTATCACTTCTTCTAGGTAACTTTATTCAACTCTTGATAGTTTGTTCATATTAAGAGCATTCCATTCCACTTCCTACAAAGTGTATTAGGGTTCTTCAAGGTGACACACTATGTCTTATGAACCGTTTATCTAACAGTTGCAAGATCTCCCTTCCTTCCACGAGCTTCTTAACATACTTCGAATTTCGTACCACCATACATCACTACTTCTCTCCGATTCACTTTCCTTTAGGGCAACTCCAGCTGTCATCTTATCTACAGAATCGTTGTATATGCTTCCACTAATTCCCTTATAGTGCTTCCCAATCGAGGTCAACCTTCTAGATGACTTCTTTCTCGCTCCCCTTTCTCCAAGGTAACCGTACCCTGTAGGGGTCCATCCGTGCAACAAGTAATCCTCATCTAAAACCTAGTTACTTATAGGCCTATCAATTGTTCCACTGAAATATGATAGTAAGCCTTCTGGCTCGGATTTCATCGTACGGAGTTTACTAGGGGTATGCTATTGGTGAATTGCTCTATAAAAGGTTTAGAAATTTAGAGGGGAAAATATTTAATGCTTACGACTGGTGATTGCTGTGCTGGTCTTTCTCGCCTACTATCTTCTGCATGCTCATTAATACATCGTAGTTGGACCTCAAGTGATTTAACACATGAGATTTCTTGTAGCTAATCTTCTATGCTTCTTAATACATCTTTTGCAGCAACACATTCCTCTCAGCTCCAACTGAGAGTCTTCCCGCATGAATTATTTGTTATCACCGGCATCTTGACTTGATAGGGTTCTAAAACTTCGTTAAGGTGCTTATTAGTAGACAAGGAACTATCTACCACTCTATTAACCTCTTATATAACATCAGGATTGTAATCTAACTTTGTGATCTCTGCTCTTGCTTCACGAATTCATCACTCAAATAGTAGAACTCTCGAGGTAGAGATGACTCGCGGATTCATCACCATTCATTAGTCCAAGAGTTTAATAAAGAATAAGTCCAGAAAAAAATGTGTGAAAACAGGGAATTCACCAACGTTGTAGACTCAGATTTTTGCTTCGAAAGCTCGAAGATCATATTTTCTCGGCAAATAACTTTGGCACACGGGCTATTTATCTTTGCGGAAATCGGGGCTATAGGATGAGGTTTCATTTCCTACTTATTCTGGCACTCGAAAGGTTACCAAGAACACAGCCAATTAAAAGCATGGTCAAAATAGTTCAACTTATGTTACGATCGAAGTTTTGTCACCGGGTGACTAACAGTTGAGAATGATGAAGGATTTTACAAGCATAGTACTATGAAAAACGATGGTTAATTACTATCGAAGCTGATATTAAGAATAGTGCTTGAGTCAAGGGGTTCTATTACTATGAATAGGCGTAGAGAAGTTATATTCATCAAGGACTTTAAGAAAAAAAAAAGATCAGAGGTATTCTAGATTCAAGAATGCCCTATGAAGTGTGAGCTACTAGGGAAGAAGGAAGTGACAAGTCCTCTATGCCATTGATCACAATAGGTGCTTCTCGTAAATCTGTTACTCCGATATATTCTCGGTTGTAACCATTATGTTAGAGGGTCCCTTACTATTTTAAGGAAGTTTTGTCGAGTCCTATGTTAGGTAGGAAGAAATTTTCAGACATCGCGAAAAATAGCGCGACTAAAGTACACAGACAACTTAGGTGAAGTGCCATACATTCGGCACCAAACTAGATGGGTTTGGAACAACATTTGATGATCTCCTGGGTTGGATAGTTGTATCATTATACTTCCAATAGGAGGGCAGAACAAAGAAAGAGAGAGAAAGAAAAGGGATAATTACTACAATATCGTCCTTGGTAGCTCTTCAAGAGTTAAATGTTTTCTCTCAGCATGAAAGTTTTAAATTTATAATTTTTGAGTATATATTGGATATTGGTGTTTAATCTGGTATGTACTAGTTCCTTGAGTGTTATACCTTGACATTAGTTTACATGACTGGGCCCACCAGAATTCAAGGGTACCTGTAAATTCACCATTACGTGTGCACCCGTAATCGTCAATTTACCTTACACTATCATTCTAGTTGTTCCCATCATAAGTTTCAAGTTTTGTGTAATTAGGTCCTGGAGTTAAAATTTTCATTTAGTCATCATCTGCAATTAAGCACATTTAGATTCTAGTTACGTTAACATTCTTGCTAACCCAACCATTTTCAAAGTACAGTTCAACAAACCAGGTAACGAGCAATCAGGTACAAGCTATAATAGGGAGCAGATCAAACAAAAAGGCATCATGGTTGCTACCCTATCACTGTATTCCAACAAGTATTATCATACAAGTATCACTAAAGCAGTTGTCTCATGTAACGACACAAGTCGTATCAAGTATAAAAATAATAGTTGTTGTTTCATATAGTGTCAAAAGTCAGTTGTGCAATGAGATAAGTATCTCCCAAGAATTGAAGTCTTAATATACCTGTACATCTTTGATTCATATTATACCTAGTCCCAGTGCTCAGGGGTCCTAGTAGTCAACTCCAGAAGATTCCAAATATTCTCAGTTTTACTCGGGTGCACCTATCATAGGTAGTACCCTAATGCAACAAGGTTTCTTATAGGGTAGGAAATTCTTAATAGTATCTATCCCATGAGGTATACAGATTAAAGACGAGTGTCCTTAATGGAATCTATTATGTTGTAAACTTTAGATCACTAATTCATGGAAACAACCTACCAGGCTGGTCCTATTTATGGTTGTAGCTTAGGTATCTCGAAGTAAACCCACTTTCCTATAACCTTGGCTTAACTAAACTCGGAAAGTCTTCTTACAATGGTGGTCCTATAGGGTTCATATGGTTGTAGTTTAGGTCTCGCGAAGCAGACCTACTTCTCTGCAACCTTTGGCTCTGATACCAATCTGTCACACCCCGGGCCTAGAGAGGCGGGACGTAACGATTGGTAAACAACAACCAAAATGCAGCGGAAACTAAATGGTTTATTACAATGCATCTCACAATATTTACATTAGGATATGGGTTTAGTTTCAGTTTACAAGGTGCCTCAATCTACAATCCATGGGTATCATGACCTATCTCTTTGTAAATATTTTGTGACATCCGTCACTTTAAGGTCCGTCAATTGACGTGTTTGTCCGTTATCTATTCTATTTTTGGTCATTCCTCATCATTATTTGACTCATTATGTGGATATCATGTGTGCAATATTATCTTTGTGTGTGCATTCGATTAAAACCGTGTGTGAACCTTAAAAAGACCTTTAAAACTTTCATTTTTGAAAACGCTAAATATATCATTTTATAAATATAATAAATGTTTTAATATAACCATTTCTTCAGTCATAATAACATTAAATGAACTTATACAATTAATATAAAAACTTAACGAAGTTGTTTTTCAACCGAACAAAATTTGGGAAAACTCGGGGGTTAAGTGCAGGGACTAAACTTGTAATTTTAGAAACTTGGGCTGGGTATAAATACCCATATTCCAGCCCTAATCTTCATTATCACCATCTTCTTCATCTTCATCTCCTCTTCACACACTAAATCACCATCTTAGCACCAAATCCGACCCGAGAGGTCTCGTTTTCTTCGTCTTGACACCGCCTACAACATAGACTACCCCTCTTTAGCAGGTAGTTGTCTTTGGTTGTCCGTTTTAGAGCCTTTTCACGGCTGTCCAAACTAGGGTTTCGGGTGTTCGGGTTCAACCCGAACACACAAGGTCGTACGGGTGCGTGTGAGGTCTCTTTGCTTGTGTTTCATGCTTGTACATGTTTGTTGAGTGTTTCTGGAGGTCTATGTGGTGTAAAACCCGTGTTTAGAGCAGCCCGGGGGCTGCTCATCCCGATCACAGTCGCGATTCTGCAGATGGGGCGACTGGGTCATCCATGCGATTGAGCCGTGCGACTGAGTGGGTCGTGCGACTGGATCATGCGTCTGAGTCAATCGCGCGACTGAGTTGTGCGACTAGGCATGTCGTGCGACTGAGTTGTGCGACTGAGTGTGTGTATGCGATTGAGTCATGCGTGCGATTGAGTGACTGCGAATGAGTCATGCGACTGAGTGTGAATATGCGATTGAGTCAGGTGACCGACTGAATGTGTGCGAATGAATGTGATTCGCACGACTGGGGTCCAATCGCACGAATGAAGGTTCAGTCGTACGAAAGTAGCTAATTCGCACGATTGAAGGTTGATTCGTGCGCATGGAAGTTGAGTCGTGCGATTGGGTGTTGTGTGGTACGACTGAAGGCCAATCATACGAATGAAGGCTCAATCGTACGAATGAAGTTGATTCGCACGATTGAGGGTTGATTCGCACGAATGGAGGTTGAGTCGTGCGTCTGACCTTGCTATGCGACTGAAGTTGTTGTGTTTGACCCCTCGTGCGTGGCGTGAGTATGTCGTGTGGTGTCGAGGTAACACTAACACAATTATGCCATTGTTTGGCCACAAATATTAAAGTTAACGCGAGAAAGGGCGCAGAAACTATTTTGAGCAAATTAAACTAACGCTTTTACAACGACCAAATCGACTTATAACTATTGACACTTATTCAATATCCTTTCGATTAACAGCGATACTTTTACTTAAATATCATCATTAGTGGCAACAATGTCTTGTACGTGGATCTACATAAGATCTAGTACGTGTGTCAGACTGTGTGTGTTGTACGTGACCCATCCGATACGACCCGAACCGACCCATCATTATTGCGCGCTTATGCATATATCATATCATTAATGCTATACAATAACTGTCAATAGGTGTTTGACTGTTTATTTGCATTCAACATTTGGGATACATCACTCATACATACTTACCACTTAACAAGTGAGTTTCGTGGCCCCTTTTTACGCTTATACAATATTTCAATCATATACAAATTGGGGGAAAAGTATGCTTACACAATTTTTATGCTGTACAACTTACATACATTTTACATACAAGGAATCAACGTGATATTGTGTTGCAAGTACTATTTGATACATGCTTGGGTCTGCTGTGTGGTTCTATCTTTGCAACTATTTAATTCCAGTGTGGGAACCGACGGTTAGGTATTGGTAGTACTACTGGGTTGACACCCCCACCCTCGTTCGATGGTATACTAGTTGGTACCATCAGTGGCCAGGAACGGGCCCTTGGGTGAATATATGCCGACAATTTCTTTGTGTACGTCGCTAGGTTTGGTTGCAAAGCTCATGTCATGTGATATTTACTTGTGTAATAACTGTATTCACGGTATTCCGACGCGCTATTATATACAGCATCACTTACATTTTTATTACATAAACCTGCGAGCTCACCAACAATTTTGTTGACCGTTTTAAGCATATCTTTTCAGGTGAACATGCAAGTCCAGGAATCTAGGTGTGCTGCCTTAGTGGAGACCCTAGGATGCATTTTTGGGACTTAGCTCATATATTGGTCAAAACAATCTTTTTGAACAATGTAACGCATGTAAACAATTATCAACATTTGAACTTGTTCCCGGGTTGTGGGAATTAACATTTACATTTTCATCTTATGTGAATATGTGTTATCATTATCATGTTGTTTATGGCTATGTGTTGTGGACATTGACTAAACACGACACAAGTCCCCTTGTCGTCGGGTGTCGTCATGACACGCAAGTCATCATTTATTTATATTGCTCTCTATCGCTTACCATGTGTTATGACGATCCCGGTCTCGTTACATCCCCGTGTTTCCGCTTTTAGCGGGGGTGTGACAGATTGGTATCAGAGCCATTGGTTATAGAGAATTAGGCAATACGCTTGACCTAGACTATAACCTAGGAACCTTCATGTAGATTTGCATGCTAGGACTCTGTATGCATATTATATCTCGTGTATGTGTTCCTCGCTGCTTGATTTGCTCATCTATTTGTTATGTGATCTTTCCACCCTATGAGAGAGCCCTTGTGCTCACTCTTTTATGGGGATACTCTATTGGATCTTCCGTTCCCTCTGTGCGCCGAGTTAGTTAATCAGATCCGGGTAGTAAACCCGAAGAGATCATCACAGATCATATTATTGCGCTTGACCTTGGACATTGAGATTAACTCTGAGGAGGAATATGTCTGAAACCTCGAAGAATGAGGAAATAGACAACCTCCGCTAGACTAAACGTGATTGTATACATGGATTTACAACTGTTGTGATGGATTATTATGGATATGATGTAAAGGAAAGTCGGATGTCATGTAACCGGATCAGGCATCATTCTCGGTACATCGTGGGTGTGGTGGGAACGCTGCGGGGAACCCTATATATAAACACCACCGGTATACCGAGAATATGCTTGAAATGGGCTGCATGGTGGTCTGGCTGACCGGAACATGAACATTGGAATTTGATAAGTGGAATACATTTGTATCATATGGTGACTAAAGTTTACATGTTACCTCTTTTATGATTAGAACATGCCGCCTCGAAGAGTCACCCGTAGCAGTAGTGGCGGGAGTGAAGCCCCAAGGGGCAGAGGCCGAGGCAGAGGCAGAGCACCAAGAACAAACGATGCTCCTGCCAGCAACAGTCAAGGAACAGGGAACGCCGACATGGCAGCCCTGATCGCTCAGCAATTGGCCGCACTGATTCCTACTATTGTGGCCCAAGTGAGCGACGCACTTCAACAACACCACCCTCACGGGGATGGTGGCAACGATGATGGAGCCCAAGGTGGGATAGAAACTGAAACGGGAAACGGGAACCCGACTGGAAACGAGAGCAACCAGGAAACCGGGAATGGTGGTACTGCCGGTATCGAGACTGGAGTGGTCAATGCTCGTCGGGGATGCTCGTACAAGGAGTTTGTGGCTTGTAAGCCACGGGAATTCGATGGGAAAGGTGGGGCGATAGCCCTAACCAGGTGGTTGGAAAAGATGGAGGCAGTAATTGACATCAGTGAGTGCCTCGACAGCCAGAGGATCAAGTATGCTACTTGTTCTCTACAGGGTAAAGCCCTAACCTGGTGGAACACTCAGATTCAAGCTCGAGGAAGAGAGTCCGCGATGCAAATGTCGTGGGACGAGTTCAAAGCCTTGATTACCGAGGAATACTGCCCTCTCAACGAGATGCAGAAACTGGAGCATGAGTTTTGGAATCATGCTATGGTGGGGGCAGGGCATGCAGCTTATACTGATCGTTTTCATGAGCTTGCAAGATTGGTTCCGCATCTAGTCACGCCGGAATCAAAGAGGATTGAAAGGTACATTTGGGGACTTGCGCCTCAAATTAGAGCTATGGTCACAGCAGCCGCTCCTCCTACTATTCAGAGCGCAATTTGAAAGCTGGCGCTTTGACTGACGAGATGGTTAGAACAGGGGTATTGGGCCGAGGGGCCGAGAAGAGGAAAGATGTTGGGGAATCGAGCCGGTCGAGTGCCGGAAGGTTTGAGAAGAGGTCTAAGCCGACCAGGAATTTTGTGGCCGTGTCTCAGGCCAGAAGAGAGTATGTGGGGCCGCACCCCAAATGTGAAAGGTGCAACTATCATCATCCCCCAGGGACGCAGTGCCGGGTGTGCGCTAACTGTAAGCGCCCGGGGCATTTGGCAAGAGATTGCAGAACGGCACCAAATCTTGTAGCACCCGTCAACGCGGTTAACCCCGCCGGGAATGCAAGGGCTTGCTTTGAGTGTGGGAGCCCCGATCACTACAGGAACATGTGCCCCAGGCTGAATCGGGCACCGGGTCAACAGGGGAACAACCAGCAGCAGGTGTTGGCTATCGCTGGGAATCAAGGCCCGGCTACTCAGGGAAACGCAGCTCGGGGACGTGCATTCGTCATTGGAGCTAATGATGCCCGTCAGGACCCGAATGTTGTCACGGGTACGCACTTACTCAATCATCACTTCGCATCTATATTATTTGATACTGGAGCAGACAATAGTTTTATTTCTTCCGAGTTTGTGCAATTACTTGATTTGAGTCCTAGTAGGCTAGAAACTAGCTACTCCGTAGAAATGGCCAATGGTAAGGTTGCTCAGGCCGATGAGATTGTTAGGAAGTGTTCGTTGACGTTGGAGGATCATACATTCGACATAGACTTGATACCCTTCGAGTTGGGGAGCTTCGATGTGATTGTGGGTATGGATTGGTTGTCGCAGAATGGAGCAGAGATTGTTTGCCGAGACAAAGTAGTACGTATCCCTATGCCAAACGGGGAAGTACTCAAGGTTCAAGGAGAACGACCGGGTAAGAGCTTAAAGTTGATTTCCTGCATGAAAGCACGCCAGAGTCTACGAAAGCAGTGCTACGCTTTTCTGGCACATGTAGTTGAAAAGAAAGACGAGGAAAGGAAGCTGGTGGATATTCCAGTAGTACGGGACTACCCAGAAGTATTTCCGGATGACTTGTCTGGTTTACCTCCTCCACGACAGGTGGAATTCCGTATTGAGTTGGTTCCTGGAGCTACACCGGTAGCGAAAACGCCTTATCGACTAGCGCCATCCGAGATGCAAGAGTTATCTAGTCAGTTACAGGAACTAGTGGAGAAAGGTTTCATTCGACCAAGTCATTCACCGTGGGGAGCACCGGTACTGTTTGTCAAGAAGAAGGACGGATCGTTCCGTATGTGCATCGATTACCGTGAACTGAACAAGTTGACGGTAAAGAATCGATATCCTCTCCCCAGGATCGACGACTTATTTGATCAGCTGCAAGGAGCTTCGTATTTTTCAAAGATCGATCTCCGTTCGGTTATCATCAGCTAAGGGTTTTCGAGGACGACATACCGAAGACTGCGTTCAGAACTCGTTATGGGCACTATGAGTTCTTGGTCATGCCGTTCGGGTTGACCAACGCACCAGCTGTGTTCATGGATCTAATGAATCGGGTATGCAAACCTTACTTGGATAAGTTCGTGATCGTGTTCATAGACGATATACTTATCTATTCCCGATCGAAAGAGGATCATGTAGAACATCTTCGGGCAATTCTGGAGCTGCTACGCGAAGAGAAACTTTTCGCCAAATTCTCAAAGTGCGAGTTTTGGTTGCGAGAAGTGAAGTTTTTGGGTCATGTGGTCAATGAGGACGGGATTCACGTAGATCCCGGCAAAATCGAAGCGGTGAAGAAGTGGGATACGCCCCAGACACCATCAGAGATACGACAATTCTTAGGATTGGCCGGTTATTATCGTCGCTTCATCGCGAACTTTTCAAAGATTGCACAACCATTAACCCTGCTTACTCAGAAAGACAAGAAGTTTGACTGGGGATTTGCACAAGAGCAAGCGTTCCAAACGTTGAAAGAGAAGTTGTGCAACGCGCCGATACTGTCTCTCCCAGACGGAACAGATGATTTTGTGGTTTACTGCGATGCGTCACATCAAGGACTGGGATGTGTATTGATGCAGAAGGACAAGGTGATTGCCTACGCTTCGCGACAACTTAAAGTGCACGAAAAGAACTACACCACTCATGATCTTGAGTTGGGCGCTGTAGTATTTGCACTCAAAATTTGGAGGCATTACTTGTATGGCACCAAATGCGTCATTTTCACCGATCATAAGAGCCTTCAACATATTCTTGATCAGAAGGAACTCAACATGCGCCAACGACGTTGGGTAGAGCTTCTTAGCGACTACGATTGCGAAATCCGGTATCATCCGGGGAAAGCTAACGTGGTGGCTGATGCCTTAAGCCGTAAAGAACGTATGAAACCACTACGTGCACGAGCGTTGGGATTGATCATTCAAACCAACTTGAAAGCTCAGATTCAAATTGCACAGAGTGAGGCATTGAAAGAAGAGAATCTTGCGGGAGAAGAATTTCGGGGATTAGATAAACAGATGATTCGCAAGGATGACGGTATTCAGTACTTCATGGATCGCATATGGGTACCCAAATGGGGAGGTGTTCGTACCTTAGTCATGGATGAAGCCCACAAGACGCGATATTCTATTCATCCTGGTGCAGACAAGATGTATCATGATCTTAAGGATCTGTACTGGTGGCCAGGCATGAAGAAAGACATTGCCTTATACGTCTGTCGATGTTTGACGTGTTCGAAAGTCAAAGCTGAACATCAAAAGCCATCGGGATTATTACAGCAACCTGAAATTCCCGAGTGGAAATGGGAGAACATAGCTATGGATTTCATCACCAAACTCCCTAGAACAAACAGCGGTCATGACTCGATATGGGTCATTATTGATCGAATGACGAAATCAGCACATTTCTTGCCTATCCGAGAAGATTATAAGATGGATAAGTTGGCGAGATTGTACATCAAAGAGGTCGTGACACGGCACGGGGTGCCGGTGTCAATCATATCCGACCGAGACAGCAGATTCACTTCACGTTTTTGGCAGACGCTACAGAAAGCGATGGGTACTCGGTTAGACATGAGTACAGCCTATCACCCTCAAACAGATGGCCAAAGTGAACGCACTATACAGACGCTAGAAGACATGTTGAGAGCGTGTGTAATCGATTTTGGTGGTAGTTGGGATGCTCATCTGCCGTTGATTGAGTTCTCCTACAACAACAGCTATCATACAAGCATTGGTTGTGCACCATTTGAAGCGTTGTATGGAAGGAAATGCAGATCTCCCGTTTGTTGGGCCGAAATTGGTGAAAGTCAACTGACAGGCCCAGAGATCATCCAAGAGACAACAGACAAGATTTTCCAAATCAAAGACCGACTCAAAGCAGCGCGAGATCGCCAAAAGAGCTACGCCGACAATCGTCGGAAGCCTCTAGAATTCAATGTTGGGGATCGTGTGTTACTTAAAGTTTCCCCTTGGAAAGGAGTCGTTCGATTCGGAAAGAAAGGGAAGTTAGCCCCAAGATACGTTGGACCTTTTGAGATCACTGAAAGGATCGGTCCAGTGGCTTACCGGTTAAGGTTGCCACAAGAGCTTAGCGGTGTACATGATACTTTTCACGTGTCCAACCTCAAGAAATGTTTGGCCGATGAATCCCTTCACGTGCCAATCGAGGAAATCAAGATTGATGACAAGCTTCATTTTGTTGAAGAACCCATTGAGATCATGGATCGAAAGGTCAAGCAACTGAAGCGCAGTAGGATACCTATTGTTCGCGTAAGGTGGAATTCAAAACGAGGGCCAGAGTTTACATGGGAACGTGAAGATCAGATGAAACTCAAATATCCACATCTTTTCGAGGATGACACTCTTGGACCTAACTCCAGCTGAATTTCGGGACGAAATTCTCTCAACTGGGGGATACTGTGACATCCGTCACTTTAAGGTCCGTCAATTGACGTGTTTGTCCGTTATCTATTCTATTTTTGGTCATTCCTCATCATTATTTGACTCATTATGTGGATATCATGTGTGCAATATTATCGTTGTGTGTGCATTCGATTAAAACCGTGTGTGAACCTTAAAAAGACCTTTAAAACTTTCATTTTTGAAAACGCTAAATATATCATTTTATAAATATAATAAATGTTTTAATATAACCATTTCTTCAGTCATAATAACATTAAATGAACTTTTACAATTAATATAAAAACTTAACGAAGTTGTTTTTCAACCGAACAAAATTTGGGAAAACTCGGGGGTTAAGTGCAGGGACTAAACTTGTAATTTTAGAAACTTGGGCTGGGTATAAATACCCATATTCCAGCCCTAATCTTCATTATCACCATCTTCTTCATCTTCATCTCCTCTTCACACACTAAATCACCATCTTAGCACCAAATCCGACCCGAGAGGTCTCGTTTTCTTCGTCTTGACACCGCCTACAACATAGACTACCCCTCTTTAGCAGGTAGTTGTCTTTGGTTGTCCGTTTTAGAGCCTTTTCACGGCTGTCCAAACTAGGGTTTCGGGTGTTCGGGTTCAACCCGAACACACAAGGTCGTACGGGTGCGTGTGAGGTCTCTTTGCTTGTGTTTTATGCTTGTACATGTTTGTTGAGTGTTTCTGGAGGTCTATGTGGTGTAAAACCCGTGTTTAGAGCAGCCCGGGGGCTGCTCATCCCGATCACAGTCGCGATTCTGCAGATGGGGCGACTGGGTCATCCATGCGATTGAGCCGTGCGACTGAGTGGGTCGTGCGACTGGATCATGCGTCTGAGTCAATCGCGCGACTGAGTTGTGCGACTAGGCATGTCGTGCGACTGAGTTGTGCGACTGAGTGTGTGTATGCGATTGAGTCATGCGTGCGATTGAGTGACTGCGAATGAGTCATGCGACTGAGTGTGAATATGCGATTGAGTCAGGTGACCGACTGAATGTGTGCGGATGAATGTGATTCGCACGACTGGGGTCCAATCGCACGAATGAAGGTTCAGTCGTACGAAAGTAGCTAATTCGCACGATTGAAGGTTGATTCGTGCGCATGGAAGTTGAGTCGTGCGATTGGGTGTTGTGTGGTACGACTGAAGGCCAATCATACGAATGAAGGCTCAATCGTACGAATGAAGCTGATTCGCACGATTGAGGGTTGATTCGCACGAATGGAGGTTGAGTCGTGCGTCTGACCTTGCTATGCGACTGAAGTTGTTGTGTTTGACCCCTCGTGCGTGGCGTGAGTATGTCGTGTGGTGTCGAGGTAACACTAACACAATTATGCCATTGTTTGGCCACAAATATTAAAGTTAACGCGAGAAAGGGCGCAGAAACTATTTTGAGCAAATTAAACTAACGCTTTTACAACGACCAAATCGACTTATAACTATTGACACTTATTCAATATCCTTTCGATTAACAACGATACTTTTACTTAAATATCATCATTAGTGGCAACAATGTCTTGTACGTGGATCTACATAAGATCTAGTACGTGTGTCAGACTGTGTGTGTTGTACGTGACCCATCCGATACGACCCGAACCGACCCATCATTATTGCGCGCTTATGCATATATCATATCATTAATGCTATACAATAACTGTCAATAGGTGTTTGACTGTTTATTTGCATTCAACATTTGGGATACATCACTCATACATACTTACCACTTAACAAGTGAGTTTCGTGGCCCCTTTTTACGCTTATACAATATTTCAATCATATACAAATTGGGGGAAAAGTATGCTTACACAATCTTTATGCTGTACAACTTACATACATTTTACATACAAGGAATCAACGTGATATTGTGTTGCAAGTACTATTTGATACATGCTTGGGTCTGCTGTGTGGTTCTATCTTTGCAACTATTTAATTCCAGTGTGGGAACCGACGGTTAGGTATTGGTAGTACTACTGGGTTGACACCCCCACCCTCGTTCGATGGTATACTAGTTGGTACCATCAGTGGCCAGGAACGGGCCCTTGGGTGAATATATGCCGACAATTTCTTTGTGTACGTCGCTAGGTTTGGTTGCAAAGCTCATGTCATGTGATATTTACTTGTGTAATAACTGTATTCACGGTATTCCGACGCGCTATTATATACAGCATCACTTACATTTTTATTACATAAACCTGCGAGCTCACCAACAACTTTGTTGACCGTTTTAAGCATATCTTTTCAGGTGAACATGCAAGTCCAGGAATCTAGGTGTGCTGCCTTAGTGGAGACCCTAGGATGCATTTTTGGGACTTAGCTCATATATTGGTCAAAACAATCTTTTTGAACAATGTAACGCATGTAAACAATTATCAACATTTGAACTTGTTCCCGGGTTGTGGGAATTAACATTTACATTTTCATCTTATGTGAATATGTGTTATCATTATCATGTTGTTTATGGCTATGTGTTGTGGACATTGACTAAACACGACACAAGTCCCCTTGTCGTCGGGTGTCGTCATGACACGCAAGTCATCATTTATTTATATTGCTCTCTATCGCTTACCATGTGTTATGACGATCCCGGTCTCGTTACATCCCCGTGTTTCCGCTTTTAGCGGGGGTGTGACATATTTCTTGAGGCTTCAGTAACTAAGGCTTCTAGGCTCGACCTTTTTCCTTCAACACCTACCCTCACTTCTTGCTTCGGATTTAGATATCTTCTATAGCTCGGCTAATCTACCTAGCTGTACCTGAAAGACATGCTCAAAAGATTTTGTGTCAACATAAAGTTGGTGAGTTCAAGTGCTTAAAGTTTAAAAACAAAAAGAATTTAACAAATCCTCATTTGATAGAAATGAATGAATCGTAGTTTCAACATCGTGGGAGAAAAATCATAATCAACCCTGCACTCAGTCCTGGTTGGCCTCTTCTAAAGTTGTGTTTAACCGGATATTCCCGAAGGAAGAACTGAGCCCCAAACCAGTGAACCCTACCTGCCCGGATGGTTCACCATAGTTTCTTAACAAAACCTATTACATGCCACAAACGACCCCTTAGGATCTCAGTGGGGTAACCTTCCTGGAACGGAAGCCACTGTGTGTGGGGGATTCCCCAAATAGATCTATCCATATAAAACAAGCGGTTCACGAAAGAATTAATGATCATGATATAAGAATCACCAGGTAACCACAAATCCCACATACAATCATCAAGTAAAGCACAATCATAGTTCATAAAAAGTAGAGCATGTTTCACCCCAAAACAATAGTAAAAAGGGGAATCACTAGAACTCACCTGGTATCCTTATATAAATTCTGAGCTCGGTAAAGAAATGCGAAGGTCACCAACAAAGCACTCCTAATTAGAATATATGAGATTCATGTTTAGAATTAGCACGATGTCATTACATGCGTGCGGTTGAGCTCTTTAGTTAGCTTAAAGTTAACGATTAGTATCATTGATGTAGATTAGCTTCTTGTGAAATCATCAATTGTTATGCACTCACTCGTGCATATTAGGTTAATTAATGCCTTTATCCGATAAATGATTCTTTGCATAAAGAGTGTAGCCATTAACGGTTGATATCAAGGATTCCAAATCTTTATAGATAGTTTTTAATGATGAAGTAAGTAATCTATAATGTTCCAAATGATGTTTATAATGCTTACACTTATATCATAATGTTAAATTGATTGATGCTAGAGTAATCCAAATATTGATAATAGTTGTCGATATACTTAATAAAAGGGGTGACATAAGTAATATTTATTTCGATAATATTTAGATGATCGACTATGAATAGTAATAAGATGATGGATTATATAGTATATTTTAGTCTTTTATCTTAAATAAAAACGTGTAGATGTCGGTTAACCCATGTATTTATTGTATATGTATATGCACAATCGTATTTGTATGTATTTTACATCTCGAAGCCTTGTATGGATTTAGTGTGACATGGATCAAATTGAGTTGTATCGTCATTAACATGTTATAATCCTCCTTATATTGTAATGATACATATATTTCTATCTAGGTTGATTTCTGATAAATATCGTTGCTACTTAAGTCTCATGTTAGAACTATCCATTTAAATCAGATAATTATCTCAAGTGGCGTTCGCTTTCGTTTTATAACTTATGCATTTTATATAATTAGAGCTCAAGTAACACGCATATAAATTATAATTAAATTTCAAATGTGTTGCGCGTGCGATTATACCTTTCACTCGGTTCACGTTCGCTAACCCACTCGTATTGCTCTTGATCTCATCATGATCTTGTTGTTGACTACCCGTGCCCTCAATTGACCATCAGCTTAGATCATGGCTTAACATCACCATACACTTCGGTTATGACTTTTACCACCAATATCGACCGCATGTAGCCACTGTCCGCTATGAACCGCCTTTGTCACTGCTAGAACCTCCTAGTCGGCTAGAATCCTCACTGAAATTAACCCAACGTCACCGAATCCCCGAATCTTGCCTAGCATCTAACATGAAACCAAAATCACAGCCCTAGCTTACCACTACTAGCCTTTACCAACATCACCACCATCATTACATCCACCATCCTCACCATCGTTACCCGACAACCATTACCACAATCACCATCACCATCGGCCCGTCACCTGCTGTGGCAGCCCTCCTTCGGCAAGAACATAAGTGTGCTTCACTCTATGCTCAAAACTGCCGAGGCGGCCATGGGTAAAAGGGTTTTACCCGTTCTCACCATCAATGAAGGTGGGAACAAAAAGAGGCCTCACCCCGCACCCAAGGCAAATGTTGCCAAGGGTAAGGGGCACGTTAGGGGAAAGGGAAAGGGAGTGGTAAGGGCGCCACTACCAAAACCAGTGGAGAAGAAGCAAAAGGTTGCTTCAAATGACCCATGCTTTAAGTGTGGGGAGATTGGGCATTGGACAAGAAATTGCCCAGTCCATCTCAAAGAGTTGCAAGCTAAGAGGGATGCCGAACAAACCTCAGGTACAATTTTCATGATTCACATTGATCTAAATTTAATATCCTCTAACACATGGGTATTGGATACCGGATGTGGAACTCACGTTTGCAACTTATTGCAGGGGTTCAAAAGAAGTAAGGACTTCAAGAAAGGGGATGTTAGCCTCTACATGGGGAATGGGGCAAAAGTTCAAGTTGAAGGCCGAGGGGACTACATATTGAAGCTTCCAAATGGTTTGGAAGTAATTTTGAACAATATTTTGTATGCTCCTAGTTTGACTAGGAACATTATTTCTGTTGCCCAATTAAGACAATATGGTTATGTTTTGTCATTTATTAAGAATGAAATTCATGTTTCTTTAAATGGCACATTTTATTTTAAAGCTAATCCCATTAATGGTATTTATGAATTGGTTCGTGAAAACACATTATATGATAGCTCATTGTACCAAACCACCGCTAAGAAACTCAAATTGGATTTGAGTGATACCTATCTTTGGCATTGCCGTCTTGGTCATATAAACAAGAAGCGCATACAAACACTTCAAAAGAACGGTCTTTTAAAAGCAAATGAATATGATTCATTTGATGTATGTGAATCTTGTTTACAAGGTAAAATGACTAAGGCACCTTTTAGTGGCAAGTCCGAACGGGCAAAAGATTTATTAGGCATCATACATTCGGATGTATGTGGTCCTTTTAAGCCAATGACTAGGTACGATGAAAGATACTTCATTACCTTTACCGACGACTATAGTCGATATGGTTATGTGTACTTGTTAAGACACAAAGATGAAGCTTTTGAAATGTTTAAAATCTTCCAAAATGAAGTAGAAAATCAATTCAATAAGAAAATAAAAATTCTCCGCACCGATAGAGGAGGTGAATACCTAAGTGATGCTTTTAGAGATCATCTTAGAAGTTGTGGTATTGTCTCACAACTATCTCCACCTGGAACACCACAACATAATGGCGTGTCCGAGAGGAGAAATCGAACTCTATTAGATATGGTTCGATCTATGATGGCTAGAAGCTCACTGCCTCTATCATTTTGGGGTTTCGCTTTGCTCTCTGCGGCCCGTATTTTGAATATGGCCCCAACCAAGAAAGTGGAAACGACACCTTTTGAAATATGGCATGGAAGAGTTCCATCACTGTCATATTTAAAGGTATGGGGTTGTGAGGCTTATGTTAAGACTCCCACCTCAAACAAGCTAGAAAGTCGTTCCACTAAGTGTATCTTCATTGGATATCCCAGAGATTCTATGGGATATTATTTCTATGATCCATTGGAACAAAAGGAGTTTGTTGCCAAGAAGGCTTAGTTCTTAGAAGCTAAGTTCCTTACGGAAGGAACTAGCAGTAGAACTGTGGATCTTGAGGAGGATCAAGAACCACAAACCGATACATGTTTGGTTGACACTAGCACTCAATGAGGATGTTGAGAATGATCAAGTGGTTGATCAATATACACAAAACGTTCGCAGATCTGGTAGAATTAGTAATCCACCTGAAAGATATGGATTTTTCGTAGATGGATGCTATGTGGTAGATTCCGATGAACCAATCACCTATCATGATGCAATGTCCAATTTGGATTGTGACAAATGGCTTGAAGCCATGAACGTAGAAATGCAATCCATGTATGACAACCAAGTGTGGGACTTGGTTGAACCACCTCTTAACTCCAAGATAGTTGGAAGTAAGTGGGTTTTCAAGAAGAAAACCGATATGCATGGAAACTTGGATACTTATAAAGCTAGACTTGTAGCAAAAGGTTTCACTCAAACTCAAGGGGTTGATTATGATGAGACCTTCTCACTGGTTGCAATGCTAAAGTCTATTAGGATATTATTTGCCATAGTTGCTCATTATGATTATGAGATTTAGCAAGGGATGTCAAAACTGCTTTTCTAAATGGATATCTTGAGGAAGATGTCTATATGGTTCAGCCTGAAGGTTTTGTCAATCATAAGCATCCTAACAAAGTATGCAAGTTGAAGAAATCAATCTATGAATTGAAGCAAGCATCAAGAAGTTGGAATCACCGTTTTGATGAAGAGATAATCAAATTCGGGTTCATCAAGAACGCTGATGAAGCATGTGTATACAAGAAGGCTAGTGGGAGCATCATCACTTTCCTAGTATTATATGTCGATGACATTCTACTATTTGGAAATGACATTCCAACCTTGGAAGGTGTTAAAACCTGGCTTCGAAGCTGTTTTTCCATTTGGGATCTTGGTGAAGCAGCCTACATTTTGGGAATAAAGATCTATAGGGATAGATCAAGGCAGTTGATAGGTTTGAGTCAAAGTGCATACATTGATAAGATCTTGAAAAGGTTCAAGATGGAAAACTCTAAGAAAGGTACCGTACCTATCCATAGAGGAACAATATTAAGTAAGACTCAATGTCCAAGCTCAAAGGATGAGCAAGACAAAATGAAGGGAACCCCGTATGCGTCTGCTATAGGATCCATCATGTATGCAATGATATGCACTAGGCCGGACGTGTCATGCGCTTTGAGCATGACAAGCCGATACCAACAAAATCCTTGAAGCAGTCATTGGATGGCTGTTAAGAACATACTTAAGTACCTAAGGAGGACCAAAGATATGTTCTAATCTATGGATCAGGTGAGGAGGAACTCGTAGTAAAGGGTTACACGGATGCAAGTTTCCAAACTGATCGGGATGACTCACGATCACAATCGGGGTACATTTTCATCTTGAATGGAGGAGCAATTTCTTGGAAGAGCTCAAAGCAAGATGTGGTGGCATTGTCAACTACAGAGTTAGAATACATCACCGCTTCATTAGCAGCTCAGGAAGCTGCATGGTTAGAGAAATTCATTGCCGATCTAGGGGTAGTCCCTTCCATTCAGGACCCCCTGGAAATTCTTTGTGATAACGAGGGTGCGATTACTCAAATCAAGGAACCCCGTGCACATCAAAAGACTAGGCACATTGAACGGAGATTCAACTACATAAGGGATGAAGTTGAAAAGGGAAAGATATGTATTCGCAAAGTTCACATAGATCAAAACATTGCGGATCCACTCACGAAGCTTCTTGAAAAGGAAAACCATGAAAGTCATACTTGTGCCATGGGACTTCAATATTCTAGTGACTGGATTTGATCTTTATTTTGTATTTAGATATTGTAACCCTTTATTACTTGAATGGATTATTTGGTTATAACGGTTCAACTAATATTCCTATTTTGCATGTTTAAAATCCATGAGTAAATCGTTTACTCAAAACATCCGTAGTCGTTCATACTTGTTGGAACAAGTATGAAGGTAAGACTATTATGAACTTGGATAGGTAGATATTTATATGGATGAATATAGAGCAAAGGGTTGCTGCCAAAGTTCATAGATATGTGTAGGATACAAATATTGGAATGACCTGCATCTCAAATATTACTACATGGAATCTTCCTGATTGATCATAAGTAATTTTGAGTAAAGGCGAATATCATTTGGTATCCTCTGACCTGAGATACATATTGGGTCTTGATATTTACCAAATATTATACTTTGACTTAGTTCTTCGCTGTTCTGAAACATGGCAATACATAAGTCTGAGTTCAGGTATGATATAAGGTAATTGTGAGAGACGTATGTAGTCAAGATGGGATTTGTCCCTCTTATTCGTTGAGAGTAAGATGTCTAAGGCCTGATAAAGTTAAATCAATGGAGAATGATCACTCTATGTCTCTGGAATTTAACATGACATCTATGACAATAGGATAGATGATTGATTCACCTAAAACATTTCGAGTAAGGTACTTGAAGGGGATGATGTTATTGAATGGCACTTTGTCATACGTATTAAGGGTAGTAAACCGTTGTTAGGCGGTATTTACTGCTTGCATCAATCTTCTATAAATCTTGTGCAAGTGGGAGATTGTTGGATCTTGTATGCCCAAGACACATACAAGATTGATGTGGTTAGTACGTTATGATCCAAGTCGGGTCATACCTAATAACAAGCTAAACAAACACTAATAAATATATTTTTGTTGATAAGATCATACAATTAAATATTGACACCAATTTAGAAAAATGGGTTTTCTAAATCATTGCTTTTGAAATAGAACAACATTATATGGATAATCTTGTTCATGAGAAATTATTTGTTTTATTATTTAAGTGGGTTAAATAATAACAATTAAAGTGTGTTCAAGTTATAAAATTAAAAGGATTTTAATTTTATAAAATTATGGATTAAAGAGTGTAAAGTTTTATAATATTAAAATGGGTGGGAACCCATTTCAAATCTGAATTTTCGGCCACCCTTTGGATACCTTCCTTGGGATTCTTTTTTCTTGTTTTAAGCAAGACTTAAACTCTCTTGCACTCTTCAATCAACACACACACACTCTCTCACACACACAAGCAAAGAACTCTCTCAAAAGTGGCTGAAATTTTCGGATCTTACAAGAAGTTGCTGAAAATTCGTTTTTGAAGGAGGCACAAGTGTTGAGTTTTGGTGTTCTTCTAGCTAACAAGATTAGGTGTTTGCTAAGGCTTGTGGGTATACAAACTTGAGGCTTTCTCTCTTGGGGGCTGGACATTCAAGAGCATCATCATGTTCATCTCATCCATACTTCAACATCTTGTTCTTGAAAGGTAGTTTCAAGAACACCCTATGGTTGTTCTTTTCGTTTTAATAGCATTTCATTTCACATATATATATGATCCTTGTTCTTGGGTTTTGTTTTTTTGGTTTAAAATGGTCCATTTTTCAGATTGTTAACCATACTTTAAACCTTAATATCCGCTGCGTTTTTATAGTTTAAATGGTTAAACTAGCTTTGATAAACTTGTAACAAAATCCAACAATAATCAGATTTGAATATATTGTTTCACGAGTGTGTTCAGAAGCCTTGGGAATCAAAACTCTATAGCATTGAACATTGATGTGAAAAGGAAAGAACTATTGTTTTTAGTGTTTTGGTATAAATAGCTCCTTTGCCATTTAACTAGTTAACCTTTCGTGAACTTTGGTGCACCAATTTATAGTTGCATAAATTTGATTAAAATACAAGTAAATCTTATTTACTTGGTCATGTTACCTTGATTTGACTTCTTTTTCAACAATCACACACCACGTCTTTGATTGACGTTTCATTACTCTCATTCCACGCGTGTAATTTGATTCTCTATTCTTATTCAGTGAACACGAGTACTTTGTTGCTTCTTTACACCTGGTTTCCTTGCCTAGATGGTCAATAAAGTATTCTGTTGATCCACTATTGTCATTATGATTGATTAGGTGGATTTTTTTGGCAAGAATGTGCGAAGTTGGATCTGGAGTGCTCTCGAAGTGTTTTGGGCAAAAGTGGATTGATTTCATGGCTCGTTCGTGTGGTTTTGTGTGTGGTTTTAGTTTCGCATGATGCAAAACATACTATGTTGCATTTGTGAATGATTAGTGTGATTCCAATGATTGTTATAATCAGATTTGAATATATTGTTTCACGAGTGTGTTCAGAAGCCTTGAGAATCAAAACTCTATAGCATTGAACGATGTTATGAAAAGCAAAGAAGTATCCATGCGAGAACTATTGTTTTTAGTGTTTTGGTATAAATAGCTCCTTCCCATGTAATTAGTTAAGCTTTCGTGAATACTTTGATGCACCAATTTATAGTTGTGTAATTCTGATTAAAATACAAGTAAATCTTATTTACTTGGTCGTGTTACCTTGATTTGACTTCTTTTTCATCGATCACGGACTGTGTTTTTGTTTAACGTCTCATTACTTTCATCCCACGCGTGTAATTTGATTCTTTATTCTTATTCAGTGAACACGAATACTTTCTTGCTTCTTTACACCTGGTTTCCTAGCCTAGGTGGTCAATAAAGTATTCTGTTGATCCGTTATCATCATTTTGATTGATCGGTGGATTTTTGAGGAGAGAATGTGCGAAGTTGGTTGTGGAGTGCTGTCGAAATGTTTGGGCAGAAGTCGATTGATTTCAAGGCTTGTTCGTGTGGTTTTGTGTGCGGTTTTAGTTTCGAATGATACAAAACATACTATGTTTCATTTGTAAATGATTACTGTGATCCAAAGATTGTTATATTCAGTTTTGAATATATTGTTTCACGAGTGTGTTCAGAAGCCTTGAGACAAAACTCTATAGCATTGAACGTTGTTTTAAAAAGGAAAGAAGTATCCATGCGAGAAGTATTGTTTTTAGTGTTTTGGTATAAATAGCTCCTTTCCCATTTAATTAGTTAAGCTTTCGTGAATACTTTGGTGCACCAATTTATAGTTGCATAAATTTAATTAAAATAAAAGTAAATCTTATTTACTTGGTCGTGTTACCTTGATTTGACTTCTTTTTCAACGATCAGGCACTGCTTCTTTGTTTGATGTTTCATTACTCTCATTCCGCGCGTGTAATTTGATTCTCGATTCTTATTCAGTGAACACGAGTACTTTGTTGCTTGTTTACACCTGGTTTCCTTGCCTAAATGGTCAATAAAGTATTCTATTGATCCACTATTGTAATTTTGATTGATTAGGTGGATTTTTGAGGCAAGAATGTGCAAAGGTTGTTGTGGAGTGCTCTCGAAGTGTTTTGGGCAGAAGTGGATTGATTTCAAGGCTCGTTCGTGTGGTTTCGTGTGCGGTTTTAGTTTCGCATGATACAAAATATACTATGTTGCATTTGTGAATGATTAGTGTGATTCCGTGTTTATTATAATCAGATATGAATATATTGTTTCACGAGTGTGTTCAGATGCCTTGAGAATCAAAACACTATAGCATTGAACGTTGTTATGAAAAGCAAAGAAGTATCCATGCGAGAACTATTGTTTTTAGTGTTTTGGTATAAATAGATCCTTTCCCATGTAATTAGTTAAGCTTTCGTGAATACTTTGATGCACCAATTTATAGTTGCGTAATTTTGATTAAAATACAAATAAATCTCAATTACTTGGTGGTGTTACCTTGATTTTACTTCTTTTTCATCGATCACGCACTGCGTCCTTGTTTAACGTCTCATTACTTTTATTCCACGCGTGTAATTTGATTCTTGATTCTTATTCAGTGAACACGTATACTTTCTTGCTTCTTTACACCTGGTTTCCTTGCCTAGGTGGTCAATAAAGAATTCTGTTGATTCACTATTGTCATTTTGATTGATTCGGTGGATTTTTGAGTCAAGAATGTGCGAAGTTGGTTTTGGAGTGCTCTCAAAATGTTTTGGGCAGAAGTCGATTGATTTCAAGGCTTGTTCGTGTGGTTTCGTGTGCGGTTTTAGTTTTGAATGATTCAAAACATACTATGCTTCATTTGTGAATGATTAGTGTGATTACAACGATTGTTATATTCATATTTGAATATATTGTTTCACGATTGTGTTCAGAAGCCTTGAGAATCAAAACTCTATAGCATTGAACGTTATTATGAAAACGAAAGAAGTATCCATGCAAGAACTATTGTTTTTAGTGTTTTGGTATAAATAGCTCCTTTCCCATTTAATTAGTTAAGCTTTCGTGAATACTTTGGTGCACTAATTTGTAGTTGCATAAATTTGATTAAAATCCAAGTAAATCTTATTTACTTGGTCGTGTTACCTTGATTTGACTTCTTTTTCAATGATCACGCACTGCATCTTTGTTTGACATTTCATTACTCTCATTCCGCGCGTGTAATTGGATTCTTGATTCTTATTCAGTGAACACGAGTACTTTGTTGCTTCTTTTCACCTGGTTTCCTTGCCTAGATGGTTAATAAAGTATTCTGTTGATTGACTATTGTCATTTTGATTGATTAGGTGAATTTTTGAGGCAAGAATGTGCAAAGTTGGTTGTGGAGTGCTCTCGAAGTGTTTTGGGCAAAAGTGGATTGATTTCAAGGCTCGTTCGTGTGGTTTCGTGTGCGGTTTTAGTTTCGCATGATACAAAACATTCTATATTGCATTTGTGAATGATTAGTGTGATTCCAATGATTGTTATAATCAGATTTGAATATATTGTTTCACGAGTGTGTTCAGAAGGCTTGGGAATCAAAACTCTATAGCATTGAACGTTGTTATGAAAAGCAAAGAAGTATCCATGCGAGAACTATTGTTTTTAGTGTTTTGGTATAAATAGATCCTTTCCCATGTAATTAGTTAAGCTTTCGTGAATACTTTGATGCACCAATTTATAGTTGCGTAATTTTGATTAAAATACAAATAAATCTTAATTTCTTGGTGGTGTTACCTTGATTTTACTTCTTTTTCATCGATCACGCACTGCGTCCTTGTTTAACGTCTCATTACTTTTATTCCACGCGTGTAATTTGATTCTTGATTCTTATTCAGTGAACACGAATACTTTCTTGCTTCTTTACACCTGGTTTCCTTGCCTAGGTGGTCAATAAAGAATTCTGTTGATTCACTATTGTCATTTTGATTGATTCGGTGGATTTTTGAGGCAAGAATGTGCGAAGTTGGTTTTGGAGTGCTCTCGAAATGTTTTGGGCAGAAGTCGATTGATTTCAAGGCTTGTTCGTGTGGTTTCGTGTGCGGTTTTAGTTTTGAATGATGCAAAACATACTATGCTTCATTTGTGAATGATTAGTGTGATTACAACGATTGTTATATTCAGATTTGAATATATTGTTTCACGATTGTGTTCAGAAGCCTTGTGAATCAAAACTCTATAGCATTGAACGTTATTATGAAAAGGAAAGAAGTATCCATGCAAGAACTATTGTTTTTAGTGTTTTGGTATAAATAGCTCCTTTCCCATTTAATTAGTTAAGCTTTCATGAATACTTTGGTGCACTAATTTGTAGTTGCATAAATTTGATTAAAATACAAGTAAATCTTATTTACTTGGTCGTGTTACCTTGATTTGACTTCTTTTTCAATGATCACGCACTGCATATTTGTTTGACATTTCATTACTCTCATTCCGCGCGTGTAATTGGATTCTTGATTCTTATTCAGTGAACACGAGTGCTTTTTTGCTTCTTTTCACCTGGTTTCCTTGCCTAGATGGTTAATAAAATATTCTGTTGATTGACTATTGTCATTTTGATTGATTAGGTGAATTTTTGAGGCAAGAATGTGCAAAGTTGGTTGTGGAGTGCTCTCGAAGTTTTTTGGGCAAAAGTGGATTGATTTCAAGGCTCGTTCGTGTGGTTTCGTGTGCGGTTTTAGTTTCGCATGATACAAAACATTCTATATTGCATTTGTGAATGATTAGTGTGATTGCAATGATTGTTATAATCAGATTTGAATATATTGTTTCACGAGTGTGTTCAGAAGTCTTGGGAATCAAAACTCTATAGCATTGAACGTTGTTATGAAAAGCAAAGAAGTATCCATGCGAGAACTATTGTTTTTAGTGTTTTGGTATAAGTAGCTCCTTTACCATGTAATTAATTAAGCTTTCGTGAATACTTTGATGCACCAATATATAGTTTCGTAATTTTGATTTAAATACAAGTCCTGTTACCTAGATTTGACTTCTTTTTCATCAATCACGCACTGCGTCTTTGTTTAACGTCTCATTACTTTCATTTCACGCGTGTAATTTGATTCTTGATTCTTATTTAGTGAACACGAATACTTTCTTGCTTCTTTACACCTGGTTTCCTTGCATAGTGGTCAATAAAGTATTATGTTGATCCACTATTGTCATTTGGATTGATTCAATGGATTTTTAGGCAAGAATGTGCGAAGTTGGTTTTGGAGTGCTCTCGAAATGTTTTGGGAAGAAGTCGATTGATTTCAAGGCTCGTTCGTGTGGTTTTGTGTTTGGATTTGGTTTCGATTGTTACAAAACATACTATGTTGCGTATATGAATGGTTAGTGTGATTCCAATGAGTGTTATAATCAGATTTGATTATATGGGTTCACGAGTGTGTTTAGAAGCCTTGAGAATCAAACTCTATAGCATTGAACGTTGTTACGAAAAGCAAAAAATTATCCATGCGAGAACTATTGTTTTTAGTGTTTTGTATAAATAGTTCCTTTCCCATGTAATTAGTTAAGCTTTCGTGAATACTTTGATGTACTAATTTATAGTTGCATAATTTTGATTAATATACAAGTAAATCTTATTTACTTGGTCGTGTTACCTTGATTTGACTTCTTTTTTATCGATCACGCTCTACGTCTTTGTTTAATGTCTCATTACTTTCATTCCACGCGTGTTATTTGATTCTTTATTCTTATTCAGTGAACACAAATACTTTCTTGCTTCTTTACACCTGGTTTTCTAGCCTAGATGGTCAATAAAGTATTCTGTTGATCCACTACAGTCATTGTGATTGATTCGGTGATTTTTGAGGCAAGAATGTGCGAAGTTGGTTGTGGAGTGCTCTCGAAATGTTTTGGGCAGAAGTCGATTGATTTCAAGGCTTGTTTGTGTGGTTTCGTGTGCGGTTTTAGTTTCAAAGGATACAAAACATACTATGTTTCATTTGTGAATTATTAGTGTGATTCCAATGATTGTCATATTCAGATTTGAATATATTGTTTCACGAGTGTGTTCAGAAGCCTTGAGATAAAACTGTATAGCATTGAACGTTGTTACGAAAAGCAAACATTATTCATGCGAGAACTATTCTTTTTGGTATTTTGGTATAAATAGTCCCTTTCCCATTTAATTAGTTAAGCTTTCGTGAATACTTTGACGCACCAATTTATAGTTGCATAATTTTGATTAAAATACAAGTAAATCTTATTTACTTGGTCGTGTTACCTTGATTTGACTTCTTTTTCATCGATCACGCACTGCATCTTTGTTTGACATCTCATTACTTTCATTCCGCGCGTGTAATATGATTCTCGATTCTTATTCAGCGAACACGAATACTTTCTTGCTTCTTTACACCTGGTTTCCTTGCCTAGATGGTCAATAAAGTAATCCGTTGATCCACTATTGTCATTTTGTTTGATTTTGTGGAATTTTGAGGCAAGAATGTGCGAAGTTGGTTGTGGAGTGCTCTCGAAGTGTGTTGGGCAGAAGTCGATTAATTTCAAGGCTCATTCGTGTGTTTTCGTGTTTGGTTTTGGTTTCTATTGATACAAAACATAATATGTGGCGTATGTGAATGATTAGTGAGATTCAAATGATTGTTATAATCAGATTTGATTATTTTGGTTCACGAGTGTGTTTAGATGCCTTGAGAATCAAAACTCTATAGCATTGAACGTTGTTACGAAAAGCAAAAAATTATCCATGCGAGAACTATTGTTTTTTGTGTTTTGGTATAAATAGTTCCTTTCTCATGTAATTAGTTAAGCTTTTGTGTATACTTTGATGCACCAATTTGTAGTTGCGTAATTTGATTAAAATAAAAGTAAATCTTGTTTACTTGGTCGTGTTACCTTGATTTGACTTCTTTTTCATCGATCACGCACTGAGTATTTGTTTAACGTCTCATTACTTTCATTCCACGCATGTAATTTGATTCTTGATTCTTATTCAGTGAACACGAATACTTTCTTGCTTCTTAACACCTAGTTTCCTTGCTTTGATGGTCAATAAAGTATTATGTTGATCCGCTATTGTCATTTTGATTGATTTGGTGGATTTTTGAGGCAAGAATGTGCGAAGTTGGTTGTGGAGTGCTCTCGAAGTGTTTTGGGCAGAAGTCTATTTATTTCAAGGCTCGTTTGTGTGGTTTTGTGTTCGGTTTTGGTTTCGATTGATACAAAACATACTGTGTTACGTTTGTGAATGATTAGGGTGATTCCAATGATTGTAATAATCAGATTTGATTAAATGGGTTCACGAGTGTGTTCAGAAGCCTTGAGAATCAAAACTCTATAGCATTGAACGTTGTTATAGTTGCAAAAAATTATCCATCCGAGAAGTATTGTTTTTAGTGTTTTGGTATAAAAAGTTCCTTTCCCATGTCATTAGTTAAGTTTTCATGAATATTTTGATGCACCAATAGTGGATATTTTTTGCTTTTCGGTTTTGTGAATGATTAGTGTGATTCCGATGATTGTTATAATTAGATTTGATTATCTGGGTTCACGAGTGTGTTCAGAAGCCTTGAGAATCAAAACTCTATAGCATTGAACGTTGTTACGAAAAGCAAAAAATTATCCATGCGAGAACTATTGTTTTTAGTGTTTTGGTATAAATAGTTCCTTTCCCATGTAATTAGTTAAGCTTTCGTGAATACTTTGATGCACCAGTTTATAGTTGCGTAATTTTGATTAAAATACAAGTAAATCTTATTTACTTGGTCGTGTTATCTTGATTTGACTTCTTTTTCATCGATCACGCATTGCG
This sequence comes from Flaveria ramosissima, assembly GCA_025215565.1. Classification (NCBI taxonomy): domain Eukaryota; kingdom Viridiplantae; phylum Streptophyta; class Magnoliopsida; order Asterales; family Asteraceae; genus Flaveria; species Flaveria ramosissima. The sequence goes on from CM046043.1 coordinate 46,498,623, forward strand.
TCTTTATTTAACGTCTCATTACTTTCATTCCACATGTGTAATTTGACTCTTGATTCTTATTTAGTGAACACGAATACTTTCTTGCTTCTTTACACCTGGTTTCCTTGCCTAGATGGTCAATAAAGTATTCTGTTGATCCACTATTGTCATTTTGATTGATTCGGTGGATTTTTTAGGCAAGAATGTGCGTAGTTGGTTGTGGAGTGCTCTCGAAGTGTTTTGGGCAAAAGTAGATTGATTTCAAGGCTCGTTCGTGTTGTTTCGTGTTCGGTTTTTGTTTTGATTGATACAAAACATACTATGTTGCGTATGTGAATGATTTGTGTGATTCCAATGATTGTTATAATCAGATTTGATTATATGGGTTCACGAGTGTGTTCAGAAGCCTTGAGAATCAAAACTCTATAGCATTGAACGTTGTTACAAACAAACAAACAAACAAACATACCCAGTAAATCCCACTCAAGAGGAGGGTTTGGGAGGGGTAGTTGTGTTGGGTTTGTTGGACCTTAACAACTAGTTTAACCATTTAAACTTGAAAACGCAGCGGATTAACATCAAATATTTTATCATTTGTAATCTGAAAATAAGGTTCATTTCATGACAATAACAAACCCAAGAACATAAGGATCTTATATATGTGTTTGAACTAGCTATCAAGAGAAGGAAACAACCAAAACAACATCAACAAACTACCATTAGTGAAGCTGCTGAAAAACAATTTTGGGTGAAAAGATGATGTTCTTCAATAGCCAAGACACCAAGAAAGGTGTCCTCAAGTGTCCATACCCACAAGCATCAAGCGTACACCATTCTTGCTAGGATTTGAGCACCAAAACGACCAAGAAGATGCTGCTGGAACATCTTCCAGCACCATAAACGAACAAAAGTGGGCTGCTGGAACAACTTCCAGCCGAGAATCTCTTCAAGAAGGAGATTACCTTTTGTTTTGTGGTCCTTGCATGTGAGAGAGGGAAGAAGATGGAGTGTGTGTTTTCTTTTTTTTCAAAGGTTTACAAGACCTCATCAAAACAAGAGTAAAAAACCCCTAAAGAAAAGGGGGCGGCCGAAACCTATAGGGTTTCCCCCCCCCCCCAAATTTTTACTTTCATTTTGAACACAAGTTTTGTTTAAGTTATGTAATTATCCCTTTTAATAATATAACTTATACACACACTCCTATTATTTGATGTTATTTAACCAAATTAAACAACATTACAAATAATATCCATGAACAAAATATCCATATAAGTTGTTCAATCTCATATGCAACTTATTTAGAAAACCCATTTTCTAAATTGGTGTATTTATTTAATTGCATGATCATATCATCAATTAAATATTAATTGGTGCTTGCTAAGCTTGTTATTGGGTATGACCTGACTTGGATCATAACGTACTAACCACATCAATGTTCTATGTGTCTTGGGCATAAAGAATCCCACAATCTCCCACTTGCACAAGATACATAGAAGATTGATGCAAGCAGTAAATACCGCCTAACAACGGTTTACTACCCTTAATACGCATGACTATAAGCCATTCAATAACATCATCCCCTTCAAGTTCCAAACTTGAAATGATTTAGGTGAATCAATCATTTATCCTTTTGTTACAGATGTCATGTTAAATCCAAGGACACAGAATGATCATTCCTTGTTGATTTAACTTAATCAGGCCTTAGACATCATACTCTCAACGAATAAGTGGAACAAATCCCATCTTGACTACATACGTTTCTCACAATCACCTTATGTCATACCTGAACATAGCCTTACGTACTGACCATTATTTCATATCAGCGAAGAACTAGCTCAAGGTATAACACTTGGTGAATATCAAAACCCAATATGTATCTCAGGTCAGAGGATACCAAATGATATTCGCCTTTACTCAAATTTACTTATGATCAATCAATAAGATTCCATGTAGTAAGATTTGAGACGCGGGTCAGTCCAATATTCGTATCCCACGAATATTTATGAACCTTGGCAGCAACCAATTGCACTATATTCATGCCTTATGAATATCCACCAATCCAAGTTCTTAATAGTCTTACATTCATATTTGTTCCCACAAATATGACCGACTACGGACATTTAGAATAAAAGAATTATTCATGGATGTAAACATGCTAAAAGGGAACATAACTCAAATATATAAAAGAGTTAAATATTACAATTGTTCCATGTTTTATATGCTAAACAGATCAATTCTAATCACCAATAAATCGAAGTCCTAAGGCACAAGTATGACCCTCATACTTTGCCCTCATCAAGGAGCTTCGTTAGTGGATCAGCAATGTTTTGATCTTTATGAACTTTACGAATATATATCTTTACCCTTTTCAACTCCATACCTTATGATGTTGAATCTCCGCTCAAGGTGCTTAGTCTTTTGATGAGTACGGGGTTCCTTGATTTGAGCAATCCCACCCACGTAATTACCAAAGATTTCGAGGGGGTCTTGAATGGTAGAGACCACCCCTAGATAAGCAATGGACAAATTTATCCATGCAGCTTCCCAAGCTGCCAATGAAGCGGCTATGTATTCGGATTTTTTTGTAGTGAACAATGCTACCGTGTCTTGCTTTGAACCTTTCAAGGACACTTCTTCTCCATTCATAATGGAAGTATACCCGATTGTGATCGAAAATCATCTCGATCAGTTTTGGAAGCCTGTATCCGTGTAACCCTTTACAACGACTTCCTTTTCAATAGATCCGTATATTAGAAACAAATCCTTAGTCCTACTAAGGTATTTCAATATACTCTTAAGAGCCATCCGATGATTATTTCTATTGGTATCTACTTTGTCATACTTAATAAGCATGACTCGTCCGGTCTAGTGCATATCATCACACAAATGATGGATCCTATAGCAGATGCGTATGGGATATCATTCATTTTATTTTGCTCATCCTATAAGCTTGGACATTGAGACGTAGTCAACACTGTCCCTCCTTGAATAGGTACCATACCTTTCTAAGAGTTTTTCATCTTGAACCTATTCAAGATTTTATCAATATATATGCACTTTGGTTTAACCCTATCAACCACCACGATCTATCCTTATATATCCTTATTCCAAAATATGGGTGGCTTAAACGAGATCTTATATGAAAAACATCTTCCAAGCTAGGTTTTAACACCTTCCAAGGTTGGAATATTATTTCCAAATAGTAATGTGTCATCAACATACAACACTAAGAATACAATTATGCTCCCACTAGCCTTTATATATATATACACAACCTTCTCGATGTTTGTTTCAATACATAGAATTGATCACTTTAACTTATATAAATTATTAGGATGTCATGGATCGACAAAACCATCATGCTGAACTGTATGGACAATCTCTTCGAGATGTTCATTAAGAAAAGCGGTTTTGACATCCATTTGCCAAAACTCATATTCAGAATATGCAGTTATGGCACATGATATCCTAATCGACTTTAGCATTGCCACGGGCGCAAGAGCTTCATCATAATCAACCAATTGAGTTTGATGGAAACCTTATGCTATAAGTCTTTGATTTATAAGTATTCAAGTCTCCATGCATATCTGTTTTCGTCTTGAAAACCCACTTGTATCCAACCGGTTTGGAGTTAAGTGGAGGGTCAACCAATTCTCAAACTTGGTTGTTATACATGGATTGCATCCTTACGTTCATGGCTTCTAGCCATTTGTCCCAATCCAAATTGGACATAGCATCTTGGTATATGGTTAGCCTACAGGGGTCAACCACATAGCATCCATTCTTGGAATATTCATATCACTTAGATGGAATGCTAACTCTACCAGATTTGTGAACGTTTTGTGTATATTTATCAACCTCTTGATTATCATCAACAACCTCTTGTTGGTAGCTAGTGTCAACCAAAAGTGTACCGGCTTGTGGATTTTGATCCTTATCAAGTTCCACAGTTCTATACGTCATTCCTTCCATAAAGAACTCGGTTTCCAAGAACTTAGCCTTTCGAGCAATAAATACTTTTGCTCTGTTGAGTCGAAGAAACAGTATCCTATACAGCCTCTAGGATATTCAACTAATCCACACTTTCTTGGTCCGGGTCATATTCAAAATATGAGACTTAAAGAGCAATGCGAAAACCCAAAATGATAAAGATGGTAAGCTCATAGCCATAATAAATTGAACCATATCCAAATAGGGTTCAGTTTCTTCTTTATCAGAATGAAGAACACATATAGTTATGTAGAGTTGATATTCTACTTCATTATTGAAGATTTTGAACATTTCAAAAGCTTCATACTTGTGCGTCATCAAGTGCACACAATAATAGCGACTTTAATCGTCGGTAAAATAATGAAGTATCTTTCACCAATCTTTGTCATTGTCTTAAAAGGACTACATACATCCAAATGTATCATTCCTAATAAGTCTTTTGGTTCACACTTATCAAATGAAACATTTTCATTTGTTTCCAAAATACCATTCTTTTGAAGTGTTTGAATCCAATTCTTGTTTATGTGACTAAGACGATAATGTCAAAGATAATAATAACTTAAACCCATTTTAAGTTTCTTGGTGCTCAATGTGTATAATAAGTCATTTTAGGACGAATTATCATGAACCAATTCATGGATATCATTAAAAGGCATGTCCTTAAAATGAAATACATCATCCATAAAACTTAATACCATTATTTACAAACTTTAAATCATGATCACATTGTTTCAATAGGAAACATTAATTATGTTCCTAGTCAAACTAGGTGCATACAAAAATTTTGAGAACAACTTCCAAACCATTTGAAAGTCTCAAAACAGAGTTTCCCTCCTTGAAGTGCACATTTCTTTGAACCCCTTTGCAACAATTGCAAGTATCAGTCTCACATCCGGTATCCAGTACCCATGTGTTTGAAGAAATGACATTTAATACAATGTGTGAATCATGGAAATTGTATTTGAGGTTTGCCCAACATCCCTCTTGTCTTTCAACTCCTTGAGATAGGAGGGACAATTCCTTTTCATTTGTCCTATCTCTCCATACTCAAAGCATGGGTCGTTCTTCATTACCTTAGGCTTCATAAGCTTAGGTTTTTCGAGGTTTCGCTTAAAACTTTGCTTTGATGTATTCCTTTCCTTTGGCGATAATTGCCTTAGGATCGGGATTGGTCATTTCTTATAGCCTCCCTCATTGATCGAGAGAATAGGTAGAACCTCTCTACCCATCCCTTCCTCGATTGCTTTGAGCATTGCGTGAAGTTCACCAATGCTCTTGTCCCACCCATTCATATTACAGTTTATTATGAATGTCTCAAACCTTTAGTTAGGCAATCAAGGATCAAATCCTTGGCCAACTACTTTGAGACAGGACAGTTAAGCATCTTGAGGCTATCAATGTGGATTTTCATCTTAAGAATATATAAGATGATATCGATTGGGTTTCTTCCATGTGACATGTATAAAATGCTCGAACCGTTTCGTAGCAATCTACTAAAGTTTGTTGAAGGAACATTTCCTTCAACTAGATTATCATGTCATATGCCCCATGATGCTCCAAACCCTTTTGGAGTTCGGGAATCATATTCCCAACATGAGGCAGGATACTTGCACAGAATCCTTAGTGTGCCTAAGCCAATCGTCAAAAGGCCTTTACATCAACAGCATTGGTTGGTGAGGTATGGGATCGTCAAGGACATAGGCCTTTACTCATTTTTGAGAACGATTCTCAAATTTCAAAATTGAGTCCATAAGTTTATTATGGTTAAGACGATCCCCTTTTAAGATGGTTCTCGGTGATAGGGTAGGGACGGTCGGGGTAGTAGCATCGTGGTTTGCGGCTATTACTACAAAATTACAAAGTTCATTTTAGTATTTCTGAAAAATTGCATTTTAACTATTAATACCCTTTACATGTCTCATAGACAATTAATAATTAAAATCTAGAATCCAACGTTACATTTAAATGATGGTTAGGTGACCTTTATCCCATTATTTAAATTAACAAGGTAGTCAACAGTTCACAATTGCAACCTATTGCAACTTCTAGTCTTATGGGATCGGTTAAACATCATATGTTTAGTCGGCATGTTTAATCCCATCAACACCATTGTACGCCATGCTTCGGTGACCCTAATCACATGGTTTCCAATTCAAGTCGTCCTACTTACACACACGTGTGAGTTTTCACATACAAGCAGTTAGGTGACCTTTATCCCACAAGTACGTTAGACTCACCTCAAAGATACAAGTTCCCTACAAGTGGTTAGGTGACCTTTATCCCACAAATAGTTCCCAAGAGATTCGAGTGTCGTGTAAAAGGATGGTGTTAGACTTGTTACCAAAGGGATTTAAGTTTCCATTAATTCTAGTTACGAAAACTCTATGTACCTTGTATTCTCATGCTTTCAAATACATGGTACCCTATGGTTTATTTTTAATAAAACCTCTTTTATTAAATCATTAATCCTTTTAATAACCTTTTATTAACCACTTAATGATTAGAAACCATAAATTTTTAGCTTGTTAAGTTTGCTAATGAGTTTGTTTTGCATATCCAAATATCAAACAACAATCATACAACAAACAACCAAACAAGCATAATCATACAAACATATGTGTATAATCATAGCCACTAAGTTGACTACAGTTGTTTGCCATCACAAGTGTTGTCATAAGGTCTTTCCTAATGGTTGAACACAACACAAGATGAGATCTCCAAAGACCCCCACTTGAACTTGCATCCAAATGCTTCAAGTTCATCCCTTGTGTCTTCCTTTTGTGCTTCCTTCCCGAGCATCTTCTTTTACAAAATATATATCATAATACATATTTTCTAGTAAAAGAAAAATACTCCTAATCTATTTATTACATTGCCAAATGAATAAACAAATTACAACCCAAATAGAAACGCAAAAGAAATTATTACAACCCATAAAAAACGAATACAACCAACATGACAAGATTACAATCAACCAAATCCAAAACACACATGGTCAAGGCTATGTTATGCACTAATATATGTATCCATATACATCATCTCAAGAACCAAAATGAACCCTATTTGACCCTAAATTTTCAACCAACATAAACCAAGAATTTAGGGTCTTTTGTCCAAACAAAGCACAATCAACCATTTTGATATCTTTCCTTTCAAGATTTAATCAAAAGCATGCAAGATATAACCTTGAAAGGTTGGGATATCATCATACCATCTAAAAACAGCCCTAATTTGGTTGTTAAAGCCTCATAAAACCAATTTTACAAGAACACATGAAGCTAGTCAACCACATATCCGGCTCTAGATGCCAATGTTGGGTTTGTTGGACCTTAACAACTAGTTTAACCATTTAAACTTGAAAACGCAGCGGATTAACATCAAATATTTTATCATTTGTAATCTGAAAATAAGGTTCATTTCATGACAATAACAAACCCAAGAACATAAGGATCTTATATATGTGTTTGAACTAGCTATCAAAAGAAGGAAACAACCAAAACAACATCAACAAACTACCTTTAGTGAAGCTGCTGAAAAACGATTTTGGGTGAAAAGATGATGTTCTTCAATAGCCAAGACACCAAGAAAGGTGTCCTCAAGTGTCCATACCCACAAGCATCAAGCGTACACCATTCTTGCTAGGATTTGAGCACCAAAACGACCAAGAAGATGCTGCTGGAACATCTTCCAGCACCATAAACAAACAAAAGTGGGCTGCTGGAACAACTTCCAGCCAAGAATCTCTTCAAGAAGGAGATTACCTTTTGTTTTGTGGTCCTTGCATGTGAGAGAGGGAAGAAGATGGAGTGTGTGTTTTCTTTTTTTTCAAAGGTTTACAAGACCTCATCAAAACAAGAGTAAAAAACCCCTAAAGAAAAGGGGGCGGCCGAAACCTATAGGGTTTCCCCCCCAAATTTTTACTTTCATTTTAAACACAAGTTTTGTTTAAGTTATGTAATTACCCCCTTTAATTATATAACTTATACACACACTCCTATTATTTGATGTTATTTAACCAAATTAAACAATATTACAAATAATATCCATGAACAAAATATCCATATAAGTTGTTCAATCTCATATGCAACTTATTTAGAAAACCCATTTTCTAAATTGGTGTATTTATTTAATTGCATGATCATATCATCAATTAAATATTAATTGGTGTTTGATAAGCTTGTTATTGGGTATGACCCGACTTGGATCATAACGTACTAACCACATCAATGTTCTATGTGTCTTGGGCATAAAGAATCCAACAAGTTGGTGGCGAGTCTTTCCTCTATCTAGGGAGATAGATAGACCGCTTCCAAAGAGACCCCTAACTCAGTAAGGAAAACAATAACCGTAGCAACTATAATATACGGCATACAACACACAGGTAAAGATCACATAAAAGTTGAGAAATTGAGTATAACAAATAATCATCAAGAAACGCGCGAAAGGGTAGATTGAAGAAAACAGGGGTCCCGCAACTAAGTCTACGACTACCCTTCCTACCCACAGATCCCGCTAAAAGTCCTTAATTTTAATTCTACGCCTCCACGCACTCCTATCCTCGATCATGTGCTCAGAGAGGTGCAAGTCTACCATATCTCGCCTAATTACCTCGTCCCAAGTCAACCTAGGTCTACCTCTACTCCTCTTACCATCTACGTTGATGTTCTCTACTGCTCTAACTGGTGCTACCATCGGCCTCCGCTTTACGTGCCCAAACCATCTTAATCTTCCCTCTCGTATTTTATCTGTGATACCAGCCACCTCTAGTCTCCGTCAAAACACGTCGTTTCTTATTCGATCCAATCTTGTATGGCCACACATCCACCTCAGCATTCGTATTTCTGCGACCTCGATTTGTCTCTGGTGCGATTTCTTTATGGCCCAACAGTTTGTTCCGTATAACATAGCTGGACGTACTACCACTCTGTATAGTTTTCCCTTTAGTTTTGCTGGGAACCTCTTATCACACAGGATCCTTGATGCTGCTCTCCATTTGCACCATCCTGACTGCACACGGTGAGCTACATCGCTGTGTATCTCTCCGTCCTCCTGTACGTACAAGCCCAGGTATTTGAACCTAGATGTCTGTGGTACTGTCATACCCTGGATACTTATTTGGGTGTCCTCTTCATCCCCCCCACTAAAGTTACAATGCATGTATTCCGTCTTAGAGCGACTTATCCTTAAGCCTCTACTCTCTAGTGCGACTCTCCACTGTTCTAGCCTCTCGTTAAGCACCGTTTTAGATTCTGATATTAAGACAATATCATCTGCAAACAGCATGCACCACGAGACTGGCTCTTGTATAGACTTAGTCATCTCATCCAACACTATTGTGAAGAGAAATGGGCTCAATGCCGATCCTTGGTGTAGTCCCACTTCCACCGGGAAAAAGCCTTGTCTCTGACTGGTGCTCGCACACACGTTTTTGCCCCTTCATACATATCCATTATTATTTTGATATACCTCTCGGGTACCCTTCTAAGTCGTAGACTTTCCCAAATGAGTTGACGCGGCACACTATCATATGCTTTTTCTAGGTCAATGAAAACCATATGTAGGTCCCTTTCTTTTCTCTATATTTCTCCATTATCCTTCTTATGACGTGTATGGCTTCTGTTGTAGAGCGTCCTGGCATAAATCCAAATTGGTTTACCGCTATCTGGGTTTCTCGTCTAATTCTCGTGTCAATAACTCTTTTGTTGATGCATGTATGTCCCTAGATCATGAGCTGTAATGTAATAAATCTTGTCTGTCTGATTATGATGTAATTGTATCAATTAATTAAATGATATGAATTGGTTGTTACTTGTGATGTTTAATATTTCATTAATAAGTTGTGATTGAATTGATTGGGTTTAGGAATGTTTGAATGATTGCACATTATGTTATATTAATTAAAACATTCAAACTTAACTTAATGAAGTTCTCATGCGGATGGCCCATGCGAATGGACCACACGCATGAATAACTTCATACGATTGACTCAATCGCACGATTGAAACAGGAGACTGGATCAGTCGTATGATTGACACATAAGATTGACTCAATCGCACGACTGAATACTCAGTCGTGCGGATGAATCAACCGCATGGTTCAATCGCACGACTGAACCATACTTATGGCCCAATCGCACGATTGAAAAATACTAACCTATAAATAGACCCAATTCGTGGGAAAACGTAAGCATTCATCCCATTACGATTCCAGACGTACCCTAGCCGTCCAGAAGCCTCCCAAATCGTTCTCCAAGTTCACAGAACACATCAGATCGGTTCCTAATCGATTTCTGACGTTGATTTCAATTCTTGATTGATTCATCGTGTGTTCTCACTGATTGGATCGCCAATCAAATAGGATTCCGCACTATTTGAGTTGGTTAACACGCTAATCACTCGGTATTTCGATCAAATACCAGGTCCTAACAAGTGGTATCAGAGCTTTGGCTCTTGATTACGTGTTGATTCAATCAAGATTGCATAAAAGTTTGTGTTTTTGCACTAAAAACGCAATCTTTGGCATCAAAAGTGATCTTGGACGTTCCCTGCTCATCGAAGTTCAGTTTCTACGGAGTTAGGTGATTTGGACTTGCGAAATTTCGAATTTTTACGGCTGAAACCCGTCAAACCTAGAAATTTTCGCAAAACAGCAGCTTCAGTCGCACGAGTGACCCATTCGCACGACTGGACTCCATTCGCATTGCTCATTCGCACGACTGGACCTAGTCGCACCTTCATTCGGCCGACTGAACCGTTCGTTCGCATAGCTCAAACGCACCAGATTCATTCGCACGACTGAACCATTCGCCCTGTTCAGTTGCACGGTTGAACCAATCGCAGAGTTCATACGCACGATTAGACCATTCGCATCCTTCAGTCGCATCAGTTAAAGTTTATTTGATTAGATACTAAGTTTATTAGCCATGGAAGATCAGATGTCAGCCTTTACTGCTGGGAAGGACTCAAGGATTCAGAACCTGCTGTTGCTTGAGAGTGAGGTGGGTAATCACAATAAACCACCAAAGCTCTTGACTTTAGATGAGTTTCCCCATTGGAAACAACGTTTTGAGATCTACCTCAATGGAGTAGATCCTAATCTGTGGGAAGCTATCGAGGTTGGTTATAGTACACCGGTGGGAGCTGATGGAGTTAAGTTAACGTTAAGCGGGATGACCGACGCACAGAAAGTAAAGAACAATGCAGAGAAAAGGGTTTATGCATTGATCACTCAGTCTATCCCCAAAGACATATTCCACCAGTACTCAGAGAACAAGCAGTCCAAGAAACTGTGGGATGAGCTAGAGAAGAGATATGATGGGAATGCATCATTGAAGGCAATCAAGGCAAAGGAGTTAAAGAAGGAATTCGATAACTTCTCATCGATTGGTAACGAGAGCTTAGATGAAGTCATAGACAGATTCTACCACTTGATGAGCGAGTTGCATACACATGGAGTGGAAACGACTATGGAAGAGAAAGTAAGCAACTTCGCAGACGGATTGCCTGATAAGTGGGCATCATTTGTGTCTAATCTTAGACAGAATGGAATGCTTGTAAAGCTGGATATAAATGACTTCATTCTCAAGTTGCGTGAAGAAGCACTAAGGATGAAGTATAGAGCACAGAAGTCTTCGTACACACAAAATCCAGCTTTATACAACGCCACGCCTCAAGCTAAGACATCTGGAGCACCTCTCCAGACAGCATTTGTGTCTAGCTCGTCAAGTCCTTCACATACTTCTCCTTCTGGATCAGACACGTCAGGGTCATCATGTGCCCACTATATTGGATCAGAAGCAAGTGCTACCAAACTGAAGACCGAGAACTTCGGTAATGTGACTGTAGAAGTAGCACGAGAGCATATGGATCTTCTAGCTGCAGTG